>CM055117.1:906235396-907435396 GCA_029206835.1 Rana muscosa | reverse complement strand
CCCAATTTCCCAATGGAGCTTTTTATATCTGGGGGGGGGGGGGGACATTCCCTCCCACTGCTTGTAAAAGCAGTCCAGAGGCTAATTAGCCACTAGGATTGCTTTTACATGAAAGTCGGCCACTGGCTGAAAAGAATGATACCAAGATGATACCTAAACCCGCAGGCATCAATCTGGTATAACCAAAGTCCAGCAACATACCAGTACGTTGCTGGTCCTTGTTGGACATGTATTGTAATCTTTTTTTTCATGCAGCCTGTTGGCTGAACGAAAAAAAGAGATTGATCGGTGGGTATGCCCACCATTAGAATACCTCTCTTCATTCACCCACTTCTAATGATGGGCATACATGCACCATTTATATATGCCGAAGCATGGGGGCATCCTCCCTCAAAAGTTATGCCGCACACACATGGTCGGACTTTTCCACGGGCAAGCCTCCGTCGGACCGTATGTACGCGGCATTAGGAGCAAAATCACTCCTCCGCCCCTGCTGCCCCCCTGCTTCGGCATATATGCTCTTTTTTGTTTTAACTGTGGTGGTGAAATCACCTCTTACAGCACTGGAGTCGCAGGGATCAGGCCTGTCTCTGCAAACGCTGCAGTTATGTGTGTTGTGTTTTGTAAGTGACAGTGATCGATCGATACTGCACTTGGGTGGCCTGGGCTGGACGGAGGGGCAAAACGCAGGTGCTAGCAGGTATCTGGACTGATGCCGCTAACACTGCATTTTTGGGAACCCTAAACTGCTGGGGACGCTAGTATAGATCTGATCAGATCAGATATTGATCTGTTCAGATACTATACCACTAAGGGAGGTGTATGCTTCACGCGTGGGTGTTAGCGTTACTGGCACTAACCTGACGCTGCCTGGGGCGACGCAGACCCTTTTTGACACTAAAACCTAATTGATATCACCCGCCGGGCGATCAGGGGGTTAAACCTTTATTGGGTTATATACGGCGGGTGCCCTGACACTATAAAAAGCAAACTAACTAACCAGCGTCACCCGTAACACTTATATGGTGATCACTGGTGAAAGGGTTAACTAGGGGCAATCAGGGGGTTAAACCTTTATTAGGTAATATATGGGGGTACCTGACGCTATATAAAAACCTGACGGGGAACCTAAATAACAAAATAACTAACTGGCTAACCAGTGTCACCAGTAACACTTATACGGTGATCACTGGTGAAAGGGTTAACTAGGGGCAATTAGGGGGTTAAAACCTTTATTAGATAATATATGGGGGTACCTGGCGCTATAAAAACCTGCGGCGAACCTAAAAAAATAACTGGCTACCTATCGGCATCACCGACACTAAGACAGCGATCAGAAAAACGATCGCTTAGTGACACTGGCAAAAGAGGGTGAAAGGGTTACCTGGGGGGTGATCAAGGGGTTAAACCTTTATTAGGTAATATATGGGAGTACCCGACGCTATAAAAACCTGCGGCGAACCTAAAAAAATAACTGGCTACCTATCGGCATCACCGACACTAAGACAGCGATCAGAAAAACGATCGCTTAGTGACACTGGCAAAAGAGGGTGAAAGGGTTACCTGGGGGGTGATCAAGGGGTTAAACCTTTATTAGGTAATATATGGGAGTACCCGACGCTATAAAAACCTGCGGCGAACCTAAAAAAATAACTGGCTACCTATCGGCATCACCGACACTAAGACAGCGATCAGAAAAACGATCGCTTAGTGACACTGGCAAAAGGAGGTGAAAGGGTTACCTGGGGGGGCGATCAAGGGGTTAAACCTTTCTTAGGTAATATATGGGGGTACCCGACGCTATAAAAACCTGCGGCGAACCTAAAAAAAATAACTGGCTACCTATCGGCATCACCGACACTAAGACAGCGATCAGAAAAACGATCGCTTAGTGACAGCGGTGAAAGGGTTACCTGGGGGGCGATCAAGGGGTTAAACCTTTATTAGGGGGGGTTAGGGGGCTACACTGGACCTAAAACACTCTGCCCTGACACTTTTACAGTCACAAATGTCACTGATTGCAGTGATCAGTAAATAAATGGTCACTGCAATCAGTGACACTGTGACTGGGGGCTGGGGGGTGATCTGGGGGTGTCTGGGGGGGCCTGGGGGGCGATCGTGTGCCTATGTGTGTGGTGTCAGTGTGCTGTTATGTGCACTAACCTCTGTGTCTTCTCTCATGCGGCGCTCGGTATATGTGAGCGCCGCATGAGAGATGACATCACTTCCTCCTGCCTGTGTAAACACTACACAGGCAGAGGAAGCTTTTCATTCGCCGGGAGCGATCGCGAGGGGTGGCCAAAATCGAATCGCGGCCCCCTCATCACGGATCGACCCGAAGCGATCCTGGCCGCTCACTGTACCGGAGGGGGGTCCAATCGGACCCCCCACCCATACGAAGGCAGGCACGTACAGGTACGTGATTGTGCCTGTCCGTGCCATTCTGCCGATGTATATATACAGTGATCGGTCGTTAAGTGGTTAAAGGGGAACTAAACTCTTTTAACCACTTCAGCCCCGGACCATTTGGCTGACAAATGACAAGGCCACTTTTTGCGATTCGGCACTGCGTCGGATTAACTGACAATTGCGCGGTCGTGCGACGCGGCTCCCAAACAAAATTGACGTCCTTTTTTTCACAGAAATAGAGCTTTCTTTTGGTGGTATTTGATCACCTCTGCGGTTTTTATTTTTTGCGTTATAAACAAAAATAGAGCGCCAATTTTGAAAAAAAAGCAATATTTTTTACTTTTTGCTATAATAAATATCCCCAACAAAATCTATAAAAAAAACTAATTTTTTCCTCATTTTAGGCCGATACGTATTCTTCTACATATTTTTGGTAAAAAAAACCGCAATAAGCGTTTATTGACTGGTTTGCGCAAAAGTTATAGCGTCTACAAAATAGGGGATAGTTTTATGGCAGGTTTAATAATATTTTTTTTTTTTTACTAGTAATGGCAGCGATCAGCGTTTTTTAACGTGACTGTGACATTATGGCGGACACATCGGACACTTTTGGCACTATTTTGGGACCATTCACATTTATACAACAATCAGTGCTATAAAAATGCACTGGTTACTGTGTAAATGTGACTGGCAGTGAAGGGGTTAACCAGTAGGGGACTAGGAAGGGGTTAAGTGTGTCCTAGGGAGTGAGTCTAACTGTTAAGGGGCGTGTCTACGAGTGACATGTCACTGATCACTGCTCCCGATGAGAGGGAGCAGACGATCAGTGTCAGTGTCACTAGGTAGAACGGGGAGATGCCTTGTTTAGACTGGCCTCTCCCCGTTCTTCAGCTCCGTGACACGATCGCGGGCACCCGGCGGACATCGAGTCCGCGAGTCCCGCGGGCACGGTCATGGAACTCGCAGCAGGCCCTTAAGTGGTTAATTAACATGAACTATTATTTTATGCTGCTAACCTTAGTAAATAGGTAGAAAGGTATATTATATTTACTTGTTTTAAACTTAATTTTACATTTCTTCAGTTGCTTCCTGGTTTCTGACCTAGGCCAAAATGATGTCATACATCACAGGAGTCTTCAAGGGCATTTTTTTTTATCTGGAGGAGGGGCTTTCTCAGTTAAGCACATCCTCCTATCTACATTCCTGAGCCAAGGGCAGGTAATTTTCAGGATGTAAATTCTACATAAATGATCTACCCTTACTCTAGGTGGGCAGCTAGAAATGCTAGGAGGTGGGTTTCAAAGTGATTTCTCAATAAAATACGTAAAGCACAGAGACATGGATACATGGATAAGTTTGCTTTGAATATTAAAATTAATTAAAGTGTAACTAAAGGCAAAGTGGTTGATTTACTAAAGGCAAAAAGACTGTAGGCATTGCAAAGTGCAGTTTTTTCCTTTTACGTGATTGGTTATTCTTTGCAAAGTGAAGCTTTACCTCATTTACTAAGCTCTGGAGCAACTGCACTTGCAGAGTGCAACTGCACTTTGCAAGGTGCACAATTTATTTGCCTTTAGTAAATCAACCCTATACTGTAATGTTTTCTTTTTAGTTTTGGACTGGAGTAGAGAGGGATAAGAGCACCCATCAGTTTTGCTTGCTGTCTCTTCCCCCATTAGGGAGATTCACCCTCTTGATTTGTCCTGGTTACATAGGTGTGCGCACAGGGTGTGCCAGGTGTGCCCAGGCACACCCTAATCACCCTGTGCAGCACAGATTCCCCCTACTGCCCTGTTCCCCCCATCTTCCCCCCCACAGCGCTTCCGGCTTCCCTACTCTCCTCTCCCTCCAGCTGTTGCTGCGGGATGTTTTTAGAATGAGTGGGGGAGGGGCCGGTAAATATCTAACTTACCGGCCCCCTCCCATTCATCGTGAGTGATCGGTACTATGTGTTTGATCTTTGGGGTGCACACCCTAATGCAAAAGGCTGCGCACACCTATGCCTGGTTACCAATATCACCGTAAGTAAAAGTAAAAGAAAATCCCAAATTTGGGGTTGACATCCATACACTAATAGAGAGAACTTTCAACAGGGACACTAGTTCTGGTAACCCTGGTGACAAACCGGGATTTCCTCACATTCAAGGGATTTCCACTAACTTCCTGTTTTGGTTATGTGACAGTGATCCCGCGTACACACGACCGTTTTTCATGATGAGAAAACTGACATTTTTTAGATTGGTCGTGAAAAACGGTCGTATGTATGCGCCATAGCAGTTTTCTCGATGAGAAAACTGCCCGAATTTTTTTTAGAACCTGCTTTATTTTTTCTCGTCGTTTTTCACGTCATTCTTTTTAACATTGTGAAAAACGGTTGTGTGTATGCTTTTACGAGGGGAAAAAAAAACGTGCATGCTCAGAATCAAGTATGAGACGGGAGCGCTGTAACGGACTGAAAAGCACGAAGACTGAAAAGCGCGAATCGTCTCTCACCAAACTTTATTAACATGAGGATCAGCAAATGCAGCCCAAAGGGTGGCGCCATTCGAATGGAACTTCCCCTTTTTAGTGCCGTTGTACGTGTTGTACGTCACCGCGCTTTGCTCAAGTGTTTTTTTCCATGAACGTGTGTATGCAAGGCAGGCTTGAGAGGAATCGTGACGAGAAAAACATTGTTTTTTTGCATGACATGAATAACGGTCATGTGTACGCGGCATAAGAGAAATCTCCCCAATGGGATGCAAATGGCATAAAAAACTGAAGGGGGGTGTTATAACCCGCCATTACTCTATTCAAAATGAAAAAATATATAAAAAACTGAAACCTTCCGCACATCTTAAGGGAAGATTTTGCTCTCACTTCCTGTTGAGTCTGACATCTGTGGAATGGCCAGGAAGTGGGAGGAACTCTTAACAGTGAAAAGGAAATAATGTAATGGAATTATAATATGACAATAAGCATGCCCATGTCAGATGTGTCCACCATCATCATTTTCTTTGTGCTGCATCACTTTTCTAGAAGTAAAATAAAAAATTCTGCACATTTTCAAACCCAAACATACAACCTCAAATCACATCTTAAGTGATTAAGGCAAACATAGATGCAGGGCCGGATTAAGAGCATCATGGGCCTGGTGCTGAAGATTTTGCTGGGCCTTTTTATGGAAATAAATAAAATAAAAATGCAAACAATTTTTTGTTAAAACAAATTAAATATTTAGAGAGAGGGAGGGGTTGAGGGAGGGAGTGAGAGAGAGAGGATGCCTTTGGGTAGTGTAGTGGACCCCCAAAATTGGGGTCGCTATGCTCTAAATTTAAGGGCAGCCTGAGCAATAGTTTAGCTCAGGTTCTCCAATTCTGCTTAGTATGGACTTTGCTCTGCTGTAATGTTGCCTGGAGTATAGTTCCCCTTGACCTGCAGGTGGTGCTGTTGCCCAGGTCTTGAGGAGAACCACAGGTGGCTTTACGGTGTGGTTGGGTGTCCTCTCTCGGCTACCGTGCGGTGGGCGGGTTTTGCCTGCTGTGCATGCCGGGAGAGGGTACATAAAAGGCAGACGCCATGATCTGGGGTGTGTTGGGGGGATTCCAAGGAGGACCCCTGGTGGCGAAGTCGTGCCCTTTGGCCCTGCTGGCCGGGGGGTGCGTGAACTGGTTGAGGAGTCTCGGGCACCTTTAGCCCAAGGCTACAGAGTTCCAGGTAGGCCCAGTACCTTCAATGGGTCTACAAGCCAACCACTGGAGTCTCAGGGAACCCGAGGGAGGGTGGCCTGCTCTGAGACAGAGGAAACCGGGAGAGGACCTGTCCGATGGATCGGTAAAGGAGGTCACGGTCTCGGGGAGGCCTGGTTGCCTATCAGAGGGAAGGATTCATGAGTTGCAAGATAGCTCTTGTATTGTGCCCCTCTGGCACCTATGGTCTTTATAATCTACAGGCGTTAGGAAGTTCTAAATTCAGGAACTAAAGGATTCTGTGGCAGAGGATCTCCTGAACTTGTCCGTGAAGGGGACTAAAACTAAAGTGTCATGTTCGTGCTTCACTCTGGCTGCTAGAACTGTGAGAGGGATCTATCCAGGTGAGCAATACCCACTCAGGCTTGAGTGGAGAATAGGGTGACTGGGTGCCGCGTGCCTGAACCTATTTCCCTACCAAATCCTATTGCTGTTTCAACCTTTTTCCCAAATTTGTTTCAAGCAAAGAAAATAAACTCGTCTGTTGGAGTTTAAATACTGTCTGGACATTGGCCTTCTTTCGGGGAAGAATAGACTTGTCCCTACATTCTAGGGACGAGAACCAATGGAGGGGGGTAATTCGCTGCAGGACCCAAAATTGCAAGAACACCGCTCAACCTCTTATACCAGGAGGATACGGGCATGTGGCATGGTGTGCCTTTACCCCTGCAAGTGAAGGTAGGCAGGAAAAAAGGGTCTGTGTGCTACAGTAGTTTGAATAGGGTAGTAATGTGGCGCATGGCCAGGGCATACTATGTGTGGAGCCACATTGCGGTAAGAGTGGGAGGGGCTGCCCTACACGTGATGCATGGAAATGTGTCACGTCTGCACGATCCGGCTTTGGGTGTGGCAGTATTGACAGGCAGAAATGGTCTGGTGTTATTTATTATTGGCACCGCCTGTTTACTGATGCACTAAAAAGTAATGCAGCAGTAAAATTTACTTAATGTGCTATTTGTTGTAAGTATTATACATACACTGAGGAATTCTTAAATAGTGTCGCATACACCCTTTAGAATTCCATAAGGGCGCAGCACCGAAATCGACAGTGCTTGCCCATCAACATATGTAATAGCCATGAATTTGAGTTGTCAGGAGGGTGGAGCCTCGTCGGGTACTCTGACACTATTCCCCCCCATCAGCTCAGCCTTGCATGTGATTGACAACGCATGGCAGTGGGCAATGAATAGTGACTATTGATCCACCCACTGCCATGTGCTGTCAATCACAGGTAAGGCAAACATGATGGGGAATTAGCCCCAGAGTTCCCCATCAGGCTCCACCCAGCGTGAGTATAGTGTGACTCATAGTGTGACTTGCATCCTTGGTTGCTAGGATTTGGGGGGCCTTTGTCCTAGCAACCAATTATGTAAATGTAAACACATTCAAACATATAAATAAAGTAATGAACAAACAACCCCCACCCCTCGTACGCCAACTTTGAGTTGGTCTTAATTACAGCCAGTTTGCTTATCTGCGAACTGGCAGTAATTATTTAAGAATCTGGGGCAGCCATAGTCACAGTTTCTAAAATTGGCGGTAGTAGGAAGAAACTACCTGAATCTAGCACACGTGTCGGTATTTGTACCAAAAGTGGTGCAAGGCTTCCATGAATTAGGCGCAGTCCACGTTAAAGGGTCCATAACGCCAGAAAAGTGACAGATTTTTTTAATTCCCAGGACAGTATTTAGAACGTACACTGAGCAAAATTATAAACGCAACGCTTTTGTGTTTGCTCCTATTTATTTTGAGCTGAACGCAAAGATCTACGACTTTTTCTATGTACAGAAATGACCCTATTTCTCTTAAATATTGTTCACAAATTTGTCTAAATCTGTGTTAGTGAGCACTTCTCCTTTGCCGAGATAATCCATCCACCTCACAGGTGTGGCATATCCAGATGCTGATTAGACAGCATGATTATTGCACAGGTGTGGCTTAGGCTGGCCACAATAAAAGGCCACTCTAAAATGTGCAGTTTTACTTTATTGGGGGGGTCAGGGGGTTCCGAAAACCAGTCAGTATCTGGAGTGCAGTATCTGCAGTACAGCACATCTCCTTCACATAGAGTTGATCAGGTTGTTGATTGTGGCCTGTGGAATGTTGGTCCATTCCTCTTCAATGGCTGTGCGAAGTTGCTGGATATTGGCAGGAACTGGAACACGCTGTTGTATACGCCGATCCAGAGCATCCCAAACATGCTCAATGGGTGACATGTCCGGTGAGTATGCTGGCCAAGCAAGAACTGGGATGTTTTCAGCTTCCAGGAATTGTGTACAGATCCTTGCAACATGGGGCCTTGCATTATCATGCTGCAACATGAGGTGATGGTCGTGGATGAATGGCACAATAATAGGTCTCAAGATCTCGTCATGGTATCTCTGTGCATTCAAAATGCCATCAATAAAATGCACCTGGGTTTGTTGTCCATAGCATACGTCTGCCCATACCATAACCCCACCGTCACCATGGGCCACTCGATCCACAACGTTGACATTAGCAAACCGCTCACCCACACGACGCCATACATGCTGTCTGTCATCTGCCCTGTACAGTGAAAACCCGGGATTCCTCCGTGAAGAGAACACCTCTCCAAAGTGCCAGACGTCATCAAATGTGAGCAATTTCCCACTCAAGTCGGTTGCAACGACGAACTGCAGTCAGGTCGAGACCACGATGAGGACGATGTGCTAACAGATGAGCTTCCCTGAGACGGTTTCTGACAGTTTGTGCAGAAATTCTTTGGTTATGCAAACCAATTGTTGCAGCAGCTGTCCGGATGGCTGGTCTCAGAGGATCTTGGAGGTGAAGATGCTGGATGTGGAGGTCCTGGGCTGGTGTTTTTTACACGTAGTCTGCGGTTGTGAGGCCGGTTGGCTGTACTGCCAAATTCTCTGAAACGCCTTTGGAGACGGCTTATGGTAGAGAAATGTACATTCAATTCAAGGGCAACAGCTCTGGTGGACATTACTGCAGTCAGCATGCCAATTGCACGCTTCCTCAAAACTTGCGACATCTGTGGCATTGTGCTGTGTGATAAAACTGCACATTTTAGAGTGGCCTTTTATTGTGGCCAGCCTAAGGCACACCTGTGCAATAATCATGCTATCTAATCAGCATCTTGATATGCCACACCTGTGAGGTGGATGGATTATCTTGGCAAAGGAGGGGTGCTCACTAACACAGATTTGTGAACAATATTTGAGAGAAATAGGACTTTTGTGTACAAAGTCATAGATCTTTGCGTTCAGCTCATGATAAATAGAGGCAAACACAAAAGTGTTGCATTTATAATTTTGCTCAGTGTATGTTAACAAGATTCAAATTTATTATTAAAATGTTCATATTAGAAACTTACTATTAGTTGTCCTTTTTAATTCTTCACCCTTCCTATGTATCCCGATTAATAATATGTGTACATTTTCCTATTCCTCCACTTGGCCTTGCAGTTGTAGTTTTGTTTGCTGAGTATCTCCATCAAAGGTGTTCTATAGAAGTTCTCGAACAAACATATCTGGATTTCATATGGCGTGAAGCAGAGAGGAAGCTGTCAAGCATACGCTCTGGTTGAAGGCCAAGTGTTCACTGTAATTATTCACGTGCTTCCCCTGTGTGACGGGATGGCTTGTGATGTGAATGACTCAGAGAAGTGACTGACCATGTCTAGGTGGAAATGTCACCTAAAGTTCAGCTTTCCATGCATGGTGGGAGAAAGTTCATCAATCCAAAAGTACACAACAAATGTGTACGTCACCAAGGTTAAAAACAAAAGCTTTCATTCTCACAGTAACATCTTTTTGTGTAACATTTCTTTCTTGTGATTAAAGAGACATTTTTTAATGTATGATTATAAATACCTTATTCAAACTCTGACAATCTTTCTGCAAGGTATGACAAATGGTTACAGTACAAATTCTGAATATGTATTACAATTTATTGTGTATTTAGTTGTCTTTCATTTAATTATTAGATCATTGCTGACGTGCACCTGTAAAAAACCCTGTACACACTATATTTTCTATATAAACAGACCTATTAGGAACAAGATTAATTAACCACCTATTCAAATGTATTACCTATTATTATTATTATACATGATTTATATAGCGTCAACAGTTTGTGCAGCGCTTTACAACATGAGGGCAGACAGTACAGTTGGCTCGTAAGTGTGCATATCTGATATCTTGGGGGCCTGCTTTGGATGCTGTAAATCAGGGATATGCAATTAGCGGACCTCCAGCTGTTGCAGAACTACAAGTCCCATGAGGCATAGCAAGACTCTGACAGCCACAAGCATGACACCCAGAGGTAAAGGCATGATGGGACTTGTAGTTTTGCAACAGCTGGAGGTCCGCTAATTGCATATCCCTGCTGTAAATCATTGTAGTAGCTGGAGCTATATACAGAGAGAGCTTAGACCAGGCATGTCCAAAGTCCGGCCCGCGGGCCAATTGCGGCCCGCGTTCCAGTTTAGTACAGCCCCCCTGGTGATTTGGACATATATATCTTTTGTGGCCCCCATACCCTATTTATCCGCGCTGCCTCAGAGGGGACAGGCAGGGGGCGGGACGAGAGTCTTCAGATTACATACAGGAGAATCTCCTGTTTACTCTGCGTCATCTGTAATAGGAAGTCCCGTCTCCTGGGCTGCCATTGGACAACTGTTCTGTTTATAATGGGAGGCAGGACTTCGTATTAACGAGGCCGTCAAGTAAACAGGAGATTCTCCTGTATGTAATCTGTTGGCGCTCGTCCTGCCCCCCTCCCTGTCCCCTCAGAGGCTGCAGATGTGCATAAATCAGGCTTCACTGATGGCAATGGTAAGGCTGAATTTATGGCAATGGTAAGGATGCATTCATGGCAATGGTGAGGCTGCATTCATGGTAATGGTGAGGCTGCATTCATGGCAATGGTGAGGCTGCAGATGGACACTGATTAGGCTGCATTGATGGGCACTGACCCTTATTTAGCTTCACAGTTCCTTATTTAAAATTGTAGTTTTTTCCTGAAACGTCCGTCTTAAAGTGAAGGTGCGGGTTATACGCCGATAAATATGGTATATCCAAATAACACGTCAGGGAGGTTAATGGTTTAAAGAATGTCAGGCAAAATGGTCGGCCCTCACGCATGTTCACTTCATCAAATCTGGCCCTCTTTGAAAAAAGTTTGAACACCTCTGGCTTAGACCTTCTGGGTTCTGTGCAAGTGGCTTCCCCTTTGCACACTAACAAGAAAAAGCCACTTGCTTAACACCTTCAGTATTCATTGAATGCATTGTATGTTTTTTAATGAATACAGGGCATTCCCTGATTGCACAAGATGGAGAGAAGGGGCATTGATATCATGACCTCCATCTTGTCCAATCAGAGAACAGATGTGTAGAGTGGGTGGCCCAATAAAGTCAGCGTGCCACTCACACAGAACCCCAAAAATCATCCCTCTCACTGTATGTAGCTTAACTTGTAGGCAGGTACCTACTTGGAGGGTACATACTTCATCAGGTTCTACCTCATGTTGTATTTCTGCACTATTTTTACCAAGTAAAATATGTTTAGAGTGTTTTTGCTATCAGCCTGTCTGGAAATCAAGAAGGTGTTAATGGCTCTGCCCCTTTGTGGTGGGCTATAAATACAAGTGGAGACAACCTAGCTGGGTCCTTGAATGGAGAGTTGCAAGGAGGACTGTAGCCTCATGTAACTTTGTTCTCACTTTTGGGGGTTTCCCCTTGGTGGGTACCCAGTTGGGGTACTGAAGGCGGAATCATGGACTCTGTTTAATGGGCTTTGCACTATTTAAAGGTATGATCTTGGGGCAGCCTGGAGTTAAGATGAGCTAGAGTTATGTATGGAAGAGACCTGTGAGAGACTGTTTTATAGTGAACTGTAACTGCAAAAGTAAACGTTCTGGACCAAAATGTGCCTGGTCCAAAGTTTTTAAAAAGGGGTGTATGCATGGCGTATCAAAGAACAGGGTTTAGAATGGAAATGAAGAGGAATAGGGAAGAAGCATTACATTGGTCTGTCCTGCAGTGGAGTTGCAGTAGAAGAGGATATAATGCTGTTGCTAAGGGTAACTGGAGTAATGTTGAGTGCTAATGCAGCCAGCAGTCTGGTAGTTGTAATGACTTGGCATGGGTGATGGAGGGCCCTGGTAGTGAGGGGTTCGCAAGCTTGATCCCCTCCCTAGCAATCGGTTCCCCACATACAGGGACCAACATCGTGGCACAGGGTATCCTAGGTACCTACCCTGAGAGGTCTACGAAAGAGGAGTAGTGAGTGAGAGGCCTCGGAAATGGAGAAGCTCAGGAACATGTGAAGAGATGATCTCTTGTGTAAGGGAGAAGTCTTGTAATGTCAATGGTAGTGAGCTGACATGTCAGGCTGTGCTGATGGAGAGGGGCACAGGCTCTGTAGTACCCCCTTGGAAATTCTGCATCTATTGAGAGAATTCAAAGAACAGGTAAAGTGAAGTGTGATCAAGCAAAGAAAGGTGTCTACAAGGGGTTAACTGTGCAAAGTGGGACATGCTTGCTTTAAAGTTGAAGTGCCACCTTAAAGCTGATTTCACATGACCACAGCCTCCGACTGTGAGTGCAGGCAAAAGCCAGCACACAGGCTACTATAATGATTTACAGCATTTCCAGTGGCTCTCTAGATCATTGTTTCTCAACTCCAGTCCTCAAGGTGACCCAACAGGTCATATTTTCAGGATTTCCCTCAGATGAAACGGCTGTGGTCATTTCTAAGGCAGTGAAACTGATCAAATCACCTGTACAAAATAATGGAAAGCCTGAAAATATGACCTGTTGGGGTGCCTTGAGGACTGGAGTTGAGAAACACTGCTCTAGATATCAGATAAGTATACTTATGTCGAGCTGGCCCAATGGAAGCATGAAAATAATTACTGTAGCTCAGCTGTAACCCTCTTGGAGTTGATGATGCTAAATAACCACCAAACTAGAGCATGCTAGTTGCCAACTCCTTCCTTTGATTAGTCTACAAGTGAATTACACAGGCACTCTTGCTGATTAAATGCACCCACAGCAATGGTGGCATCCACTGAATACAATTGTGCTAATGCAACTCACTTGAGGACAGACTGATATCGACTCCCTTGTTGTTCTCAGGGAGATATCTGTCTATCTATGACCACTCTAGCTATATGTCAGCATTGAAAGCTATGAGTTGGAATCCCCCTACATGGGACATCAAAGAAATTCCTGATTGAATTCAACTGAACTGAAATTCAGAATTCGATTTTTAATTGTCTCTTGGGTGCCTGGTTATTACAGGCTCAAGACAAACTTTGGTTTAATACTAATTGATCTCTTGGAAATTGTGGAGAATCTCTTAGATATTTAGAGAGTTATATATATATATATATATATATATATATATATGTTATATTTATAAAATGAGTAGGTTATAGAGGGTATGTGTATATGTATGTGTGTGTGTGTAAGTGTATGTATTTGTGTGTATGTGTGTATATATATATATATATATATATATATATATATATATATATATGTGCGTATGTATATAAATATATATGTATATATGTATATATATTTATGGGTATATTAGTGTTTATGAATAGTTAATGGAGTGTCTAACTATTAAGATAACTGGAGACAAGTGTTTTGTTTAATAAATTGTATCTACGTGTTGTGTAAAATGGAAAAAATTTAAGTTTAATAAAGAGTATTTAAATAAAATAAAAAAATTCTGAACAAGGCAAGATACATTTTTATAAATTTTTAATAATGTTTATTAGAACCACTAAACAAAACATAGAATCATTCCCATCGGTTTCCGTTCCCAAAGAAGCCACAGGCATACAGACACACTACGACCAATTGTGGGAGACAATTAAACATTTAGTATTTTAACAGAATATGTAATCTGCCTGTTTTTAATAAGCGAGAAACACATTAACCTTTCAATTTATCGCCCGTTTGGCAGAACTTTTCCAAACTTGTCCTTTGATTTTTTGGCTCCAAAACTATCGCAACCGATTTTCGGTTTGTGTCCATTAACTGGGCAAAAAACGAACGAACTGTCCAAATGACAGATTTTCAAAGATTTTTCATCTAGTGTATGGGCAACATAACACAAAATAGATGATGAAAGCTGCACAAACATGGACTCTTCACACCAATGTCTCTGGAACTCAATCAGGATTACATGTGGCTGCATAATATAGTCTCTAACATACCCTATAACAACAGGGAGACTTAGCCCTGGTTCACATTGATGCTACTTTGAAATCGCGCTACTTCACTTGAAGTAGCGCGATTTCAAAGTAGCAAGGTCATCGTGATTTCAGGTGCTACTTGATAGACATCTGTGTGCCTTCATGCACAGATGTCTATTGAAGGCGCACCTGAAACCAGCAAAAGTAGTGTAGGAACTTCTTTTGCAAATGGGTGCGGAGCCGCAAAATCGGTGTCGCACCGATTGGAACAGTGCCATTGCCTCCAAAAGGCTGCCACTTGTCATGTGATTTGATCTCTCAAATCGCATGACAAATTGCTCCAATGTGAACCTAGGCTAATCCTTACTTCAACAAAACAGTTCACTACACAGATACTTGTGATTATACTTATGAACAACATCCATCACAGTGAATTCCAGGGTAGCTCTGATAACACAGGTAAACCATAAGATGTAATGGACTTACTGTTCTTACAGTTCTATATTTGCCTTTGAGCTATACTATTGGCCTAGTGCTGAGGTCTTGTTAGTAATGTGTTGCCTGGCAGTCAGGCTTTTTTTCAATGCGTATGTGTTTTCTGTTTATGTATTATTACGAAAACTTTAATAAAAAAAAATTTCCCCCAAAAAAACAGCTGGAGCAATCCAAGGCCCAAGAACAAAGGGCCACCACACTGGAACTTGATTACTCTACTACACTATGGGGTTGATTTACTAAAGGCAAATAGGCTCTTAATTTTCAGGTGAATTTTCCCTTAGCTTAGTGAATGTAATAAAAATGAACAAAAAGCCCAGAGATATGTAAGAAAAAGGAAAACAAAACTGCAGTTTTTACTCCACACGTATGGATGATATCAGCAGAGGTTCACCTCACTTCACTATGCTAAGGGTAAAACTCCCTTGTGAAGTGAAAATTCCCTTGCAAAGTAAACAGCCTGTTTGCCTTTAGTAAATTTTGTTGGGTTTCTTGGAAGAAATAGATCACCTGGTAAGGTGATGTGATAAACATTGGGGAAACATACAAACCCCATGTATATTGCATCCCTGGACAAGTGGAATGTGAATAAAGCTCTGTTTTGTAAAGCCATAACTGACCTACTACTAACACGCAAGGTCTTTTTTTAGGTTTATACACAGAGCTACTAAGTTGACTTGAAACACGTGTCACTCCATTGCTGTTATCTTGCTGGTGATGGAAATTCTGCAGTGTATAGGGCAGAAAGAGAACTACACTGGATGAGCAAATTCATTTTATTGGTCCTGTTGTAGCCACTAGCCAGCAACAGGTTTGCTAGTGTGACCTGACCTAGCTCTAAAAACTAGGCTATACCTTTCTATTTTACACACAATAGTAACAATATGCATTTTAGTGCATACATTCCTTTCAATAAATGTAAAATATAATATTTACATACCTATAGCTATGTTCATCACAGCATCTTGCTTATGATTCGGCACCTGCTATACGCTTTCGGGCCACAAGTTCAAAGCAAAGGCATTTGTTTAGGCGCAATGTCTTCTAAATGGTTAAAATATTGTGTTTCACATATATTACTTTGGGGGGCATCTATCATTGTCGGCATATCAGTGTCAATAAATTTGGTGCTCATTAGAAATGACAGTCACTGTATCTCTTCTGGAGCGTTGCTGGAGTAATTATTGTGTCAGTACAAGTGCCAATCTTTTGTCAAGTACACACAATGATAGCATCAGCATTGGCTTGTGAGTGGCATGTTTCCTGGAATTAATATGGCCTTGAAATCTACTTTGGGAACACTAAAACTGGTATTGAATTACAAAGGAAATGTTAACAAGCCCTTGAAGCCTTGATTATGTGGAGTGTTTATGAAATGGAAGCAATTCATTAAAAGACAGATTTGTATCCAGCAGTACATGGGAGTACTGAACAAGGGTGAACCGTAATACACACAAGGACTCATTAATGATTGGATGTATCATCAACTATAAGTTAAGACTAGTATGGAGAGCCCTGTGCACACCTTGTTCAAGTGGTGCTGTCTGCCTACTACCTATAAAAATAAATTACACTGGGCTTACTACAGAGTATGTGGGAAACAAAGAACAGTGTAAAAGTCAGTAGTAATACAATGTATCATCTATACACACAGGAGTGAATAAATGTTACATATAACCTCTGCAAATCCGATCAGGTGCCAGTCTAGGAGTCTGTCCTCCCTCCGTGAAGATACAGAAAACGTAAAGGCGCACACTGATGACATCACTCAGCTCAGTCAATTTTTATTTAGCCATAAAAGCAACACAGTTCTCTCCCGTCAGAAGACCACCCCTCTGACAAGTTTCACCCTTACTGGTTTCTCCTTTTCTTTACAATTGTTAGTATTCATTTTTCTTTTTCAATAAAGCCCATCTATTTTGTGGAGACTTAGGGATCAATTCACAAAGGATATTGTATGAAATATTTGGGTCATGTGACACATTTACCCCAAATATCTCATGCAATATGAAAAATGTCAATTCACTACAGGTTTGTGTGGTATTTACCGCAAACACAAAGAAACACTCGGTAAATACTGCATAAAACGTCTAAAATGTCAATTCACAAAAAAAGTAAACAAAAACATTTGTTAGATAAGAGGTGGCCTAACCACGCCGTATCTAATAAATACTATCTGGTTGTTAAAAAGCAAGCACTGGCCACATCCTTAACAACCAGTGAATAGCTGGTTGTTAAGGAGCCGGCACCCGCCGCATCCTTTACAACCAGCGACTCATCTGTTTTCAGCAGGGATTCTCCACTGAAAGCAGAATTTAAACAAAACACCAAGAATTAGAAATTAGAAAAAAAATATGTGTACCTTGGGCCCTGGTATGGATTTTAGCCTTAAGCAAACATTTTTTTAAAAATGGCATGAAATCCCCCTAAAATCTTTACAATACCTTCATCCCAGCATGTAGCCTGGCAGGCCAGAAAATAGGGAGATGAGCATGCAGCCCCCCTCCTGAACCAAACAAGGCCACATGCCCTCAACATGGGGGGGGGGTTCTTTGCTAGGGGAAACAAGGGCCTCTTCCCTACAAACCTGGTTGTGGAGGGTAACTTATCAGAATCTGGAAGCCCCCTTTATCTAGGGGGCCCCCAGATCCCAGTCCCCCCATGTAAAAGAGTATGGGGTACATAATATACTTACTCATTCACCCAAAAAATCCTTTACAAAAAAAGTTTTAAAAATGTCCCACAATGTGGATCACTCGTCAGTCACAAAACACCGCTTGCACAAAAAAAAAAAAAATGCTCCTGACGGTTGGGCTGAATATAAATGCACGCCACATTTTTCACATATTTATTTGTAAAGAATTTGGAAAACCATTTATCATTTTCCTTCCACTTCACAATTATGTGCCACTTTGTGTTGGTCTATCACATAAAATCCCCCCAAAAAAAAACATATACGCTTTTGGCTGTAACATGACAAAAAGTGGAAAATTTCAAGGGGTATCAATACTTTTTCAAGGCACTGTAGATACTTCTGGATTGTATCAAGAAAAAATAAACAATTTGGGGTACACTTCTGCACAGGAAGAAAGCAGTGAAAGTAAATAAAGCAGCCAGCCAATCACATTCCAACTTCTTTTCTTTTGGTGTAAGGTGAAAAAGCAGAACTAAGCATTTAATGAGTTGGAATGAGCAATACAATTAATTCAACCTTTTTTTATTTTTCCTTTAATTTTATAATATCACTACAACATAAAATATATTTTTATTTAACTTACCTTAGCAGAGACCAATTTGCCTTAAAATAAACATATTGGGTTGAACAGTAATAGACTTTATTGTCTATTGCTGTCTAGTTATTACACAATGTTTTAAAAATGATGGAAATGTAAGTATTGCAGTGTACATTTATGGCAACCCGTAAGTATTTAATCTATCATATTTAATGACACATTTGTCAGTTTCATCCCAGGTTTAATGCAGAACTATAACATTTTGTTGAGCAGTCATAAATATATATGTTTTTATTCATATACTGCTGAAAAATTACAGAAGTACATAACAAAAGGGGTATCAAAATGTACATCAATAAAATTGGGTGAATAAGTAAAATAAGGGAGTAGTTTTGTGGGTTTGATAGCGTTAATTTATGAAGCTCCATTTTTGATACAATACTGTCACACTCAGATTTTGGCTATATTGATATTACAGTATATACTTTACTGGAAATATCAATTTAAAAGAAAAAGAGAGGCTGTAACCTGTTTACACATAAACTCACAGAAGAGAAAGATCTGTTCCTGAAATTATTAAAACAGAATTTCAGGTAATATAAAAAAATAATAATAAATCAAAACAGTTTTCCAGGCACCTAAGAAAGCAGCTTACGTTAAATCTGATGCTGCCCCTCGTGAAAAGCCATCCTCTCCAGTAGTTGATCCCTACTATTCCAGGTTGAATGACGTTGGCTGTCATCCCAGGCTGTCATGGACACACCCTCTGGGGATGCGTCATCATGGAAGCCTGGACCCACAGTACTATAAGATACAATGTAATTTACCTATGCAACACTCAGTGCTGGAGTAAAGTAAGGTCTAGCCACCGCTACCACCGAACCAAAAGGTGAAGACCCCTTGATGTCACTGGAGCAGCCACAAGCCACCTGCAATGAACGCGGTATTAAACCGCTGTAAGCAGACCTGCCAGTGTTAAATGGTTTGCCTCATCCATGTAAAATGCATATAATTACTATCTCCTGATTATACATGCTAAACCCTCAGAGACAAGCTCTACAGCAGGGGTACCCAACCAGTGGCCCGCGGAGCCCTCTGATGTGGCCCTGCGACCTCCTGCTCTGGGATGTAATAAAATATGTTATTAAGCCCTGGTTCACACTGGTGCGATTTGACATGCGATTTGACATGTCAAATCGTATGTCAAATCGGCGATATTTGCCGCAAATTGCGGGCAATGGCACCGTCCTAATCGGTGCGACGCCGCATCTGCGGCGCTGCACCGATTTCAAAAAGTAGTTTCTGTACTACTTTGGGCCGCGATTTACATTGACATATGTGCAGAAACCTGCACAGATGTCCCTGTAATCACGGCCGAAATTGGGACTGACAGGCAGGAGTGAAATCGTGCGAGTTCAGCTGAACTCGCACGGCTTCACTCCCGCAGCCCCAGTGTAAACCTGGGCTAAAGGTAAGTTTATTACTAAAATCACAGTGTATATATGGGCATATCTGTTCTACAGTGGTTACTGGACTGCTTTCAAACTGATCCATAGGTGCAGAGCAGTGCACCTGTGGGTTACCTGCACTGAGCCATAGACTTCTATTACCTGCGAGTTTGGTGTGCTTTCTGAAAGTGCACCACACCTACAGGATATAATAGAAGTCTATGGCAAAGTACAGCTAACCTGCAGGAAAGCCACAGGTGAACTGTGCTGCATCCGTGATGCGGATAAACAACCGTGCATCAGTGTAAAAGCAGCCTTAAGCCGTGTACACACGATCGTATTTCCGATGGATTCTAATCCGATGGATTTTTCCATCGGAAATCCGATGAAGCTGACTTCCATCAGTCTTGCCTACACACCATCAGTCAAAAATCCGACCGTCCCAAACGCTGTGACGTAAAACACTCAAGCCGAGAAAAAATAAGTTCAATGCTTCTGAGCATGCGTCAACTTGATTCTGAGCATGCGTGGGTTTTTTGTCCGATGGAGTTTCACACAGACGATCGGAATTTGCTATTGTTTTTTTCCCCATCGGATGAATTTAAAACATGTTCTATTTTTTCTCACAGATGGAAAAAAGACCGATGGGGCCCATACACGTTTGTCCGATGAGAAAAGTCCATCGGACTGTTTTCATCGGTAAAACCGATCATGTGTACACGGCATAAGGCCCCTTTCACGTGATCAGTCCGACCAAATCGGACTCTCCATTTACCTCTAAGGAGTGGAAGATGTAAATTAACTTGTGTTCGTTTACAAACGCCTACCTTCGATCCAATCCGCAAAAAAAACAAACAAAGAGAGTAGAGTGGGCTCTATAGAGCCGAGTGGGCTGCCATCCACCTGCTCCGCTCATTGTGGCCCACGACCGGTTACCAAGTCGCTTAAGTGGCCCTCGCTCTTCAAAAGGTTGGGCACCCCTGCTCTACAGTATGTGCTGAAACTTCTCAACAAGTCTCCAGTCTATGAGCATTACAATGGAAATCTTGGAAAACAGATAGATATGCAGCTGAAATACATACATGTTTACTGTTTTACCTGTCATTTTATTCAGCTACTCTTGTTTCTGGCATACAGCAGAGCCTGTCATACCACTTTACAATTTTCTGGTTCAGCTTTACTACTTTATGGATCACCTTTCTGTTCATTAGACTGCAGAGGAATATACAACTGTATTATCAAGTGGTGAGGCTGGAGGGGAGAGGTGCAGAGGATGCTGTATTTCTGAAGAAGGTGTATCAGTCTCCCCGACTTCCAAAAGCCTGATGGTGACCAACAGAATCAGAGACTATTAGCGGCGTCCCTGGTGGATAAAGAAGTGGTTCAGGAGGAGATCTCGGGGTCCTTGAAAACTGTCTAAGTGCTTTATGATGACTCTTGAGAAGGGGGTCATGGGGAGTTGGTAAGTGAGTATTTCTACTATCCCTCCGGGTGAAGGTGCATGTTGGTGGCATTACATATCTAAAGCTCTTTCAAGAGGCGTAATTTCATCTGTTTGCAATTGTGGATGCGACTATTTGTGGAAACTCTTTAAAGTGATTGTAAAGGTAGAAGGTTTCTTATCTTAATGCATTCTATGCATTAAGATAAAAAGCCTTTTGTGTGCAGCAGTCCCCCTTAGCCCCCCTAATACTTACCTGAGGTCCCTCTAGATCCAGCAATGTTGCAGGAGTGTCTCAGCTGCCTGGGACTCCTCTCCTCATTGGATAAGACAGAAGCGCAGTGCCATTGGTTCCCGCTGCTGTCAATCAAAGTCAGCCAGCCAATAAGGAGAGAAAGGGGTAGGGCCAGGTTGCAGCTCCGTGTCTGAATGGATACACGGAGTTGCTTGCTGTGGGGGCACTCAACAGGAGGGAGAGGCCAGAAGCGCCAGCGAGGGACCTGAGAGGAGGAGTATCTGGGCTGATCTGTGCAAAACCACTACACAGGGCACGTAAGTATGAGGCCCGGTTCACACAGGGGCGACTCATCAGGCGACTCGGTCGCCTGACGAGTCGCGTCCCACGCTGTTCAATGGAACCGTTTTTTAATAGGAGCGACTCAGGTCGCTCAGACTTAGAAAAAGGTTCCTGTACTACTTTTGGGGGCGACCCAAGGCGACCTGCATTGACTTCTATACAGAAGTCTTTATGCAAATCGCCTCGGCGGGCTTCTCAAGTCGTCTTGAGATCGCGCCGCCGAGGTCGCCCCCAAAGTCGTGCCGCGTCGTGCCACCCCTGTGTGAATGGGGCCTAACATGTTTGTTATATTTAACTAAAAAAAAAATTATGACTTTACAATCACTTTAATTCTATTCAAGATTTATGCTTATTTTATATTTAAATCTATGTTTGAGATTTAATGATCATGCACACTCACTGTATGTTTTGTTCATAACTTAGAACTACAGTCTGCTCACATAATTTGTAATAAAAACATCTTTGCCATTCTGAAGCTTCCCCCCAACCACTTTGCATATTATTTTATATATACTGTGATTCTGTACTTGCCAAATATGCTGCAGAAATCTCCCTCCACTAAGTCTGGCTGCATCCATTTAAATGTGAGCAGCTAAAGCTGCTGCCTGCTCACTTCCTGGATTTACACAGACACACACCTCCAGCTCTGCAGCTCTCATTGGCCCTTTAATTACTCACCCCCCCTCCCGTCCTGGCAAACTCTCACGAGAGTGAGAGAGAGAGAGCTGTGCATGATGTCATAAGCCTAGGCTTTTTACCAGACAAGGAACAGGAAGTGGGCTGTATAATGTATTTACTGGAAAAAAAAATATATGTTCTACTATTCAAAGTTAAAACAACAAGGGCAGAAGATTTAATAGATGGAAATTTGAAAAAATAACTGAAGGTCCACATTAAGTTCAGTAAACATTTTGAAAAGGCAGATATCGCAGAGAAGGGCGCATCATTTGTTTTCTTAAATCTTTATTTTGGAAATCTAGTAGAGCAGTAAACCTGTAAAATATCACTTTCAGTATTGCGTTTAATGTGATATTTGATATTTTCATAGTCAATTTAAAAATATTGTTCATATAACATGTGGAAACAAGATGTCCCACTGATATGCAGTGTGTGATAGGCTCGCTGTGATTTAAAGACATTATGACAGCTTTACGGCCTGTCCTCATCTGAGCCAAACAGTCATGGTAAGTTTTAGTGTGGCGTCAGGCCCCGCGTGCTTTAAGAAGACCCTATCCCTTGGTCCAACAGGCCAAAGGGATTCACAGCATTTAAATCATCCTTGCACTGCAGACTGAGTAGCCTCTTATAAATAATTTCTGTAAGGAAATGCGAAGCATTCATTAGGATCGGAGGCCGTATATACGGTATTTCTGCTCTTCGTCACATCTCATGAGCTCCCCCTCTCCCTCTCCTGTTGTGAAACCCAAGTGAGCCCTTGAGAGAGCTAGAGACCTTTGGTGTGGAGAGGCAGTTAATTCATGAGAATGAAATATGAATACATGATGCCATGTAATATGCGTGAGTTGTCTAGAGGTTAAAGCAGCATTGATTGTTTCAAGGCAAATACTTTATTGCACCTCCCCAGGCTTATATATATATATATAGAAGAACATTAGCTATATTTGCATGGTATTACATTGTTGTCTCTTATCCTTAGGAACGGGTTCACCAGTCTTGTAATGGGTTTAGCAGCCCAACTGGTGTTCAAAAACCAGTCCACACAAACAAATGTATTTTGAATAAAGGAAGAATATGCCTCGTTTCCGCTGAGCGGATCGGTTCGGTACAGTTCGGTACGGTATGCTATTTTGGGTGTTTCCATTATGAAAGCGTGCCATAAAACCGAACCGTACCGCACCATTCTGGGTCCTGCTTCAGATGTGGGGCCATAGAAAATGGAACGGTTCGGTTAGGGCGGAGCTACAATACATTACACTGATTGGCGGACACGCGAGGCATTTTTTCCAAACCCTGAATGGTCCCTGACGGTCCGACTTGCAGTGGAAACGCTCACCAGAATAGACCGGACCATTCAAACCGTTCCAAACTGTACCGACCCGAACGTTCGTGGAAACAAGGCATTAGAGAACATTGTACGTAGAGCTATACATGACTTGAGAGTCCCGCTGTGAAGATCCACTCTAGTCAATGTCCTCCACCCATTTCCTTCTGTCTTTCATTTTGCCCAGTAGAAACATTTGTCAGAATTATGGGGGAGATTTACTAAAACTGGAGCACACAGAACCTAGTTCAGCTGTGCAATTAGGCTTTGACAATAAAACCTGGAAGCTGATTGGTCTCTATGCAGAGCTGCACGAGAGTTTGCATGCTCCAGTTTTAGTAAATCTACCCCCATTTGTGTCAGCTTCTTTAACATAAATCGACCCAATGGGGGTTATTTACGAAAGGCAAATCCACTTTGCACTATAAGTGCAAACTACAAGTGCAAACTACAAGTGCAAAGTGCACTTAAAATTGCACTGAAAGTGCACTTGGAAGTGAAGTCGCTGTAAATCTGAGGGATAGATCTGAAATGAGGGGAAGCTCTGCTGATTTTATCATCCAATCATGTGCAAGCTAAAATGCTGTTTTTTATTTTCCTTGCATGTCCCCCTCGGATCTACAGCGACTGCACTTCCAAGTACACTTTCAGTGCAATTTCAAGAGCACTTTGCACTTGTAGTTTGCACTTGTAGTGCAAAGTGGATTTGCCTTTCGTAAATAACCTCAATTGATAGGCTAAGCCAGTGTTTCTCAACTCCAGTCCTCAAGGCGCCCCAACAGGTCATGTTATCAGGCTTTCCATTATTTTGAACAGGTGATTTGATCAGTTTACCTGCCTTAGTAATTACCACAGCCGTTTCACCTGAGGGAAATCCTGAAAACATGACCTGTTGGGGCACCTTGAGGACTGGAATTGAGAAACACTGGGCTAAGCAGTAGGAACAATGTTCATGAGATTGTCCAAAAATAAGTACTACTTTAGAGTAACCTTCTTTAAAGTAGAACTGAAGGCAAACCTTTTTTTTTTCACTTTAAAAAGAGTAAGGGAGTGCTATAACCCTTGTCAGGATTTTTGAGGTATCAGTTTCCCTTTGGGGAGATTTCAATTCACTTCCTGTCCCATAGCCACAACAGAAACTAAGAGGAAATCCCTTTAAAGTGAGGAAATTCCTGATTGTCACCAGGGTCACCTGAACTGGTGTCCCTATTGGAACATTTCCCCTCTATTACTGTTCTGAGGACAACCCAAATGTTGGGATTTTCTTTTACTTTCACTTCTGGTTATAATGATAAACCTGACAAATAGAGAGGGCGACAGGGGCACAGGTGGCAATAAAAACTGACAGGTGTTCTAATTACTGTCCATGCAATCTAAAACAAACAAAAAAAAGGTTACCTTTAGACCCCTTTCACACTGGGGTGTTTTTCAGGCGTTTTTCAGGCTTTTGGGCTAAAAGAAGCACCGTTAGGCGCCTTACAAAACGGACGGCTGTTTTGCCGCAGTTAAAAGCATGTAAAATGTTCTGTGAAATTCAAGGCTCCATGCCATGCGATTAGCTGCATTTGTACATTGCGATTACCTGCGTTTACGTGCGGTTACATGTGGCCGCGTTTAGCTGCGGTAGTCATTCCCATAGCAACCCTTTTTGTACCTACTGATTATGATGTGCTTCCTGTTCTTTTTTTTTTCTCCGCAGTTGACACAAAAGACTGCGATCACCTGCGGTGAGGAGGAATGAGGGACAGAGGGACATTGCTCCAAATCAGGGACAGTCCCTCGAAATCAGGGACAGTTGGGCGCTATGCCATCGGAAGTGTACTGCTATATCTGCTGTTGTCCTACATTTGGTTTTCCCGATGCTTTGTGGTCCCTCTGTATGAGTCTGTGTGAGATTCATGGCCTCCTGTGTTAAGAACCTCAATCATGGTTGCTCTGCTAGAAGATACAGGAATTTCCGCAGTGATTATTGCTTCTCATCTGACAGCACAGGGTGCTTGACCTACAGTTACTGTAGCATTCTCTACATAGCTTAAGTAATGCACCTAAATCCCCATGATGCAGAATATGCTTCTTGAGTTCCAAGTCATTTATCCAGCACCACACACATACAGCTGCCTGTGCACACAGCGCTACAGCAGCTGACCCTTCAGTTCAGTCTTCAGCTTATTTCAAGGTGAGAGCCTGATCGTAGATCACTTACAATAGAATTTTCTAGTTACAATTGTGCTATTATAGCACTATAGTAAGCAAATTAACTTACAGTAAGAACTCTACAAAGGTCTGAATGTAGAATATAAATGAGTAATTAAATTTTCCTCAATAGCAACCAGTGCCAAAAGCACTTAATGTCCCAACAGTGTTTCTTTCATTTAAACTGACAGTAAATTTACATTAAAAGTAGAACGTCGCTGTCTAAAATATTAAGCTATTTGCATAACAAAACTTTAGGCTGGGTGCACACAGGCAATTTTTGCTAGAGAGATAATCAACTTGGAAGCCCCACAATTAATGGCTGGCAATTGCTACACATAGGGAGCAACAGAGTGTAGCATGTAGTAGTGATTAATTGCTAATGATAGCATGCTCCAAATTTGTGTGATTGATCTCTACTATATGCAACTGCATGTGTAGCAATCACTAGCAATTAATTACTGGGTGATCATGGGCGATGATAGCTCCAGCGAAAATCGCTTGTTTGCTCCCAACCTAAAACTTTCCAGGAATTGTGGACTTAGAAATACTTATACTATATACATACTTTGATTTACTAAAGATGTATTTGCTTCTTCTACAGTGAGATAAAGACAAAGGATGAATATACATAGCAGTGGCGGCCCGTCCATATGGGGCGCAGGGGCGCCGCCCCCCTCCCTAATCCATGCATCCGGCCCCTAATCTACATGCAGGGCTCCGGATGCATGGATTCCAATGGGGTTTTTTTTCTAGAAGCACATTGGCTTCAAAAATAGGTGGGTTCGGGGCGCAAAGCACTGCGCCCTGAGCCCACCCAGTTGTGTGACAATAGCAAAATAATATTCGCTATTGTCTTCCTGATTCTCCTCCCGGCCAATCAGGAAGCAGGTCTTGAGACCGGATTAGCCGAGAGGAGAAGCGATCGTATTGGCCACCGAGGTGGAGAAGAAGCAGGGGAAGCCGCCGTGAAGCTGAGGAGGAGACGCTGGGTGATGCCAACGAGGAGGAAGCGCTGGGGTAGATGGGGTAAGTGCAGGGCTGGATGAGCTGACGATTAAGCGACGGGAGTGGGGGTGGGTGGCGTGCAATCGACCAACCTACCCACCGACCGGGGGGGCACCAAAATGGAGCACCAGCCACCACTGCATAGCACCATCTATACCAACAACTGGAGCTACCAGAAGTTCAAATACACTGGTACTGATGCCATGTGCTACCAGATAATACCCTTGCCATCGACAAGAAAATTTGACCCTTTCTGTAATAAAAGGAGCAGGTTTTTTTCGTTTTTTCTTTTAGAAAATTGGTACACATTTTAGGGACACTAATTCTCTCTGGCTTTCATTTAGATGCGCGCAATCATTCAGTATATCCTTGAGTACACTATATTTATTCAGTATATGTACATGCAGGGCTTTTTTAAAGTGGGTTCCAACACCTCCAGCACTGAATGTCTGTAATGGTAAGGGCTTCTGGGGTGTGCAGGAGGGTCTATTGTTGCTGGTTGCTGGCTGCTAGGGGATCTATTTTCGCTGGGGCGGGGGGAATCTATTGTTGTAGTGGGGGGTCTATTGGTCCTGCAGGGGTCTGTTGTTGTTGGGGGAGGATCTATAGCTGCTTGGAGTGTCATACGTTGCTGGGTGGGTCAGTTGTTGCTTGGAGGGACCTACTGTGGAAGGAGGGGTCTATTGTATCTATCTGCTGGAGGGTCTAATGCTGCTGGTTGCTGGGAGATTTATTGTTCCTGGTGAGGATCTATTTTTGCTGGGGGGGGGGGGGTTTGCAGGGGATTATATTGTTACTGGCTGTAGAGGATCTATTTTACTGCTTTTCTTACTATCATTAACAAATTCCATACAACTTGGTTCTGTATTCTTGAAAAGGGGCGGTACAGGGAGGTGAATAGGAGTTGAAACCAAGGGACGGTACTTGGAGGTGGGTAGAGGGCGGAGACAAGGGTTGGCTCAGAAGGGGGGAGTACCTGTACCTATTTTCTGAGGAAAAAGGCCCTGTGTACATGCATACCTTTTATAAAGCAATACTTGAAACGGTAGTTTACTTATGATCTCACTCTATTTAGAGTCTAATAAATCTAACGAGTAAATGTTCATTTTTTACTTTGTTAAAGTATACAATTATTAAAGCGGAGTTCCACCCAAAAATTGAACTTTCGCTTATCCGGTTATTTGGCACCTTTCAGGGGGAAGGGAGGAGCAGATACCTGTGTAATCCAGGTATTTGCTCCCACTTCTGGTGATCAATGCCATGTTTGGCCCCTCCTCCCCCCCCTGCTGTCTTCTGGGAGACACACATGTCCCTGCTGCATACGTTATAACATTATAACAATAACGTTACAATGTATTTTGCTGTAGCTCTTACGAGCAGATTAAAGGATTGTCTTTAAATTCAGTTCCAGAAAACCCCCAAGAGAAAAAAAAGCCAATTTTTCCCATTTAAACCAATTTTAGGCTGGATTTTTCACTACTGCTTTGTGGTTATGCACAGCAAAGCACATTACGCATGTTGGTGCATGGAGGTGCCATTCATTCAGGCTAATCCAATTACGTATTTATTAAAACAATCCTTACCGTATTTGCTGGCGTATAAGGCGACTGGGCGTATAAGACGACCCCCTAATTTTCCAGCTAAAATTTTGGTTTTGGGATATACTCGCCGTATAAGACGACCCCCTTCCGACTAGCCATGCCTCACCTCACCTCACTGTGCCATTGCATACCTCACTGTGCCATTGCATACCTCACTGTGCCATTGCATGCCTCGACGATCACATACCTTATCCCTGACATGTAGAATCTCAGTCAGACCGCGGCCGTCCATTTTTCAAAAGCCGCACCTCCTCCTCGTGCTGTTCTGTGATAGGCGGAACACTCAGCTTCCCAGCAGACACTGTGTTCAGTGTTCCGCCTATCACAGATGCCCTCTCATCCGAGGACGAGAGGGCAGCCGTGATAGGCGGAACACTGAACAGAGGCTCTGCTGGGAAGCTGAGTGTTCCGCCTATCACGAAACAGCACGAGGAGGAGGTGCGGCTTTTGAAAAATGGACGGCCGCGGTCTGACTGAGATTCTACATGTCAGGTACCGGCGTATAAGATGACCCCTGACTTTTGAGAAGATTTTTATGGGTTAAAAAGTCGTCTTATACGCCGGAAAATACGGTACATGTATATTCACTGTACCTAAGGCTGCCTTTATATTAGCCACCCTGGAAAGCACGAACTAGCTTGAGAAAAGAAGGGGCAACCACTCAGGGCATATTGAGCAGTGCACAGGGAGCTGGCTAAGAGTAGGGGAGAGTAGCGGGCTGACTTTATTAGTCAGCTTCTGCTCATTCACTGTCCAACCACAGGCTTAGATGGTCCTTAACCAAGCTTTATTGCTTTATTTGCAGTTAAGAAAAGTAAGGTCAGGTAAGACAATTCACATTTATGTATTTTAACTGTGGGTTTAGAGGAAGAGGCTGTATTACTAATGTCGCGTACACACGGGTGGAATTTCCGATGAAAAAAGTCCGCTTTTCATCAGATTTTCCGACCGTGTGTATCCGATGGACTTTTTCCATCAGAAATTCCAAAGAATTCCATCAGAGTTTAGATAGAGAGCATGTTCTCTTTTACTCCGACAAAAGTCTGACTGTGTGTACGGGGCATTACAGTATTCTGCACTCCAGACTTTTCTTCTTCTCCCTGACACACAGGGCAGTGGGCAGGCTCTGCCATTCTAACAATGAAGGAATATTAGTCCTGCAATGGATGAGAGAAAGTAAGTGTGTGGCCATGAGCCAGAGTGCCCTAGACAGGAGGTTGAAGGGAGTCCAATCACATACTGTAGGTGGAGGGTGCCTGCTGGAGCAAGGAATAAAGTAAATATTACACCGTATTTCTTCTTTAAGCATTTAAAGAATACGTAAACCCAACATTTGATATTCCTGATATGTGCCTGCTGTACCATGTACTTGTCTGAAAAATTATTCAGTTCTCTTTGTATTACTTCCTTTGTGTGAAATTCCTGGTATTCCTGCCAGTCCCTCTGCTTTCTTATTAAAAACTGACCACACTGGGCATGAGAGCCCAGCATAGTCAGTTTTCTGGCTGTTCTGGCAGCTAATCCAATGACATAATGATTAGACTTGTGCTGATATACCCCATCTGCCCAGCCATTCACTGTACTGCTGTTTCTCCCCCCTCCCCCAGACCCTTATGAAGCTGAGAATAGAGGGTAAGTGATCACTTATTAAAAAAAGGGGAAAAAGGTATTTATAATTGTAGCGCTGCCCTCTTCAGGGTCGCAAGATAAATCAACACCCCTCTGGTTGCCCTGACCTTGTGAGTCCTCTGCTACCTCTGGCACCCTGGGTTCAAACATTTTCCCTTAATAACAACAGCAATAAGGAAATGAACCAGGATTAGTTAAATCAGAAATAGTTTATTCAATGAAATAAATGGAAAGAATCAAAGAGCCAACCTGAGTTTACACCTCAAGAAGTTGTTTAACAAAGGATATTATTGGTAGCAAAATATCTATCACCTTAAGGTTCAAACATTCAACAGTAAACACTATACTTCCTATACTCAAATACCGGTAAGTGAAAATAATGTTTATGTGATTAGGCTACATAGAGTGTCAGACCCCTCTCTACTGCTCCCTCACACATGAATGGAAAAAAACAGCAGATAAACAAGTACAACTTCAGCAAACAGGAACTGTAATAAATCTCAACCTGCTCTTACAGAGAGTTCTTGGTGAACTGCAGCTGTACAAGCTTCAGCAAAACAATTCCCTGAAGTAGGGAGGGAGGTGAAAGTAGTCCAGTGTTGCTGTGTAGCAATCCGGTTAATCTTCAGCTAGCTCTCAGGTGGTTAATTGCAGGCAAAGAATATTGAATGGTAAAGCAAAAGAGCTGATTCAATAGATGGTGTATAACCAACAGACAATATTCATGTGCAAATTTAAACTGTAATTGAATTCACATTGATCACTGACCTAAAGATGGTAAATTCTGTGGAACTACAAGCAACAGCAGAACATTGGGCAGCATAGATGTCTGTGTATAGTGTCTATGATATGCTGGAGCAGATCCTTGAACTAAAGGTGGTAATGTGTGCAGGAAACAATGATGTCTATACACAGTGTCTATAAGACTGGGCTATCGCCCACTCACCACACTTGAACCGAAGAGGATAAGGATGATGATGATGATGGTGAGGATGATGACCTCTCAGGAATGTGGCTCAAGGGATGACACTCGGTCTCCGCCAAACCGCACCACTGCTCACACGAATCCGATATCCCTGCAGGTTGGATGGAACGAGAACAGCCTCTAAGCTCCCGCCGGACAGTGAAGGGGAACTGTCCGCAGGTGTCCTTCCAGATATCCACTGGGTAACTCCGCCAGAGCAGGCCGCAAATCAGCTGCAGCTCACCCTGCATGCAGATCCACGCCGGACCCCAAGAGAGCGTGCCAGGCCTCAAGCCTCCCCTCTTATAGTGCCTCCCAGCGGTCTGCTCTTCTCCATCAGCCCCCTGGTAATTGTAGTTTCACATAAATACAGACAGAGGGCAAATCCTATCCGCATGGACTACATGTCCCAAGATGCTTTGCTCTGTCTTGTCTCTGATTAGGAAAGTAACAGGACATCCCACACTGGAACACTAGAGGGAAACAGCTTCCTCTGAAACAATGCCACACAGCGTCTTCTGATTGCAGGAATAGATAGGTATCCAGCTCCTGGCTACATCGTGTTTTTTATATGTAAACATAAATGTTTTGCCTTTCATTTCTATTTTAAACTGAATGGGTTGCTTTACAAGGTGGTGTTTACAAAACGCTTTAACCCATGCAGTGTGGAGGGGTGGACACTGCAAAGTTATTTTTGTTCTTGTGACCAGAGTTGGGCTTTAATAAAAAAAAATACAACAGTATCCAATAGCTAAAACCTGGAAAACTTCTTATTATCTAACTTATGACCGAGCCTCATCACAACTATAAAAAATGATGCAGGTTCCAGTCTTCAGAATTCTTTCTGTGACCCTTCTGATGAGCGTTGTCATCTGAAACAAGAACGATGAAAAGATTTACGGTCTCACTAGCAACATTTCATTCTCATGTTATGTAGCACATTTTGGAGATTTAGGTTATTATTAAGGTAGGCTTGGAGTTCAGGGATGCCAGGAAATAGGTGAAGACACAATCAGTTAGCTTAACACACTAAACTTTACTTAATTTATGATGAGCTGATAATTAAACAAAACTGTCTGAGAATGATGGCCCTTGATGATGACAGCCTCAATATAATATATGCACATGTTTTAAGAAGTGCAATATATTTTTTATGTAGGCTAGTAATTTAGATATGATGGGTAATGTTGAGGTCTCCTCCTCTACACATTAAAAAAGAAACTTACTTAAGAACATTATGAACAGAAATAATTAGGTCAATGATAATAGGAGAAATAATGGCAGTCACATTAATTTCTAGATCATTTGAGTTTGCCAATAATTCATTCAGGGATTTCTTTAGGGGCTTTTTCCAGGATAACTGAAAATGTAACCCTTCAACAAGGATAAATGATACTGTTCCGAGCCAGACCCACCAGCTACCACCTTTGACTTAATGGGTGCAGGTGATCTGCCGAGATCTGCCCCCCCTGCGGATTCTGCAAGCCCTGGACTGCGCAGGCGCATCGCTGTAGCTCTGAAAATTGCCGAACGTTAAGAGGTGTGCATGAGCTGTAAGCATGCCCCCCTTAATATACACGCCCCTTGCAGAGTGGAGCGAGCATCCCCCTTGCAGAGTGGAGCGAACATCGGGAGCGTGCGTGATCGTGTGGAACAATATTGTGCTCATAGCGCATTCGCCGTGTATGTGTTAGTTGGCATTCGGCTATTTTCGGAGTTCTTCTCTGAGTGTTAGTGTGCAAGCGCACGTTGACACACGCAAGTGATGCGCATGCGCAGTCCAAGGCTGGCAGAATCTGCTGAGGGGCAATTCTCGGCAGGTCACAGGCACAGCTCTAGAACTCATCTCCACCTACCATGCACAATAAAATATAAGAAGACCACTGTGCATCCAGCATTCCAAAACAGCTTTAAAGATTACGATAGTCAGGACATGACCCCTCCTGGATCTGACCCAACTGACGCATTTTACCCTACAACAGAGATTATTCCTGTTGTTAGTGGGAGTACCCAGGTGGGGTCATGTCCTGACCTTTTGGATCAAGCTAGATAATGGCGTGTGGAATTGTTCCTTTATTGAATCAAGAATGTAAAAGGAGGGAACAAGCATTTGAGCCCGCCTTCATGGGCTTGCTGCAGCCCCGCCTCCTTCTCGCCTCTAAATTCTATGATAGTTATGAGGTAATTGAGTGTTAGGTTTTTTGGGCTACTGTCCCTTTAAGGATTGGAGATGGAGGGTTATTTAACCAATTAGAAGCTGTAGAAGCTTCTGGAAGGTCTTGGTACCCCTATAAAAAGGGTTTTTCTATAGAATTTCTCTCACAGTTGGTTAAGCCTGGGTAAAAGAGCTACCCACCCTACCCATCCTGTCATTGGCACTTATGTGGTTTTAGTCACCCTGGATTTCTGGGGGAAAACCACAAAAAATGTCATCGCTCAGGATGTATGCACAGAAATTCACCGTGAACAAAGGAACATATGTGGAGGAAAGTGTCCACAGGCAAAGCAGATTTTCCAGTCAATAAAAATAATAATAAATAAATAAAATTAAATTGAAATTAAAGTCTTCAAAGGCAGCAGGTGATGATGAAAAAGTCTTTGATTATAACACAGGTACTCAGGGCAGCTCTTCTCCAAGGTGAAGCCGACTCAAGGTAGTGACATAGGAAAAACAAAAAATAGAAAAGCGCCTATAAGTAAAATGGTTTATTGACAGGTAAAACAGATCATATCCAGCACTTACATTTGGGTAAGTTCAGGCATGCTCCAGTAGAGTCAGTGTTCTTGCTGAATCCAGGGTCTATGTAGCCTCTCCACGGGGGTCCCAAGTCCAGGCTGTAGCAGCCCCAAGAAGCCGGAGTGCGAGCTGGCTAGGTCTGTAGCTAGAGATGGCGGCGATCAACCCGTGAAGGAGCGTGTAACCTCAGCTGGATCAGGTTGTATGGGGAACCACAACGTGTTTCAGAGCATGCGCGGCACTCGAATAGAGCATGCGCGCTCCTTTCTCAAGTGTCAAGTGGATTTCTGGGGGGGATGTTAATGTTAAATTAATTTATTTTTGCTCGTGTTCCAATAACTGAGCTTATATATTTATTGGTTTTCTGATTTATTGATTTGATTTAATAAAGATTTTATTAATAATGAAATTTATACCAATAAAGTGCCATGGCTATTATTTTATGCCAATATGTTTTTCGTGTATTTTTCCTTAAGCGTTAAGTTTTTATGAAGGATATTTAATGTGGTAAGTTTTATTGGGAGATGTGGGCTGCATGCAATCCCATGTAACCATTGTTGGAGACCCATCCAAATAGCAACTACTGTACATTGGCCTCCACCATTTCAATGGGGCTTTAAGCAAAACTATTGAAATTGGGAGTGAGATGTCATCGCGCTGAGTTCCCAATAGGACGGGTGTTTGCTAGCCGGCCAGCTGTTTTATCTTTTATGCCTTCTTTGATGCATTCTGTGTAAGTGCAATTTTATATTCTAATAAACCCGTGTATTACATATTACACTATGGTGAGTTCTCTTTTACTGGGTAATACTGCCTTGTCTATGGCAATTGGATAACAGAGTCGCCCTACGCCTGATTGATGTCCTGTTTACTGCATACCAAGAACTGTGTTGTTGGCAATTTCCATCACTTGGATAAAGACCCAGGCTGGGTTGTAAGCCACAAGCACGATTTAGCTTGCTTCTGGTAAGCTTGCATTTCATGTGTTGGAAGTTCACAAGCTTGAGTGGTGTTCGGGTGCTGATTCAACCAGCCTTGATGTATAACACATGCACACTCACCTGTGTTTGAAGGACTTTATGTGCTCAATCTCACGGAAATTATCATTTATGTTTTATGTTTATTTATTGTTATTTTTATGTAATTTATCACTAGCGCGGCTTCATTCTGTTTATTTGTTGTTATAAGTGCGCATCTCACTTTTAAGCCACTGCCCCTTTTTTGCTCTAGATTTCACTTGTTTGTTTGATTCATTTAGCGTGGTAATCCTTTACTTTTTAACACTACAGAAATATCTGAATGTGAAATCAGAATACTGAAATAAAACTCTATCACAGTCATCTGATAGGGTATCTGACATTGTTTATTTGCTATAAACCACCTAAAAGGTTTTGATGGTGTACCTTCTATGCATGCTCTGCTAATAATGTGTAACACTATCTTCCAATCGGCATCATTCTCAGTTTGTCCTAATCCAGAGCTGTCAACATTTGAGCATATTTGCCTAAACAAGATCGGTCTCTGTTTTGTAGGCATATATTGTTTGCATTATTCTAATTAAACTTGATTAAACCTAAAACTATCACAGAAGTGCTTTTATATATTAAAATATATTATTTAGTTTTTATTCAAACATAACAGATGAGCAGGAGATCTCAGTGTGGAAATAAGCTATGGTAACCTACATGAAAAACGAAGGATTGGTGTCCAAGTGTATGGAAGAAGGTCAGTGCACCCACATCCCTGATATAGATAGTGTAGGAGTACACTCCAAAGGAGTGTGTTTTACTTCAGGTGGGACTTTTATTTTGGGTGACTTGTTAAACCTAATAAGAGAGTATTGAAACCAAAAGGTTCTTTCTAAAGTAGTTTTTTATTGAAAAAATATAAATCTCTAAATATAATGAGCTATTATTTCCAAAAAGGAGGAAATTGGCCGCATCAAGAGTGACTAGACACAAAGCAATTGGTACAAGAGCGCAAATACATTACATTACATGAAAACAGTAGATAATACAAAAATTGCAAAAAACAGGACCCCAATCTGTCTCAATAGGGAGACACGGACCCGACGTTTCAAGGCTATTAATTAGGGTGGAACCTCTTCTTCAGGGGTAGGATGCTGTATTGCAAACATGTACTGGTATCTGTAGGAAGAGGGGAAAGAGGGGAGAAGGGGGGGAGAAGGGAGGGGAGAGAAAAAAAAAAGGGGGGGGGGAGAGAATGAAACAAAGAGTAAAAACATGTCCCACACTCCATAAAGGTCATACATAAGTAAATATATAAATACAAAAAATAAATCAGAGGATAATATAAATAGTACTGACCATAGATGCATGTGCATGCGCGGGTAGTAGTAATTACAAAAACAAGAAATTTGTTAAAAACAAAACAGAAGATGTGCCTGCCCGGCTCAACAATGGAGACTTGCAGGGCTATGTCTTCTCCTTATGGACACATCCACGGAAAAAAGGAGGGGGGCGGCAGATAGCACCCGACCACAAGGTGGAGAGTCCAAAAACAGTGCTGGCTCACAGAGGGCGTAATTTAAAGGAATGCCCTGCACCCCATAGGTGGACAAATACAAAGAGGTGAACACCTATATTCCTCTCCCAAGGGGGTTGTGCCTGACCTAGGATAAAAAAGAGGTAATAGCTTAATAGGCATATATCCCAGGGAGGTTACGGCTTAACAGCGCAGAGAGCGTATCCATGTGAAAGTGAGTGATAAATAACATACCTAAGATCAGAGAGAAAGGTCTCTACCTACATGTAACTCAATTAAAAAGAACCTGTTAGCATTTGTTTAACCTGGAGAGTACACAAGGCCTAGCTCCTTCTTTCTGAAGAAGGTCACTTAAAAATCCTGGCCAGCACCAGGGGCGTTACTACAGGGGTAGCAGGGGTCACAATTGCGACTTGTCCCCATGCTCCAGGGGACCCATGCTGCTCCTTTGTACACTTGGATAGGAGGGACGGCGGGGGCAACACTGAAAACTGATCCCCTCCATTTTCCTCTTGCAGCCACTGAAAGCCTGCTTCTCTTCCTCTCCCTCCTGCAGGCATTCAGTGGCTGCAGGAGGAAAATGGAGGGGATTGGTTCCTCTATATGCCACCCTTCCTATCCAGCTTCTTTTTTGTTTTTTTGCCCCCAGGCCCCTGTGGTCTCCCCTGCCCCTGGAGAGTGGAAAGGGGCTGGTAAATATGTAATTTACCGGCAACTTCCTTTTCTGAATGGACAGATTCAAGCCCTGTACACACGACCGGTTTTCCCGGCAGGAAAACTGCCATGAGAGCTTTTGGCCGGGAAAACCGGCCGTGTGTATGCTTCATCGCAGTTTTCCCGACAGGAAAACTGCTGAAAAAAAATAGAGAACCTGCTCTCTATTTTCCCGTCGGAATTTCCGGCGGACTTTTTCCCATCGTGAAAACCGGTCGTGTGTATGATTTTCCCAGGGCAAAAAAAACACGCATGCTCACAATAAAGTATGAGACGGAAGCGCTCGTTCTGGTAAAAATAGTGTTCGTAATGGAGATAGCACATTCGTCAGCATTCTGAACAGCAGAAAACGATCTGAAAGCACGAAGACTGAAAAGCGAGAATCGTCTCTCACCAAACTTTTACTAACACACGATAACACGAGATCAGCAAAAGCACCCCAAAGGGTGGCGCCGTTGGATTTGAACTTCCCCTTTATAGTGCCATCGTACGTGTTGTATGTCACCGCGCTTTGGACCGGCGGGATTTCGTATGACAGTCTGTACGCAAGACAAGCTTGGCAGGAAACCTGTTTAGACCTCTGATATTTCATCAAAGCCCCCAACAAGGTTCCTAATTTTTTTTTTAAAAAGTCATTTAAAAAAAAAAAAAAGGTAAAAAAATAAAAATAAAAAAACAAGGTAGCACTTGTGACTGGGCCCTGGCGTTCTGCCACTGGGCTCGGAGGGAAGGGCCCTGACTGGGGATCAGGGGGGCCCTTATGTTTTTTGCACCTGGGCCCTAAAGGTTCTATCTACGCCTCTGAGCAGCACTATGCATAATTGTAAAAGTGTTATGCATAAGTAAAAGTGTTACTGTGCTTTAGGAACAAGGAGTCTCACATTCTGAACCATGCCTATCCAAATACACAGAGACAGATTTGACCTAATATGCATGACCATTTTAAATCTGCATGCTAAAAACCAGAACAAATTTTATGATGAAAGTCCCTAGCCACTCAGCAATAAATTATTTATATTCCTGGAAGCAGATATGTTGTACAAAGGGTACATTATTTCACCCGAATTACAGGGATATTTTCATTTCCGACATGTCATTCAACAAAAAATAAGAGGATGCTGCATCTTTTATTATTATTATTATACAGGATTTATATAGCGCCAACAGTTTGCGCAGCGCTTTACATCAGGGAAGACAGTGCAGTCACAATACAATTTAATACAGGAGGGATCAGAGGGCCCTGCTCGTTAGAGCTTACAGACTAGAAGGGAGGGTCAGGTGGAACAAAGGCTAGTAGCTGTGGGGGGTGATCAGATGAAAAAACAGTTGTTAGGTGTGGGTAGGATAGGCTTCTCTGAAGAGGAGGGATTTCAGGGATCCTCTAAAAGCTAATAGAGAAGGAGATAGATGGACAGATTGGGGTAAGGAGTTCCATAGGCTTGGAGAGGCTCTGGAAAAGTCCTGGAGACGAGCATGGGAGCGGGTGATGAGAGAGCTAGAGAGCAGGAGGTCTTGAGAAGAACGAAGAGAACGATTAGGTTGGTATTTAGAGACTAGGTCAGTGATGTAGCTGGGGGTAGAGTTGTGGATGGCTTTGTAGGTAGTTGTTTTATCATCATAATTGGAAACAATGGAAAAGGATTGGAACCCCTGACACATTTTACTGCTATCCAGGGTTCCATTACAGAAATGTCTGTTCTCTTATGCCGTGTACACACGATCGGTTTTACAGATGAAAACAGTCTGATGGACTTCTTTCAGCGGACAAACCAAACGTGTATAGGCCCCATCTGTCTTTTTTCCATCGGTGAGAAAAAATAGAACATGTTTTAAATTTATCCGATGGAAAAAAAACCGATAGCAAATTCCGATCGTCTGTGTGGAACGCCATCGGAGAAAAAACCCACGCATGCTCAGAATCAAGTCGACGCATGCTCAGAAGCATTGAACTTAATTTTTCTCGGCTCGTCGGAGTGTTTTACGTCACGGCGTTTGGGACGATCGGATTTTTGACTGATGGTGTGTAGGCAAGACTGATGGAAGTCAGCTTCATCGGAATTCCAATGGAAAAATCCATCGGATTTGAATCCATAGGAAATCCGATCGTGTGTACAGGGCTTTAGTGTCAAGGTGACAACATTTTCAACTCCCTTTATGTTTGTTGAATTTGTTGTCACCAGGAAAATAAATAAGGGAAATCTTGCTAAGGGAGTACAAGACATCCGTAGAAATCCTGTAGGGATACTTATCCTTCGATGCCAATTCGAAAACAGCAAAAAAAAAGAAGAAAAAAAAAAGTTTGGCTGGACATGAAATGCCAGTCTTTAATGTTCAGTCCAGTGACTTTACCGAGGTTAAGCTAATGTCATCATTCTGCTGATGAAAAGATAAACATAATATATAAGCTTTGCAAGCACTTTAACTCAGTAGCAGTATGGGGATATGGAGTATAAAGAGCATTTTCCAAATTCCCCATTTCACGTTAGTTTGTGTATGCACAAAGAACAACAGGCAGCCTGCTGGGATAGTACATGACAAAGCTGGGAAAAAGTGAAATTGTCAATCTCTTTGCATTTGTGCCATATATCTTGCAACTATTTTACAGTTCTGGCAAGGCCATAGTAGAGCCTGTGTATACAGACAGGCTAAATGAGTAACTGGCACATTCTTTACAGATTCACACTCTCAGAACCTTTGAGGAGTTGCTGTCATTATTTGATGCTTACCATCTCTCATCTTCATAACATTTACATAGCAAACCAAATACCTTGGTGAAACATCAGCAGGACAGACAAGAGATCAAACAGAACACTGTACAGGACAAAATGTGAAGGGGGGTTACCCTGGCCTCTACAATAAAGAGAGAACATATTTTTTCACACTGGTGGTGATACAATATAGTAAAAGATTTACTTAGTTTCATACTTTAGGATTCGTTCTGTAGAACATTGTAGAAAATAATTTTCTTTTATAAAACGCTTGTTCAGCTTCCATAATCTAAGCACTAAAATTGTGATCTCTATAACTGGTCCATTCAAGGGCAGACCTGGGGGGGGCAACAGGGTAATTGCCCCCCCCCAATAAATTAGTTTCGGGTGAGTGTGTGCGTCCATTTGTGCTGAGATAGCTTAACTCACAGTCTCAGTAGCTTGGCAAACAGTGACTCGATCCAAATGACAGATTCAGAAATGTAGGAGTGTGATATCTGAAATTGTTCTAGTTTTTTCAGGGAAACTTTCCAAGATTCCCATTTTTTTTTGTTTCTCTCTGGGTAATGGGATATTCCAATCCAGGGAGGTGTGGTGAGGTCAGTGACTGGTGAGGCACTGGCTGGTATCAGAGCTAGATACATACGTCGCGCTCGTTAGAGCGAGAGCAATATTTCTAGCACTAGATCTCCTCTGTAACTCTAAACATGTTACGTGCAAAGAAATTTAATGCGTCGCCTATGGAGATTTTTAAGTACTGAAGTTTGGCGCCATTCCACGAGTGTGTGCAATTTTAAAGCGTGACATGTTAGGTATCTATTTACTTGGCGTAACATTATCTTTCACATTATACAAAAAAATTCTGTTATCTTTCGTTTTTTTTTTTGACTCTGCTTCTAATTCAGAGGGATGCATCCCTTTGCCGCATTGATCAGGAGCGTCAATATTGACTTTCTATAGCCCTTAGTTGGGATTTTGTGGTGGTGCAGAAGGAAGAGGTCAGGAGACAACGGCAACTCCCTGTCCGTAAACTTTTGGACGATGCGGTGTACCTCAGACCAAAATGATTGTAAGATGCGGCATGACCAAAAGACGTGGAGGAGCGTACCAACCTCCTCCCCACACCTCCAGCACATATCCGTGCTCTGAGGGAACATCTAGTGTATCTTTTCCGGAGTGTAGTACCAACGGGACAGAAGCTTATATTCCATCTCCTGGTGCCTTGCACTGATAGAAGTTTTTTGAGCGAAGAGAATGATTCGGTCCACTTGTTTCCCCGTAAGTTGTAGGCCCAGCTCCCGCTCCCACTTGATAACATAAGGTGGCCTAAAGTCCGGAGACGGAGAAACTAGGATTTGGTATATCAGGAATATTGCATGTCTCAACGGGGACAGGTCCAGGCATAGCAACTCAAAAGATGTCAGCTGCCACCCATAGGTATTTCGGAGAAGGCAAAAAGTGGATGTAGTGGGACAGCTGGACTTTTTGTAGTGTTTTTTTTTTGTTATATTCATGAAACAATTTTTTCCCAAAAACAACGTGTTTAAAAAATTGCTGCGCAAATGCCGCGTAACATAAAAAGTTCCAACAACCACCATTTTATTCCCTTGGGTGTCTACTAAAACAATATATATAATGATTTGGGGTTCTGAGTAATTTTCTAGCAAAAAAAATATGATTATTACATGTAGGAGAGAAGTGTCAGAATTGGCCTGGGTGGAAAAGGGCTAATAACCATAATTAATATAGAAATAATTATTATATATATATTTTTAAGGTAATTTACTATATTTTCAAAAACTGTACTGAAGCAGGTGGCTTAATGGACAAATTATTGAAGTTTGAAGTTATAACTTCAAACCAGTAATTTCACAGTAAATAGATAAATAATTAATTATTATCATATAGCATAAAAATACATGATTTAGCTTGAATATAACAGTACCTTTTCAGCAGGCAGCAGATTCTCATTCTCCCTTTTAACTGTGTGAGAAAAACATGGGATGGTGGGTAAATCTTATACCCATAAACACATGTTTTTTCCTTGTAGATAAGAGTGCTGGGCTGGAAGAGAGTATTTGTCTTTTAGACACATGCCCCTTCTATGAAGGTGTGCCTCCACTGCAGCATTTTTATTAGACAGCTGGGAGCAAAGGTACTTTACCATTGGTCCAAGACTCCAAGCTGTTCATTGAGCTCAGTGCTTCTGACAAGAAGTTAGAGGCACTGTGAGCTCAACCTATCAGTCTGCTGCAAACAGCATGTGCCAGCTTGTATTTAAACTGGTCGCTCTGTATGTAGCTTCTGGCAGGCTGTGCAAGGAGCCTTTGCTTGCAATTTTTTTACCTGCATGTCCCTGTTCTAATCTGTGTTTTCAAAAGTAAGCTGTCTTAGAAGTATCTGACCCTGAATGGTAAAGGGTGCTATGAACCCCAGAGGATCGTAGATGCTGTTCACAGCAGTCAAAACTCTTTGTTTCGTGAAGGGCTTGTTACAAGTCAATAATTGAAATGTGCTTGTCTTTTTTGACATCCCAAAGCATGTATGTGTGTACTCTTCTCTGTTCAACAGAAGCTGGTCTAACGACTGGCTTTTGTCAAAAGGTAATGATGGAAACCATCATTCAATCAGCGCTTGCAGCCAATGGCTGCAAGAGCTGTTCAATATATGTTGGGGGGATGAGGAGTCCTTCTGTCAGCATACAGGAGAGAAGCGGGAGAGATCCCTGCATCTATATCACTTGAGCTGATGTACGCAGGTGCAGTCTGCTTTCTCCACTGCAGGTGGTGCTCTTTTACAGAGACATTGCAGATACAGAGGAAGTCAAGAAGAACTGGGTTACTCTATGGTTTCCTTAATCACTGGGGCAAGGATCTGATTGGATGCTGGCCGCCCGTATGACTGTGGCGGCCATCTATATAAGACCCTGGCCTCTGAGTTTGGTGTGCTTTATGAAAGTGGATAGAGTAGGGGCAGGTACCCCGTTTTTTAGGGAAAGTACTAGCGGTAGGGAAAGGTTCCTGAGGAGGAGGGAAAGCATGGGGGTTTCAACCTCTCTGAACATCTGTCTCTTTGAGCTCAAGACATCCTGCTCCTCTCTACAGACGCTGTTGCAACTGTGGGTGTTCCTGGCTGGACTGCCTTCCCACGGGGTGTTTGTGAACTATCTTTGCATTACTTCAATATAAGTTACTTAATCTCACTGGGACTGTGTGTGTGTGTGTGTGTTATTGACGCCACACCACACTGCAGCCCACCTACACGGTTAAAAAAAAAAAATGTATGTACAGTATATACCCAGCTTTGGTTGACCACCACTACATCCGATTAAAATCTTCTGATCCAGCCATTGTAAAGATCTGGTGCCTACAGACAACTGCAGATGTGGTAAACTGAAACTCATCTGTGGAAATAGTGATCAATGTCATCCAGGAGTCTATAGAAATAATTCTAAACGTCTTTTTTGTGGGGGATAAACACTTATGTGATTTTGTATGACCACCATAAAAACTGTATGTGTATACCCAGCTTTGGTTGACAAGCACTGCATTAGATAAAAGTCTTCTGATCCAGCCATTGTAAAGATCTGGTGCCTACATCTGCTCATCTATGGAAATAGTGATTGAATGTCATCCAGGAGTCCCTGGGAACAATCCTATATGTCTTTTTTCTTTGTTGATAAATCCTTATGTGATTTTGTATGTCCATTTCTACAAAACAGTGCGTATATCTGTCATTTTGTGCATTTGTAAAGTATATGTACAGCACTTAAAAATCAAATCCTCTTGACCTTTCTGTCTTTAAACATCTTTCAGTCTGACATTTCTACAAGGCTGGCAATAGAGAGCAAACTTTGTCAGACATATGTGTGCTTAGTCAGGAGCATGCAAAGCACACTTAGCAGACATTGAGACACTTTGGTGACATACAGCAACGACAGACACACTGGCACAACAGAGGGGAACACAGGAACATGACCCTTAGGAGCCCAATAAATCACATGCATTTAATTTGCAATTACAGCTTATCCTGCTAAACACTTGCAAAAGTTTAATTTGCACAATCAATAGTATTACTATAGAAGTGAGCATTCATTTACAGTGATAGGCAGATAGCTGTATAAGTGGTTTCTTGCCTGGCGCTAGACGTACATCACAGCGACAGGAAGATGTCACCTGCATCTGAGTTACAGTTCCCATGGCGCCTCTCCCTAAGATACAAACAGTAGAGGAGCCAGGCGATCGGTAGTAAAGGGGGGTTGGTTGACAGTCATTGATGATTGCCCTGGCTTTTGCATGATCACAACCTAGTTAAGTTTCCTGGAGACCTCAATAAGTTTTTTTATGCCAACATTGGTTTCACAATAGGTGAAATAAAAAGTAGCCCCTGCATTATAAAGCGTTCAGCTTAAATTTGTGCATGCAACACACATAAAGAAAGCGTTTTAATTAAATGGCACTGCTGTTCACTCAAGTTTCTAACATCTCTATTACTGTAATTTTCTCTTCAAGCATTGACAGATTTCTCAGAGGCAGGCCCGTCGCTACAGGACAGGCAAAACAAGCAATTACTTGGGGCCCTGAGCTGGTCTGGGGCCCCCAACTTCCCGTTCCCAGGCTGTAGCGTGGCCGAGCTCCTCTTCCTTCCTCCTGTCAGTCCGGCCGAGTACCGCGCGGTACAGGAGATTCAGTTTCCTGTTCCCGGCCGGACTGACAGGAAGTGCACACTGAGTGCTCACTTCCTTTCAGTCTGGCTGGGAACAGGAAACTGAATCTCTTGTACTGTGCGGGACCCGGCCAGACTGACAGGAGGAGGAGCTCGGCCACGCTACAGCCTACAGGGAAGAAGGGGAGGTGAGAATAGAAAAACATAGGGGGAGTAAAAAGAACATGGGGGGGTAAAAAGAATGTGAGAATGACCACGGTGATAATGGATCACCAACTCATAATAAATGAATGTGACATATATATAAGCACAAGTGCATGATAACACAATAGAAAGTTGTAAAAAGTGATGCTATATGGTGATAGTAGGAGTCTCTCAGTGACTGTGAATAGAAAGAAGAGAGCTCACTGGCACAGCCAGGTGGATGGAAAGTGATCACAAAATGGTAAAATATGAATAAAAGCAATGTTGGAAGCATAAAGATGCTTTTATTCATATTTTACCATTTTGTGCTCATTTTTATTGGCTATATTTTACACTGATTTGTAAGATATTTTTATAAATAAACCTCACTGGTTGATCTACACCATATGGTGTATATACCTCTTTTATATTTCATGCTATGCAGGGGCACTAGTGATTCATCTTGCCCCACCATCACCACCCCTTCCATCCACCCGGCTGTTGGTTTTCTGCTTGCTGTGCGTGCGGCGGGGGGGGGGGCCTCCATGTCCATTTTGCTTGGGGCCCCCAAATTCCTTCAAACGGCCCTGCTCAGAGAATATTGTATTGGTCACACACTTTGCACCCTCAGAATGGGATCCTGCAAAGGCCTGAAATGTCGGCCCATAATACCCGATGCTTTATGTAAATAAAGGACAATACTATGACTACACCAAAGTGTGCTGGTGAAGACTGTGCTTCTATCTGTTTCTTTAGAGCAGGCCTTTGGGCAGACTGCAAGCTACTCTGAACAATTTGGGAGTGAAAGTGGAGGGACAAAGAACAGACAATTTCCTTCTATTCACATACAATGCAGAACACAAGCCCTGATATCTTTGCTAGGACAGACAGTGTTCAAATCTAGTTTACAACTGATAATGAGATCTGCCAGTACAGTATAGAAAAATTATGTTAAACATTACTCCACGACCCCTTCCTTAACATGACATACCAGGAAAGAGCTTGGTAGAATTTTTTGGAAGTAAAAAGCACTTGAAAAGGTAAACAGTTCCCCTCAGCCCAGATTTATGGAGAAGAAATGCTTTCACGTCCCTTTTCAATCACAAATAGCACCAGACAGGGGTGCCCCTATCCCCCCTAACCTTAAATTTAGTTATGGAGCCCTTGGCAGAACGTATTAGAACTGACCCCCTTATTTCTGGGATTACTGTAGGAGCATAGATGCATAAAATAAGCTTGTTCGCGGATGACGTCATCCCTATGATCACAACCCCAACGTCTTCCCTACCACATATACAAAAAGTCCTTAAAGCTGAGGTTCACCCAAAAGTGAACCTCGGCTTTTCGGAACCCTCCCCCCCATCCTGTGTCACATTTGGTACCTTTCAGGGGGGAGGGGGTGCAGATACCTGTATAAAACAGGTATTTGCACCACTTCCAGGTGCAGACTCCCGCGGGAGTCCCGCCCCTTCCCGTCACCCCCCCCGTTGTGTTCTGGGAAACACTCGGCTCCCAAAACACAACGGGGACCAGTGAGGACGGCGCAGTGTGACTCGCGCATGCGCTATAGGGAACCGGGCAGTGAAGCCGCATCGCTTCACTTCCCAATTCCCTCACCGAGGATGGCGGCGGGGGAAGCCGAGAGCCGAGTGGTAGCTCGGCTTCGGCTGCCGACATCACGGGCAACCTGGACATGCAAATGTCCTTTTTTTTAAAGTCAGCAGCTGCAGTATTTGTAGCTGCTGGCTTTTAAAAAAAAAAATTACGGTGAACCTCCGCTTTAAGGAATTTGGCAAGATTTCATACTACAAGGTTAACAAGCCCACTGTCCCAGAGGAGACTGGCGATGGTACTGCGGTCTCGGGAGGAGGCCTGGAGACTCACCTAAGGAGGGATCCATTACTACAAGCCCTGCAATACGCCGATCTGGCATAAAGGTTCTCTCTATTGCTAGGCTGGGAGGTTCGGGACTTTGATAATCCTGTGGCAGAGGATTCCTGATTGCATCCCTATATTCTCAGATAAAGTTGATCCGTGCATCATTCCGGCTGCTAGGACCAGTGAACAGGATTATCCGGGTGAGCAATACCCACTCATGCTTGAGTGGCGACGTTGTGTCTTTAGTGTTGCGTGCCTGAACCTTCCCCTCTACTTCTCTCGTTTCCTGCTTTCTCTACAAGTTCCCACAGCAAGAAAAATAAAAATAAAGCCTTCCTGTTTAGGTTTTACATTGGTGTGGACATTGACTTTTTCTAGAGACTTTCTATACCCTGACAACGGAAGCCATGGAGGTAGTTTGCATGACCCAAAACAAAACAAGCCGGTCCCTTAAATGGGGGTAAGCGCTACACGTGTGGGCTCGAGTCCGGGATTTGCAGCTACCTCCCGCAATTGGATTATTTTCTATGTTTCGGAAAAGTCGGCCATTGAGGAAGTTGGACTGTGTTACTGTACTTTGAACGAGAAGAAGGGGTTAAGGGGCACAGAACTGTTCTCTTTTTCTAACTGCGTAGTTCGTTGTCGGATTCAGAGGAAGAAAAGCCCGCAAGCTACGTGTAGGAAGAGAAAAGGGGGAGGAGTTCCCGCCACCTGCATGATACACGTGGGTGCATTTGGCGCCAAGGAGCAGAGAGAGTTTTGATCGAGCAAGAGGAGCGACATGTCTTTACTTCCATGGGCCTCAGCCATGTCAGGACCCCAGATGTTTCCCACGACTACTTCCATGGATGTTGCTCAGCTTGCAGCCCAGCTGACTGATACAGGGATCCGGCTCAAGCCCCGGGGCCGCTTCGCGTTGTACACGTGTCGGGATGCTGAGGCCCTGGGCATGCTCTGTCCTAAATGCGATGGACTGGCTGTGCAGCTGCGCCTGTTCGGACGATGCTTGTTCGGCGGGGAGTTCCTTTTCGAGGTGGACTAGCCCACCGAAGCACCCCGAGCTTACCGGGTCAACTGGATTACAGGTGTCGTTACTTCGGAGGAAGTTGCCTATACCCCTACAGCCAAGCCCACACGCATCGCATCGGCTACTACGGAGGTATCTGGAGAAAATGCCCCTGCTGCTGTAGAGCCATCAGCGGATACCGCGGCGGACGCTGCCTCCGCCACTACTGAAGTTTTTATCCCGCCAGCGAAACGGAAGGTGGGCTATGTCAAGGCCTCCTGCGGCCGCGGTCGAAGCCTGCCCCAGCTCCTGCCGGAGTCGGACTTCAAGAGCGGGAAGATGCTCGAGAAGTCCGCGTCAGGAGACGGTAAGGAGGCTGGGGGAAAAGTGACTGTCAATGTGAAGAATTACCTGCCTGCTGAGGAGGTGGATTCTTCGGACATTGAATCTTCATCCAATGTTGGGGATGATGTGGAGATTGATGAGATCTTCTTCAGAAAGGGATGGGACAATGTGAAATGTGTTATCCCGACCAGCAGCCTTCGAGAGGGATCGCCCATGAGCTCTGGGGACACCACACTCCGGGTGGAAGTCCCTGCTTTAGCAGAGAAGGCTGTACCTGTGTTAAATGAAAGACTTTTGACGGAGCCTGCTACAGCTGTGGTCCGGAAGTTCCCGGATTCATATGTGATGCCTGGAACGGGAACCCCTGCATCTCTGCCTAAACTTGCTCGCCTGCAGCGGATCCTTATGAAAAGGGTGGCCACTGAGTACGGTTTGGAGTTCCCTTATGTACCCAAGGAACTGATGTTTGAAATTGAATCTTGCCGTGAACAGTGGTACAGGGATGCAATCTGGGACTATCTTCAAGTGCCCAAGCCGTATAGGGACTTGGATCACTCAGCTGCCATGACTGACCGGTTCAGGAGTTGCCGCCGGGACTGGAACTATGGTCGGCATATCCACGCTGACCGAGTTGTAATTTGCTGCCCAGGGAGAAAGGGTGTTGTGTATTCGATAACAACTCTGGACAAGCAGTGGAAGTCGGTAACCCTCCCGGATCCAAGCTTTTACCTGTGACAATTTTGAACAGGGACCTGACTTTGCTGTTTTACTTCCTGTCCCTTCACGGGTGAACCGTACCTTGGATCGAGGTGACTTTGTCCTCTACTGAAAAGAGGTCCATTGCTCTTCAAGAGGAAAAGACAGAGAGTGTTTTTTTTCCCTCTTAAAGAACTCTGGGGATTAGTCAGTCAGGATACTGTGGTGAGAGAATGCCGTGGTCAACAATAGGATGTTTCTTTGTGTTTGTGTTGCAACCCATGCGTAACCAGTAGAAGGACGTTATGACTCTGCAGACACTAAGTGGCAGTGGTCTGCAGAAATAGAGAGTTTTTTGGTTCATTACAGCACTTAGGATGCGGAAAACTTTTATGCTAGGCAATTCAAAACTTTTTAAGAAGGGAACTGCTTCATCTCGGGGAAACAGTTTGCTTCTCTTTATATAAAATATGATTAGTGGTTAGGATGTTTGCATTTTCTATGCATGTTGTCTGTGTTTTCTTTCAGGTACCAGAGCTGCTGTCAAGACCACCGGAGAATGGGGTGGGGTAGATGGTCAGTAATGGGTGGTGTGTATTTTTGCATATGGAAATTGAAATGTCATATCTGGAGAGCTATGTCAGTTATTGTAATGTTGTCTTAAGTGCTTTCTTTCTTCTTTTCTTTCCCCTTTCCAAAAATTTTGGTTCAGGCGCATGGAAATGTTTGTGATTTCTCTCAAAATCTTCAGAATTGAAAGATTTTGTTCTCCTCAGCCACTGGGAACAGTCTTTTCTGGAGGGTGTGTGTGTGTAGCGCCCTTCCCAAATGGTTGGGACGCTATGTGTAAATTTAGGGGAAGTCTGAGCCAGTAGTTGGGCTCAGACCTGGATAATTGTGTTGAAATTTGCTTCTGCTCTGGGTGTGATACTGCCTGGCAGTTGTGTTCCCTGTTCGCCTGTAGGTGGCACTGCCACCACCGCCCCAGGTTGAAATACAGGGGTATCACAGCACATTGGGTGTCCTCTCTCAGCAGCCGTGCTGTGGGTGTGGTTGACCTGCTGTGTGTGCTGGGAGAGGGTACATAAGGGGCAGACGCCATTACCAGTGGTCATTCCTGTGTGTGCGCCTCGTGGCCCACATGGCACGGGGTGCGTGCGTGTGTTCCAGCCCCGGGCACCTTCAGCCCAAGGCTGCATCGCTGCCTGGTAGGCCCAGCTCTGCTTGCTGGGGCCTATGCCTTTGGAAGGGATTCCAAGCTGCCCACCTGCGGGAAGCCCACTCTTAGGGAAGGAGGCCAGGTGACGATTTGCCCCAGAGGAGATTGGCGACGGTACTGCTGTCTCAGGAGGAGGCCTGGAGACTCACCTAAGGAGGGATCCATTACTACAAGCCCTGCAATACGCCGATCTGGCATAAAGGTTCTCCCTAATCCTAGGCTGGGAGGTTCGGGACTTTGATAATCCTGTGGTAGAGGATTCCTGATCGCATCCCTAAATTCTCAGATAAAGTTGATCCGTGCATCATCCCGGCTGCTAGGACCAGTGAATGGGACTATCCGGGTGAGCAATACCCACTCAGGCTTGAGTGGCGACGTTGTGTCTTTAGTGTTGCGTGCCTAAACCTTCCCCTCTACTTCTCTCATTTCCTGCTTTCTCTACAAGTTCCCACAGCAATAAAAATAAAAATAAAGCCTTCCTGTTTAGGTTTGGTGTGGACATTGACTTTTTCTAGAGACTTTCTATACCCTGACAACAGAAGCCATGAAGGTAGTTTGCATGACCCAAAACAAAACAAGCCAGTCCCTTAAATGGGGGTAAGCGCTACACATATATAAAGGTATAGAAAAGTGATAGTCCAAAAAATGGTATAAAGCAGTCCAGTTATTCGATCCAGCTGTTATTCCAATAGTTGTGAACAGCATTCACGAATATCCATGTGTCAATCACCACAGTGTGATTATCCACCACCACTAGGGGTAAATGCGTTACCAGAAATTGTGGACTCAGATACAAGCGGTACTGAGTCAAACAAGCTGACATAGATGTATGTCTCTTGGAGAATAACCCCAAGGCAACTTCCAGGGTCTACCACCTCAACGATAAGGCCGAGTCACCTATTTCTTAGTTGCATTTTAGTGGACCCGCCGGGACACGGTCCTCTTCCGCCAGTTACCACCACTGCACCAAACCGTCACGTGTCCTGCCGGGAGACGCATGACAGTTTGGTGCAGCTACAGTAACTGCCCATTATTTCTCACATTGAGTAGCCAATAATTCTCACATTGATTGTACCTATAATGTATTGTATGTATATTAAAGCAGAGTTCCACTCAAAAGTGGAACTTCCGCTTATATGCTTCTTCTCCCCTCTGGTGTCACATTTGGCACCTTTCAGGGGGGAGGGGGGAACGGGGACCCGTTTTTGACAGGTCCTCTTCCCCACTTCCGGGAGACGGGCCGCGGCCCGATCTCCCGGAACTTCGGCCCCCGTCCTCCTTCCCCAGCCGCCGGGCAAATTAGAAAGTGCAGCAGGGAACCATCAGTGAAGCGGAAAGGCTTCACTGCCTAAATCCCCTACCAGGAATGATGGCGGCAGCACCGGGTATCAATCTGAAGATTGGCTGAGGTGTCGACATTGTGGGCTCCTTGAACAGGTGAACAGGTAAGTGCCCTAATATTAAAAGTCAGCAGCTACAGTATTTGTAGCTGTTGACTTTTAATTTTTTTCACCCAGGTTGGACCTCCTCTTTAAGTTTTATGTTGAGCAGTTGATTGGATGGAACTAGTTTCCTACATAATTCACAAGTGTTGTTTCGTTATTTGATGTTGCATATGCATTTACTACACAACTTTGTAACTAATTTTGCCTGAACACCTGTTCAAATTATTGTCTGAAAAGGTAAACAGCTGTTTTGAAATATTTTTTATACAGATATGCAGCACCATCCTAGGTAGGTTGCTAGGATTTATATAGTTAGTAGGGATGAGCTTCGTGTTCGAGTCGAACATACGTTCGACTCGAACATCGGCTGTTCGATCGTTCGACGAAGATCGAACGATTTGGGCCGTTCGCGCCTAATTCGAGTGACGCGAACGGCCCACAATGCACTACGCCATCGCAGTGTCATCCAGGCGCTGTGATTGGCCAAGCATGCACTGTGATCCCGCATGCTTGGCCAATCACAGCGCCGGCAGCGAGGAGAGCAATGATTGGCCACAGGCAGGATGCCTGTGGCCAATTATTGCTGAGGGGGTTTAGTACACGCCCCACACTATAAAAGGCCGCCAGCGCGGCGGCCTTGTGTAGTGTGTTCCGGAGCAGGGAAAGAGAAGCATAGGCAGGGACAGTGTCATTTTTTTTCCTTTACTAATCCTGGATTCCTTGTGTTTAGGGACAAATAAGGATAGGTAGGGAGAGTGTCAGTGTGTTATTCTGTGCTAAACCTTGTTTGTAGGGACAGAGAGGTACAGTGAGGGAAAGTGTCAGTGTGCTATTCTGTTCTAAACCAATCTTGCTGAACCATATTTGAAATCCTTGAGTTTAGGGACAGAGAGGTACAGTGAGGGAAAGTGTCAGTGAGCTATTCTGTTCTAAACCAATCTTGCTGAACCATATTTGAAATCCTTGAGTTTAGGGACAGAGAAGGACACTCGTGGAAACTATCAGTGTGCTATTCTGTGCTAAATCTTGTTTGTAGGGACAGAGAAGGACAGTGAGTGAAACTGACAGTGTGCTATTCTGTTCTAAACCAATCTTGCTGAACCATATTTGAAATCCTTGAGTTTAGGGACAGAGAGGTACAGTGAGGGAAAGTGTCAGTGAGCTATTCTGTTCTAAACCAATCTTGCTGAACCATATTTGAAATCCTTGAGTTTAGGGACAGAGAGGTACAGTGAGGGAAAGTGTCAGTGAGCTATTCTGTTCTAAACCAATCTTGCTGTACCATATTTGAAATCCTTGAGTTTAGGGACAGAGAAGGACACTCGTGGAAACTATCAGTGTGCTATTCTGTGCTAAATCTTGTTTCTAGGGACAGAGAAGGACAGTGAGTGAAACTGACAGTGTGCTATTCTGTTCTAAACCAATCTTGCTGAACCATATTTGAAATCCTTGAGTTTAGGGACAGAGAGGTACAGTGAGGGAAAGTGTCAGTGAGCTATTCTGTTCTAAACCAATCTTGCTGAACCATATTTGAAATCCTTGAGTTTAGGGACAGAGAAGGACACTCGTGGAAACTATCAGTGTGCTATTCTGTGCTAAATCTTGTTTGTAGGGACAGAGAAGGACAGTGAGTGAAACTGACAGTGTGCTATTCTGTTCTAAACCAATCTTGCTGAACCATATTTGAAATTCTTGAGTTTAGGGACAGAGAGGTACAGTGAGGGAAAGTGTCAGTGTGCTATTCTGTTCTAAACCAATCTTGCTGAACCATATTTGAAATCCTTGAGTTTAGGGACAGAGAGGTACAGTGAGGGAAAGTGTCAGTGAGCTATTCTGTTCTAAACCAATCTTGCTGTACCATATTTGAAATCCTTGAGTTTAGGGACAGAGAAGGACACTCGTGGAAACTATCAGTGTGCTATTCTGTGCTAAATCTTATTTGTAGGGACAGAGAAGGACAGTGAGTGAAACTGACAGTGTGCTATTCTGTTCTAAACCAATCTTGCAGAACCATATTTGAAATCCTTGAGTTTAGGGACAGAGAGGTACAGTGAGGGAAAGTGTCAGTGAGCTATTCTGTTCTAAACCAATCTTGCTGAACCATATTTAAAAATCCTTGAGTTTAGGGACAGAGAAGGACACTCGTGGAAACTATCAGTGTGCTATTCTGTGCTAAATCTTGTTTGTAGGGACAGAGAAGGACAGTGAGTGAAACTGACAGTGTGCTATTCTGTTCTAAACCAATCATGCTGAACCATATTTGAAATCCTTGAGTTTAGGGACAGAGAGGTACAGTGAGGGAAAGTGTCAGTGTGCTATTCTGTTCTAAACCAATCTTGCTGAACCATATTTGAAATTCTTGAGTTTAGGGACAGAGAGGTACAGTGAGGGAAAGTGTCAGTGTGCTATTCTGTTCTAAACCAATCTTGCTGAACCATATTTGAAATCCTTGAGTTTAGGGACAGAGAAGGACACTCGTAGAAACTATCAGTGTGCTATTCTGTGCTAAATCTTGTTTGTAGGGACAGAGAAGGACAGTGAAGGAAACTGTCAGTGTGCTATTCTGTGCTAAACCAATCTTGCTGAAGCATATTGCAAATCCTTGTGTTTAGGGACAGAGAAGGATAGGCAGGGGACAGTGTCAGTGTCATTGTTGCTAAGCCTCCTGCACAGTATACACCTGAAGGTAGCCCTTATTGCTGTTTTTCCCATCTCCCTGCAGGCCATCCATTAAAATGTCTGGAAGGCAACCAAGGAGAGGCAGACAGTCAGGAGGCAAAAAAAGAGGGCAAGCAGGCTCTGTGTCTGGGGGCAACAGTGCTGGTCGTGGACGCGGTGCATTGTCATCAGCACATGGCCATGGGACACACTTGTCCTTCTTTTCGGCAGCTGGACATGTTGAGCCACATCATGCCGAAGACTTGGTAGAGCGGATGACCAAGCCCACCTCATCCTCCTCATCCTCTCTCACCCAGGCTCAGGGTACTGGCAAAGCAGCTGCCAAAGCGTCCTCTTCTCTGGTATCATTATCTTCATTAGTCAATCCTTCCCTAGACCCACCATGTCCTCCTCCTGAGGAGTCCCCCGAACTGTTTGAGCACAGTGTTGGGTACATGCTCCAGGAGGATGCCCAGCGTTTCGAAGGATCTGATGATGATACCAAGATAGAGGAAGGCAGCAGCGTGAGAGCAGAGAGAGGGGATGCTCAAGAAGGACACCAATCTGGCAGTCATGCTCCAGCAGCTGCAGCATACTGCCAGATTGGCTCCAGTGATGAGGAGGGAGGGGATGATGAGGTCACTGACTCCACGTGGGTGCCTAATAGGAGAGAGGAGGAGGAGGATGAGGAGTAGTGATGAGCCGAACACCCCCGGGTTCGGTTCGCACCAGAACCCGCGAACGGACCGAAAGTTCGTACGAACATTAGAACCCTATTAAATACAATGGATGCGAACGTTCGAATTCTAAAGTGCTAATTATAACAACTATTATGCATGTTATTGTCCTAAAAAGGGTTTGGGAACCCGGGTTCTGCACCAGGGGACATGTATCAATGCAAAAAGAAGTTTTAAAAACGGTCGTTTTTCGGGAGCAGTCATTTTAATGATGCATAAAGTGAAAAAAAAAAAGTCAAATATTCCTTTAAATATCGTACCTGGGGGGTGTCTAAAGTATGCCTGTGAAGTGCCACGTGTTTCCCGTGTTTAGAACTGTCCCTGCACAAAATGACACTTCTAAAGGAAAAAAAAGCCATTTAAAACTGCTTGCGGCTTTAATGTAATGTCTGGTCCCGGTAATATGGATGAAAATCTTTAAGAAAAATGGCATAGCTACCCCATGACCCCCCCCCCCCCTACCCCAGCCCATTACCAGCCCCTTTGGATCTTGTATGGATATTAAGGGGAACCCCGCACATAAAATAAAAAAGGCCCTATATACTCTGAACAGCCGTATACAGGCGGTGCATACAAGACAGGGACTGTAGGTTTGTTCTTATGTAGAATCTGTTTGTAATTTTGAACAGGTACATTGTTGAAGTGTAGCTCCAGCCCAAAAATCTATTTTTAAACTTTTTGGAAAACATAGGTAAGGGTTATCACCCCTGTAACATTTGTTTTGCTGTCTGTGCCCCTGTTCAGAACATTTCACCTCACTTTCCGTCCCAATGTCAACTGTTTTTGAAATGTGGTGTTTTTCTTGAAACAAGGATTGCTGATAAAGCATCAGTACAGAGGAGACACCTTTCTCCCATATTTATTCTTACAGGAGAGAATTTTCCTTCCTAGGGGTAGATTTCCTCTCACTTCCTGTTGTCTTCTTGCGTTTGCAAGTAGGAGTCGTTTGTAAGTTGGATGTTTGAAAGTAGGGACCTGCCGTATATACTCTGCAGAAATAGGCCCCTTAGTTGTTGGTGTTGGCACAACACTGTAAGCACTCACAGTTACTCTTGGTTGGTGCTGGAACGCCCTGCTGTCAACTATTATATCAGGAATTTTAATTACATATAATTGTTGAACAGTGGTAGTAAAAATTGGGGCTTTGATGGTGGTGCTGGTGCCACAACACTGTAAGCCCTGACAGTTACTCTTGGTGGGTGCAGCAATGGGCCCTGCTGTGAATTATTAGATCAAGAATTGTAATTGCATGCCCCTGTTGAACAGGGGCTGAAAAATTGGGCCTTTCGTGGTGGTGGTGGTGTTGCCACAACACTGTAAGCCCTCAGAGTTACTCTTGGTGGGTGCAGGAATGGGCCCTGCTGTGAATTATTAGATCAAGAATTGTAATTACATGCCCCTTTTGAACAGGGGCTGAAAAATTGGGCCTTTCGTGGTGGTGGTGGTGGTGGCGTTGCCACAACACTGTAAGCCCTCAGAGTTACTCTTGGTGGGTGCAGCAATGGGCCCTGCTGTGAATTATTAGATCAAGAATTGTAATTACATGCCCCTTTTGAACAGGGGCTGAAAAATTGGGCCTTTCGTGGTGGTGGTGGTGGTGGCGTTGCCACAACACTGTAAGCCCTCAGAGTTACTCTTGGTGGGTGCAGCAATGGGCCCTGCTGTGAATTATTAGATCAAGAATTGTAATTACATGCCCCTTTTGAACAGGGGCTGAAAAATTGGGCCTTTCGTGGTGGTGGTGGTGGTGGCGTTGCCACAACACTGTAAGCCCTCAGAGTTACTCTTGGTGGGTGCAGCAATGGGCCCTGCTGTGAATTATTAGATCAAGAATTGTAATTACATGCCCCTTTTGAACAGGGGCTGAAAAATTGGGCCTTTCGTGGTGGTGGTGGTGGTGGCGTTGCCACAACACTGTAAGCCCTCAGAGTTACTCTTGGTGGGTGCAGCAATGGGCCCTGCTGTGAATTATTACATCAAGAATTGTAATTGCATGCCCCTGTTGAACAGGGGCTGAAAAATTGGGCCTTTCGTGGTGGTGGTGGTGGTGGCGTTGCCACAACACTGTAAGCCCTCAGAGTTACTCTTGGTGGGTGCAGCAATGGGCCCTGCTGTGAATTATTAGATCAAGAATTGTAATTACATGCCCCTTTTGAACAGGGGCTGAAAAATTGGGCCTTTCGTGGTGGTGGTGGTGGTGGCGTTGCCACAACACTGTAAGCCCTCAGAGTTACTCTTGGTGGGTGCAGCAATGGGCCCTGCTGTGAATTATTAGATCAAGAATTGTAATTACATGCCCCTTTTGAACAGGGGCTGAAAAATTGGGCCTTTCGTGGTGGTGGTGGTGGTGGCGTTGCCACAACACTGTAAGCCCTCAGAGTTACTCTTGGTGGGTGCAGCAATGGGCCCTGCTGTGAATTATTACATCAAGAATTGTAATTGCATGCCCCTGTTGAACAGGGGCTGAAAAATTGGGCCTTAGGCACTGGTGGCACAACACTACAACCCCTCACAGATACTGTACTTGGAGCACAGCAATGAGCCCTGTTGCAAAGTATTGCTTCAAAAATTGTAATGACACGCCCCTGTTAAACAGGGGCTGAAAAATTGGGCCTTAGGCACTGGTGGCACAACACTACAACCCCTCACAGATACTGTACTTGGAGCACAGCAATGAGCCCTGTTGCAAAGTATTGCTTCAAAAATTGTAATGACACGCCCCTGTTAAACAGGGGCTGAAAAATTGGGCCTTAGGCACTGGTGCCACAACACTCCAACCCCTCACAGATACTGTACTTGGAGCACAGCAATGAGCCCTATGGCAAATTATTGCTAAAAAAATTGTAATTACACGCCCCTGTAAAACAGGGGCTGAAAAATTGGGCCTTAGCCACTGGTGGCGGCACCCATAAACAAAAATGATCTTCCAAGCTATCATCATCAATCGTATCATTGAGGACTCGGAGGAGGAGGATAGCCAGTCAACATAACAGCACAGGCACTCAGCATCAGCATCAGTCTTGAAGGGATGTGACATGTTAAAATCAATTAGTCTGTTATATCAGCATCAGGTGTGTGGTAGCTGGTGGTGATCCAAGACTGGTTCATCTTGATGAAAGTCAGTCGATCAACCGAGTCGGTGGACAGGCGCACCCTGTGATCCGTGACAAATCCTCCAGCAGCACTGAATGTGCGTTCCGAAAGAACGCTGGATGCAGGACAGGCCAGTAGCTCAATTGCATACTGTGCAAGCTCTGGCCAGTGATCCATCCTCAAGACCCAGTAAGCCAGAGGATTTTCGGTGGGGAAGGTGTCCAAGTCTGACCTTGCCCCTAGATATTCCTGCACCATGTTTATCAGACGCTGGCGATGGTTGCTGGAACCGATCATACTTTGGGGCTGCGGACTAAAGAATTGTCTGAACGCATCGGTCAGACGGCCACCTTCCCCACCGCTCCTTCTTTGACTGGCCGAAGCCTCAGCAACTCGTTGTCCAGGACCAGGAGTTTGTAACCTCCCAGTCTCTGGGAACGCGTTGCACAGACCTTTCTGCAAGGCCTCCCGGAGTTGTCTCATCCTCTGCTCCCTCTGCGAAGGTAACATAAGGTCCGCAACCTTACCCTTGTACCGTGGATCAAGGAGAGTGGCCAGCCAGTAATGGTCCCTCTCCTTGATCCGAAGAATACGAGGATCCTTCCGCAGACTTTGCAGGATCAGGGAGGCCATGCAGCGTAGGTTTGCTGAGGCATTCGCTCCGGAGTCCTCTGGGTCACTAAGGACGACATGATCCGCAGCCACCTCCTCCCAGCCACGTACAAGTCCACTGGTTTCTTGGGACTGTAAATCATCCCTAAAAGACTGCTGCTGATGATGCTGAGTGCCAGCCTCCACCTCCATGCTGACACAATCCTCCTCCTCCTCCTCCTCCTCCTCCTCTTCCTCTTCCTGTGCGATGGGTGGGACAGAAGGAACACTGTCTGGGTAAAGGGGGCCTTGAGAGGCAAGGAAGTCCTCCTCTTCCTGCCTCTGTTCTGCCTCAAGTGCCCTGTCCATTATTCCACGCAGCGTGTGCTCCAACAGGTGGACAAGAGGTACAGTGTCACTGATGCATGCACTGTCACTGCTCACCATCCTCGTGGCCTCCTCAAATGGTGCCAGGACAGTGCATGCATCCCTGATCATGCCCCACTGGCGTGGAGAAAAAAAACCAAGCTCCCCTGACCCTGTCCTGGTGCCGTAGTCGCACAGGTACTCATTGATGGCCCTCTGCTGCGTGTGCAGCCGCTGCAGCATGGCCAACGTTGAGTTCCACCTGGTGGGCATGTCACATATAAGGCGGTTCTTGGGCAGGTTCAACTCCTTTTGCAGCTCAGCCAGGCGAGCACTGGCATTATAAGATCTGCGGAAATGCACACAGACTTTCCTGGCCTGCCTCAGGACATCCTGTAAGCCCGGGTACCTGCCCAAGAACCGCTGCACCACCAGGTTAAGGACGTGAGCCACACAGGGCACATGGGTCAGTTGTCCCTGTCGGAGGGCGGAGAGGAGGTTGGTGCCATTGTCGCAAACCACCATTCCTGGCTTAAGCTGGCGTGGTGTCAACCACCTCTCGGCCTGGCCCTGCAGAGCAGACAGGACCTCTGCCCCAGTGTGGCTTCTGTCCCCCAAACACACCAGCGCAAGCACGGCATGGCATATTTTTGCCTGCGTACTTGCGTAGCCCCGTGAACGGCTACGGAGCACCGCTGGTTCATAGGACAAACCACAAGAAGAGGCCATGGAGGAAGAAGAAGAGGAGGGGGTGGAGGAGAGAGGTGTGTCACAACCAGTAGTAGCATTTTGGAGGCGTGGCGGTGGAACAACCTCCAACACTACTGCACCTTGTCCTGCATCCTTCCCAGCTGCCAAAAGAGTGACCCAATGGGCCGTGAAAGAAAGGTAACGTCCCTGTCCATGCCTGCTGGACCATGAGTCAGCGGTAATATGCACCTTACCGCTGACCGCCCTGTCCAGCGAGGCCAAGACATTGCCTTCCACATGCCGGTAGAGAGCCGGAATAGCCTTCCGTGAGAAAAAGTGGCGTTTGGGAACCTGCCACTGAGGAACCGCACATTGCACAAACTCACGGAAGGGGGCCGAGTCTACCAACTGAAAAGGCAGCAGTTGAAGCGCTAGCAATTTAGCCAAGCTAGCATTCAACCGCTGGGCATGTGGATGGCTGGGAGTGAACTTCTTTCGACGGTCCAGCAGCTGGGGCAGGGAAATTTGCCTGCTAGAATCGGACGTCGGTGTACTGCTAGCAGAGTGGCCGCAAGTACTTGGCTGTGACACACCTAATTCTACACCTTCATTCCTCTCAGTGCATGTTTCAGAGAGGACTGAAGTTATAGTGGGGTTGGAGATCCCAGCTGATGCGGTGCAAGGAGAGGTCCGCTTTGTTCTTTGGTGTGGGTCTTTGAGGTAGGCTTGCCAACGAGCTGCATGGCAGGTCAACATATGTCTGGTCAGGCATGTGGTACCCAAGCGGCTGATGTTTTGGCCACGCGATATACGCTTGAGACATATGTTGCAAACAGCAGCTGTGCGATCTGATGCACTAGCCTCAAAAAAGGCCCACACCAAGGAACTTTTTGAATGACGGGCAGAGGCTGCGCCCTGCACAGGCGGAGCTCTGCGGTGTGATTCCGTCGGTGTACTGCCCTTACGCTGGCCACCAAAGGGCATCCTGCCTCGTTGGAGATGTGCCTCCTCCTCATCCTCCTCCTCCTCCTCTCTCCTATTAGGCACCCACGTGGAGTCAGTGACCTCATCATCCCCTCCCTCCTCATCACTGGAGCCAATCTGGCAGTATGCTGCAGCTGCTGGAACATGACTGCCAGATTGGTGTCCTTCTTGAGCATCCCCTCTGTCTGCTCTCACGCTACTGCCTTCCTGTAGCTGGGTTTCATCATCAGACCCTTCGAAACGCTGGGCATCCTCCTGGAGCATGTACCCAACACTGTGCTCAAACAGTTCGGGGGACTCCTCAGGAGGAGGACATGGTGGGTCTAGGGAAGGAGTGACTGATGATGAGTCTGACATTGATACCAGGGAAGAGGACGCTTTGGCAGCTGCTTTGCCAGTACCCTGAGCCTGGGTGAGAGAGGATGAGGAGGAGGAGGAGGGCTTGGTCATCCACTCTACCAAGTCTTCGGCATGATGTGGCTCAACATGTCCAGCTGCCGAAAAGAAGGACAAGCGTGTCCCATGGCCATGTGCTGATGACAATGCACCGCGTCCACGACCAGCACTGTTGCCCGCAGACACAGAGCCTGCTTGCCCTCTTTTATTGCCTCCTGACTGTCTGCCTCTCCTTGTTTGCCTTCCAGACATTCTAATAGATGGCCTGCAGGGAGATGGGAAAAAAGCAATAAGGGCTACCTTCAGGTGTCCTTCTCTGTCCCTTTACTTAAGGATTTCTAAATATGGTTGAGGATTATTGCTTTTGCACAGAATAGCACAACGACAATTTCCCTGACTGTCCAAAAAACAAGGATTTCAAAGATGGTTGATGAGGAATGCTTTGGCACACTATAGCACAAGGAGAATTCCCCTCACTTTCCTTCTTTGTCCCTAGAAACAAGGACTGGCACAGTGAAAGAAACTGACACTCTCCCTACCTACAGTTTTCTGTCCCTAGAAAAAATGTTTTTTTAAAGCACACTATAGCACAAGGAGAATTCCCCTCACTTTCCTTCTTTGTCCCTAGAAACAAGGACTGGCACAGTGAAAGAAACTGACACTCTCCCTACCTACAGTTTTCTGTCCCTAGAAAAAAATGTTTTTTTAAAGCACACTATAGCACAAGGAGAATTCCCCTCACTTTCCTTCTTTGTCCCTAGAAACAAGGACTGGCACAGTGAAAGAAACTGACACTCTCCCTACCTACAGTTTTCTGTCCCTAGAAAAAATGTTTTTTTAAAGCACACTATAGCACAAGGAGAATTCCCCTCACTTTCCTTCTTTGTCCCTAGAAACAAGGACTGGCACAGTGAAAGAAACTGACACTCTCCCTACCTACAGTTTTCTGTCCCTAGAAAAAATGTTTTTTTAAAGCACACTATAGCACAAGGAGAATTCCCCTCACTTTCCTTCTTTGTCCCTAGAAACAAGGACTGGCACAGTGAAAGAAACTGACACTCTCCCTACCTACAGTTTTCTGTCCCTAGAAAAAATGTTTTTTTAAAGCACACTATAGCACAAGGAGAATTCCCCTCACTTTCCTTCTTTGTCCCTAGAAACAAGGACTGGCACAGTGGAAGAAACTGACACTCTCCCTACCTACAGTTTTCTGTCCCTAGAAAAAATGTTTTTTTAAAGCACACTATAGCACAAGGAGAATTCCCCTCACTTTCCTTCTTTGTCCCTAGAAACAAGGACTGGCACAGTGAAAGAAACTAACACTCTCCCTACCTACAGTTTTCTGTCCCTAGAAAAAATGTTTTTTTAAAGCACACTATAGCACAAGGAGAATTCCCCTCACTTTCCTTCTTTGTCCCTAGAAACAAGGACTGGCACAGTGAAAGAAACTGACACTCTCCCTACCTACAGTTTTCTGTCCCTAGAAAAAATGTTTTTTTAAAGCACACTATAGCACAAGGAGAATTCCCCTCACTTTCCTTCTTTGTCCCTAGAAACAAGGACTGGCACAGTGAAAGAAACTGACACTCTCCCTACCTACAGTTTTCTGTCCCTAGAAAAAATGTTTTTTTAAAGCACACTATAGCACAAGGAGAATTCCCCTCACTTTCCTTCTTTGTCCCTAGAAACAAGGACTGGCACAGTGAAAGAAACTGACACTCTCCCTACCTACAGTTTTCTGTCCCTAGAAAAAATGTTTTTTTAAAGCACACTATAGCACAAGGAGAATTCCCCTCACTTTCCTTCTTTGTCCCTAGAAACAAGGACTGGCACAGTGAAACAAACTGACACTCTCCCTACCTACAGTTTTCTGTCCCTAGAAAAAATGTTTTTTTAAAGCACACTATAGCACAAGGAGAATTCCCCTCACTTTCCTTCTTTGTCCCTAGAAACAAGGACTGGCACAGTGAAAGAAACTGACACTCTCCCTACCTACAGTTTTCTGTCCCTAGAAAAAATGTTTTTTTAAAGCACACTATAGCACAAGGAGAATTCCCCTCACTTTCCTTCTTTGTCCCTAGAAACAAGGACTGGCACAGTGAAAGAAACTGACACTCTCCCTACCTACAGTTTTCTGTCCCTAGAAAAAATGTTTTTTTTAAAGCACACTATAGCACAAGGAGAATTCCCCTCACTTTCCTTCTTTGTCCCTAGAAACAAGGACTGGCACAGTGAAAGAAACTGACACTCTCCCTACCTACAGTTTTCTGTCCCTAGAAAAAATGTTTTTTTAAAGCACACTATAGCACAAGGAGAATTCCCCTCACTTTCCTTCTTTGTCCCTAGAAACAAGGACTGGCACAGTGAAAGAAACTGACACTCTCCCTACCTACAGTTTTCTGTCCCTAGAAAAAATGTTTTTTTAAAGCACACTATAGCACAAGGAGAATTCCCCTCACTTTCCTTCTTTGTCCCTAGAAACAAGGACTGGCACAGTGAAAGAAACTGACACTCTCCCTACCTACAGTTTTCTGTCCCTAGAAAAAATGTTTTTTTAAAGCACACTATAGCACAAGGAGAATTCCCCTCAATTTCCTTCTTTGTCCCTAGAAACAAGGACTGGCACAGTGAAAGAAACTGACACTCTCCCTACCTACAGTTTTCTGTCCCTAGAAAAAATGTTTTTTTAAAGCACACTATAGCACAAGGAGAATTCCCCTCACTTTCCTTCTTTGTCCCTAGAAACAAGGACTGGCACAGTGAAAGAAACTGACACTCTCCCTACCTACAGTTTTCTGTCCCTAGAAAAAATGTTTTTTTAAAGCACACTATAGCACAAGGAGAATTCCCCTCACTTTCCTTCTTTGTCCCTAGAAACAAGGACTGGCACAGTGAAAGAAACTGACACTCTCCCTACCTACAGTTTTCTGTCCCTAGAAAAAATGTTTTTTTAAAGCACACTATAGCACAAGGAGAATTCCCCTCACTTTCCTTCTTTGTCCCTAGAAACAAGGACTGGCACAGTGAAAGAAACTGACACTCTCCCTACCTACAGTTTTCTGTCCCTAGAAAAAATGTTTTTTTAAAGCACACTATAGCACAAGGAGAATTCCCCTCACTTTCCTTCTTTGTCCCTAGAAACAAGGACTGGCACAGTGAAAGAAACTGACACTCTCCCTACCTACAGTTTTCTGTCCCTAGAAAAAATGTTTTTTTAAAGCACACTATAGCACAAGGAGAATTCCCCTCACTTTCCTTCTTTGTCCCTAGAAACAAGGACTGGCACAGTGAAAGAAACTGACACTCTCCCTACCTACAGTTTTCTGTCCCTAGAAAAAATGTTTTTTTAAAGCACACTATAGCACAAGGAGAATTCCCCTCACTTTCCTTCTTTGTCCCTAGAAACAAGGACTGGCACAGTGAAAGAAACTGACACTCTCCCTACCTACAGTTTTCTGTCCCTAGAAAAAATGTTTTTTTAAAGCACACTATAGCACAAGGAGAATTCCCCTCACTTTCCTTCTTTGTCCCTAGAAACAAGGACTGGCACAGTGAAAGAAACTGACACTCTCCCTACCTACAGTTTTCTGTCCCTAGAAAAAATGTTTTTTTAAAGCACACTATAGCACAAGGAGAATTCCCCTCACTTTCCTTCTTTGTCCCTAGAAACAAGGACTGGCACAGTGAAAGAAACTGACACTCTCCCTACCTACAGTTTTCTGTCCCTAGAAAAAATGTTTTTTTAAAGCACACTATAGCACAAGGAGAATTCCCCTCACTTTCCTTCTTTGTCCCTAGAAACAAGGACTGGCACAGTGAAAGAAACTGACACTCTCCCTACCTACAGTTTTCTGTCCCTAGAAAAAATGTTTTTTTAAAGCACACTATAGCACAAGGAGAATTCCCCTCACTTTCCTTCTTTGTCCCTAGAAACAAGGACTCGCACAGTAAAACACACTGACACTCTCCCTACCTATCCTTCTCTTTCCCTAAACTAAAGGAATCCAGGTTAAGCAAGAAAGAAATAAATGTCACTGTCCCTGCCTATGCTTGTCTTTCCCTGCTCCGGAACACACTACACTAGGCCGCCGTGCTGGCGGCCTTTTATAGTGTGGGACGTGTACTAAACACCCTCAGCAATAATTGGCCACAGGCATCCTGCCTGTGGCCAATCATTGCTCTCCTCGCTGCCGGCGCTGTGATTGGCCAAGCATGCGGGGTCACAGTGCATGCTTGGCCAATCACAGCGCCTGGATGACACTGCGATGGCGTAGTGCATTGTGGGCCGTTCGCGTCACTCGAATTTGGCGCGAACTGCCCAAATCGTTCGATCTTCGTCGAACGATCGAACAGCCGATGTTCGAGTCGAACGTATGTTCGACTCGAACACGAAGCTCATCCCTAATGAGGAGGAGGCACATCTCCAACGAGGCAGGATGCCCTTGGGCGGCCAGCGTATGGGCAGCATACCGACGGAATCACACCGCAGAGCTCCGCCTGTGCAGGGCGCTGCCTCTGCCCGTCATTCAAAAAGTTCTTTGGTGTGGGCCTTTTTTGAGGCGAGTGCATCAGATCGCACAGCTGCTGTTTGCAACATATGTCTCAAGCGTATATCGCGTGGCCAAAACATCAGCCGCTTGGGCACCACATGCTTGATCAGACATATGTTGACCTGCCATGCAGCTCGTTGGCAAGCCTACCTTAAAGACCCACACCAAAGAACAAAGCTGACCTCTTCTTGCACCGCATCAGCTGGGATCTCCAACCCCACTATACCTTCAGTCCTCTCTGAAACCTGCTCTGAGAGGAATGAAGGTGTAGAATTAGGTGTGTCACAGCCAAGTACTTGCGGGCACTCTGCTAGCAGTACACCGACGTCCGATTCTAGCAGGCAAATTTCCCTGCCCCAGCTGCTGGACCGTCGAAAGAAGTTCACTCCCAGCCATCCACATGCCCAGCGGTTGAATGCTAGCTTGGCTAAATTGCTGGCGCTTCAACTGCTGCCTTTTCAGTTGGTAGACTCGGCCCCCTTCCGTGAGTTTGTGCAATGTGCGGTTCCTCAGTGGCAGGTTCCCAAACGCCACTTTTTCTCACGGAAGGCGATTCCGGCTCTCTACAGGCATGTGGAAGGCAATGTCTTGGCCTCGCTGGACAGGGCGGTCAGCGGTAAGATGCATATTACCGCTGACTCATGGTCCAGCAGGCATGGACAGGGACGTTACCTTTCTTTCACGGCCCATTGGGTCACTCTTTTGGCAGCTGGGAAGGATGCAGGACAAGGTGCAGTAGTGTTGGAGGTTGTTCCACCGCCACGCCTCCAAAATGCTACTACTGGTTGTGACACACCTCTCTCCTCCACCCCCTCCTCTTCTTCTTCCTCCATGGCCTCTTCCTGTGGTTTGTCCTCGGAACCAGCGGTGCTCCGTAGGCGTTCAAGGGGCTACGCAAGTACACAGGCAAAAAGATGCCATGCCGTGCTTGCGCTGGTGTGTTTGGGGGACAGGAGCCACACTGGGGCAGAGGTCCTGTCTGCTCTGCAGGGGCAGGCGGAGAGGTGGTTGACGCCACGCCAGCTTAAGCCAGGAATGGTGGTTTGCGACAATGGCACCAACCTCCTCTCCGCCCTCCGACAGGGACAACTGACCCATGTGCCCTGTATGGCTCACGTCCTTAACCTGGTGGTGCAGCGGTTCTTGGGCAGGTACCCGGGCTTACAGGATGTCCTGAGGCAGGCCAGGAAAGTCTGTGTGCATTTCCGCAGATCTTATAATGCCAGTGCTCGCCTGGCTGAGCTGCAAAAGGAGTTGAACCTGCCCAAGAACCGCCTTATATGTGACATGCCCACCAGGTGGAACTCAACATTGGCCATGCTGCAGCGGCTGCACATGCAGCAGAGGGCCATCAATGAGTACCTGTGCGACTACGGCACCAGGACAGGGTCAGGGGAGCTCTGGTTTTTTTCACCACCCCAGTGGGGCATGATCAGGGATGCATGCACTGTCCTGGCACCTTTTGAGGAGGCCACGAGGATGGTGAGCAGTGACAGTGCATGCATCAGTGACACTGTACCTCTTGTCCACCTGTTGGAGCACACGCTGCGTGGAATAATGGACAGGGCACTTGAGGCAGAACAGAGGCAGGAAGAGGAGGACTTCCTTGCCTCTCAAGGCCCCCTTTACCCAGACAGTGTTCCTTCTGTCCCACCCATCGCACAGGAAGAGGAGGAGGAGGAGGAGGAGGAGGAGGAGGATTGTGTCAGCATGGAGGTGGAGGCTGGCACTCAGCATCATCAGCAGCAGTCTTTTAGGGATGATTTACAGTCCCAAGAAACCAGTGGACTTGTACGTGGCTGGGAGGAGGTGGCTGCGGATCATGTCGTCCTTAGTGACCCAGAGGACTCCGGACTGAATGCCTCAGCTAACCTACGCTGCATGGCCTCCCTGATCCTGCAAAGTCTGCGGAAGGATCCTCGTATTCTTCGGATCAAGGAGAGGGACCATTACTGGCTGGCCACTCTCCTTGATCCACGGTACAAGGGTAAGGTTGCGGACCTTATCGTACCGTCGCAGAGGGAGCAGAGGATGAGACAACTCCGGGAGGCCTTGCAGAAAGGTCTGTGCAACGCGTTCCCAGAGACTGGGAGGTTACAAACTCCTGGTCCTGGACAACGAGTTGCTGAGGCTTCGGGCAGTCAAAGAAGGAGCGGTGGGGAAGGTGGCCGTCTGACCGATGCGTTCAGACAATTCTTTAGTCCGCAGCCCCAAAGTATGATTGGTTCCAGCAACCATCGCCAGCGTCTGATATACATGGTGCAGGAATACCTAGGGGCAAGGTCAGACTTGGACACCTTCCCCACCCAAAATCCTCTGGCTTACTGGGTCTTGAGGATGGATCACTGGCCAGAGCTTGCAGAGTATGCAATTGAGCTACTGGCCTGTCCTGCATCCAGCGTTCTTTCAGACCAGCACCAGCACCACCATCACCACCACCACCACCACCAAAGGCCCAATTTTTCAGCCCCTGTTCAACAGGGGCATGCAATTATAATTATTGATCTAATAATTCACAGCAGGGCCCATTGCTGCGCCCACCAAGAGTAACTGTCAGGCCTTACAGTGATGGGGTAGCTATGCCATTTTTCTTAAAGATTTTCATCCATATTACCGGGACCAGACATTACATTAAAGCCGCAAGCAGTTTTAAATGGCTTTTTTTCCTTTAGAAATGTTATTTTGTGCAGGGACAGTTCTAAACACGGGAAACACGTGGCACTTCACAGGCATACTTTAGACACCCCCCAGGTACAATATTTAAAGGAATATTTGACTTTTTTTTTTCACTTTATGCATCATTAAAATGACTGCTCCCGGAAAACGTACGTTTTTAAAACTTCTTTTTGCATTGATACATGTCCCCTGGTGCAGAACCCGGGTTCCCAAACTCTGTTTAGGACAATAACATGGATAATAGTCGTTATAATTAGCACTTTAGAATCTGAACGTTCGCATCCATTGTATTTAATAGGGTTCTAATGTTCGTGCGAACTTTCGGTCCGTTCGCGGGTTCTGGTGCGAACCGAACCCGGGGGTGTTCGGCTCATCACTAATAGTTAGCATAGTGTGGTCTCCTGCTTAACAGGAAACTAGGGTAAAATATAGTAGTTTTCCTGCTTAACAGGGAGACTGAATTGGTGTAGCCAGGGAGTCCTGTGTGTTTAACAAGTGTTACTGGATCTTGAAGTGACACATCTGTATCCAGGAAGTTTTGGAAACTGCTGGATGGACAGGAGTGACTCATGCAGATCAGTGGCATGAATATGGATGCCATCCCAGCCCATTTCAGGCATAGGGCCCTATGCATGCTGGGAAGGGGTATTTATATTCAGCGAGGAGACACAGGAAGTGGTCTTGGCCTGGAGGAGGAGAGCCCAGTGAGGAGGGGGCGTCTTGCCCTCCTCAGTGCCTGCTGCTATGCGGCCTCAGGCTGGAGGCTGGAGAGCTGACCCATGTGTTCTGAAGGGCTGACTGGGGGGAGCCATGCCTGAAAGGATCTGTTTGCGACTTCTGTGAATACAGACTAAAGATCAAGGGGCCTGTTCTTTTGTGGGCTACCCCCTCTGTGCTAGGAAAGTCAGCTACTGGGTTCAGAAGGAAAGGGGATACTGGCTAGTGTCCTGAAGAGCAAAGGTCTGTCTGTCTGTCTCATAGAAGAATCGATCAAGCGTGCATGTTGCTGAAGATATGAATTCCACAGTCAAGTTGAAGCAGTTGTCCTCCCTGTGATTAGTTGAATCTGGAGTATCCCACTTTCTACTATTCCCTATCCAAGTTCTCAAATAAAACATCAAAAACGGGGGTTAATTGCCAGACATGGCTGAGTGAGGACACGTTGTTTTGAGCTCCCGGACCTCCATCCCTGCCCCGATTAGCAGCGGCTAACTGATAGCTCATAGCACGGCATGAATACAGGCAGTAAATATAGGACAAGATCCGCACTGAAGAAGACCACCACCGGCAGCCCTCAAATCGATATTCAGCAGTATTTTACCTCGAAGACACAAGCTCCGGCCGGGATAACACCACGCAGCACAGGGAATACCGCTGCCGCGAGATCAACCCCTCTGTCTCGTACTTCCGGATCAGATAGCAGAGCAGGGAGTGCGATACAGGATATGGCTATGCTGAGAGCCGCCCCCCCGAAGGAGGGGGACGTGGATGATATCGCGGGGGACATACGTACCCTGCTGAAAGCACTCCCTACACGCCAGGACATGGAAGCACTCCCCACACGCCAGGATATCGAGGCTTTGATTATGCGAGTGGAGGAAGCACACCGCAAGGAGATGGATGCGGTAAGGACAGATATTAAAGTATTGACGGAGAGGATGGATGAGAGAGAGGGTGCAGTGGTTTCTCTGGAGCAGCGGGTCGGGGCCATAGAAAAAAAACTGTTGGTGCAGACAGATATAATGGTGGATTTTCAACTTCATATAGAAGTTTTAGAAGATAGAAGTCGCCGGAATAATTTACGGCTCAGGGGCCTTTTGGAAACAGCAGAGACGGACACAGAAGATCTTGGGAAATCGGTGGAACTAATATTCCGGAAGATTATGAAGCTCCCTCAGTTGACAGTGGAGCTAGACAGAGTACATAGAGCTTTGGGTCCCAGACCTAAAAACCCGGCGAGACCTAGGGATGTAGTATGCCGCTTACATAATTTTCAACAAAAGGAGCAGATATTAAAAGCAGCATGGGAGTTGGGTGATATTGAACATGAGGGAACCCAGATCAAAATTCTATCAGACTTATCTAGAGCCACCCTACAGCGTAGAACCTGGTTGCGTCCGATCCTGAATTTAGCAAGAGATAAGGGGTTCACATATAGGTGGGGATACCCTTTAACGGTTACGTTTCACAAAGCATCAGCTTTATTTACATTACGTACACCAGATGATTTGCCGGATTTCTTCGCTTTCTTGAATGAACCACCTATCAAAATTCAAAATTGGTTAATGCCCATTACATATACAGGGGGCTATTTAGGACTAAGGAGGAATCCACAAATAGTCCAACAGCAACCTCCTAGACGGAGATCCCAGCCCCAAGAGGGAGATTTAAGTCAACAGAAGGGATCCAGTCCTGGAATTAAGGGCAGGATAGCTGATAAAGGCACCGGAATGGACATTATTGGTTCATTATGAGCAACCTCAGGTTCTATGAAACTTGATAAGACTGTACTTTTCTCCTTCTCTATTAGTTTAAGAAACTCCCATATTAGGAAACCCCCACATTAAGACATTAAGATATGCACTATGATATACATATGTGGATATTGGAGAGGAAGAAGTTGGGCTGTAGCGCTACAGGGTGCATTGAGGGTGTTGGTAGTATGTTAATGTGGAAGTAAGGTGGAACATGCAGGGGAGACACTTAGAGTAGTTAGATTGGAGGTACAGCCTTTAGTAATAAAGCCTGGGGACTGTGGAGGGTTGATATATGGAATTTAATCAGGTTTTTGGATCCCTGTCTCTTTTTTTTTTTTTCTCCTCTTTTTTCTTCTCCCCTCCCCCCCCCCCCCCCTTTTCCTTTTTTTTCCCCCTCTTGAAGATACGGATTCTTTCTCAATTCCCCTACCATGTACCACCGAGATAGAGGGGGGGGGGAGGAGAGGGGGGGAGAGAGGCTGGGGAAGTACTTACCTCCCTAGAATATAGGATTGTTAGGCCTCCTTTAAGGGAGGCAAATTAGGGAGCTTGGAATCTGATGGTTGAGCCCCTTTTTGGGGAGATTTTTCCCCTTTTTTTTTTTTTTTGATATATACATATTTTTATATATATTCACCACGATATAATATGCACAGGTTCATACAAGTAGGGGTTCCCTCCCATATTTTTCTTTGGAACCCCCTTCTCAGACTATTTCTTTTTCTTTGTTTGGTTTGGTTTGGTCCTATGTAATATGGACATGACACATTGGAAGCACTTTTTTGTAAAGAAGAGATCAGTGTGGTGTCCCTTCTTTTTGGGGAGGAACAATATAGTATACATTTCCTTTTTTTTTTTTTTTTTACAGGTAACACTACATAGAGGAGTGGGTGTGGGTGGGGATGGGGATGCACTACCTATTTGAAAAGTATGTTTTTTTTTTTTTTTTCCCCCTAGAAGGGGTTCCCCCATCTCCCCCCCAGCCTCCCTAGGGAGAGGAGGGGGGAGAGGGGGGTAAGATTAGAGGTTTGGAAATGAGCAACACTTACAGGCTACTCGAAGTGGGGGAGGAGTGGAGGAGGGAGGGGAGGGGAGAGGGGGGAAGGTTGAAGGGGATCCTTTATGACTTATTATGATGAATGGGGGAGTCCTTAGAAGAGGGGAGGGAGCAAGGGGGAGAGGGAGGGAGAATGTGTTGGCTGTGTAGTAGATTGGGGGTTGGGGGCAGGGGGGGAGGAGGGGGAGAGGCATCTAGCAGAGGGAAGAGAGAATTTTCCCCCAGAGTAGAGGGACTTTATTGAGGATTGTATTTTACAAAGTAGGGATTTTGAGGAGATATCATATATTGACTGTAAATAATATGAAGTTTATATCCCTATGTAATATCATTGAGTCAGAAATGGAATGATGAATATAATTAATAATGAAGTTACTGATGGGATTCGCCTCTCCCTTCTCGTCGTACCCCCTCCCTTTTTCCCCTCCCAGATATTGGGAATTTGGGGAGGGATGGGGGTCTTCGGAGAGCTCTAGTTCTGTCCATGCCTGGCCTATATTCCCAAATAGATTGACGCTCAAATACTGTTCATTCGGTGAGCGTCTTGTTTTATAGTGATAAACAACTATTAACTTTAGATATAGGGGTTTTTTTTTTTTTTTTTTCTTTCTTTTCTCCACCCGTAGGATATGGAGACCCTGGAGGTGCTTTCGCTTAATGCCAAAGGGCTAAATACGCCGGAGAAAAGACGGGTACTCTTACATGATTTGCAGCGTCTGAAAACGGACGTTGCATTCATACAAGAGACACATTTTAGAGATGATAAAATACCAATCTTAAAAAATCATCTATTCCCAACGGTCTATCACTCTACGAATCAATGGGCTAAATCTAAGGGGGTTTCCATTCTGATCTCAGGGAGAATACCCTGGTCCTGCATAGATGTAGTTAGGGACGTGACAGGTCGTTTTTTGTTTGTAAAAGGCAAGGTGGGAGAGGTAGGGGTAACGTTAGCAACCCTATATGCTCCTAATGAGCATCAGGAGACTTTTTTAGGTAAGGTGCTTAAGCGACTGATGGAGTTCTCTGAAGGACACTTGATCTTAGGAGGAGATTTTAATATATCATTAGATCCAACAGTAGATACTACCCTAGGGTCATCATCAATTTCCCTCAGTAGGTGAAATCATATTTTTCAAATTCTCCATAGAAATCAACTGGTGGATATTTGGCGTCTCCTCCATCCCACGGAGAGAGATTATACTTTCTATTCTAATCCTCATAAATCATATTCACGAATAGATTATTTCTTTGTCCCACATGCCCAATTGCATTCAATACAGAAGGCTGATATAGGCCTAATTACGTGGTCAGACCACGCACCTATAATAATGTTATATGTCCTAGGGGACCCCATGATGACTCGGTCAAAACAGTGGAGATTGAATGAAAGCCTTCTACAGGATCAAAGTATCCTGCAGGAGGTTATTAAGGAATTAAGATTTTACTTCGCCACAAATGATACCCTAGATTGCGACCCAGGCATTGTTTGGGAAGCTCATAAGGCGGTCATTCGTGGGGTACTAATTAAGCAGGGGGCCAGGATAAAAAGGAAACGTACAGAACAGCTGAAGCTACTCCTTGAAGAATTAGCCATATTGGAGGCTCGACATAAACGGATACAATCTCCCTCTCTAGAGAGGGATCTTGGTAATAAACGGACACAAATTTCAGAACTCCTTTTTTTTAAAGCCAAAGCGACAATACAGGTCTGTAAGAGATTCTCATATGAGTCTGGAGACAAATGCGGGAGATTATTGGCTAGGACTCTACGGGAACAGAAACTAAAGAATTATATCCCATGTATTATCTCACCTAACCAAGGTAGGGCTACGAAACCAAAAGAAATAGCACAGAAATTTCAGGAATTCTATGAGTCTCTTTATAATATAAAGAGAAAGCCTTCCACACAGGAGCAGATAGACTCATATCTTGTATCATCAGCTATGCCCCATCTAACAGAGGAAGATAGGGATGATCTTGAAAAACCCATAACTATGGAAGAATTACAAAAAGTAGTAAGCTCTACTAAATTAGGTAAAGCACCAGGACCGGATGGCCTGACGGCCCAATATTACAAAATACTCCTCCCTTCCTTAGCTCAATATATGCTTAAGTTATTTAACGCACTAGGGTCATCAGCAAGACTGGCCCAAGACACTTTGCTAGCCCATATCTCGGTTATTTTAAAAGAGGGAAAGGACCCAACTTCCTGTGGAAGCTATAGACCGATCTCGTTGCTGAATCTTGATCTCAAGCTTTTCACAAAAATTTTAGCAAATAGGATTCAAAAGTATATCCCTAACTTGATACATCTTGATCAGGTTGGATTTGTGCCTACACGAGAAGCACGGGATAATACCACAAAAGTTATCAACCTATTACAGATAGTAAACGCAACGCAGCTACAATGTGTCTTTTTGAACACGGACGCGGAGAAGGCCTTTGACAGGGTAAGTTGGAGTTTTATGTTATCGGTTTTACGACATGGAGGTTTCGGAAGTAAGATGCTACAATGGATCTCTTCTATTTATTCGTGCCCGAGGGCCCAGGTACGGGCTAATGGCATATTATCGGAGACCTTTCCAATCTTAAATGGGACACGACAGGGGTGCCCCCTGTCGCCACTCCTATTTGCCCTGTCATTGGAACCGCTTCTGTGTACAATACGTTCAAATCAGGACGTTGCTGGAGTGCATACAGGTAATTTGGAAAGTAAAATCTCGGCTTATGCCGATGATATATTATTTTCGTTAACGAACCCTTTGATTACGATCCCTAATTTATTGAGGGAATTTGAGAAATTTGGTGGCCTGTCCAACCTTCGTATTAATTTCGATAAATCAGAGGCAATGGGACTTAATTTACCACAAACGCTGGCTGCGCAATTGGAGCAAAATTTTAAGTTTAAGTGGACTAATAAAGCACTAACATATTTGGGCACTCTTATTCCTTTGAATACAGCTAAGGTTTTCGAGCTAAACTTTCCCCCACTGTTGCAAAAAATTAAGACACTACTAAATAAGTGGAATGCTGGCTTATATACATGGTTAGGACGTTGTAACATCATCAAGATGAGCATTCTCCCCAAATTTTTATATCTATTACAAGCCCTACCGGTGTATATCCCGCCCATTTATTTTAAACAGAGCCAGAGATTAATTTTCGACTTTATTTGGGCAAGCAAACATCCCCGGGTGCAAAGGAAGCAACTAATGCTCCCTAAAAGAAATGGGGGATTGGCGGTACCAGAGTTAAAGAGATACTATCAAGCAATACACCTGAGTAGAGTCATTGATTGGAATAGACATAGAGATTTTAAGTTGTGGGTCCAGATTGAGCAGAGTCAAATATCAGTACCGTTGGGTAGAATTCCATGGTGCTTTCCCTTTGTACCCAGAGAGGTGACTAAACACCCCTTAATAGGAAACACAGCGAAACTTTGTTCTAAAATCCTTCCTATGGCTGGCATAACTCCTACCACGTCCCCCCTATATCCAATATTGGGGAATCCTTTGTTCACACCAGGCTACGAGGATGTGGCATTTAGACACCTGGTGAATAAGGGAAGTATACAAGCATCTAATTTTATAAAGGGAGGAGCTTGGTTGACAATTGGAGAATTAATTGAACAAAGAGGGGACTTCAGATTAAAGTTCTGGAACGCTGTACAGATCACCCATTTCCTTAGCACTCTCCCATCTCCGGGACTATTTGATAGATCACTTAACAGATTTGAGAAACTATGTGTAGAGGAAGGGAAAATGTCACATACCCTATCGATTACCTATGAAATACTGACGATATTGCCCGAAACCCAGTCTCTGAAATGTGTTCGGGACTGGGAAAGGGAATTGGGAGGGTCCTTCAGTTTGGAACAGCTACAGCATATTTTTAGGTTTACACATGAATCTTCTATATGTGTTAAGGTACAACAAACAAATTTTAAGATCCTTACCAGGTGGTATAGAACACCAGTGAGTTTAAAAAAAATCTATCCTGACACTTCAGACTTGTGCTGGAGATGCCAGGCGGACAAAGGTACTATGCTACATATTTTCTGGAGCTGTCCCAAACTGAGAGAATTCTGGAGGGAGGTTAGACGAATTCTTCAAATCTGTTCAGACCAAAGCATACCGGAGGACCCAGCGTTCTTCTTATTACATGCGAACCAGATAACAGGGAAGGAATACAGAGAATCTAGCATAGGCCACTTATTAGATGCCGCTAAAGCGTGCATACCCTTGAAATGGAAATCATTAATACCGCCGACGATAGGAATGTGGATACGTAAAGTTAAAGAAATAAGCCAATTAGAGGACTTAGTGCTTACCGCACGTCACCAGCAGGAACGCTATTCCAGGACTTGGTCTTCTTGGAATGCTTTCCTAGCTTCAGAAGAGGGAAGAACCCTCCTTGATAAAAATTAGGATAATCAGGGGGGAAGCACGGAAGTTCTTATTTAGTTGATCCGATGGCATGGGGGGAAGCACCAGGAGGTCTCCTAAGGGGAAGTTTCCCCATAATGGGTCCTCTTTTTTTTTTTTTTTTTTTTTTTTGGGGGGTTTTTGTTCAACTGTTGTTAGTTTTGTTTTGTTGAATTAATAGACTATAATTATAACTAAGAGATGGAGATGGATCTGGTGATAGATAAGATTGAAGAGAGAGGGGCAGGGAGAGGAGACGCTTGATTATTAATTTGGGACCGAGAGGAGCATTGCTCCTTTTTTTTTTTTTTTCCCCCCCTTTTTTTTTTTTTTTTTTTAGGCTTTAAAATTAAGAAGGCTAAATGGAGGGGATTTAATAACTCCCCTGGCATTGATATATATATGCTTTGTCACCTTCTCCCTGTATTATGTGGAACATCTATTTGGTTATGTGAGGTCAGTTTTGTGATATGTTTATGTGTCTAAATAAAATTTATAAATTCGAAAAAAAAAAAAAAAAAAACATCAAAAACAATTAAAACCCCTAGACTGAATATTCAAGAAATAAGCTTAAGTGTGTGCCTGGCTGTGGAAAATACTGCATGCCTGGCTGAAGAGATAAAGCAAGAGAGGGAGTATTCAAGCAGCTCCTACGGGGCACCGCTACAGATATAAATTAGGCACTACTCAACTGAGACTACAAAAGCAAAAATACACTTTTAACCATTCCCCACGCTATCCAAAACGAATAAAGTGACAGAATACAAATAGTCAAATAAGAAAAATTAACAAATAAAATACAATGAACACTAAACAAACTAATCTAAATATAACCCTGTCTCCCAAAAAAGCACACCCTCTCTCGCTTTACACAGGCCCATCAGCTAAAGTCCAGGTCAACGACACTGTCAAATGTCTTCCCCATCCGGAACGGAACGAGATAAGGATGCCCCTTGTCCCCCATCCTCTTCATACTCACACTCGAACCATTCCTCCACAAACTAAACCTTAACCCTGACATTCAGGGTATCCGCACACCCAGAAAGGAATATAAATACGCTGCCTTTGCAGACGACATATTGCTATTCCTAACAAACCCAGTTACCTCCTTACCATCATTACTATCAGAATTTAAACACTTCCAATATCTTTCCAACCTCAAAATTAACTTCTCAAAGTCATTCGCCCTTAACATATCCCTACCTCAACCCCTAGTCGACCAATGCAAAGAGAACTTTCCATTTCAATGGAAACACGAATTTATCACATACTTAGGTATTCAGCTCCCATCCAAACTCTCAGATTTATACACAAAGAACCACCTACCCCTCTTAAATAAATTTACTTTTGACCTCAAAACCTGGAACAAACCAATATTTTCATGGTTTGGCAGAGCAGCAATTCTCAAGATGAATGCCCTACCGAGAATGCTATACTTATTACAGACGGTTCCCATATGGACCTCACCCGAGATTTCTCTGGGGAGTACGCAAACCCAGAATCAGCTTTACGCTGCTTACCCGACCAAAACGACTCGGAGGCAATGGCCTCCCACACCTCCTTAACTATCACACTGCTACCCACCTAACCAGAATAGTGGACTGGAATATACATTCACTCCACAAAGACTGGGTCTCCCTGGAAGCATCTTTCACAACCTTATACCTGAAATCTCTCCCCTGGATTTCCCCACGTCACATTCCTCAGGAAATCCGCTCCAAACTCTTAATAGGACCCACTCTAGATGTGCACTTAAACCTCCATTTCCTCCGTTCCTGGCACGCTGACTCCAATAAAAATGAACCCCGACTTCCCACCAGGAATGCACAACTACTATCTTACTAATAATTGGCCACATGACCAGTTCTTCCACCAGGGAAAACTTTTCTCCGCATCCCAAATCTCCACCCAGCTGGAAAAGCCACCCATCCCTCCCTGGGCATACCTTCTGCTTGCCCACTACCTAAAATCCCTCGATAAGGACTTACAGTGTTCAAGACAACTTACGCCCTTTGAAAAGCTATGCACACAGAAGACCCCTCAATCCCACCTAATCTCCTTGACACACACACAATCTCCTCTTTGCTGACATACAGGCCAACGAAAGCCTAGCCTGCAAAAACTGGGAGAAAGATCTCTCTATCCCACTTTCAGCAGAGAATTGGGAGCAAATTTTCTTGAATATCCACAAAGGGTCGGCCAACTTCACTACTCAAGAAAATGGATACAAAATTCAATCCAGATAGTACCGTACCCCAATCCACCTACACAAACTTTACCCAGCTACACCAGAAACCTGTTGGAGATGCCACCAGGAAAAGGGCACTCTACTCCATATCTGGTGGTCCTGTACTTCCCAACAAACTTTCTGGAAAGAAGTTTTCCACATTACTTTCCAGGTCACTTCCTATGACATAGACTTTGCCTCAGCCCAATTCTTCTCCACCACTCGCCCCTACCACAAAAGTCTTATCACAAATCCCTAGCACGGCACATGATTAATGCAGCTAAACAGTGTATCCCGTTATACTGGAACTCAATGCAACTACCCACGCTCATAGAATGGTACATCAGAATTCGTAAAGTCGCAGCACCTGACACCCCAACAAAATTCAGCAAAAAATGGGCCTGTTGGACTCATTATCAGACAACATCTGAATACATAAACACAATGCCCCCCCCCCCCCCCACCTAATAATGAAAAATAAAAAAAGAGGAAAAAAAAAAGAGACAAACAATCCGAATCGCCTGGAGCATCGTCAAGCGCCAGCCGCAATACACACCCTTTATTCAGCTACGGGGAGTCAGAGACAACCCCCTCCCACCCCTCCCCCCTTCCAACATATCCTCCTCCCCCACACCCCTCCTATACCCTGTCTCACACACACTTTACCCCTCCCAGGTATTCCACTTAAATTCCCACATATCAGCACCACCCGCCCCACCCAACACACAGTCCCGACCCACCAACCCCAGTTACAAGGCACAGGACAAAGTTACAGCCACCTCTTCCCAACTACAACTCACGCCCACTCCTAAGGGGAAACTTGCTGCTATAACGCCTCATGCCACACTAGCTCTTCCCCGACAACATAGTTCCAGCAATTAGGTAACTACCGAGTTTGCTTCGGACCTCTCCCTGAATTACTGTTCTCTACCAAATGTATGTCCATATAAACCTACAAGCTGGATCCTAATTCAACCCCATGATCAGTCTAATTGTATAATGGGCGTCTCTCTATGTATATGTATTCTGTGACCTTGTAAAATATCCATTGTATTACTGTTGTTCAGGATCTTTGTACAAGCTTCTTACTTCTTACTTTTCAATAAAATAAATTTTTTGAAAAAAAAAAAAGCACACCCTCTAAATTAATTAAACAAAAGTGTAGAAAATTTTCAAGCAAATTTTAGGGTTGAAAATATATTTATTGGTATTTTAACAGTGAGTACATGGAAACATATATGAAGTCACAATCCGTAAGTAGTCACATAAGTTTGTGCAAAGAGTCAGCCAAACGGCTATCGCCCACAGCATAACTCATAATACATAGTTACACAGCATCAGATTCAGTGACCGGTACTTGGAATAGAAAACGGGTACAGCTAGAAGAGCAACGTCGTCATATATGGCAGGATTGTAAACAGATACATTAGAGATTAAGATTAAAACAAAAAAGGGGGAACAAAAGGAGTGGTAGTGGGGAGGGGTACAGGGGGAAAGGGAGCGGGGAGGAGAGGAAAGGAGAGAGAGATGAGAAAAGAGAAGGAAGGACAGAAGAGAGAAAGAAAAGTAGGCAAGGAGAAATTTCAAGCAAATTTTAATTAAGCAGCTTAATGAGTGAAATTGAAAGTTTCTGCTTCCATGAAATTTTGCTGTAATCATTTTCACCAAAATCACTGTGTATATGGAGTGTGTTTCCATTCTGGCAGAATGCCCATAGATAGTATAACAAAAATAAAGTTCAGTGTGATTCTGTAGTGTGCTTCATTGTCCAAAATTATTGCAAGTGTGTTTTTCTGTGAATTGAGGCTTTCCATTCAAAGTGGAATTGGCTGCCATAATGCACTGGTGCAAATTGGTTCTATGTGCACACATGAAGCTCCCTGTCTATTCCTGATCCGGAAACTCTAAATTTGTGATTTTCTTTCACTGTAGGTGATTACAGCCACCAGGACAAACACAGAGCCCTTTCACACTGAGGCGCTGCAAAAATGCCCTAAAACGGCTTTAGCGCTATTACCGCGTTTTTACCTCATTTTACCTCGTTTTTAGGGCGCTATCGGTAAAATTAACGCAACGCTGCAGGCGTTTTAACAGCGTTTTTCAAGCGTTTCTTGCAGCATGGGCAATTTCAGTCCTGCTGTTTTTGGGAGATCATGTGACTTTTCTACAGCTCAGAGCGTATTATAGGCCCTATTCAGGCGTTTTTACAGCGTTTTCAATTCATTTCAATGGCGAGGGGCGTTTTTGGAGCGTTTTTTTCAGCGCCCAAAAGCTGCTCCGAAGATGCTGCTTGCAGGACTTTTCTCAACGCTCCGCCAGCGCAACGCCTCAGTGTGAAAGTGTCCATTGAGATGCATGGAAAGCGTTTTAATAGCGCTATTTTTAATGCTAAAACGCTGTAAAAACGCTCCAGTGTGAAAGGGGTCTAACAGGGACACAGATTTTAGCCCTTCCCTTCTCTATCTAAAACTAGAAAAATCGTTTTGGCTTTAGCATACTAGTGCTTTATTTTTGGGGGGAGTGAAGGTGTATTTTTTTCTTTCTTTCAAAATAAATAAAATAATGAGGTTGATGAGGGGCTTCCCTTATTGACTCCAATCCATTTTGCCAAAATGTCAACATTTTGCTGAAATCTACAGATTTTCTCCCAAATTTCCATCATCCCTATTTCAGATCAGCATACCTCTCAACCAGTGGCGACCCGTAATGCGGGGCGCAGGGGCGCCTGCTACCTATCCATGCGTTCAACCCCCTAATCTACATGTGGGGTGCCGGAAGCATGGATTCCACTCGTTTTTTTGAAGCACGTGATTAGAGCCAGAGGCTCTAATAGGCTTCAAAAAAGGGTGGGCTCACCCAGTTGTAAGACAATAGCAAATGAATATTCACGATTGTCACACTGATTCTCCTCCCGGCCAATCAGGAACTGGGTCCTAAGACCCGTTTCCTGATTGGCCGAATAAATAGGGAAGCGATCCTATTGGCCTAGGAGGAGAAGGGAGGAGACGCACGGCCGCCGCAATGCCGAGAAGGAGACGCAGGGGAAGCCGGACTGACCCACCAGCCACCACTGAGCCTCAGCCCATCCATCCACCCCTAGCCTCATTCCACAGCAGCCTCACACGGACTGTCCTTCTCCAGCATCCTTTCATGTGTGCCTTTCACCTGCTTGGTTGTCGTGGTGTGTGGGCAGTGTGGGCAGTGCTCGGGGGCTGCTGGCAGGCTGGGATAGAGGAGGGAGTGGCAAGGCCCGGAGCTCTTTGGGAAATAAATGTATGAGTGCTGCCAGCATTGCTGCAGAGGTTGAGGGGTGGGGGGTCAGTCTGTCAGTGCTCAGACCATACGCCGCACACTGCATCAAATTGGTCTGCATGGCTGTCGTCCCAGAAGGAAGCATCTTCTAAAGATGATGCACAAGAAAGCCCACAAACAGTTTGCTGAAGACAAGCAGACTAAGGACATGGATTACTGGAACCATGTCCTGTGGTCTGATGAGACCAAGATAAACTTATTCGGTTTGGATGGTGTCAAGCGTGTGTGGCGGCAACCAGGTGAGGAGTACAAAGACAAGTGTGTCTTGCCTACAGTCAAGCATGGTGGTGAGAGTGTCATGGTCTGGGGCTGCATGAGTGTTGCCGACACTGGCTAGCTACAGTTCATTGAGGGAACCATGAATGCCAACATGTACTGTAACATACTGAAGCAGAGCATGATTCCCTCCCTTCAGAGACTGGGCCGCAGGGCAGTATTCCAACATAACGGCCCCAAACACACCTCCAAGACAACCACTGCCTTGCTATCCATATGAGTGTGATGACTGGGCATACAGGCAAGATAGCTAAAATTGCTGATTGGAGGAAAGGCACACACCCCCTCTCCACATAGGCAGAGACTCTCAAGCCTCGTACACACGACCGGTTTTCCCGGCAGGAAAACTGCCAGAAGAGCTTTTGGCCGGGAATCCCGGCCGTGTGTATGCTCAATAGCAGTTTTCCCGACAGGAAACCTGCTCTCTATTTTCCCGTCGGGATTCCCGGCAGAGTGTTTCCTGATGAGAAAACCAGTCGTCTGTATGCTTACCTGAAGGGGAAATAAACCGTGCATGCTCGATTACAATTTGACGCATGTGCGGTAGCATAGAACGGAATTTAGCCGGCTCGTCATAGTCTTTGACGTCACCACATTCTTGCCATTCAAAAGAATGGCGGGTCTTTTGTGTGGCCGTGTGTATACATGGCTTGTCAAGGCAAGCTTGGCAGGAATTCCGTCAGGAAAACCGAAGGTTTTCAAACAGACGGGATTCCCGGCCGTGTGTACAGGGCTTCAGAGGTGTTTTGTAACAGGGCCAGCTCCCTGCTAATCTATTTTAGCAACCTCCCCTGACAGAAATGTCAAGCTGCTTTTATGTGATGTGTCCGAGAATTTGTCATGAGTTATCAGGCTGATAACAGGGGAACGGTTCAGGAGAGACCTATGGGACTTAGCTCTTTGAAGAGAGATAACAAAATACTGCAGATATACCGTATATACTCGAGTATAAGCCGACCCGAATATAAGCCGAGGCACTTAATTTTACCACAAAAAAATGGGAAAACTTATTGACTCGAGTATAAGCCTAGGGTAGGAAATGTAGCTACTGTAAGTGGAAAAGACAGTCAACAGTGCCCATTTGCAGCCTCACTGTGCCCATTTGCAGCCTCACTGTGCCCATTCTCTGGAAAAGGGATTCCAGCTCACTTCTTGTGGGTAACTGCTGCAAAAATGCCCACAGTCTTTGTTCAGAAGAGGCACTAAAAGGGAGACCCTGTGGCTGGTGTGTGTTATAGGGTGTACTCACTGTGTGTTGATGATGAGAATGAAGCAGCCTCTGCCCTTCCATGTCCTCTGGGCTGAAACACAGAGCGCTGGATGGGATGTGAGCCGTGGGAGAAGCAGAGAGTGCTGGGCTGAGCAAAGCGTCCTCCCTGTCTGGTGAAGCTGCCAGCGATCTGGGGAAGCAGGGAGAGAGGTCACTGGGGGAGAGAAGGGCGGCATTGTGTGTTCATCTGCCAGCTGTGGAGGAGGATCATGCACACTGGAGACCTCCGCTGTGCCTGGGGCTGCATGGCGGGCCGGCGCCATCTTGACGGCTGCTGGTGTGGAGACCGCCGGCTGGAGTGGATGCAGGTAGTGATCCATGGCAGTCTTGGGAGCGGGAGGATGGCGGTCGTGGTCCCCTGATGTCGGAGGAGGCAGGAAGATGCAGTAGTGCTCAGTATACTATGGTGGTAATGCTGCAGGAGAGTCGCCGGCCGGGGGCCCTGAAGGGATGCGTCTTCACGCTGCCATGCCTATGCCATGCCCCCGCCATCTGAGCATGACACAGGCTGATCAGGTATGCCCATGGACCTTGACTCGAGTAAAAGCCGAGGGGGGCATTTTCAGCACAAAAAAAATTTCTGAAAAAACTCGGCTTATACTCGAGTATATACGGTATGTGCCCAGCTCAAATTTCATGAATTGGGTTTACAGCTCCGTGATGTTGTCATGGAGGACTGGAAGAGGACTCCAGTGGCAACCTTTGAAGCTCTTGTGAACTCCATGCCCAAGAGAGTTAAGGCAGTGTTGGAAAATAATGGTGGCCAAACAAAATATTGACATTTTGGGCCCAAATTTGACATTTTCACTTAGGGGTGTACACACTTTTGTTGCCAGCGGTTTAGACATGGCTGTGTGTTGAGTTATTTTGAGGGGACTGCAAATTTACACTGTTAAACAAGCTGTACACTCACTACTTTACATTGTAGCAAAGTGTCATTTCTTCAGTGTTGTCACATGAAAAGATATAATAAAATATTTACAAAAATGTGAGGGGGTGTACTCAATTTTGTGAGATACTGTATGTGATAAGGGATCAGCAGGAAGAACCACAGCAGGCAGTAGGCAGACTTGCTATTCAGCCAGTCCAAAGGGTCAAATAAGATTGACACCAGGAGGAGTGAGATTTTAGCAAACAAGCTGATGAACAGGCAACTTTGTAACATAGTTGACCCCCTGACAGGGTCATAAAAAATATAAATAATACTTTTATAATATTTAAAATTTGATATCAAGATAAGGAACAATTGTGGAGAATGGAGAAACACAGGAATTTAAGTCCAATTGATGGACATGTACTCTTGCAAATAATTTGAATTTCCTTGGTTTATGATTGCACACCATTGTATATGTTTATGTAAGGAGACAACAGATCCCTGTGTTTCCCACCATGAAAGAGACTGCATGTAACCATTGTGGTTTTATTGTAATATTGATTGACTGTTACTTATCCTGTGCTGGGTAGATCCCAGATGCATGTTCTTGAAATGCAGGAAGCACATGCTATTTAGCTACTATTTCACATTTCACCTTCTTGGCCAACATACCTTCCAAATCCCTCAAAGCAGACAACATCTTCATAGCTAATATATCCATGACAAATCTGATCATCAACTCATTATGAACGTACTGCAGAATCTGAGATTCTTCATAATGTCAGAGGCACAACATATTTTTCAGACAAGGACATCCTTTCTTCTTTTTTTTTTTTTTTGCAATGACTTTGAAAAGTCATTCTTGAAAAACCAATTGGTTGCTGGAAAGTACTGACAGCTTCCTACTTGAAGGACCGTTCTACTCTGTATTCTCTAAAAGTTCATTTTATCAACAATCTTACCATAACATTATATGTGCATTTACATATTTTAGACATGTTGTATACAGGCTTCTCTGTCTAGACATCCAAAAGCCTTGAGACTGATGCTGGGTGCCACCATGTTGGATGTGACATTCTAAATGTCTCCTTCGCTCCTCTCCCCACTGCTACATAAAAGGTTATGCAAGGAGGTGAGAAGCAGAAGAACTGGGCCAGCGCAGACAGTAATTAGACACTAACATTAGTCAAATTTTCTAGCAAGTTAAGAAACATTGCAAGTTAGAAAAACTTTCAATGAATGGAAAGAAAAAAATGCTGCAAATTAGCAATTAAAATAATCAATTTTTCTGTGCTTTTACCTTCACTTTGTTATGTTGGTAACAGGGTCTCTTTAAAGTGAACCTTTTCAAAACTCAAACAGGTAAAATATGGTACCTTAATTTCTTAAACTTCAAACCCACTCCTTTTTTCTCTAAAACCCGCAGCCTACACTGTACAAATAAAAAATCTCTGCATGGTAGCCAATCAGCTTCTATTTTCAGCTTTTTCAATTAAGCTTTGACAATAAAACCTGGAAGCTGATTGGTTTATCTTCAAAGCTGCACCAGATTTTGCACCTTCCAGTTTTAGCAAATCAACCCCACAGTCAGCTTTCTTACTCATGAGACAATTGACTCTCTCTCAAATTTATACTGGTTGTGTGTGTGACTTTGGAAGGTACATTCGATTGCTAGCTTCTATGGGGAACAGGAACTGATGTGAATGGTTCTATGCCCCGTATCTCTGTGTAATATTTCAGTGCTATACAAATACTCTAAATAAATAATTCACATTGATTTACAGAAATAGTCTACTTATAACATTGGTACTTGTTTAAAAAATATATTTGTGTCAAAATTGAATTTCATCCTATCTCTGTAAAAAGTTAGAATATAAAAATAATCTTTAGATTTGCGCTGCACAAACAGGGACCCCCCATTCCTTCTGTATTGAACTGTATTGTAATTGTACTGTCCCCCCTCTACATTGTAATGCATTGCACAAACTGTTGACGCTATATATAGTCAGGTCCATAAATATTGGGACATCTACACAATTCTAATCTTTTTGGCTCTATACACCACCACCATGGATTTGAAATGAAACGAACAAGATGTGCTTTAACTGCAGACTTTCAGCTTTAATTTGAGGGTATTTACATCCAAATCAGGTGAACCATGTAGGCATTACAACAGTTTGTATATGTGCCTCCCACTTTTTAAGGGACCAAAAGTAATGGGACAGATTAACAATCATCAATCAAACTTTCACTTTTTAATACTTGGTTGCAAATCCTTTGCAGTCAATTACAGCCTGAAGTCTGGAACACATAGACATCACCAGACGCTGGGTTTCATCCCTGGTGATGCTCTGCCAGGCCTCTACTGCAACTGTTTTCAGTTCCTGCTTGTTCTTGGGGCATTTTCCCTTTAGTTTTGTCTTCAGCAAGTGAAATGCATGCTCAATCAGATTCAGGTCAGGTGATTTACTTGGCCATTGCATAACATTCCACTTCTTTCCCTTAAAAAACTCTTTGGTTGCTTTTGCAGTATGCTTTGGGTCATTGTCCATCTGCACTGTGAAGCGCCGTCCAATGAGTTCTGAAGCATTTGGCTGAATATGAGCAGATAATATTGCCCGAAACACTTCAGAATTTATCCTGCTGCTTTTGTCAGCAGTCACATCATCAATAAATACAAGAGAACCAGTGCCATTGGCAACCATACATGCCCACGCCATGACACTACCACCACCATGCTTCACTGATGAGGTGGTATGCTTTGGATCATGAGCAGTTCCTTTCCTTCTCCATACTCTTCTCTTCCCATCACTCTGGTACAAGTTGATCTTGGTCTCATCTGTCCATAGGATGTTGTTCCAGAACTGTGAAGGCTTTTTTAGATGTTGTTTGGCAAACTCTAATCTGGCCTTCCTGTTTTTGAGGCTCACCAATGGTTTACATCTTGTGGTGAACCCTCTGTATTCACTCTGGTGAAGTCTTCTCTTGATTGTTGACTTTGACACACATACACCTACCTCCTGGAGAGTGTTCTTGATCTGGCCAACTGTTGTGAGGGGGGTTTTCTTCACCAGGGAAATAATTATTCGGTCATCCATCACAGTTGTTTTCCATGGTCTTCTGTGTCTTTTGGTGTTGCTGAGCTCACCGGTGCGTTCTTTCTTTTTAAGGATGTTTCAAACAGTGATTTGGCCACACCTAATGTTTTTGCTATCTCTCTGATGGGTTTGTTTTGTTTTTTTCAGCCTAATGATGGCTTGCTTCACTGATAGTGACAGCTCTTTGGATCTCATATTGAGAGTTGACAGCAACAGATTCCAAATGCAAAGAGCACACTTGAAATTAACTCTGGACCTTTTATCTGCTCCTTGTAAATGGGATAATGAGGGAATAACACACATCTGGCCATGGAACAGCTGAGCAGCCAATTGTCCCATTACTTTTGGTCCCTTAAAAAGTGTGAGGCACATATACAAACTGTTGTAATTCCTACACCGTTCACCTGATTTGGATGTAAATACCCTCAAATTAAAGCTGAAAGTCTGCAGTTAAAGTACATCTTGTTTGTTTCATTTCAAATCCATTGTGGTGGGGTGTATAGAGCCAAAAAGATTAGAATTGTTTCGATGTCCCAATATTTATGGACCTGACTGTAAATCCTGTATAATAATAATAATAAAATCTTTTGACTGGTTGACTCCATTAACGTGTATGCTTTTCATTTACATTTGTATTTGAAAAAAAAGGTAACTGTATAATTTTCAAGATAAACGTTGCCAAAGTTGGCTGTTAAGTTATTTGTAGAGATCAATACATCAGAATTTATAAAAAAATTATAGCTATAAAATAAAGTGGTACAGAGGCATTTGGGTCCTAAAGAGGGACAGAGTTTAAAGTTGTATAAGAAGACCAGCATAGCTTTGTAGTTCTGAAACCTGTGATATATTGCCTTTTTCCCATACACTAACATCTACTCACATTCCTTTTGCACTGGAACAAATTACCAGGCTCACATAGTTGTCAGTGGCCAGAAAGACCTGGATTGTACTGAAACATTCTTGACCTGAAGATAGACCCTTTTAAAGACTATAAAATCTATTGATGGCAAAAACAAGGGGGGACTTCCTTGAAACCCGGGAGATCTCACAGTAGAGTATCTTGGTCACCAATGTTGAGATGCCATATACCTAAGTATCTTCTAGGCTGGTTACCAGGGTAATGAGGCCTAAACTGGGTCGAAGGACAAATGGTTAACATATGCCTCATTGTATGTGTAGCCCAGCATTGGTCTTGTATGTCCCAGTTCAAGGGGTAAGAGTTCATGAACCTGAGCAGTAGACAGGACATACACTCCAGTATATGACCTTTATCCTTTGCTTGCTCTCTGAATACCATCACTGTCCTGGGCGGATTCTGGAGTTCATAGAGCACAAATAGCAATTTAAGTCTAAGAACAATGCAGACACGGGAGAGACTTTCCCTGTGGAGAGTGCAACTGAATCTCCTCAGACTCTGCAGGGAGACACTCAGGGAGCAATAAGTGACAATACTAGACCTATGAAACATAACCTACATATTAAAGTAACAAATCCCCACATGGCAGTGGATTACTGTATATACTCAAAGTGACATATTCTGAAAAATATGTAGTACATTAACTCCTCATATACAATGGAGGCATTCATAAAATTGTAATGACCAGGTTCCCAGGCAGCTGGTCAATCTTACTACATGCCTACCACCAACCTCAGCACTGAGAATTGTTGATTGCAGAGCCCAGTTGTGACAGCATGGACTTTACAACTGCAGATTGCCTCTTCGCAGGAATCACAACAATGACTGTGTAGAAACATTTAGATCACTCTACTCAGCTTCAGGCAAAGTCAGTTTACTACAAGATGACAAATATCCTTATCCTAGTAACTAGCTCCACTATGACATCATGGAACTTGCTTTCCATTAAGTGATAGCCCATGTACACAATAAGCAGCGTCACCCAATGGGAAGGCAAGACTTCTCCCAGCTTGGGAAGCTCTTTTATCATGACCAGGGCTTTTTTTCAGGGGGAACTTGGTGGAACTCAGTTCTACCAACTCTGGCTCAGACCCTGGGGGGGCTGCTCACCACAATCTCTTGTAGACACAGAAGTCCGGTTTCTGTTTTTACAAGTTACAGCTCTGCACTCTGTATGTAATGCAATCCTTGTATTTAATGCCCCTTTAAGACCCTCCTACTGTTCGTGAAATTTGACTGACCACACTCACTATTTGATGTGATTTGGAGGGTGTGTGTGGGTGGAGGGGTTTTGGGCGGTCGTGATTGAGTTCCAGCACCTATTGTTTGAGAAAAAAAAGCCCTGATCATGACTACACGTCCATTGAAATAGAATGCCTCAACCCAATCTCTTGCAAAACCATTTAAACCAGTTGACCAAAGTCACTTCAAACACAACCAAACCAGTATTGTTTGGATGTCCATCTGTAGGGGCAGATTGAGATTGAGGAGCATCTGCTCCCTGAGTCATGGCCTCTTTGATAAATTGGGTGGGCCGTAGGCATCCAGGAGTGGAACGGACACCATGCTTGCTATCATCTCTGGTCTGCCCAATCACTGATTCAAATAGTGAAGTTGTATTTGCCTTCCAGGTCAAATGTTCCAAATTCATCCCTGCTTATAAACCTCCCATCACCTGAAGAATTTATTGTGAATATCAAAGACTAAGGCCAGCCATACACGGAGCAAATTTCTTTCCTGCAACCAGGGTGCCAGAAAGAAATTTGCTCGATTCCCCCATCAACACAGACAGTGTTGATACAGGAATGTCGCCTGCCGTGCTCTCCCAGCTGGGGGGGAGGCAGGCAGGGGAAGCCGTCCCCACCTGGAGAAGATAGTGGTTATTGCTAGCGGCTATAGCAGTCACTAGCAATAATCGCAGGTAAAACCCGGCATGCTGGTTGTTCCCAAGTTGATTGATCGATCAACTTGGTAAATTCAGCCTGCCCATACACAATATTCAAAACGTGTATGGCCTGCCTAAGAATTTGGTACAGTTTGAAACACAATGCAACAGTTGTAGTACATTCATGCACGTGATTGTAATCTCCCAAAAGCAGAGGCCCCCCAACCCTCTTGTCCTGAATTGTATTGTAAGTGTACTCTCTCCCTTTGTTTTGTAAAGCACTGTGCAAACTGTTGGCGCTATATAAATCTTGTATAATACTAATGATAATCCTTGGGTTAGCAGAGGCTTTGGTACTGCATCTGCCACAACACAAGCATTTTGGAGCTACTAGCATGTTTTATAGATGTATATCTCATATAATTAGATTGTGGAGAGAAAGAATCGTGCACTGAATGTACTTTTTATTTAGAAAAGTGCATGGTTGGGGGTCACACAAATGCTTTCCATGCATACTATTTTAATTCTGCAATTCTGTCAGATGAAAAGGAAGGATATTCTCAGACCAAAAGACATGCCTGCCAGGGTCAAAGCATTTCTCATCTCCCATAACCCCACAGTCCAGTTACTACTACTATACACCAAACAGCCAAAACTTTATGACCGCCCACCTAACATTGAGTAGGTCCCCCTTTTGCCACCAAAATAGCCCTAACACATCGAGGTATGTATGCCACTAGACATCTGAAGCCATCAGTAGCAGATCCTTTAAGTCAGGGGTCTCAAACTGGCGGCCCTCCAGCTGTTGCGAAACTACAAGTCCCATCATGCCTCTGCCTGTAGGAGTCATGCTTGTAACTGTCAGCCTTGCAATGCCTCATGGGACTTGTAGTTTCGCAACAGCTGGAGGGCCGCCAGTTTGAGACCCCTGCTTTAAGTCCTGTAAGTTGTTTTTCCAGCCCATCCCACAGATGCTCGATTGGATTGAGATCTAGATAATTTTGAGGCAAAGTCAACACCTCAAACATGTTGTTGTGTTCCTCAAACCATTCTTGAACCATTTTTGCAGTGTGACAGGGCACACTATCCTGCTGAAAGAGGCCACTACCATCAGGGAATATTGTTTTCATGAAAGAGTGTACTCGGTCAGCAACAATGTTTAAGTAGGGGGCATGTGTCAAGTAGCATTTACATGAATGGCAGGACCCAAGGTTACCTAGTAGAACATTGGCCAAAGCGTCACAATGCCTCCACCGGCGTGCCTTCTTCCCATACTGCATCCTGCTGCCATCTCTTCCCCAGGTAGGCGATGTACATGCACCTGACCATCCACATGTTGTAAATAGGCTTGTGCACAACGGAAAAATTCGTTCCGTTTCGGTTCGTTTCTTTCCGGTCCTGTTGATTCGTAATCATTCGTAATTTTGCTAGACGGGATTTTTAGTGTTCGGACTCATTCGTATTTTTGCAAGCGACATTTTTCGTTGAATTTTTTGTTGCTTTATAATTCGTACTTTCGGTAGAGTACGTTGTTTTTCGTTGATTCTGGACACAACTCCTACTTTCGTAACTTTTTTTGGGTTCGTTGATTCGTAATTTTCTGTGTCTCTCTCACGACGACGCTGACTATTATGCCTAATGTGCTTCGAATGGATTTGTACTTTTCGAAATACATAGCGGTTATTTGTAACGATTCGAAATCTCGTATTTTACTTTCGTTTTTTACATGCGGCTATAGCCTCCGCCCCTGTACACCATTTTGAGAGGGTTCAGCACGGTGAGGGAGAAGCAGAGAGCAGAGCAGAGTGTTATTGTGCTTCGAATGGATTAGAAATCTCGTATTTTACTTTCGTTTTTTACATGCGGCTATAGCCTCCGCCCCCTGTACACCATTTTGAGAGGGAGTTCAGCACGGTGAAGGAGAAGCAGAGAGCAGAGCAGAGTGAGTGTTATTGTGTTTCCAATGGATTTGTACATTCGTAAGTTTTTTCATAACGAATTATGCCGAAGACATTCGGGCATTCGCTATTTTGCGGTATAATTTATTTCGGATTCGGTTTTATTCGTAATTGCTTTGTTCGGAAATTCGAATGCTTCCGAATGTCCGAAAGTTGCTAAATTCGGACGAATTTCGATTCGTTACGAAACGAATTGCACAAGCCTAGTTGTAAACAAAAAATGTGATTCATCAGAGCAGACCACCCCCTTCCATTACATTGTGGTACAGTTCTAAAGCTCATGTGCCCACTGTAGGCGCTTTTGACTCTGGACACAGGTCAGCACGGGCACCCTGACCGATCTGTGGCTATGCAGCCCCCATACTGCCAACAAACTGTGGTGCTCATTTTTTCATCAACACATCAACTTTAGGGACAACAAGTTTATTTGCTGCCTAATATATCCCACAGACTTTCAGATGCCATTGTAACAAAATCACCAATGTAATTCACTTAACCGGTCAATGGCTATAAGTTATGGCTGATTACTGTATATCTCTATTAGCTTGAGTCAGAGCCTAGGCTACAAGCCACTAGACATGTGCAATTTGTTTAGTTTCTAATTTGTTTTTCACAAATTTAGAGAAATTAGTTAATTCCGAAATTTCCGAATGTTCAGATTTTCGGATTTCTGAAATTTCGAATTTCCGAATTTTTCAAATTCCGAATTTTCAGATTTCCGAATTTTTGGATTTTCAGGTTTCCGAATTTCCGAAATTTTGAATTTCCGAAATTCCGAAATTCCGAATTTCCGAAATTTCGAAAATTCGAAAATTCAAAATTTCAAAATTTCGAAAATTCGAGATTCGAAAATTAGAAATTGCAAAATTCGAAAATCTAAAATTCGAAAATTTGGAAAGTTGAATTTCCGAATTCTGAATTTTTAGAATTTCCAAAAATCGGAAATTTGTTTTTTTTTAGTTTTTTTGCTTTTTTCGGAAATTCGAAAAATGTGTTTTTTTCATTTTCATTTTAGTCGTGTTTTTGGAAATTCGAAAATTCGGAATTCTGAAATTCTGAATTCTGAATTTCCCGAATTTCCGAAAAAAAGCAAAAAAACGAAAACGGAAAAAAAACCAATTTTTCGAATTTCCCGAATTTTCGAATTTCCGAAAAAAACAAAAAAACTAAAGCGAAAAAAAACAAATTTTTCGAATTTCCGAAAAAAGCAAAAAAACAAAAAAGCGAAAACGATTTTTTTTTTTTTCGGCAGTGCACATGTCTACAAGCCACTACATAAATATATATAGAGAGTTTTGCTTTTAACCCTTTACATAGTTCTTTTACAGAAGATGCTGTGTGGTCAGAGGGGGAAAAACAATGAGCAGCACAATAGTGACATCACCGAATCTCACTCCAAATCTCCTAAGACTAGTGGTAAGAGCCAGCAGTGCCTTAGTTCTCACACTACAGTCAGATATACAATTATAAGGCTGTAGAGATAGACGTTCCTAGGCACACTCATGTACCAGGATGAATTCAAGATAAAAGTTAATCTTTATCAATTACTTCTAAATGTTCCTTATAGCATAACAAAACTTAACTTTTTGAGTTCAGGTCCACTTTAACTGCTTCCCGCCCGCATCATTGTAAAATGACGGACAGACGGGAACCCTATTGTTCTGGGAGGACGTAATATGGCATCCTCCTGAGAACGCACCTCGCACGGCCGCTATGGGCTGCGCTCTTGCGCCATCTGTGACCCACTGTGTCCACCGGACACAGCAGATGACTGATCACTATGACGTTTTCGGGTCTCAAGTAATGAGATAGGCCGTCAATACATCAGGATTGATCGATTTTCAGATATACACTTACCAGCCACTTTATTAGGTTCACCTTGCTAGTACTGGGTTGGACCCCCTTTTGCCTTCAGAGCTACCTAATTCTTTGTGGCATAGATTCAACAAGGTGTTGGAAACATTCCTCAGAAATTTTGGTCCAGTTGCTGCAGATTTGTCGGCTGCACATCCATGATGCGAATCTCCCATTCTGCCACATCCCAAAGATGCTCTATTGGACTGAGATCTGGTGACTGTGGAGGCCATTGGAGTACAGTGACCTCATTGTCATGTTCAGGAAACCAGTGGTGAGATGATTTGAGCTTTGTGACATGGTGCATTATACTGCTGGAAGGAGCCATCAGAAGATGGGTACACTGTAGTCATAAAGGGATGGACATGATCAGCAACAATACTCAGGTATGGCGTTTAAACAATGCTCAGTACTATGGGGCCCAAAGTGTTCCAAGAATATATCCCCCACACCATTACACCACCACTACCAGCCTGAACCATTGATACAAGGCAGGATGGATCCATGCTTTCATGTTGTTTACAAATTCTGACCATCTGAATGTTGCAGCTGAAATCGAGGCTCATCCGACCAGACAACATTTTTCCAATCTTCTATTGTCCAATTTTGGTGAGCCTGTGCGAATTGTAGACTCAGTTTCCTGTTCTCAGCTGACAGGAGTGGCACCCGATGTGGTCTTCTGCTGCTGTAGCCCATCTGCCTCATGATTCGATTTGTTCTGCGTTAGTATTCTGCATACCTTTGTTGTAAGGAGTGGTTATTTGAGTTACTGTTGCCTTTTTATCATCTCGAATCAGCCTGCCCATTTTCCTCTGACATAAACAAGGCATTTTCCTCCACACAACTGCCGCTCAGCAGTTTTTGAAATACTCAGACCAGCCAATCTGTCACAATCTGTCACCAACAACCATGCCACATTCAAAAACACTTAAATCCCATTTCTTCCCCATTCTGATGCTCGGTTTGAACTTCAGCGAGTCATCTTCATCACGTCTAGATGCCTAAATGCATGGAATTGCTGCTATGTGATTGGTGGCCGGTCAGTGTATATACCAAAGTGTGTGGACCCTATAACTTTCCTACAGACAAAATAATAAACAGTGATTTGGGTTATTTTCACCAAAGAAAGGTAGCAGAATACAATTTGGCCTAAATTTATGAAGAAAGTTTCTTTATTTGCAAAATGTTATAACAGAAACGAAGAAAAACGCATTTTCTAAAAAAACTTTTTGCCCTTTTTTTGTTTATTTAGCAAAAAATAAAAAAACCCAGTGATGATTAAATATCACCAAAATAAATCCCTATTTGTGTGAAAAAATTATAGAAATTTCATAATGGTCTGAAAATTGGCCTGGGCAGGAAGGGGGTAAAAGTGCCCAGTATTGAAGTGGTTAAAGTGGTTGTAAACCTCAGACGTAAAATATGAACAAAGCACATCCCTCTATAGTGTGTATTTGTCTCAAATAAATGCACTAAGTGGCATTTCTGTCTGCTGCTTTGTTCCTCTGTTATCAGCATATATCACTTCTGGCAAGTTTTCCTGACACCAAGAGAAAAATGGTGACGGGGAGGGATCTCCAACAGATTGACAGCCTCAGCTCTGCTCCTGTGTGCTGTGTGAAGGGGGAGGGTGGGTGGCTCTTCCCTCCAATCAGCTCTAAAGCCTCGTACACACGGCCGAGAATCCCGTTGTAAAAAGAAATGTTGGTTTTCTCGACGATATTCTTGTCAAGCTTGACGGGATTCTTGTCAAGCTTTCCTTGCATACACACTGTCAATTAAAAATCTTGTTGTTGTAAAGCGCAGTGACGTACAACACGTACGACGGCAGTATAAAGGGGAAGTTCCATTCCAATGGCGCCACCCCTTGGGCTGCTTTTACTGATCTCGTGTTATTGCGTGTTAGTAAAAAGTTTGGGGAGAGACGATTCACGCTTTTCAGTCTTCGTGCTTTTCAGTCCGTTACAGCGTGACGAATGTGCTATCTCCATTACGAACGCTAGTTTTACCAGAAGGAGCGCTCCCGTCTCATACTTGATTCTGAGCATGCACGGTTTTTTAAGACTCGGAAAAGCATACACATGACCGGTTTTCTCGTCGGGAAACAGGCCGAGGAGAAACCCGACGAGAAAAACGAGAATCCTGACGAGAAAATAGAGAGCAGGTTCTCTATTTTTCTCGTCGAGATTCCCGGCAGTTTTCTCGACGAGAAACCATACAGACGAACGGTTTTCTCGGCAAGAAAGCTCTCTCGGCAGTTTTGTTGTCGTTTCTTGCCGGTCGTGTGTACGAGGCTTTAGAGTTCTCCTCACTGAGCTCTGTAATTTCAGCTGCCCACCCCCTTTTTTCTGAACCTCAAACAAGCTTATAATTTCAGAACTTTGAAAGGATGTAGAGAAGAGAAGACTGCAGATAGACAGGTACAACTTATGTAGGAGGATTTGTTTAATTTCTGTGTATCATTTGAGGATAGTCCTTTCACTGGGTATATGTAACAGTGTACAACCCCTTTAACAATATGCCAAAAAATGGTGTGAATGAGCCCTAAAATAATGACCATGGTGTTTATAAATAAATCTAGGAGTAAACCTTACAGAAAATGACTTCTTAACTGGAATATAAATATTAAGCAGAAAAACAAGCAAGTGAAGCTGGCTTAAAGGGGTTGTAAAGGTTCATTTTTTTATTTTCCAAATAGGTTCCTTTAACCACTTAAGCCCCAGACCAATACGGGCCATTATGACCAGCCCCCTTTTTGCGATTCGGCACTGCGTCGCTTTAACTGACAATTGCGCGGTCGTGCGACTTGGCTCCCAAACAAAATTGCCGTCCTTTTTTTCCCACAAATAGAGCTTTCTTTTGGTGGTATTTGATCACCTCTGCCGTTTTTATTTTTTGCGCTATAAACAAAAATAGAGCGAAAATTTTGAAAAAAATGACATATTTTTTACTTTTTTCTATAATAAATATCCCCAAAAAATATATAATTTTTTTTTTTCCTCAGTTTCGGCCGATACGTATTCTTCTACATATTTTTGGTAAAAAAAAACGCAATCGGCGTTTATTGATTGGTTTGCGCAAAAATTATAGCGTTTACAAAATTGGGTATAGTTTTAAGGCATTTTTATAAAAACATTTTTTTTTACTAGTAATGGCGGCGATCAGCGATTTTTTTCATGACTGCGACATTATGGCGGACACATCGGACACTTTTGACACATTTTTGGGACCATTGTCATTTTCACAGCGATCAGTGCAATAAAAATGCACTGGTTACTGTGAAAATGACACTGGCAGTGAAGGGGTTAACCACTAGGGGCGCTGGAGGGGTTAAGTGTGCCTAGGGGCGTGTTACTAACTGAGAGGGGGCGTGGCTACGACTGACACGTCACCGATCTCCGCTCTGATTACACAGAGCGGAGATCGCTGACATTGTCAGTAGAGGAGCGGGGAGATGCTGTGTTTACACACACATCTCCCCGCTCCGAGCCTCCGTGAGACGATCGCGGGGATCCCCGCGGCGTTTGAGTCCGCGGGACCCGCGGTCCCACTCACGGGGAAGGCAGAGGGGTCGCGAGCAGGTACGTGATTGTGCCTGTACGAGCCATTCTGCCGACGTATATATGCCGTGAGCGGTCGGCAAGTGGTTAAGCTAGTGCATTGTTGGTTCACTTACCTTTTCCTGCGATTTCCCTTCTAAATGTTTTTTTTCTTTGTCTGAATTTCTCACTTCCTGTTTCTCCTCAGTAAACTTTACACCATCATCCGAGCGGTGGTTAGTCAGACAAAACAGCTTACTGAAGAGGAACAGGAAGTGAGAAATTCGGACAAAGAAAACAAAGAAAAAAAAAACATTTAGAAGGGAAAGCGAAGGAAAAGGTAAGTGAACCAACAATGCAGTAGCTTAAAGGAACCTATTTAGAAAATAAAAAACAAACCTTTACAACCCCTTTAATTCAACTGAAGCTTATTAAATATTTAATTGAAAAGTAATAATAATTTACTCTTGAACCCAAGCAGCCATGCATTGTCCCCTATGTATAGCTAGTCAGCTGGCTGTTGTGTTGTGTGTGAATGAGCAGTTTACTCTGCTTGTGCTCAGTCTTTATCCCTGGGGAGTTGGGAAATGATGGATGATCCTCTTCTCATCCCATCTGTCTCTCTTTCTTGTACAGATGTGACCAATGTGTACTACACTCACTGGCCCCTGTCTGTGCAATCAGGAGCTTTACACAAACACCCTGTACCTGTACAAATGGTAGTCTTTTCATGAAAGTCATTCATTTGTCGGGTTTTTTATCCAGAAAATTGCCCAGGGGTTGTATATTCTTTATGATACTGATTTCATTCTTTAAGCATATTTGTGCTAGAACAAGGCATTTCCCTGTGTAAATGGATTTGACACAAATATCTATAAAAAAGATCCAAGTAAAGCCTTTCTGCTCTTTATACCAATGCATTCAATTGCTGAGGTTGAAATGTACAACAATGAGCTGCTATAACGATCAAATTGTAGCATACTGATGCAAGATAAAGGTCATTGTCTTAGGTAATGAAAAGAGCAATGTGTGAAATGCCGTAACCCACAACAATTATAAATACAAAATTGATCCGCGCTAGGTGCAAACCATAAAACAGAAATAATTTGCAGGATAAAGCTGCTGCTGCTGTACAATTATGATACCAAATGTGACAAACCGAAAAGAAACTTCAAGAGCAGCGCTAAACCCACCTCTGTTAGACAATAGTGCCTCCTAATAAAAATGTATGTATGTAACTATGTAAGTGTATATAGACGACTCAGTCAGCAAGGTGCTTCCACCACTAATGCCGCGTACACACGATCGGAAATTCCGACAAGAAAACCGTGGATTTTTTTCCGACGGAATGTTGGCTCAAACTTGTGTTGCATACACACGGTCACACAAAATTCCAACCGCCAAGAACGCGGTGACGTACAACACGTACGACGAGCAGAGAAAAATGAAGTTCAATAGGCAGTGCGGCTCTTCTGCTCGATTCCGAGCATGCGTGGATTTTTGTGCATCAGAATTGCATACAGACGATCAGAATTTCCGACAAGAACTTTTCTTGCCGGAAAAATTGAGAACCGGCTCTCAAATTTTTCTTGTCGGAAATTCCGACAGAAAAATTCCAATGGAGCCTACACACGATCGGAATTTTCGACCAAAAGCTCACATCGAACTTTTCTTGTTGGAAATTATGATCGTGTGTACGCGGCATTAGGGGTTGATTTACTAAAGGCAAATAGTCTGTGCACTGTGCAAAGTGCAGTTGCCCTCTGCATGTGCAGTTGCTCCAGAGCTTAGTAAATGAGGTAAGGCTTCACTTTGCAAAGAGTATCCAATCACATGCAAGGAAAATTAAAAAAAAAAAAAATTCTGCTTGCACATGATTGGATGATGGAAGTCAGCAGAGCTTCTGCTCATTTACTAAGCTCTGGAGCAACTGTACTTTGCAAAGTGCACAGTGCATTTGTCTTTAGTAATTCAACCCCCATGTGTCACCACTCTTACCAGATCCTGTGATCCTAAAATTAAAATCCACATCCAATGACATCCTGGACAAAGCTGGATTGAACACCACCACCTTTGGATATTACTGCAAAAAGGAAACATACAGTGACTTGCAAAAGTATTCACCCCCTTGGCTTTTTACCTATTTTGTTACATTACAGCTTTTAGTTCAATGTTTTTTTGATCTGAATTATATGTGATGGATCAGAACACAATAGTCTAAGTTGGTGAAGTAAAATTAGAAAAATATATACATAAAACAATTTTTCAGAAATAAAAAAATGATAATTGGCATGTGCTTATGTATTCACCCCCTTGGTTATGAAGCCCATAAAAAGCTCTGGTGCAACCAATTACCTTCAGAAGTCACATAATTAGTGAAATAATGTCCACCTGTGTGCAATCTAAGTGTCATATACACACCTTTTTAGGGGCCCCAGAGGCGGCAACACCTAAGCAAGAGGCACCACTAACCAAACACTGCCATGAGGACCAAGGAACTCTCCAAACAAATAAGGGACAATGTTGTTGAGAAGTACTAATCAGGGTTAGGTTATAAAAAAATATCCAAATCTTTGATGATCCCTAGGAGCACCATCAAATCTATCATAACCAAATGGAAAGAACATGGCACAACAGCAAACCTGCCAAGAGACAGCCGCACACCAAAACTCACAGACCGGGCAAGGAGGGCATTAATCAGAGAGGCAGCACAGAGACCTAAGGTAACCCTGGAGGAGCTGCAGAGTTCCACAGCAGAGACTGGATTATCTGTACATAGGATGACAATAAGCCGTACGCTCCATAGAGTTGGGGTTTATGGAAGAGTGGCCAGAAGAAAGCCATTACTTTCAGCAAAAAACAAAATGGCACATTTTGAGTTTGCGAAAAGGCATGTGGGAGACTTCCTAAATGTATGGAGGAAGGTGCTCTGGTCTGATGAGACAAAAATTTTACTTTATGCCCATCAAAAAAAACGCTATGTCTGGCGCAAACCCAACACACCACATCACCCAAAGAACACCATCCCCACAGTGAAACATGGTGGTGGCAGCATCATGCTGTGGGGATGTTTTTCAGCAGTCGGGACTGGGAAACTGGTCGGAGTTGAGGGAACGATGGATGGTGCTAAATACAGGGATATTCTTGAGAAAAACCTATACCACTCTGTGTGTGATTTGAGGCTAGGACGGAGGTTCACCTTCCAGCAGGACTATGAACCCAAACACACTGCTAAAGCAACACTTGAGCGGTTTAAGGGGAAACATGTAAATGTGTTGGAATGGCCTAGTCAAAGCCCAGACCTCAATCCAATAGAAAATCTGTGGTCAGACTTAAAGATTGCTGTTCACAAGCGCAAACCATCCAACTTGAAGGAGCTGGAGCAGTTTTGCAAGAAGGAATGGGCAAAAATCCCAGTGGTAAGATGTGGCAAGCTCATAGAGACTTATCCAAAGTGACTTGGAGCTGTGATAGCCGCAAAAGGTGGATCTACAAAGTATTGACTTTAGGGGGGTGAATAGTTATGCACATTGACTTTTTCTGTTATTTTGTCCTATTTGTTGTTTGCTTCACAATAAAAAAAAAAAAAACATCTTCAAAATTGTGGGCATGTTCTGTAAATTAAATGATGCAAATCCTCAAACAATCCATGTTAATTCCAGGTTGTGAGGCAACAAAACACAAAAAATGCCAAGGGGGGTGAATAATTTTGCAAGGCACTGTATAAGTCCATAGTGAAGTATGTTTAGACCCCTTTCACACTTAGGCAGTTTTCAGGCGTTTTAGCGCTAGAAATAGCGCCTGTAAAGCGCCTGAAAACTGCCTCCCATTCTCTGCAATGAGTGCTTTCACACTGCGGTGGTGCGCTTGCGGGACATTAGAAGAAGTCCTGCCAGCAGCATCTTCGGGGCGGGTTTGGAGAGTTATTATTAGCGCTCCCAAAATGCCCCTTCCTATTGAAATGAATGGGCATCGCTTCCAAAGTGTCTTAAAGTGGTTGCAAACCCCTTTTTAGAACTTGTACCTAGATGTAAGCCTAGAATAAGGCTTACCTATAGGTACTGTAAATACTGTATCTCCTAAACGTGTGCCGTGTAGGAGATATTTACCTTGTAGTGCACCGATGATGTCATCGTGCATGCGCTGTGAAAAAACGGCCCTCCGTGCCGTTTCTTCCAGAGCGAATGCCGTGACTGGTGGCTCAGGCGCGCATGCACGGGAGTAACGTCATGCGGCTCAGCCCATTAACACACCCAGAGTCCGCGGCCCCGGTAGGGTGACCACGTGTCCCGGATTGCCCGGGACAGTCCCACATTTTGCAGGTCTGTCCCACGCACCTTCATTCCAGGACAATACAGTGTCCCGGAATGAAACTGACACAGCCACCCCCCCGGGCCAATCTGATGCACCTAAAAAAGGCCGCCACATCACCACTTTACTCACTGACAGTACTTGTCCTGGCCGGGAATGCCTGGAGGAGCACAATCCTGCCCCCTGCTTGTGATTGGAGAAATCATAAATCCCGCCTCTTGTGTCTAATCACTGTGCTGTGATTCGTTATAGCACAGGCTGATTTTTGGGAAGGGAGGGTGTCCCTGAATGGTAGTTTGGAAATGTGGTCACCCTAGGCCCCGGAAGGAAGAGGGGAGAAGATGGATGCGGCCTCCATCGGGAACAGGGCTTCATTTGCAGGTAAGTGCTACATAATGGGCTAGTATGCGATGCATACTAACCCATTATGCTTTTATTTTGCAGGATTTGCAGGGAACAAAAGAGGAAGTAAAACCCTTCAGGGTTTACTTCCTCTTTAAAAGTGCCGCAAAATGGGTCTTTTTTCGTTTTTTAAGGTCCCGTTGTCACAGGAGCTAAAAAAAATGGCCCGCTAGCGCCCAAAAAGTGCCGCAATGGCACCACTAAAATACAGATAAAGCACCGCAAAAATGAGCAGCGCGTCAGCGCTAACCAGAAGGTAAAAGGGGGCTAAAGATCTTCTTTATTTAAAAAAAAAAATCCCAATGGGCATACATACTTTATTCTACCGATTTCATTTGTGAATGCTTTTCTACTGTAAGGCCTCATACACACGGCCGAGATTCTCGTCGAAAAAAACATGTCGTTTTTTTCGACGAGATTCTTGGACAAGAAAATTGTCCCTGCCGAGTGTACACACGCTCGATTCAAAGAACCCGCGGTTCTTTGAATGGGGCGTACGCGGTGACGTCATCGACTATGACGAGCATGCGCTCGTCACATTCGATTCCGTCGCCGCCATCTTGGTATACCCTACGTATGCCTAGGAAGCTACCGCGCATGCGTCAAATTCATTTCGAACATGCGCGGGCTTCCGGGAGGACAGGTAAGTGTACACACACTCACTTTTCTCGTCGAGAAACATGCCGACGAGAATCTCGACGAGAAAATAGAGAGCAGGTTCTCTATTTTCTCGTCGAGGTTACTTGTCGGTTTTCTCGACGAGAAACCATACACACAAACGAATTTCTCGGCAAGAAATCTCTGCCAGCAAGTTTCTTGCTGGTTCTTGCCGAGAAACTCGGTCGTGTGTACGAGGCCTCAGTTTAATTCCACTGCATCTTCCAGTAGTTTGTACCAGGTAGAAACTACTCTTTTTTTTTTTTTCTTGAACAAAAGGTTCTCCAGATAACAACAAATTGGGTAAGTAGGGCACCTCCATCACTATTTAACACTATACAATGCTATTCATTTTGCCCATGCCCATGAGACTTTAAATGAGGCACATCACTGGATTAATCATTCAGTTAGACATAAAAGTTAAGTTAATCATAAAATATCAATCAATACAGAAAAAGGTTTTGAATATGTAGCACCCTCCTAGGTAGGTGCTAGAAAAGAGTATCGTTTTTGGTCTTTCTGCTTACCAGGAAGATGGTCAGGTTAAACTTAGAGTGCTCTCTGCCTACCAGGGAGCAGGATCTATTGGTTAGGTCTGCTCATTGTACTCAGTTACAGCTCAGCTTGTTCTGACTGACCCTTACTGGTCCAATAGAGAGGCATATTGGACAGTGGGAGGGGACCTGACAAGTGAGTGCACCGGCTTTGTTACAGCCCTGGCAATTGGCTGAGGAAAAGTCCTCCATTGCATGTTGCGATACTGTATATAAAGCCAGAGTACATGTGCTCAGAGTTAGTTGAGGCCGTGAATGGTCGACCCAGGGGCCTAGAGAGAGAGAGAAAAACTGAACCCAGAGGTCCTACAGAGCTGACTGGAAGGGAGACACACCAGGGAGGATCTGATTGTTCCTACTGTGAGTATAGATCTGTGTCACAGTATAACTTGCAGGTTTAAGAAAAAAAAAAAAAAAAGCATGGTGGTTTACTACCACTTTAAGGGTCTTTTTAATTTTTCTTTTGATTATCAGAGACTGTCAGTGTCCAGGAAGGAGGACAGCTGTTTATTGCTGCAGTCAAGCTGGGCATTGCATAATTCCTATTCCCCATCTAAGTTATTACCCCTAATGCCGCGTACACACGACCATTTTTCTCGTTGGGAAAAATTACATTTTTTCTCTTTGACGAGAAAAACGACCTTGTGTGGGCTTTTGGTCATTTTTCCCCGACGAGAAAAATGGCTTTTATCCCGACGAGAAAAATTAGAACATGCTCTAATTTTTCTCGTCGTGATTCACAGCATTTTTTTCCGCAGCAGTTTTCCCATAGGGAAACACTGCCGGGGAGCCTACACACGGTCGTTTTTCTCGACCAAGAGAAAAAATGACGGGAAAAACGGCCGTGTGTAGGGGAACAAGCTGTTCCTCGTTTTTCCCGTCGATTTTCTCGACGGTGTTTTCACCATCGAGAAAATCGATCGTAATATTAAGCAACGACTAAAAAAACAAGCTCAAAGACTTTTCCTTGTGTCTGGATGGAAGTGGAAAATGGAGTGAAGAAACTAGTTACATGCTGCCCTTGTGGGGGTAGTGCTACATCTAAAAAATATGTAGTGCTCCACCCATTCTTGTGTTTGCTATAAAGTCAGGCTGTATACTTTGGCTTATGGTTCCAGTCTCCTGCTGACAGTTGCTGACAGTTGCTGCAGCGCCTGCTTACTTATTGCCATTTCAAGGAACGTCTGCATTAAGAATATTATACATAGAATAAAAACTCTGACCCTGATCATGTTTTAAAATGGCTCTATACTGATGTTGTAAACACAAGCTCCCTTGCCAGGGCTGATACCTTCACCTGGTTCGATATCTTCAGCCATCTTGATAGGTTCAGGCTTCTCATACATATGCTAAATGAGAGACAGCCCTATTTGTGTCTAATTGTGTCAATCATTTGCTCGATGTCCTCATTGCATGCAACCGGTCAACTAATAGAGCTGCACAGCTGTATTGACTGGGATCCTCTGATTTCAGGCAGGAGGAACATTTTGTGACTGTTTTTTAACAGTGAAGCATGGCAGTATATCTCTAGCACACCCAAGGATCCTTCAAATAAAGTCCAAGCAATTATTTGATGATCACATCTCATTGTTACATGCAACATTTCGGGGGCCATGCAGGACCTTTTTGTGAGGCATATAATATCATATGCCTGACGAAGAGTGCTGTCTGGTCCCGAAATGTTGCACTTACCACTGAGATGTAATCACAGAATAAACATTTGGACTTTATTACAAGGATCCTTGCTGTGCTGTTTACATAGGCTTTTTATTCTAACACAGCACTACTTTATAGCAGCAGAGGGAGAAATGTAGGAATGTTGGTAAACTCTAATGCCGCGTACACACGATCGTAAATTCTGACAAGAAATGTCCGATGTGAGCTTTTGGTTGGAAATTCCGACCATATGTAGGCTCCATCGGACATTTGCTGTCGGAATTTCCGCCAACAAAAGATTGAGAGCAGGTTCTCTTTTTTTCCGACGGAAAAAGTTCCTATCGGAAACTCTGATTGTCTGTATGCAATTCCGATGCGCAAAAAAACATGCATGATCAGAATCAAGCAGAAGAGCCGAACTGCCTATTGAACTTCATTGATCTCGGCTCGTCGTACGTCTTGTACGTCACCGTCACCGCGTTCTTGACCTTCGGAATTTCCAACATGATGTGTGTGACCGTGTGTATGCATCACAAGTTTGAGTCAACATTCTGTCGGAAATCCACGGTTTTCTTGACGGAATTTCTGATCGTGTGTACGCTGCATTACAGTCTTACTTGCTGCTCCTGTTTAGTTTTGCCTTTTTGTGCAGCAGAATTGATAAATATCCCCATGAGCCATAGCTGTATTTCTAGTGGTGCCAATTTTGTTGGTTTGCAACCAGTTTTAATGTGGATTAGAGGCATGTACAATTGAGCTGGCCTTTTGTGATGCAGGGAAGTCGACTATCAGACCTGGTTGTCCAGTTTGTTAATCAGAAAGGAAGCCCGAAGCAAAAGCCAGACCCTGCAATAAGCGCAGGGCGGCATGAGAAGGTGCCCAGGCAGACTGGGCTAGTGGGGGTTAATTTTTCTGGAAGGAAAGGAGAGGTGGAGCATGATTGGCCGGCTAGCGCAGGGAGCCTGGGACAGTCTGGGGGTCACAGGGCATGCAGCAGCTTCCGGCCAGCACACGAGGAGGAGAAACGTTCCCGCCCGCCCGCCCCACAGGTTCAGGGGTTATTGTGCGTTATTATATATGTTTTGTTTTAAATAGGTATGCGGTTGGGTCTTTGGAGTCTTTGTTAAACAGACTTCTGGAATTTGAGGGGTGGGGACACATTTGAGGTATGGGTCCCCGGTGAATAACAGTTATGGTGGATTAACTGGGAAGTGTATGGTATATCTGCTGAAGGTGGTGGTCCCCGAGCCGGTGCAATGCGGCAGGGACCAGGGTAGTGTTTAAGCAGATATAAGTTTAAAAAGATTTTATAGTTAGTGCCTCCAAGGATCGGCAGCCAAAAAGATTATACATTCTTTTTTGGTTATATTGTTAAATTATTTTTACTTTAATAAAAGGGGGCGTTGAACGGCCAGTTTTACCCAACCTATTGGTGTCAGTCTAATTTCTGGAAGTTTTAGCGGGAGGTACAATAGGTGGGTCTGGTAAACGGGTATATTAGGCCAGTACACATATGGGTTACCTTTTCATGAACCTTAGCACACCAAATCTGAGAAGAGGTGAAATAGTCCCCATACCCTTGGATCCACTGGAGGCTTCTTTTTTAAAGCAGGTAAAATTGGAGAACATCTTTACTTCTTATCATTATTTTCACTATTTGGATTTGACCCTTTGGATTTGTGTATATTTATACTGTCTTTACTTTTTAAATTAGCCAATCGACTTGTAAAATTTGATGCAGAGAAAACAACATTTTGCTATTGCAGAGATACATTCTTAGATCACAACAGCGGTGAGATAATAAAATTCTGCTGCTCTGGACTGATGTATATGCTGATGTAACAGCACCTCCACTCGCTCTCAAAAAAAAAAATCTTTGACTTGGCAGAGAAAGCTAAGATGTAAGCCACAAGGTACAATCTGATGAATGATAAAAACCTCTCCAGTGAAACTATTTTGCCTGTGCCAAACAGCCGTGAGTATGCAAACACCTTTTTTTTAATACTGTTTTCATGAAGACAGCATTTTATTAGAATGCATAATGAAGGGCTTTTAAGCTCTCTTTTAGTCCACTCCAGCCGCCTCATGTACTCTGCAGGTCCTACAGTGCAGAAATCATCAGGACATATTGTGCAATGAGTCATCTGTTAAATTGAAAGAAATGTCTGCAAGCTGAATTTATGATCACCCTGTCAATCTGACTGTACCTACTCAGTTATTATTAAAGTGAACTTGTACTTTGCCCCTACTGGGCTAATTAATGAGTTTGCTTTAGAGACAGGACTTTAAGCATCCGATACTTATACTCCCCGCATATCCTCAGTGCTCTGAGCTGCTGCCAGACCCCCAAGGATATCTGGTCCACCTAAGTATGGCGGTGCATGCAAAATTTGACATAAAGGGGTTGATTTACTAAAGGAAAATTCACTTTGCACTTGAAAGTGCACATGGAAGTGCAGTCTCTGTAGATCGCTGTAAATCTGAGGGGAAGCTCTGAAATTAGGGGAAGCTCTGCTGATTTTATCATCCAATCATGTGCAAGCTAAAATGCTGTTTTTTATTTTCCTTGCATGTCCCCCTCAGATGTACAGCATCTGCACTTCCATGTGCACTTTCAGTGCACTTTCAAGTGCAAAGTGGATTTTCCTTTAGTAAATCAACCCCAAATTACCCAGTGGCTAAGTGGCCAGTTTCCAGTACTGTTGCATCCTTTGTGGACTCAGGTGACATGGAAATATACTTAGATATATATTACCAGAGGTTGAGATCCCTACAAGCCCTATTGTTTTAGGCCCCCTCTCTACATATACTAGGTTATCATTCCTTCTCCTTTCTGAAGGTGTGGCTGGGCTAGCATCTCATCTGACCTGTCCTTTAGGGTTTTTCTTGGATTTGCATCCTCTCTTTTATTCATGCCTTATTGGGATCTATAATGCACTATTTACCTCCTGATAAAGACTCCTCATGAGTTGAAACGCTTTGAGGTGTCTTTACAGACCAATATTGAAGACTTAATTGATGGATGTACACATGACATAGATAACCCTTGATGTATTTGATTGCAATCTTTTATATGTGTGTTAGAATTTTAAAGTGTAGTTAATAAAGAAATATATTTTTAAAACTTCATTTTTGTTTTGGTACCTATAGAAAGTCCCATTCCATGTTCATAAAACACATAATTACATAGTTACATAGTAGGTGAGGTTGAAAAAAGATACAAGTCCAATCTATGTGTGTGATTATATGTCAGTATTACATTGTATATCCCTGTATGTTGCGGTCGTTTTGGTGCTTATCTAATAGTTTTTTTAAACTATCGATGCTCCCTGCTGATACCACCGCCTGTGGAAGGGAATTCCACATCCCTGCCCCTTTTACAGTAAAGAACCCTCTACGTAGTTTAAGGTTAAACCTCTTTTCTTCTAATTTTAATGAGTGGCCACGTGTCTTGTTAAACTCCCTTCCGCGAAAACGTTTTTTTTGTAAATTGAAATCATATCCCCTCTCAAGCGTCTATTCTCCAGAGAGAATAAGTTCAGTGCTCGCAACCTTTCTTCATAACTAATATCCTCCAGACCCTTTATTAGCTTTCTTGCCCTTCTTTGCACTCTCTCCATTTCCAGTACATCCTTCCTGAGGACTGGTGCCCAGAATTGGACAGCATACTCCATGTGCGGCCGGACCAGAGTCTTGTAGAGTGGGAGAATTATCGCTTTATCTCTGGAGTTAATCACTTTTTTATTGCATGCCAATATTCTGTTTGCTTTGTTAGCAGCAGCTTGGCATTGCATGCCATTGCTGAGCCTATCATCTACTAGGACCCCCAGGTCCTTTTCCATCCTAGATTCCCCCAGAGGTTCTCCCCCCAGTGTATAGATTGCATTCATATTTTTGCCACCCAACACATTTTATTAGGCCTGAGGTACCATATATAACAAAAGTCAGGTAAAAGCAACAAGATTGTATGGGGAGCATGTAACACTGCCAGTACTGTCACATCCTATGTGGACTGAGTTGGCAGAGAAGAATACTTAGGTATGTATAGCATGCTTAAAAGGTAAGTTCACCATTATATTACAATTTGCTATGCAATAAAAAGGGCCCCGGTATTTTATAACACTTCGTTCAGTAAAAAAAAAGAAGTCCTCCTGCAAGGTAATGACAAAATGTGTTGGTATGCATTGCATACTAGCACATTATGAAAGACTTACCCTAAAACAAAGCCCTCCAGCGGTATGCTTTCACCACTGACAGGGTTTCCATCTTCACCAGGTCTTCCTTCCAGGTTCGCAGGCTTGGGTTGTTTAAATGGCCGAACCACAATGAAGTCACTCCTGGGCATACACACGGGAGACATGGCTGTGGCACAGTGCTCTGGATTGACAGCATACTCAGTATACCTTCATTTCAGAGTGCTGTGCGCATGAGTCGGTAACATCACCGGCTGCAGAAATAGAAAATATCTCCTAAACAGTGCACAAGAGATATTCATAGTACCTGAAGGTAAGCTTTATTGGAAGCTTACCTGTAAGTACAAGTGACCATGCGGTGTTTACTACTGATTTTAATGAAAAAAAAGGTGAACTAATCCTTTCAGAGAAGCCATCTTTATTCTACAACAATATCTTTTAAATAAATTTCATTTTTTTGCCACTGAACAATTTTTTATTTGAATGCTGGGTTCCCTTTATTTTATAGTAACTTTGAACACAAATGTGAACTTACCCTTTAAAATTACCCTGATGGCTTACCCAATAGATTTTTTTTTTAACCAATTAGTAAAGGAAGGATGATTTCATTGTATCTGAACAGATTTCGTGAACATCATTAAAGCAGAGTTCCACCCAAAAGTGGAACTTCCGCTTTAAGCACTCCTCACCCCCTTACATGCCACATTTGGCATGTATTTTTTTTGGGGGGGGGGGGAGTGGAGGCTTCGGTAGGAGTGGGACTTCGTGTCCCACTTCCTACTTCCACCTACGGACCGCCTAGGCGACTCCTCCTCTCGCCTTAGGCGGCCCCTCCCTCAAGGCGATCTCCTGGGACACGTGACAGGTCCCAGGAGATCGCCTGTCCACTCCTAGAGCGCAGCGCGACTCACGCATCGGCAGTGAGTGCCCGGCCGTGAAGCCGAAAGCAGTCACGACCGGGTGCCCACAGTGTGAATAGAGGCGCCGGCGGAGAGGAGGGGGAGAGGAGTGATGCTCAGGGCGGCCGCATCGCTGGACCATGGAGCAGGTAAGTGTCTGTTTATTAAAAGTCAGCAGCTACACTTTTTGTAGCTGCTGACTTTTAATAAACATAAAAAGGCTGGAACTCCGCTTTAAGTAACTCCTGCTCGCCTTCGAGAAAAGATCATCAATTTGACACCATTAACTATTAGAAAATAGAACAAACATTCCAAAAACACATTTTTTTCAAATGCAATTCTATTGGTGTATGGCTGACTTTAAAGTGTTACTAAACCCACAACAATAAATGTTGTATATGTATATGCAGCATAGCATGCTTATTAACTCACTGTGGAACTTAAGGGGTTAATCCTCTGCATTGTGTAAAAAGGCTGTTTTATCCTGTATGCATAGATCCTCCCCCTCCTGCACTGTCTGGGGAAGGCCAGCTAACACAGGCAGAGTAGCCGACCTGCACATGCTCAGTTGTGTCTTCTATGCTGTAGAGCAGGGTTTCTCAACTCCAGTCCTCAAGGCGCCCCAACAGGTCATGTTTTCAGGCTCTCCATTGTTTTGCACAGGTGATTTGATCAGTTTCACTGCCTGGTAATTCCCACAGCTGTTTCATCTGAGGGAAATCCTGAAAACATGACCTGTTGGGGCGCCTTGAGGACTGGAGTTGAGAAACACTGCTGTAGAGAATATTTCCTTGTTGAGCTGAACTAGCCAGGCCACATGATATTGACATCACACATGTGGGCGTGTATACAGGCTGCAGTGGAAATCTCCTCCTTCCTGAACTCTCAGCACTGGAGAAACTGTGCAGTTTATCACTGACCGAGGTATACAGATCAGCCAAAAAGGTATATAGTGGCAATATTTTAATGTAAAAAAAAGATTTATAAGCTGTGGGCACTGTGGGGGGTGAACTATTTCTATATTACTGGGTTTAGTAACACTTTAAGTGGTTGTAAACCTCTGGCATGAAATGAACAAAGCATATCCTTCTATAGTGTGTAGTTGTCTCAATTATGAGCACTAAGTGTCAATTATGTCTGCTGCTATGTTCCTATGCTTTCTGCATGAGTCACTTCTGACAAGTTTTCCTGACAGCAAGAGAAAAAGCGTGACAGGGGAAGGTGCTCCAGCACACAGCCTGTGATTGACAGCCTCAGTTCTGTTCCTGTCTGAAGAAGGGTGTGTCCCTTCCATCCAATCAGCTCTCAGAGCTCTCCTCACTGAGATTTGCAATGTGTAACTTCAACTCCCTGCCCCCTGCTTTGTGAAAGCTCAGACAACCTGTATAAATTCTGCACTTTGAACGACTGTAGAGGAGAGAGGGTTGCAGGTATAACTTATGTAGGAGGATTAGTTTCATCTCTGTGTGTCACCTGAGGCCAGTCATTTCACTGGGTATATGTAATGGTTTACAACCACTTTAACACTAATGCCTTATCTATTTTCTAACACCATGTAACCCCTGGAATGCCATTATCACCTTATCAGGCACTGGATATTGGCAACAAATCTATTGAACCAATAAGACTATAAACTCTCTGTTCCCTTCCAGCAGAAAATTTCTCTTTTTAATGTGCCATCAGAATATTTTTGTATTTCTATGATCTATGATAGAAGTCCATGGAATGTAGCCGTATACCAGGTAAAGATGTCAGCGTGGTGTATCTATAAATGACAAGCTGTGATAGACAGATGAAACAGCTTCACATGGATGAATTATAGTGGCTTTCTTGAAAAGCAAGTTTATTTTATTGGGAAGACGGTAAAGTATGAAATGTAAAGCAACATAAGATTGCACACTTGTCATCACTAAGAAATAAATGTTTTGTTCAGTGACCAAAGTGGCATTAAATGAGTAATGATGTTATTCATGAATCCATGAGACAGCAGAGGTACACAAGTGAAATGAAAGATAATTCATAATTCACACACTTACTGTAGCCCGGCGTTCAGTGCACAATGATAATATTCAGACAGGTTTGTCTAAGTGAGCAGAGGAAATACAGGATTGTAAATGGGAATATTCCGAGCTCCGCTGTACCATAATACTTTATGCACTGATTGTTTTTATCACTGAAGCTTTTACACGCTGTGATAGAAAATGATGAGTGGCACAGCCTTCTCGCCTCAGTAACAGTGCTGAGCTTCTATGCAAAAAATGTCAGTGCTATTTCATTTCTATGCCAGCTGACCTGACACTATGCTATTCATTTATCCATCGCCTGTTTTTTCCTCATCGTGCAGACTCTAGATTTCCAGTACACGTCCAGTTGCCAACCATTATTATTATTATTATTATACAGGATTTATATAGTGCCAACAGTTTACGCAGCGCTTTACAATATAACTGTAGCGGCCTCCTCACTCCCCTCTTTGCATCAGCTCGTCTTTCTCTTGTCTAGGGGTACCTTAGAGGGGAGAGAGCGGGGTCACCACGCCAAGCCTTCACCACATGTGTCCGTGCGGTGTAAGCAAAGTTCTTTCTCTACCTTCGGGTCAGTGTTGTGCACCTGGAGTTACCTTGAACAATGTCCACCAGAAAAGAGCCCCACACCATTAAAGTCCAACACTCCTTTATTCTTCTCGAGTGAACAGCACAATCAGTTAGACTCCCTTAAAGAACAGAACAAACAAGGAGGTGTGGATGCGAATAGGCCCAGACACAATCACAATGAACTCTCCACTTTCCTCCATAAAAGTGGGCTGAAGTCTCCGAGCGGGGGGGGGGATTTCCTTCCAGGCGGTCTCCGATGGGAGGCTCACCTGTCACCAGCAATCTGCTGCACACGGTCTTCAAGTGAGTATCTCCCCCCGGTCCATTACGCCTTCCGAATTCGGGTACCCAATCCCTGGGTTCCCTAGGACCTCCTTCCCTCGCAGAACTCAGTGTTGGGCACTGAGCTCCAGACCTCCATCCGAGTACCTCACCCCAGGCTAAAGGTGCCTGGGATGGAACATGACCTTCGGACGTCCTCTAGGCCTAGGCCGCCTAGAGGACCGACACGAACCACCGCCCCTCAGACTGAAGGTGCCTGGGACTCGACCCCGTAACAAAGATGGCCGGCCCCTTTATACCCTCTCCCAGCAAGCACGGCGGGTTCCCCGCCCCACCATACTGCTGCCGAGGGAGGACAAAAAGGAAGCACGGCACACAGCAATGGTTCAACCCCAGCCCAGGGCGACAGCGCCACCTGCTGGACCGCAAGGAACTGCACACTGCTGGTGTCTCTGCCAGTTTTAAATAGAGAGAAAAGTGTATACCCGCTACACTCTCCCCCTGGTGGTTTGACACTGGTCCCCAGTGTCTGGAGTAAACCATGCCCTCAACGGCTGACATAGTCCAGTCCAGAAACCAACTATAAATTGTACAAAAATAAAACTTTTTGAAAAACTTGATCAACTGGAGCAATTGTGTCTGAGCCCTATATAAAAGGGAAGGGAAACAACAATATTTAACCATAACTTTTTGAATCACATATTCACATTATACTTTTCCCACCCATCCTGACTAAGACCCACCCCATACTCAGTGGTCTTGATGGGATGCTCTCCTGCAGAGGGAAAAGAAAGAAAATTAACACACACAAACCCTGACACATGTATTCGTGTGAGAGAAAAGAAACTTCTCCGGGAAGAAATCCCTTTTCTCCAAAGAGTGAGCGTGTGAAAAGTGTTAACGGTGCGCAACACTGCCACCTGGTGACAGCATCATGGTAACTGCACTCGTGGAACTCTTCTTCTTCTCTTGGGCCCTATCTACCCCAGAGTCCATGATCTCTTGCTGGAAAGTGAAGAAAAACAGGAACAGTCCTCCATTCCTCTGGGTAACAAGGACAACGGGCCCCAGAAAGTTCAGCAGCATACAACAAGAACAGAGTCTTTTCTCTCCTACAGGTAGAAGCGGGGATGTGGCAGAACAAGTGGCTTCAAGTGCTGGTCCATGGTCTCCAGATGATATTCTACATCTTCTCCTTCTTTGCGCCGGATCAGCACTTTGTCTGCATGGATGTGCCATCCCAACATCCACTCTGTCTTGCAGTCCTTAAAACGCTGAGAGGCCTTGGGAGAACACGCCAGGTACCTGCGGGCGTGTGGAATCTGAAGGTGAGTCCACACAAAGTCATTGTACCAGCGCTCCCGGCACACTTCCACCTCATAGAGCAACTCCTTGGACAAGCATGGATACTCCCATCCGTACTCTGCAGCAACCTTCTGACCAGATAGGCGTTGTAGTCTGGCCAAAGGAGGCATAGTAGCTCTGTCCCCTTCGCCAGGCAAAACTATTGAGTCCGGGTGGCGAGGGACCTTGATCACATCTGATCTGGGCATAGGTGCCCGCAGCAGCAGTCTCTTTTCTCCGGTCTTAGGTGTAGGTGATACCGGGGATGTAGAGGCAGGCTGGGGACGGGACCCCTCATTAGGCACTGGTGCCTCCACCCGGGGGGGGAACTATCCCCTGTAGACATGGGTGGATCCCTGGTTCTGCGGGATGAGGCTAGAGGTACTTTGTCCCAGCCCTTCTCTGCAAACAGTTCGCCAATAGCAACATCGTCTCCCATATCCGAGAGCGACTCAAGGTCAGAGGTGTCACACTCCTCCGCAGGCAGGTACCCTGTAGTGGAGACTGAGTTTTCACCTCTTCCCACACACCAAATCTCTCCGCCTGGCTTACCTCGGCCTATACTTGAAGCGGGACGTCCGGGAATCCTGCCGATGGATCCATCCGGGCCGGGTGTAAGCGGGCGAGACGGTCCACCACAACCGCTGGTCGGGGCTACCATACCGGTCTTTCTCTTCGGTGGTGGACGCTGCGAGACAGTGGTGACCGAGTCAGCATCCTCGGATTTCTCTCGTTGAGTTTTCACGACCTCCTCCGCGGTCGCTGCAGTGTGCGCAGGGATGGCTGTCAAAGCAGTGATTCCTCCTCTTTGAGTGGTGTTGCCTGCAGCACGGCCAGGGTAAATGATTCTCGGCTTCTCAACCGCTGGATCCACTTCAAAAAGAAACTCCCCACAGGCCTGGCATCGCCCGAACGGCTTCAGTTGGCACACCAGTCCCGAACAGCCGGGACAAATCACACCCAGGGCCTCAATGTCCATGCATGAGTACAGGGCGAATCGACCCCTTGGCTTTAGCCGGATCCCCGTATCTGTTACCGGAGCAGCAGCAGTCAATGTCGTGGTAGAAGGGTGAACCGGAATCCACGATGTATGTCCAAACATGGTGACCTGTTGCTGATCCATCGCACACTGCAAGGTTTTTGCGCCAACGTCCCATGTGTAGTCCTTCACACGTATTGGACTCCTCCCCTTTGCTCCAGTTCGCAGGCTTTTCTTCTTTTTTCCTTCTGAGTCACACCCATGAACTAAGCGGTGGGGGTGTGCCTGGTGGCGCAGTGCAAATAGAAGCCCCCACGTGTAGTCCTTCACACGGCTGAGCTCCCCCCTTTCCTCGCTCTCTTCTGCGCTGGCCTTTCCCTTCATTGATTCATTTCCACGACTTCGAGCAGGGATGCACTTAGGCCAATGAAGACCTGCCTACTCGTAACTCCTCCAGGCAAACACGTTTAATTCCGTAGTACACGAACACTATACCGGACCCGAGCCCCCACGTGTAGCGGCCTCCTCACTCCCCTCTTTGCATCAGCTCGTCTTTCTCTTGTCTAGGGGTACCTCAGAGGGGAGAGAGCAGGGTCACCACGCCAAGCCTTCACCACAGCATGTCTGTGCAGTGTAAGCAAAGTTCTTTCTCTACCTTCGGGTCAGTGTTGTGCACCTGTAGTTCCTTTGAACAATGTCCACCAGAAAAGAGCCCTACACCATTAACCACTTAAGCCCCGGACCATTTCGGGCCATTAGGACCAGGCCTGTTTTTGGGATTCGGCACTGCGCTGCTTTAACTGTAAATTGTGCGGACATGCAATGTTGTACCCAAATGAAATTTGCGTCCTTTTCTTCCCACAAATAGAGCTTTCTTTTAATGGTATTTGATTGCCTCTGCGATTTTTATTTTTTGCGATATAAACGGAAAAAGACCGAAAATTTTGAAAAAAAATGATATTTTCTACTTTTTGTTATAAGAAAAATCGAATAAACTCAATTTTAGTCAGACATTTAGGCCAAAATGTATTCAGCCACATGTCTTTAGTAAAAAAAATGTCAATAAACTTATATTTATTGGTTTGCGCAAAAGTTATAGCGTTTACAAACTAGGGTACATTTTCTGAAATTTACACAGCTTTAAATTTATGACTGCCTATCTCATTTCTTGAGGTGCTAAAATGGCAGGGCAGTACAAAACCCCCCCAAATGACCCCATTTTGGAAAGTAGACACCCCAAGGAAATTGCTGAGAGGCATGTTGAGCCCATTGAATATTTTTTTTTTTTGTCCCAAGTGATTGAATAATGACAAAAAAAAAAAAAAAAATTACAAAAAGTTGTCACTAAATGATATATTGCTCACACATGCCATGGTTATATGTGGAATTGCACCCCAAAATACATTTTGCTGCTTCTCCTGAGTACGGGGATACCACATGTGTGGGACTTTTTAGGAGCCTGGCCACGTACGGGACCCCGGAAACCAAGCACCGCCTTCAGGATTTCTAAGGGCGCAAATTTTTGATTTCATTCCTCACTACCTATCACAGTTTCGAAGGCCATAAAATGCCAAAATAGCACAAAACCCCCCCAAATGACCCCATTTTAGAAAGTAGACACCCCAAGGAAATTGCTGAGAGGCCTGTTGAGCCCGTTGAATATTTTTTTTTTTTGTCCCAAGTGATTGAATAATGACAAAAAATAAAAATAAAAAATAAATTACAAAAAGTTGTCACTAAATGATATATTGCTCACACATGCCATGGTTATATGTGGAATTGCACCCCAAAATACATTTTGCTGCTTCTCCTGAGTACAGGGATACCACATGTGTGGGACTTTTTAGGAGCCTAGCCGCGTACGGGACCCCGAAAACCAAGCACCGCCTTCAGGATTTCTAGGCACAAATTTTTGATTTCACTCCTCACTACCTATCACAGTTTCTAAGGCCATAAAATGCCAAAATAGCACAAAACCCCCCCAAATGACCCCATTTTGGAAAGTAGACACCCCAAGCTATTTGCTGAGGAGGCATGGTGAGTATTTTACAGCTCTCATTTGTTTTTGAAAATGAAGAAAGAAAATTTTTTTTTTTTTTTTTTTTTTTTTCAATTTTCAAAACTTTGTGACAAAAAGCGAGATCTGCAAAATACTCACAATACCTCTCAGCAAATAGCTTGGGGTGTCTACTTTCCAAAATGGGGTCATTTGGGGGGGTTTTGTGCCATCTGGGCATTCCATGGCCTCCGAAACTGTGATAGGCAGTGAGAAGTAAAATCAAAAATTTACACCCTTAGAAAGCCTGAAGGCGGTGCTTTGTTTTTGGGGTCCCGTACGCGGCTAGGCTCCCAAAAAGTCTCACACATGTGGTATCCCTGTACTCAGGAGAAGCATCAGAATTTATTTTGGGGTGTAATTCCACATATGCCCATGGCATGTTTGAGCAATATATCATTTAGTGACAACTTTGTGCAAAAAAAAGAATAAAAAAAAAAAAATTGTCTTTTTTCCGCAACTTGTGTCAACATATAAAATATTCCATGGACTCGACATGCCTCTCAGTATATAGCTTGGGGTGTCTACTTTCCAAAATGGGGTCATTTGGGGGGGTTTTGAACTGTTCTGGCATTTTATACACAACATTAGGAAGCTTACATCCACTCTTCTAACCACTTGCAGACAAAGCCCTTTTTGACACTTTTTGTTTACATGAAAACATATTTTTTTTTTGCAAGAAAATTATGTTGAACCCCCAAACATTATATATATTTTTAAAGCAAAGGCCCTACAGATTAAAATGGTGGGTGTTGCATTTTTTTTTTCTACACAGTATTTGCGCAGCGATTTTTCAAACGCATTTTTTGGGGAAAAAATACACTTTTTTTAATTTTAATGCACTAAAACACACTATATTGCCCAAATGTTTGATGAAATAATAAAGATGATCTTAGGCCGAGTACATAGATACCAAACACGACATGCTTTAAAATTTCGCACAAACGCGCATTGGCGACAAACTACATACATTTTTAAAAGCCTTTAAAAGCCTTTACAGATTACCCCGTTAGATTTACAGAGGAGGTCTACTGCTAAAATGACTGCCCTCGATCTGACCTTCGCGGTGATACCTCACATGCATGGTGCAATTGCTGTTTACATATGACGCCAGACCGACGCTTGCGTTCGCCATTGGGCAAGAGCAGGGCAGGACAGGGGTGCTTTTTTTTTTTTTTTTTTTTTTTTATTATTAATTTTGCTTTTTTATTTTATTTTTAAATTGTTCCTTACATATATTTTTTTTTTTATAATTTTTATTGTTATCTCAGGGAATGTAAATATCCCCTATGATAGCAATAGGTAGTGACAGGTACTCTTTTTTTGAAAAAACTGGGGTCTTCTAGACCCTAGATCTTTCCTCTGCCCTCAAAGCATCTGACCACACCAAGATCGGTGTGATAAAATGCTTTCCCAATTTCCCAATGGCGCTTTTTATATCCGGGGGGGGACATTCCCTCCCACTGCTTGTAAAAGCAGTCCAGAGGCTAATTAGCCGCTGTGATTGCTTTTACATGAAAGCCGGCCGCTGGCTGAAAAGAATGATACCAAGATGATGCCTAAACCCGCAGGCATCAATCTGGTATAACCATTCAAAGTCCAGCAACATACCAGTACGTTGCTGGTCCTTGTTGGACATGTATTGTAATCTTTTTTTTTCATGCAGCCTGTTGGCTGAACGAAAAAAGAGATTGATTGGTGGGTATGCCCACCATTAGAATACCGCCCTTCATCCACCCACTTCTAATGATGGGCATACATGCACCATTTATATATGCCGAAGCATGGGGGCATCCTCCCGCAAAAAAGTTATGCCGCACACACATGGTCAAACGTTTCCACGGGCAAGCCTCCGTCGGAATTTCGACCGTATGTATGCGGCATTAGGAGCAAAATTGCTCCTCCGCCCTGCTGCCCCTGCTGCCCCCATGCTTCGGCATATATGCTTTTTTTTTTTTAACTGTGGTGGTGAAATCACCTCCTACAGCACTGGAGTCGCAGGGATCAGGCCTGTCTCTGCGAACGCTGCAGTTATGTGTGTTGTGTTTTGTAAGTGACAGTGATCGATCGATACTGCACTTGGGTGGCCTGGGCTGGACGGAGGGGCAAAACGCAGGTGCTAGCAGGTATCTGGGCTGATCCCGCTAACACTGCGTTTTTGGGAACCCTAAACCGCTGGTATAGATCTGATCAGATCAGATATTGATCTGTTCAGATACTATACCACTAAGGGGGGTGTATGCTTTACGCGTGGGTGTTAGCGTTACTGGCACTAACCTGACGCTGCCTGGGGTGTGACGCAGACCCTCTCTGACGCTAAAACCTAATTGATATCACCCACCGGGCGATCAGAGGGTTAAACCTTTATTGGGTTATATACGGCGGGTGCCCTGACACTATAAAAAGCAAACTAACTAACCAGCGTCACCCGTAACACTTATATGGTGATCACTGGTGAAAGGGTTAACTAGGGGCAATTAGGGGGTTAAAACCTTTATTAGATCATATTTGGGGGTACCTGACGCTATAAAAACCTGCGGCGAACCTAAAAAAAATGATTGGCTACCGATTGGCATCACCGACACGAAGACAGCGATCAGAAAAACGATCGCTTAGTGACAGTGGTGATAGGGGGTGAAAGGGTTACCTGGGGGGCGATCAAGGGGGTTAAACCTTTATTAGATAATATATTGGGGTACCCGACGCTATAAAAACCTGCGGCGAACCTAAAAAAAATTACTGGCTACCGATCGCCATCACTGATGCTAAGACAGCCATCAGAAAAATGATCGCATAGCGACAGCGGTGATAGGGGGTGAAAGGGTTACCTGGGGGGCGATCAAGGGGGTTTAACCTTTATTAGATAATATATTGGGGTACCTGACGCTATAAAAACCTGCGGCGAACCTAAAAAAAATTACTGGCTACCGATCGCCATCACTGATGCTAAGACAGCATCAGAAAAACGATCGATTAGCGACAGCGGTGATAGGGGGTGAAAGGGTTACCTGGGGGGCGATCAAGGGGGTTAAACCTTTATTAGATAATATATTGGGGTACCCGACGCTATAAAAACCTGCGGCGAACCTAAAAAAAATTACTGGCTACCGATCGCCATCACTGATGCTAAGACAGCCATCAGAAAAATGATCGCATAGCGACAGCGGTGATAGGGGGTGAAAGGGTTACCTGGGGGGCGATCAAGGGGGTTTAACCTTTATTAGATAATATATTGGGGTACCTGACGCTATAAAAACCTGCGGCGAACCTAAAAAAAATTACTGGCTACCGATCGCCATCACTGATGCTAAGACAGCATCAGAAAAACGATCGATTAGCGACAGCGGTGATAGGGGGTGAAAGGGTTACCTGGGGGGCGATCAAGGGGGTTGAACCTTTATTAGATAATATATTGGGGTACCCGACGCTATAAAAACCTGCGGCGAACCTAAAAAAAATTACTGGCTACCGATCGCCATCACTGATGCTAAGACAGCCATCAGAAAAATGATCGCATAGCGACAGCGGTGATAGGGGGTGAAAGGGTTATCTGGGGGGTGATCAGGGGGTTAAACCTTTATTAGGGGGGGTTAGGGGGCTACACTGGACCTAAAACTAAACTTTAGTGACACTTTCACAGTCACAAATGTCACTGATTGCAGTGATCACTAAATAAATGGTCACTGCAATCAGTGACACTGTGACTGGGGGCTGGGGGGTGATCTGGGGGGTGATCTGGGGGGGTCTGGGGGTCCTGGGGGGGGCGATTAGTGTTCCTATGTGTCCTGGTGTCAGTGTAGTGTTGTGCTCACTGACCTGATGTCTTCTCTTGTACGGCGCTCGGTATATGTGAGCGCCGCACAGGAGATGACATCACTTCCTCCTGCTTCCTCTGTCTGACACAGACAGAGGGGGCATTTCCATTCGCCGGGAGCGATCGCGAGGGGGGGGCCGGAATCGAAAGGCCGCCCCCTCATCTGGGATCGCTCCCGGTGAAGTAACGACCGCTCACGGCACAGAAGGGGGGTCCGGATGGACCCCCCAACTGTACAAAGGCAGTCACGTAGATCTACGTGATTCTGCCTGTCCGTGCCATTCTGCCGACGTAAATCGGCGGTGGGCGGTCGTTAAGTGGTTAAAGTCCAACACTCCTTTATTCTTCTCGAGTGAACAGCACAATCAGTTAGACTCCCTTAAAGAACAGAACAAACAAGGAGGTGTGGATGCTAGTAGGCCCAGATACAATGAACTCTCCACTTTGCTCCATGAAAGTGGGCTGAGGTCTCCGAGTGGGGGGGGATTTCCTTCCAGGCGGTCTCCGATGGGAGGCTCACCTGTCACTGGCAATCTGCTGCACCCGGTCTTCAAGTGAGTATCTCCCCCCGGTCCATTACACCTTCCGGATTCGGGTACCAAATCCCTGGGTTTCCTAGGACCTCCTTCCCTCGCGGAACTCAGTGTTGGGCACTGAGCTCCAGACCTCCATCCGAGTACCTCACCCCAGGCTAAAGGTGCCTGGGATGGAACACGACCTCCGGACGTCCTCTAGGCCTAGGCCGCCTAGAGGACCGACACGAACCACCGCCCTCAGGCTGAAGGTGCCTGGGACTCGACCCCATGACAAAGATGGCCGGCCCCTTTATACCCTCTCCCAGCAAGCACGGCGGGTTCCCCGCCCCACCATACCGCTGCCGAGGGAGGACAAAAAGGAGGCACAGCACACAGCAATGGTTCAACCCCAGCCCAGGGCAACAGCGCCACCTGCTGGACCGCAAGGAACTGCACACTGCTGGTGTCTCTGCCAGTTTTAAATAGAGAGAAAAGTGTATACCCGCTACATAACCATAATCAAATGCTGACCTGCAGAGTGAAAACCATGATATGTAATTTCAAGGGAATATATAATGATTTAGGTAATTTTTTTAAGCTTTACATTTTTATAATTTCAATTGTTATAAACTTGTTTAAATCTTTTTTTAACAATTTATAAAAAATAAAAAATGATACGGGGTTCACCCCTGACACAGGTGCCCCAAATTTGGAACTTCCGCTTAATCCACTCCTCGCCCCCTTACATGCCACATTTGGCATGTAATTTTTTTTGGGGGAGTGGGGGCTTCAGTAGGAGTGGGACTTCCTGTCCCACTTCCTCCTTCCGCCCTGGGGTTGCCTAGGCGATACGTCATATCGCTTTTTGGCGGCCCCTCCCTGTAGGCCATCACCTGGGACGTAACAGGTCCCAGGCGATCGCCTGTCCACTCAGAGAGCGCTGCGCCGTTCGCACATTGCGCAGTGAGTGCCCGGCCGTGAAGCCGAAAGCTGTCACGGCCGGGTGCCCACACTATGAATGGAGGCGCCGGCGGAGAAGGGGGTGAGAGGAGCGGAGCTCCGGGCGGCACGTCGCTGGACAGTGGAACAGGTAAGTGTATGTTTAATAAAAGCCAGCAGCTACACTTTTTGTAGCTGCTGACTTTTAATAAACATAAAAAAAGGCTAGGACTCCCCTTTAATGGGTTTCATTAAGGCCTCATTCACACCAGAGATCTGTGTCCTGTGTGCGTTTCCCAAATCGTGTTTAAAATGCGCTGGGCATGCGATCTGGTGTCAATGTATTCCTAACGACACCCCAAACACGGATGGAAAACACAGTGTGTCTGCCTGCATCAGATCACATGGCGCCACAGTGCGTTTTTGAAAATTAGTGCATGCACTACTTTTTGTGCGATTGCACTGCACTGAGTTGCACAGGATTCACACAGCAATGGGGACTGCTGCGGGTGTGAACCAGAAATAATAGAGCAGAAAAAAGAAAAAGGAAAAAGGGGATGAGTAGCTATCCTCACTATTAATATCTGTACATGTGTGTTATCTGAGCTTGAGATTTAAAGTTCTGTAAACCACTGGCTTTTTTTTCAGCAAAGCAGTGGAAGAGGAACTGAACTTTGGAAGCCATTACCCAAAAATGCAGACAGAGGACAAAGAACTAGTTGCCAGTAGTGTCTGTGGACTCCCTGCAGCTAATCTTTTCCCATTACTGTCTTGTTACTCCATCTATGTGTGAACAGCTATCTTGTTAGAAGCAGGGCTTTGCTTCCCCGTGTAAGAGCCTCCGGCAAGAACAACAGCGGGCATCACTGTATTGAATCTCACTACAAATCTTCTGAGACTAGCACCTAGAGACAGCAGTGCCTCATGCCGCGTACACACGATCATTTTTCCCGTCGAGAAAAATGAAATTTTTTCCTTTGGACGAGAAAAACGATCGTGTGTGGGCTTTTTGTCGTTTTTCTCGACGGGAAAAACGGCATTAATCACGACGAGAAAAATTAGAACATGCTCTAATTTTTCTCATCGTGATTCCCGTCGTTTTTTGCCGCGGCAGTTTTCCCATAGGGAAACACTGCCGGGGAGCCCACACACAGTCGTTTTTTTCGACCAAAATAAAAATGTCATTTAAAACGGCCGTGTGTGGGGGGAACAAGCTGTTCCTCGTTTTTCACGTCCATTTTCTCGACGGTGTTTTCACTGTCGAAACAATTGATCGTGTGTACGCGGCATTAGGCCTCAGACTGCAGATATACAGTGGGGAAAATAATTATTTGATCCCCTACAGATTTTGTAAGTTTGCCCACTTACAAAAAATGAAGGGTCTATCATTTTTATCATAGGTATACTTAAAATGATAGAGAAAAAATACCAACCAAAAATCCAGAAACAACACATGATACAAATGTTATAAATGAAGTTGCCGTTCTGTAAATAAAATAAGTATTTGATCCCCAAGCAAAACATGACTTGGTGGAGAAACCCTTTTTGGCAAGTACAGAGGTAAGACGTTTTTGTAGTTGGTTACCAGGTTTGCACACATCTCAGGAGGGATTTTGGTCTACTCTTTTTTACAGATCTTCTCGAAATCCTTAGGCCCCTTTCACACTGGGGCGTTTTTCATGCGGTTTAGCGCTAATAATAGCGCTGTTATACCGCATGAAAAAATCCTGCCCTGTGTCTTCAATGTGAAAGCCCGAAGGCTTTCACACTGAAGCGGTGCGCTAGCAGGACCGCTCCAAAAGTCCTGCTAGCCGCTTCTTTACAGCGGTAAAGGAGCGGTGTGTTCACCGCTCCTTTACCGCGGTCTCCCATTGAAATCAATGGGACAGCGCGGTAATACCGCCCGCAAACCGCGGCAATAGCCGCGGTTTGCGGGCGGTATTAACCCTTTTTCGGCCGCTAGCGGGGGTTAAATTAACCCCCCTAGCGACCGCATACCGCGGTAAGAACGACAGTATAGCAGCGCTGAAAATCGCACTGCTATACCGCCACCGCACCTGCCCGCCCCAGTGTGAAAGGGGTCTTAAGGTTTCTTAAACCCCATACACACTATTAGATTTTCTGCAGATTTTTGTCTTCAGATTTACCAAAACCATGTAGTGGCAGGGCCTGCCTGATTGCATACAAATTGAAACTCTTAAGGTTTGACCTCATATTATATGGTTTTGGTAAATCTAAAGACAAAAATCTGCAGAAAATCTAACAGTGTGTATGGGGTCTTGGCTGTCGCTTACGTTTTCTATAGGATTAAGGTCTGGAGACTGACTAGGCCACTTGCATGACCTTAATGTTCTTCTTCTTGAGCCACTACTTTGTTGCCTTGGCGCTAATGTTTTGGGTCATTGTCATACTGGAAGACCCATCCACGACCCATCTTCAGTGTTCTGACTGAGGGAAGAAGGTTTTCATCCAAGATTTTACATTACATGGCATCGATCATTGGCCCCTCAATGCGGCAAAGTCGCCTGTACCTTTAGCAGAGTAACGGCCCCAAAGCATAATGTTTCCACCTCCTTGCTTGACTGTAGGGATGGTGTTCTTAGGGTCATAGTCAGCATTTTTCCTCCTCCAAGCACGGTGAGTTGAGTTAATGCCAAAGAGCTCAATTTTGGTCTCATCTGACCACAGCACTTTCTCCCAATCCTTCTCTGAATCATTTAGATGTTCATTGGCAAATTTCAGATGGGCCTGTACATGTGCCTTCTTGGGAAGGGGGACCTTACAGGTGCTGCAGGATTTTAATCCATGGCGGCGTATTGTGTTACCACTGGTTTGGTTGGTGACTGTGGTCCCAATTGCCTTGAGATCATTCACAAGCTCCTCCCGTGTAGTTCTGAGCTGATCCCTCACTTTTCTCATGATCAACCCATGAGGCAAAATCTTGCACAGAGCTCCAGACCGAGCGTGATTGATGGTTATTTGATATTTCTTCCATTTTGCGAATAATCGCTCCAACAGTTTTCTCCTTCTCACTAAGATTCTTGCAGATGGTCTTTTATCCCATCCCAGCCTTGTGCAGGTCTACAATCTTGTCCCTGATGTCCTTTGACAGCTCTTTGGTCTTGCCCACGGAAGAAGGAGACTCTGTGGACAGGTGTCTTTTATACACATAACGAGTTGCTGTTAGGAGCACCTTCCTAAATTGACAGGATTAATCTGTGTACCACATGAGCACATACTGTCTGTGAGAGCCAGAATTATAGTTGATTGGTAGGGGATCAAATACTTATTTTACTCACTGAACTGCAACTTAATCTATAGCATTTGTATCATGTGTTTTTTTGGTTGATATTCTGTCTCTATCATTTAAAATACACCTATGATAAAAATGATAGACCCTTCATTTCTTTGTAAGTGGGCAAACTTACAAAATCTACAGGGGATCAAATAATTATTATCCCCACTGTACAGTTATGGGGCTGTAGGCACAGGAGTGCATAGGCACCATGACATACCAGGAAGTGTATTACTATTTTTAGGAGGTGTTCCAGGCAAATTGTAAGTTTTCACAGTACTGTTTAGGCACAATTAGCATTTTTATATATTTCCTATACCACATCACAAATCTTTACTTTTTGATTTCAGTGCCATTGTATTTTCAAACGTCGTCTTTTTCTTGGGTGGGGATAGTGTTTAAAGTGGATGTAAACCTTGATCATGAAATTTGACCTATGCACATACTGTACAGTATATCTATAGTTTCCTTGTCTCTCTCCAAAGCCCTAAGTCCCATGTGTTTCTGCTATTTCGTTGCTCTGTTATCAGCATGATAACTTCTGACAAGTTCTCTGTCAACCAAGATAAAACCAGTCTCAAATTTGTGTTGAGGGAGGTTGCTATAAACGAATTAGCAGAAAGCCTGACTTAGCACAGCTCTGCAAGTCTCTGCCTATGTGGAGGGAGGAGTGTGCCTTTTCTCCAATCAGCTGTCTTGGCTGTATGCCAAGAATCCACTCCTAGTGCTGAACAGCAAGAGAAAACCTCTAACGTGATGTGCATTTTCTAAAGAATATATAAAGCTGAAGACAGCAGATATACATGTAAAACTTATGTAGGAGGATTTGTTTCATCCCTGTGTATCATCTGAGGCTGTTCACTTCACTGGGTATAGGAGAGGGTTTACATCCACTTTAAATGTCAAACAGGTTATTATTGCTGTCTGTACTCCCCTTGGGAATATTCTCTCTTTCTGTTTGTTCCGGTGACAAGAAAGTGATGTTACAGCTGTCACTGAAAGAGGACTTGAAGGAAAATCTTTCAATAGAGGCTCTGGTGACATTTAACTACTTCCAGACCGCACATATACTGCGGCAAGGAGGCCCAGCTGCGCGAACCAACGTACCTGTACATCGGTCCATGCATTAGATACAGCGGGCGCACGCCGCGGGAGCTCGCCTGTGGGTCTGGTGGACTCGCCTGTGGGTCTGTCCGCCGGCCACCCGCGATCGCGGTAAAGAGATGCAGAACGGGGATCTGCCTATGTAAACAAGGCGGATCCCAGTTCTGGGAGGGGAGAAGAGAGAGATCAGCTCTTCCTAGTGATCAGGAACAGTGATCTCTCTCTACTCCCAGTCAGTCTGTCCCCCTGACAGTTAGAAAGCCCCTCCCTAGGGAACACTTAACCCTTTGATCACCCCTGGTGTTAACCCCTTCCCTGCCAGTGCCATTTATACAGTGATCAGTGCATTTTTATAGCACTGATCATTGTACTGGTGTCACTGATCACCAAAAAGTGTCACTTAGGGTCAAACTTGTCCACCGCAATGTCGCAGTCCCGCTAAAAATCACTGATCCCCGCCATTACTAGTAAAAACAATAAAAAAAAAATAAAAGTTCCTAAATCTTTCCCCTATTTTGTAGACGCTATAACTTTTGTGCAAACCAATCAATATACACTTTTTGCGATTTTCTTTACCAAAAATATGTAGCAGAATACATATTGACCCCTGAACTGATGAATAAATTCGTTTTTTATATCTTTTTTTTTGGATAGGTATTATAGCAGAAAGTAAAAAATATAGTTTTGTTTTTTTCAAAATTGTCAGTCTTTTTTTGTTTATAGCCCAAAAAATAGAAACTGCAGAGGTGATCAAATACCACCAAAAGAAAGCTCTATTTGTGAGGAAAAAAGAACATAAATTTTGTTTCGGTACAGCGTCGCAAGACCACGCAATTGTCAGTTAAAACTACGCAACATTCAGGGGAACGTGACTATTCGTATAATCGTATTATTCCCCTATGCACCGGGTATATACTCTGATAGACTATTTCCTAGTCCCACACACCCAGTTGCATGCGGTAAGTGAGACGTCGATTGGAGATAGGACATGGTCGGACCATGCGCCAATATTTTTGACCTATAGACTTAATGACACCCTCACGCCTCGACATCGTTTCTGGCGCCTCAATGAGAGCCTTTTACAGGTCCCAGAGGTATTGACTGAGGTGAACGAAATGCTGAAATTATATTTTCGGGAGAATGATCAACCAGACTGTGACGCGGGCATTCTATGGGAAGCCCACAAACCGGTGATCAGGGGAATCCTGATTAAGCACGGGGCACGAATTAAGCGTGAACGGAATGAACAACTTCTTTGCTGGTTACAGAAACTGTCAGAGACTGAAGCTAGACATAAACATACCCCTACGCAATTTTCAGAGGCTGAACTGACGTCAATTAGGACACAGATTACAGACTTGCTTCGGTATAAGGCCAAGACGGCTTTACAGTTCTGTCGTAGAGTGAGCTATGAGTCGGGAGACAAGTGCGGTAAAATGTTAGCGAAAGCGGTTAGAGAACATAAACTCTCTACATATATCCCCCATATTAATACGAGTAGTGGTCAAAAGGTAGTCTTACCGGCACAAGTCACTCAAGCGTTTAAAGACTTTTACTCTCGCTTATACAATTTGCCGGGAGTGACAACTAGCGGAGCAGACCTAGAGGATTATATCACAGCCTCTCAGATGCCCTCTCTACCACAGGAGACACAAACAGATTTAGACTCCCGTATCACCTTAACGGAACTCGAGCTGGCAGTTAGACACATGAAACCAGGGAAAGCCCCAGGCCCAGATGGCCTTACACTACAATATTACAGGACACTGTTACCAACACTGGGCACTCGTATGCTTACATTGTACAACACGGTAGGCACAGGGGGAACGTTCGCTAGAGAGACCCTGGGACCCCACATTTCAGTGATCCACAAGGAAGGAAAAGATCCGATGGCCTGTGGCAGCTATCGGCCTATATCGCTTTTGAATGTGGACCTCAAGCTGTACACGACTGTTCTGGCTGCTCGGTTGGCGCACCACCTTAAGCAACTCATTCACCTGGACCAAGTGGGCTTTATACCATCTAGAGAAGCGAGAGCTAGTACCATTAAGGTACTGAATCTACTCCATGTCGCACGCTCTACAAACACCCCAAGTATATTTTTAAACACAGATGCCGAAAAGGCTTTTGATCGGGTTGAATGGTCATTTATGTTTGCGGTGCTCAGACACATTGGATTGGGGGAGGTGATGCTCAACCGAATAGCCGGAATATATTCTAACCCGACAGCCCAGGTGAAGGTGAATGGGGTCCTATCGGACCCCTTCCCAATACAAAACGGTACAAGACAGGGATGCCCGCTGTCCCCTCTTTTGTTTGCCCTTTCCCTGGAACCTTTTTTAGCCACAATTAGACTGAATCCGGACATACAAGGGATAAGGGTAGGCCAGATACAATGTAAGATTTCAGCATATGCTGATGACTTATTGTTCTCCCTGACCAACCCGGTAGTTTCCCTGCCAAATCTTCTCAAGGAGTTTGAGAGATACGGGGCTTTGTCTAATTTTAAAATCAACTTCTCCAAGTCAGAAGCGATGGGAGTGACATTGACACCACAGGCTTTACCAAATATGGGCACAAATTTTCAGTTTAAATGGACGACATCCGCATTGAATTATTTGGGGACTAGTATTCCGTCTGATTTTTCCCGTATATACGAGAGTAATTTTCCTCCCTTACTTGCCAAAATTAGGGTGCAGTTAGAGACGTGGAACAAGGGATTACATTCATGGTTTGGGAGGTGTAATTTGCTAAAGATGACTGTTCTGCCTAAATTTTTATACCTCCTTCAGGCCCTCCCGATTAGGATACCCCCTGTATATTTTAAACAAGTCCAGGCTCTTTTTACTCGTTTTGTTTGGGCCCATAAAAAACCTCGAATCTCCCACACCCAGCTCTCGATGCCAAAACAATGTGGAGGTCTTGCACTACCAGACGTCAGGAGATACTACCAGGCGGTTCACTTGGGCAGGGTGATCGATTGGGGGCGACATTATGAGTCCAAACTATGGGCACAAATAGAACAACACCAGACTGATATCCCTTTATGGACCGCTTTGTGGTGTGAAGACTCTCTACCCACTGAACTGGAATCACATCCACTGATAGGTAATACCTTGCGACAGAGCGCCCGTGCTATCTTAAAACCCTCTTCAACAACCATGACATCGCCTTTGACCCCGATTTTGGGTAACCCTAGATTTCTCCCGGGGCTCTCACCTACGCAATTTAAGCAACTAAGGACTTCTGGCCTATGACCGCTTCCCAGTTTGTGATTAGCGATAGGTGGCCGACCATTCAGGAATTGATGGATACTGCAGGCCCTTTTGGACTTGAGTTCTGGAATGCGGTACAATTGCAGCACTTTTTTTTGACCATATCGAACCCCCGGAGCTATACTAGACCCTTGAACAAATTTGAGGAATACTGTTCGGGCATAGATCCGCTACTACAGACCCTATCTAAAATGTACGCTCTCCTAAACACGCCAGAACAACAACCCGATTTGCCCTGTTTTGCAAGGTGGGAAACTGATCTAGACTGTACGTTTTCTTCGACCCAAAAAGAGAATATGGTCAGCCTCTCTTATAAGTCCTCGATATGTACAAAAATACAGGAAACCAACTATAAAATTTTGACAAGGTGGTACCTGACACCTGCCCGTCTGCATATGATTTTCCCAGATATACTAGAACATTGCTGTCGCTGCGGCCGGGATAGGGGTACGATGCTACACATATTCTGGTCCTGTCCTAAATTGATCGACTTTTGGACGACGGTGCGTAATATATCGCAACGATTTACTGACTTCCCGATCCCAAACGATCCAGCGTTTTTTCTACTACATGTGTCGACCCTGGCTACCCGGGTATATAAAAAATCTCTGTTGAGGCATCTGATCAATGCTGCTAAAGCTTGCATTCCTATGATGTGGAAGGCTCAGAATCCACCGTCAGCGGCGATGTGGCTGCGGAAGGTGGAAAACATAAATAAAATGGAGGACCTAACAATGACTGCACAGGATAGACAGGGAACTTATAAAGCGACATGGGCTAGCTGGAATTTGTTTTTACATTCAGATGAGGGAAAAGATCTCCTCAAGATTTAAAATATTTAACACATTGCTGGGGGCTGTGAGATTTATCTGATCCCGGAGCAGATGTGTGTCTTCGGCTTAACGCCGTCCTTCTTTCCTTCTTTCCCTTTTTTGCCCCTTTTTTTTCTTTTTTTGTTTTGTTAAAAGTAGTTATGAGATTAGTAGTTGTTAATGGGAGTTTCAGGATATATACTGCTCACTGTGTAATGTATTGGCATTCCTGTGTTATGTAATTAGGAGGCTGCGTCCTCCACTGGTACGAGCTACTTTTATATCTTGGCGGGCTCAGCCCAGGTCTTTTTGTTTTTTGGAAAACTCAATAAAAATTATATTTGAAAAAATAAAACGACGCAGTGCCGTATCGCAAAAAATGGCCTGGTCATTAAGGGGGTAAATCCTTCCAGGGCTGAAGTGGTTAATAGTGGATTTCCCATCTCTTAGGCTAGACCTCTTTCTACTTCCTGTTGTGTCCCTGGGACAGAAAGTGAAGAAGAATGTCCCAACCAGCACACATACAGTAAAAAAAAAAAAATACAAGCCTATCCCAATTTATCCAAATCAAATCTATTAAACTAAAAAAAAAAATGTATTACCTTGAGGCTTACCAATCCTTATATGTGGTGTCTGTATTGGTTTTCACCTGGTGACCCAGCCAGTAATGCTGCGTACACACGATCAGAATTTTCGACAACAAAACCGTGGGATTTTTTCTGACGGATGTTGGCTCAAACTTGTCTTGCATACACACGGTCGCACAAATGTTGCTCGGAAATTCCGAACGTCAAGAACGCGGAGACGTACAACACTACGACGAGCTGAGAAAAATTAAGTACAATGATTCCGAGCATGCGTCAAATGAATTCCGAGCATGTGTAGGATTTTTGTGCGTCGGAATTGGATACACACGATCGGAATTTCCGACAAGAACTTTTGTTGTCGGAAAAATTGACAACCTGCTCTCAAACATTTGTTGTCGGAAATTCCGACAGCAAATGTCCGATGGAGCATACACATGGTCGGAATATCCGACCAAAAGCTCACATCGAACATTTGTTGTCGGAAATTCGGATCGTGTGTACGTGGCATCAATTTTTTTTACTTCATTTAAAGGATAACTTCACCGTTTGTAACATGTTATGCCGCGTACACACGATCATTTTTCCCGTCGGGAAAAATTACATTTTTTTTTTTCGCCGAGAAAAACGATCGTCTGTGGGCTTTATGCCGTTTTTCTCGTTGAGAAAAACGGCAGGAAAAACGACGAGAAAAATTAGAACATGTTCTAAATTTTCTCATCGTTTTTTCCATCATTTTTTTCCGCGGCAGTTTTCCCATAGGGAGACACTGCCGCGGAGCCCACAGACGGTCGTTTTTCTCGTCAAAGAAAAAAATGACGGGAAAAACGGTCGTGTGTGGGGGAACATGCAGTTCCCTCGTTTTTCATTTTTTTTCATGCCGTGATTCACGGCGGTGTTTTCACCGCCGTGAATCACGATCGTGTGTACGCGGCATTACATGTGTAGCACCCTCTAGTGTTCTACCAGTGTGAGAGCAGGTAAAGCATAGTTTGGCTCAGGACTAAGTCTGAGGCCTCGTACACACGACCGATTTTCTCGGCAAGAACCAGCAAGAAACTTGCTGGCAGAGAGGTCTTGCCGAGTAAATCGGTCGTGTGTACGCGGCTATCAGGTTTCTCGTCGAGAAAACCGACAAGTAACCTCGACGAGAAAATAGAGAACCTGCTCTCTATTTTCTCGTCGAGATTCTCGTCAGCCTGTTTCTCGACGAGAAAAGTGAGTGTGTGTACACTTACCTGTCCGCCGGGAAGCCCGCGCATGTTCGAAATGAATTCGACGCATGCGTGGTAGCTTCCTAGGCATACGTAGGGTATACCAAGATGGCGGCGACGGCATCGAATGTGACGAGCACATGCTCGTCGTAGTCGATGACGTCACCGCGTACGCTCCATTCAAAGAACCGCGGGTTTTTTGAAACGAGCGTGTGTACACTCGGCCGGGACAATTTTCTTGTCCAGGAATCTCATCGAAATAAACAACATGTTTTTTTCGACGAGAATCTCGGCCGTGTGTACGAGGCCACAGTCATGAAATCTGGGTTAGCCTGGGTTCACACTTGTGCGATGCAGACACTGCATGTGATTCACACAGGAATCGCACTGCATTCCTGTGCATACCACATGCGATGTCTATGTGGTGTGATTTAAGCCATACATTTTGTAGAGCTGAAATTGCATTGCATCCACACCAAAATTCTGTTTTTTGCACTCCGTTTTGCGATCTGTTTCGGGGTGTCGTTAAGATAACATTAACACCTGCAGCAGATTGCATGGACGATGTGTGATTGCAATGCGGTACAGGAAACTCAAATGATTCTCTGCGTTTCTTGAATTGCATAATTGTGAACCAGGGCTCAGGGTTTACTTGAGTTAGGGGGCTGGGGGACTCATGCACGCAGGTCTCTGGTGCCTCCACCTGGTTCTGGAAAGTTGGAGAACGTTCTAGAAACTAGAGGACGGCGGCTAGAATGGCTGTCCTGCATACATAGGGGAGCTTGGCCAAACCACAGGAGGTGGGCCTAGCAAGGTGGCCAGGCTAGCCCTTAAGTATAAATGAGTCATGCTGGCAGGGGAGTCGGGAGGAATATTGAGATGGCGTGCTGAGAGGACTGTCGTAGCCCTTAAGGTGAACCCCCTAGTCTGGGGGGGGGGGGTTCTGCCTTGGGCTTGGGCTCAGCTGCTGGCCTGGGCGGATCCTGGCAACAGGAGAAGCTTGGAAGGAGTCTTCCCTGAGAGGCAGCGTGAGCAAGGAGGACAGTGCGAGTACTACAGCATGGTTTAGGCACCTGCAAGTGGAGAGACTGCCACACGTAGTCAGTCTCTCTGGAAGATAGTGGTGTTCTTAAATCTTCTTTGAACTTGCCCCGGGACATCCCTGGGAAGTCAGTCCGGTAGACCGGTGAAGAGAGTCAGTTGGGTAGACTGATGGAGAAGTAGCCAGGTGGGCTAGCATTTCCTGCAGTTGGTAGAACTGGGATCAGTGTCTACAAGGAAGTTGGAGGTATTCCAGGATGCCGTTCACAACACTTTGTGCTACTTTCTAAGGGACTGAGAGCTCTCAGTCCTTAAGGTGCTGTTGATTTTCTAACAGAGACTGTAAGCTGCCAAGAGAGGAATCAATCTGAGTGTGCAGACTAAAGAAGAGGAATAAATTAGAGCTGTACAGAGTAAAGGAGAAGAATCAATCAAAGTTGTACATAGGGAGGAAGTTGTCCCTGGTTCTGTTGCTATTAAGTTGGGCATCCCTTAATTCCTATTCCCTATCCAAGTTATTACTCCCCTAATAAAACATAAAAACTAAGCTCAAAGACTGTTCCTTGTGTCTATAGAAAGTGTGAAAGTTATTTGTTGCCTGGCCGGGCAGAAGTGGGGAACCCTGTGTTGTGGAAAATTTTATGAAGATGTATTTAATATTGTAACGGCTGCCCAAGTATGAAAGGGGTTAACGCCGTTTAAGATATTCCCTCTCTGGACACACATCCACTGCCGATCCTCCACAGTCAGGCGACCGCTTCCCATAGGATTAATCCTTCCAAACAAATGAGACAAACACTCTGTGTTGAAGTTCCAAAAACAGGGAATGAATTTATAAGCACATGGTAACACATTTCTCTTCAAAACCCTTCCCTCCCATCCTTGGGGAACAGGGCGGGTTAAACTGTCCAATGACAATGGTCATACAGGTCAAGTGTGTTCAAAATTCTCTTTCAGTAAACAGTTTTAGCAGGAGGGGTGATTCCCCCCCTCCTCACAGAAAGACACTTAAACATCCCATAATAGACAGCCAGACGGTCTACCAAGCTCCAATCCACATCACCACAGTAGCAGACTTAATTACCACAAGCCACAATAGACAATAGAATGCAATCACACCCCATCACAGCAAATATTACACAACAGCCCACACACAATATACACCCAATATATACTATGTATATACAGCATTGAATATGACTATCCCAGATCATGGTGGGGTTCTCATTCCCCCTGTGCCCCAAGTGAACCCTGTCACAAATATGTTTTGTCATAGTGTCACCCAGTGTTAGTACTTCTGCAACCCGCTCTAAAGAGCTGACTGGGGCAGTCTGAGGCTGGTTGAATCCCGTCTGGTAGTGGAAAAGGTCTTGAGGTTGGAGTGTGATGTTTGCAGCGTGGGGATATGTCCGCCGACGAGGGGCCCTCTGTGCATTAGCATGGACGATCATTGAGGAGGGGGTATGCTCGCTCTGCAATGACATCATTGGTTATAGGCAGGTGTGCACTCTTGTCTCGGCTGTGTCTGATCAGCATGGTCGAGATTCGTAGCGCACGGCTGCAGATAGCCTCCCTACGCACAAGCAATAATAGTATAATCTGAATATGCGTTATTCTATGGAATAGCGTAGAATAAGGATTCCTTATCAGCAGTAATATGAGAGCTTGTGAGCGTTTTCAGAGTCAGGGAAAGCGTCCATGTTTTAAAGCAATACGGCTTTGTTTGCTGGGAGCATACACGCTTGGTGTAAAAAATTAAAGCAATAAACCGCGCTAGCCAGTAACATTAATAAATATACATCAGCACCTGTGATATGTGATAACATATAAAGTATACAAAAGAATAAAAAGGAACAAGTGCGCTAATGTGAATTGACTAATAATCAAAAATTATGAATCCACACATATATTGAATAAATGAAGTCCAACAGTGATAACAATGAATGTGTCCTGTAAAAATGAATATATCCTAAATAAGTCCCATCAAAAATCAGCAATGAAGGGAAGCCGTGAAGAGGTGAACCGCAAAGAGTTTGAAATTCGGTGCATGCACACCCGTGTCCACCACCAACAATCAAGCTGCTTACCAGAGGTAAGAAACAAATAAGCCCATCCGCAATCCCAGGGGGAGATCCAGAGAAATCCAGATAAACTTCGCAGAGTTCCAACGTCACTTGATAGGCAGTGGATACAGCAAAGATTTCCCAAGGAGAGAGAGGAGGCTCAATAGTGCATTACCCAATGTAAAATTTATTTTTAAAAACGGGTTTAAAAACACTTACACAATGTACAATTTAAAGAACATAACAACCGGCCGGTCCGCCGTACCTGTCCCGTAGTGATGACGTCAGCACAGGTGAGTGAGTGAGTGAGTGAAAAACTTGTATAGCGCTAACAAATGCGAACTAAATCGCCTCAAGGCACTTAGCATCCAGTAGCTTCATGATCCATCAGAAGAGGTGGGTCTTAAGTTTTTTCCTAAAGGCCCGATGGTTTTCTTCCATACGGATATCCGTGGGTAGCGCGTTCCATAGCCATGGTCCTTGGACTGCAAATCTTCGTTCTCCCTTTGATTTGTAGCGAAATTTGGGGATGTGAAGGAGGTTTTGGTTTGTTGATCGGAGACTGCGTTTGGGGGTGTAATGCTTTATCTTCTCGCATAAATATTGCGGAGCGATTCCTTGTGTGCACTTGTGGGTGAGACAGAGGGTCTTGAATGTGACCCGATCCTTTACGGTTAACCAATGAAGGGTCCTCAGTGCAGGGGTGATGGATTCCCAGTTTTTTTTTTCCTGTTATCAGTCTGGCTGCCGTGTTCTGGACGACTTGTAGGCGTGACATTTGGTATTTGGGTAGTCCGAGGTAGAGGGAGTTTGCGTAGTCGAGTCGGGAGTTGATAATTGATCCAACTACTACTGCTGTGTCCTCTTCTGGGATGAAGGGAATGAGTCTACGCAGCAGGCGGAGGAGATAATGAGATCCGCTGATTACTGATCCTATTTGAGCGTCCATCGACATCTCCGAGTCAAAAATGACTCCGAGACTTTTGACTTTGGTGCTCGGGGTGATGGTCTGTCCAAGAATGGTGGGTGGTGTCCAGGAGGTTTTAGTTTTTGTCTTTCGATTAGCGTGGAGGAGAAGCAGTTCTGTTTTGGATCCGTTGAGTTTAAGTGAACTCTCAGTCATCCAATCATCGATCAATGTGAGGCATTTTTCCAATCCGTGATATTGGTCTTTTTTTCCAGTGATACGAAAGTAGAGTTGGGTGTCATCCGCGTATGAGTGGTAGCATAAGTCCTGTTTGCTAATGATTTTTAGGAGTGGGCGGAGGTAGATGTTAAAGAGCAGGGGTGACAGTGGTGATCCTTGAGGGATGCTTTGTGATATTTCTTAGTGAGTGCTTTGTAGTTTGTATGGTTTTCCTCCGTTGGGTTTCTTCTCCAGGCTCCTTCAGCTCTTCTGCGTTCTTGCTTCAGTAGCGTAAGAGTGTCACTAAACCAGCCCGAGTTGTTTTTACGGATGTGTGCTCTGCGTCTCGGAGCGACTGTGTCCGCTGTTTGTAGTAATATTTTGTTTAAGGAGTTGAGTGTTTGTTCCGTTGAGCGGTTATGCTTTAGCGTTCCTATTTTTTTTGATAGAATGGTTTTGAAAAGTTTTGAGTGTAGTTTCTTCTGAGATCTTGTCCAGTATGTTTTTGTTGAGTCTTCCGGTTTTTGGGAGATGGTGCTGGTGGTAAATTTGAATTTGATAGCGTGGTGGTCCGTCCATGGTAACGGCATGTTGTCCAGTATGTTGATGTCCATATTTTGTTTGAAGATGAGGTCAAGAATGTGACCCGATCCATGCGTGGGTGCATTTATTAGTTGCTGCAACCCTAGTTCTTCCAATTGGTTGATACAGGCGGTGGCGATGGGGTCCTGAGTGGTGTTAGCCCAGAGGTTAAAGTCCCCGAGTAGTAAAAACTTTTTGGTTTTTAAGGTGTATGTCGAGAAGAATTCGGTGAAGGGTGTGAGGAGATTTGTCTTCGGTCCTGGTGGTCTGTAGCATAGCAGTATGTGAATGGTGTCATGGGGTGTTGTTTGGAGTTGCAGGGTGAGTGTTTCCATGAATGGCAATGAGTTCTGTAGGGTTGGTTTGGTAAGAGAGAGGTGCGATTTGAAGATCACTGCTAGGCCTCCTCCTCTTTGTCCTATTCTGTGCTCAGTTAGGATGCGGTAGTTCCCAGGTACTAGTTCCGTTAGGACGGTGTTACAATCCGGTGTTAGCCAGCTTTCCGTGATAAAGAGGCAATCTATGTCGTTTTGCGTGATGAAATCGTGAATTTCCTGTCTGTGCTTGACTGCCGATCTGGTGTTAATCAAGGCGCATGATAAATCTTGTAGATGAAGTGGTGTCTTTGTGGTTTTGATAGTCGATTGTCGATTGATCCTAAGCAGTTGTTCTTTTTGTAGGATTTTTTGGGTGGCGGTTGGAAGTGTTGGGGCGGTATTCCTTAGCCTGTGGAGGGTGTCCGCTGAGTATTTAAAGATGCACATGATGGGAGGAAAAAGGTGATGGGGATGATGGATGGGGCCCAATGACCTAAACCGCCCTCCCGTTGGTCCAGAGGAAGGCAAAAACCACCAGCCGAGTCTGGCCAATTGCTGCAGCAGGGGAAAAATTCCTTCCTGACCCCCCGAGGGGCGATCGGGTAAACCCTGGATCAACTCGCTACTAGTTGGTGGTGCCCCGATGTACTTACCCGGTCGGCACACGCGGGCCTGCTGGAGAGAGACTCGGGACGGGTGTAGAGTGATGGCCGGGGCTAGGCCACAGCCGCGGTCTGTCCTGCAGTTCTAACAGTCTAGAAATGGGCGCCCGGATGGCGGCAGGTGGCAGTCGGCGGCTGTGGGTGAAGCGGTGGTGAGCTGGGGGATCTGAGCTTGGGGAGAGTGGGGTCCCGTGGAAGCCGCAGGTCGTCAGGTTAGCGTTTGCTGGAGGAGCGAAACGCCAGAGTCCAAGGGGGTTCCTGTATGGCCAGAGCTCCTGCCACACACGTCCGTTACGCTTGACCGTATGTGTGGATTGCTCTGTGAAGCGATGAGGTCAGGGCTCCTGTCACACACGTCCGCTTCCTGGACCGTGCGTGCGGATTGCTCTGCAAAGTGGTGAGCCTTGGGGGCCTATCGCACACGTCCGTTATGCTTGGCCGTGTGTGTGGGTCTGGGGAGATCGCGTAGTGGCGGTGGTCGATGCTGTAGGTTGGGGCAGCTTGAGTACGTCGGGGGGGGGGCGATCAGTCATAAGTAGTAGAGTTATTAAAGAGTATTGTGAAGATAGTAATGGGGGTGGGGTGGGGAATTGAAAGGAATAGAGAGAAAAAAATAAGTTTTTTTTTTTTTATTTTTTTTTTTTCAGTGTTGGGGGAAAGGCTCTGGGTGTATCAAGATGGCCGCTACTTACTGGGCCGAAATATCCATTTCGTCCTCCCGGCTGCCTTTTGTGAGCGACCCAGTGGGAGCCACAGGCAAGTGACCCGTGAGTGGATGCGATCCGGTAGTTATCCCGGGTCAGAAGATTCCAGGGGGCCGGGAGAGGAGTTTGAGGGCTGAGGCTGGGTGTCCCAAGATGGCCGCCGCGGCCGGTTCTAGGCCGAAGCCGCGGTCTATCCTGCTGGGCAGGTAGCAGCTAGTGCTGCTTCGGAGCCTGCTGACTCCTCTGGGGGGCTCCGCGAGTGGGTGAGTGCCGTAGGGTGGCCCCTTGGCTGATCCGGGTGCTGGAAGGGGGATCGAATGTGGCTAGGCCGCAGCCGCGGACTTTCCTGTCGGCGGCTGCGGGTGGAGGGGGGTTCCGCCGGCGGCGGATGAATGGCCTCGGTGGCGGGTGGAGGGCTCGGATGTAGCTCGGTGAGCTAGGCCAGGGGTGCAGCCGGTCCGTGAAGGAGGCGCCAGAGGGGGGGACCGTGGGATGAGTGATGTTAGGCCGCAGCCTCGGACTTGCCCGGCGGTGGCTGCGGGAGGAAGTGTCTGGCGCGGGGGGGGCTCGTATGGATTGGGGTCCTGCTGGATGGAGGGGGGGGGGGAAGAGAACCGGGGGGACAAGGGTGAGAGCAAGGGGGACAAGGGTGAGAGCAGGGAAGAGAGGCAGGGGGAAATAGGGGAGAGTACGGGGAGAGTCCTGGGGAGAGAAGCAATGCAGCTCTGGAAGTCAGGAGCTAGGTACACACGTCCTCTCTGGGTGAACGTAGGTGTGTCTTGGATTTTTGAGAGGGTGGGCGGGATAATCTCCCTGCAAGTGAGAGAGCCGGAGAGGTGTGCGTGCTGACGTCATCACTATGGGACAGGTACGGCGGACCGGCCGGTTGTTATGTTCTTTAAATTGTACATTGTGTAAGTGTTTTTAAACCCGTTTTTAAAAATAAATTTTACATTGGGTAATGCACTATTGAGCCTCCTCTCTCTCCTTGGGAAATCTTTGCTGTATCCACTGCCTATCAAGTGACGTTGGAACTCTGCGAAGTTTATCTGGATTTCTCTGGATCTCCCCCTGGGATTGCGGATGGGCTTATTTGTTTCTTACCTCTGGTAAGCAGCTTGATTGTTGGTGGTGGACACGGGTGTGCATGCACCGAATTTCAAACTCTTTGCGGTTCACCTCTTCACGGCTTCCCTTCATTGCTGATTTTTGATGGGACTTATTTAGGATATATTCATTTTTACAGGACACATTCATTGTTATCACTATTGGACTTCATTTATTCAATATATGTGTGGATTCATAATTTTTGATTATTAGTCAATTCACATTAGCGCACTTGTTCCTTTTTATTCTTGAGCATACACGCTTCCCCTGCCCGGACACGCCCATAAGACTTTAGCCATCATTGTATTGTGTTCATGTATTGTGTTCATGTATTGTATTGTATTGTATTGTATCGGACATCCTGTTAGAGGGACGCCCTTATATGGACATTTCCTGTGTGAAGGGAACATCCTGTGATGACCACTCCCATAGGGGAGGTGATTATCTGCTGGTGAGAGCTTTTGATAATAAAAAGGAGCCGTGAGGCTCTGGGAGATCAGTGTTTTGCTGGAATGCCGAGATAAGAACAGTCTGGTGATGATGTCTCTTGATTTGAATGAATGGGAATCGAATGGAAGGTGAGTGAATTTTAGCTTAAAGGAGCACTAAAGCTTTTTTTTTTTTTCCTTAAAAATAACAAACATGTTATACTTACCTCCACTGTGCAGCTCGTTTTGCACACAGTGGCCCCGATCCTGGTCTTCTGGGGTCCCTCGGCGGCTGTCTTGGCTCCTCCCCGCAAGGACTCCACACCTTAATGCGAGTGAGCTCGCATGGTGTGGAGTGATTGCGGGCGCGCTCCCGTGATACAGCGGCGGCCATAGCCGCCGACTGTATCACTCGGCCCCGCCCCCCCGGCGTGCCGCGTCATTGGATGTGATTGACAGCAGCGCCAGCCAATGGCTGCGCTGCTTTCAATCTATCCAGTGTAGCCAATCGGCGGCCAGGCAGAAAAACGAAGAGGATGACGGGGACGAGCATGGGACTTTCGAGGGGCCAGGTAAGAAAAACGGGGGCTCGGGGGGGGGGGGCGGTATTGTCAAATGTTTTTTCACCTTAATGCATAGGATGCATTAAGGTGAAAAAACATGTAACTTTACTACTCCTTTAAGATGCATTATATCATTGGGACGAAATGTGTTACTATTAGAGACACGATATCTGGCTGTGTGCTCTGCGTACAGCCTAATTTCGCTGACACCTGTTATCTGCAACCCCTATGGGGGTAATGCTACACATGTTACACCCATATTCAGGGTGCAAAATATAGAGTAACATGTTACAATTGCATTAAATGTAAAACCTTTATCCCAAAATAAAAAACAAAAAAACAACCTGTTAGCTTCAAAGCATTAACTGGAGTGTGGCTTTAACCACTTCCCACCCGGCCACTGTATATATACGGCCGGGTGGGTGCTCTCTCCTTCTGAGTGGACGTTCCTGAACGTCCTTCAGAAGGAGCGTGATCGCGCGCGCGCGCGCACCCGCGCGATCCCGATGCGCGCGTGTCCCGCGGACACGCCGCATCTCGGAACAGCAGGAGGGCACTGTGATTCGCCCTCCTGATCGGCACGATGGCTGTGTGTAATCACAGCCATCGTGATGTAAACACAGAGAGGGGGGGCTGGCACTTGTGAGGGGATCGCGCCGCCACGTGCACGCGCAGCGGCGCGATCCCGATCTGCCTGTACCCCCCAGAGATAGAAGGTGTGTGCAAACAGGAGGGCCATGTGATTGGCCCTCCTGATGACATGACGGCTGTCCAATGACAGCCGTCATGTAATGTAAACACAGAGCAGTTGTAACTGCTCTGATCTCTTCCTCTCCTCACACAGAGCCTGTCAGTGAGGAGAGGAAGAGACAATCTGTGCTGCAGCCGGGAGATCAGTGAGTTTTTAGCTGTTTGTCTGCTGTTTACCCACTGATCACCCAGCTAGTGTCCCCAAAAAACAGTGTCCCCAAAACAGTGTCCCCAAAACACAGTGTCCATAAAACACAGTGTCCATAAAACAGTGAAAACATCTGCCCGCCAACATCTTGCGAATCTGCCCGCCAACATCTTGCGCATCTGCCCGCCAACATTTGGCACAGCTGCCCGCCAACAGCTGCCCACCAACAGCTGCCCACCAACATCTGGCGCATCTGCCCGCCAACATCTTGCGCATCTGCCCGCCAACATCTTGCGCATCTGCCCGCCAACATCTGGCACAGCTGCCCGCCAACATCTGGCACAGCTGCCCGCCAACATCTGGCACATCTGCCCGCCAACATCTGATCGCCAGCATCTGACCGCCAACAGCTGCCCGCCAACAGCTGGCACATCTGCCCGCCAACATCTGCCCTGCCAACATCTGGCACATCTGACTCCCAACATCTGGCAGTAAACATCTGCCCGCCAACAGCTGCCACATCTGCCCGCCAACAGCTGCCACATCTGCCCGCCATCTGCCCGCCAACAGCTGCCCGCCAACATCTGGCACAGCTGCCCGCCAACATCTGATCGCCAGCATCTGACCACCAACAGCTGCCCGCCAACAGCTGGCACATCTGCCCGCCAACATCTACCCTGCCAACATCTGGCACATCTGACTCCCAACATCTGGCAGTAAACATCTGCCCGCCAACAGCTGCCACATCTGCCCGCCAACATCTGGCCGCCAACATCTGACATCTGCCCGCCAACATCTGACCGCCAACAGCTGCCCTGCCAACATCTGGCACATCTGCCCGCCAACATCTGACACATCTGGCCGCCAACATCTGACCGCCAACAGCTGCCCGCCAACATCTGCCCTGCCAACATCTGGCACATCTGACCGCCAACATCTGGCACATCTGACCGCCAACATCTGGCACATCTGCCCACATGGCTAAACGATTCTACAGCAGCGAGGAGGCTCTCCAGATACTCCAGGGTATGTCGGACGAGAGTAGCGAGGAACTCTCTCTGTCAGAATCGGATAGTGAATATTATCCAGAGGAAAGTAGTGGCTCTGAAATAGAAACTGAGGATAGAATCGTAACAAGTGAGATCAGGAGTTATGAGCAGGCGCCGCAGACATCCACCAGCAGCGCAGCACTCCAGGACATCCACCAGCAGGCATCCACCAGCAGCGCAGGACTCCATGATGATATGCAGGCATCCACCAGCAGCGCATCACGCCAGGATAGGCAGGCATCCGCCAGCAGCGCATCACGCCAGGATAGGCAGGCATCCGCCAGCAGCGCATCACGCCAGGATAGGCAGGCATCCGCCAGCAGCGCATCACGCCAGGATAGGCAGGCATCCGCCAGCAGCGCATCACGCCAGGATAGGCAGGCATCCACCAGCAGCGCATCATGCCAGGATAGGCAGGCATCCGCCAGCAGTTCTGCAACTTTTCTAGAGGATAGGCCAAATGCTAGCAATGGGGCGTCCCATCAACAACGAGGCAGGGCCCATACTAGCCTCCCCGATCTTCTACTGTATCCAACATGGCTGCCCGATACGTCAGTAGAACCTATCATTCCCCCTTTTACAGCCCAGCCAGGCCCTCAGATACAGTCGGAAAATGCTACCCCGATTTATTATTTTGAATTATTTTTTACTGATGATATCCTAACCTACATTGTGGAGCAGTGTAATCTATACGCCAGTCAATATATAGCCAACAATCCAAATTCTTCCTATGCCCGTCCTTTTGTTTGGAAACCCCTCACCGTGGAAGAATTTAAAATTTTCCTTGGCCTAACCCTCAACATGGGGCTGACAAAAAAAAAATGAACTCCATTCCTACTGGTCTACCCGACCTATCTACCACATGCCAATCTATTCATCTTTTATGAAAAGAACCCGTTACGAGATGATAATGAGGTTTCTACACTTCAACGACAATGCCCAATGCCTCCCTCGAAATCATCCCAATTATGATAAATTATTTAAAATTCGGCCCCTAATCAATTTCTTTTGCGCCAGCTTCAAGCAGATGTTTACCCCTGATGTAAATATATGTGTAGATGAATCATTAGTACACTTCACAGGAAGACTTGGAATAAAGCAATACCTCCCCAGTAAAAGAGCCAGACGTGGGGTAAAATTTTATAAGGCATGTGACAGGGCCACGGGTTACACATATGATTTTATAATTTATGAGGGAAAAGACAGACAGCTAAACCCCCCTGGATGCCCTACCTACATGGGAACAAGTGGCAAAATTGTCTGGCAGCTGATTGAACCATTGCTTGGGAAAGGTTACCACCTATACGTAGACAATTTCTATACAAGTCTCCCACTTTTTCGCCATCTGTACCAAAAGAAAACTGTGGCCTGTGGGACAGCACAGACCAACCGTAAAGGCTTCCCACAGAGATTGGTTGCCAAGAAACTGAAACAGGGGGAAATGGCCAGTATGCGGACTGAAGAGGTCCTAGCATTGAAGTGGAGAGATAAAAAAAGAGATGTCTACATCCTTTCCACAATGCATGATGACACCTTGGTGGAACTGCAGAGAAGAAGAGGCCCCGTCCAGAAGCCAAAATGTGTGCATGACTATAATCTTTACATGGGGGGGTTGGATATGAATGACCAGATGATGCAGCCCTACTTGGCCACCAGGAAATCACTGTTTTGGTACAAAAAAGTTGCCATTTATTTGATGCAACTAGCCCTTTTCAATTCTTATATCATTTTTTCTAAGTGCACCCAAAGTTCCCTAACCTATCTAAAATTCCAAGAAGACTTGATCGAAGCCCTTCTCTATCCCCATGGCCAAGCCCCTCAACTAATTCGCTCCGATGCAGTAGCCAGACTCCACGAAAGGCACTTCTCCGAAATCCTCCCTCTTACCGAAACAGGTCGCAAACCCCCAAAAAAATGTTGTGTGTGTTCAAGTAGAGGAATTCGTCGTGACACCCGATACTACTGTCCCCAATGTCCCTCCCAGCCAGGCCTTTGTATTGGAAAGTGCTTTCAGAGCTATCATACTTTACTAAACTATTAGTAAAGTGAAGATGATTTTTTTTCCAGTTTCCACCATCTGCCATTTCTGTGAATGACCCGGACTGTTTTCGACTATGCCTCTGCCAACCATGTTTCTGCCTTCAACGTGAATTGACCTCGGCCTGTTACATGACCATGCTTTTTGCCTGCCTCCTAAACTGATCATTTGAGTACAGCACAGGGGTCTCACATATTTGAGGGGCTCCAGAAAAGAGTTTCCGAGTGGAGAAAATGTTTTTCTCCAGGTTTTGTTTTTCTCGGATTAGGGTCTGGAGACTCGGAGGCTTCGTAGAGATTTGGGTGGGAAGAAGCCTCTACCCCTGTTCTTAGGTCTTTCCTGACCAAGGCCTAAATGTTATAGTGCTGCCACCTGAACTGGCCGTGCCTCTGCCTGCCACCTGAACTGGTCGTGCCTCTGCCTGCCACCTGAACTGGCCATTCCTCTGCCTGCCACCTGAACTGGCCATTCCTCTGCCTGCCACCTGAACTGGCCATGCCTCTGCCTGCCACCTGAACTGGCCATGCCTCTGCCTGCCACCTGAACTGGCCATGCCTCTGCCTGCCACCTGAACTGCCTGCTAAACCATGGACCATGTTCATAGGTTTCCATATCTCTGTTTCCCTGCTGGACAATTCCTGGACATTTCCTATGTCTGGACCAATGCTTTGACTGCTCTGGAACGGTATTCCTGCCTGCTAAAACCATAGGTGAGCCTTTTTTTTATTACCTTTTGCTCAGCAGAATGTATTTTGGGGTGTAATTCTTGGTGTGTACATGCTATGTGTTAGAAGCCTGAAGGTGCTACTTGCATGTTGGGCCTCTGTATGTGGCCAGGCTGTGGAAAAGTCTCACACATGGGGTATCACTATACTCAGGACGAGTAGCAGAATGTATTTTGGGGTGTTATTTTTGCTGTGTACATACTATGTGTTAGAAAGATCTTCTGAATTGACAACTTTGTGAAAAAAAAATATGTTTTAATTTTTTTTCCACACTTTCCAAAAACTTTTGGAAAGAAATTACATGTTCAAAAGACTTATTATGCCTCATAGAAAATACATTGGGTTGTTTTCTTTCCAAAATGGGGTCATTTTGTGGGTAATTCCATTGTCCTTGTTCTCCAGGGCCTTCAAAAATGTGATAGGTACTCAGGAAATGAAATGTGTAATTTATGCCTTTAGAGCGCCTGATGGTGCTACTTGGATGTTTGGCCTCCGTATGTGGCCAGGATGTGGAAAAGTCTCACACATGTGGTATCGCCATACTCAGGACGAGTAGCAGAATGTATTTCGGGGTGTTATTTTTGCTATGTACATACTATGTGTTAGAAAGATCTTCTACATTGACAACGTTGTGAAAAAAAAATATGTTTTAATTTTTTTCCCACATTTTCCCAAAACTTTTGGAAAGAAATGACATGTTCAAAAGACTTATTATGCCTCATATAAGATACATTGGGTTGTTTTCTTTCCAAAATGGGGTCATTTTGTGGGTAATTCCATTGTCCTTGTTCTCCAGGGCCTTCAAAAATGTGATAGGTACTCAGGAAATGAAATGTGTAATTTATGCCTTTAGAGCGCCTGATGGTGCTACTTGGATGTTTGGCCTCCGTATGTGGCCAGGATGTGGAAAAGTCTCACACACTGGGTATCGCCATACTCAGGATGAGTAGCAGAATGTATTTTGGGGTGTTATTTTTGCTATGTACATACTATGTGTTAGAAAGATCTTCTAAATTGACAACTTTGTGAAAAAAATATATGTTTTAATTTTTTTTCCACATATTCCCAAAACTTTTGGAAAGAAATGACATGTTCAAAAGACTTATTATGCCTCATAGAATATACATTGGGTTGTTTTCTTTCCAAAATGGGGTCATTTTGTGGGTAATTCCATTGTCCTTGTTCTCCAGGGCCTTCAAAAATGTGATAGGTACTCAGGATATGAAATGTGTAATTTATGCCTTTAGAGCGCCTGATGGTGCTACTTGGATGTTTGGCCTCCGTATGTGGCCAGGATGTGGAAAAGTCTCACACACTGGGTATCGCCATACTCAGGATGAGTAGCAGAATGTATTTTGGGGTGTTATTTTTGCTATGTACATACTATGTGTTAGAAAGATCTTCTAAATTGACAACTTTGTGAAAAAAATATATGTTTTAATTTTTTTTCCACATATTCCCAAAACTTTTGGAAAGAAATGACATGTTCAAAAGACTTATTATGCCTCATAGAATATACATTGGGTTGTTTTCTTTCCAAAATGGGGTCATTTTGTGGGTAATTCCATTGTCCTTGTTCTCCAGGGCCTTCAAAAATGTGATAGGTACTCAGGAAATGAAATGTGTAATTTATGCCTTTAGAGCGCCTGATGGTGCTACTTGGATGTTTGGCCTCCGTATGTGGCCAGGATGTGGAAAAGTCTCACACACTGGGTATCGCCATACTCAGGATGAGTAGCAGAATGTATTTTGGGGTGTTATTTTTGCTATGTACATACTATGTGTTAGAAAGATCTTCTAAATTGACAACTTTGTGAAGAAAAAAAATATATATATATATTTCTTAATTTTCCAAGGCATTGTGGGAAAAAAATTGCAACTTCAAAAAATTCACGATGCCTCTTACTAAATACCTCCGACTGTCTTCTTTCCAAAAAGTGGTCATTTGGGGGGTATTTGTACTGTCCTGACATTTTAGGGCCTCAAGAAATGAGATAGGCCATCAGTGCATTAGGATTGATCAATTTGCAATAATGCGTAGCTTAGTTTGTAGACTCTATAACTTTCACACAAACCAATTATCATACACTTATCAGGATTTTTTTTACCAAAGACATGTAGCAGAATACATTTTGGCCTAAATTTTTGCCGAAATTTGATTTGTTTGGATTTCTTTTAAAACAGAATGTAGAAAATTTTGTTTTTTTTCAAAATATTCGCTCTTTTTTCGCTTTTATCGCAAAAAATTGAAAATGAAATTGTGAACAAATACCACCAAAAGAAAGCTCTATTTGTGTGAACAAAATGATAAAAATTTCATTTGGGTACAGTGTAGCATGACTGAATAATTGTCATTCAAAGTGCGAGAGCACTGAAAGCTGAAAATTGGTCTGGGAAGGAAGGGGGTTTAAGTGCCCAGTATTGATGTGGTTAATTTGTTAGTCCTTCTAAATCTGCTAATGCATCTAACACTAGTATCTTCTCCTCAGATTGGCAATGCTGTTGTCCAAAGGTGTCCCCATTGCTCCTCCATTCAGAGTGGAGACACCTAAGACAGGAAGTATGTTAATGATCAGATCACCAGGAGTAATAAAGGACAGAAAGCCTAAAATAGATAAAACTAACACAGCCATCACATTTATGGATTGTAAAATGCAATATGTAACATTTTTGTTTTTGGGTTTAATAAAGCATTACGTGCATCTGGATTTACATACACTTAAAAAGGAATTCAGGTATGGCATATTGGTCCAGCCTGGATACCGCTACTTCAGTGATCTCCACTTGCTTCCAGGTCCTAGTTCCAGGTTCCAGCCGCCTGATGCATTGTAAACATTGTCGGCCCCTCAGCACGAGCACCATTTTCTGAATAATTGCAAATCGCTCTCTGATTGGATGAGATGGAGAGCATGACCTCACTGCCACAACTTGTCCAATCATAGAACACTTTGCATTCGTTCAGAAAGTGCAAAGCATTCTCTAAATGCTGCCCATGCTGAGCAGCCAACCTCCTGTGTTAAGTAAGTAGCTGTGTGGCACGGGACCCAGAAGCAAGTAGAGGTCACTGGAGTAGCAGTGTCTATTTCATTGATTGGCAGCTTCTGAGGGCATCCGTCAAGTATGGTATATACATAGTTACATTGTTCTAAGATAGACGAATATAACTATGTACAGTATATAATAACCATGCCAACTATACCATTATTCTTTATAATTAGCCTGGTAAAGGTGAAAGGTGTAGAAAGGAGTCCGTAGCTATACCTGTTATGTGGGTTACTTCATAATTACATAGAAACATAGATATGTGGCAGAAAAAAGACCATGTCATCCATTGATGCATATTGAGCTGCCCAGGAGAAGCAAATAAGGATTCTGCGAAATGCGTTGGCTTACTGTATATACAAGCATCGTTCAAGTTTTTACATGGACTAAGTATCATTTATAGTCAATGTTTCATATGGCCTAGTGCTATTATCAAAATGTTATTCTTTTGTATATTTTGTAATAAATGTTATTTTACTATTATCCACTGTGTACGTGCTTACCTCAGACACAGCCACACATCTGTGAAAGTCCCATCACCTTATGGGAGAGTGGTTATCTCTCAAATCTTCTTCATGTCATCCATTGGCCCACTTACTTACCTCTGACTCAACTTGACTCAATACCTCTGTTGTAAGTTTATTCCAAGCATCAACTACTCTTTCTAAGGCGCTTTCACACTGATGCAGTGTGGTTTTCCCGCAGCGTGGGTTACCTGCGCTTTGCCATAGACTTCTTTAAGATCGGTAGTTTTGGTGTGTTTTCTTAAGCGACATCTAAAGTTCTGCATGTGGGAAAAACGCAATGCATCAGTGTGAAAGTACCCTTAAGATTTGTTTTGAACTTCCCTCCTGCTAGTCTGAGGTCATGTCCCCGTGTTCTTGATCTTGGTTTCATATTGGAAATACTGCCCTCCTAAACTTTATTCACCTCCTTGATGTAAAAAAAAAATGCAGCGCTACCTATAATACTATGAATAACTTGTGTATGAAGCCCCACTAAACGTTCCAAAGGATAAACTAAAAAATAATATGAAAAAAAAATTGAAATAGTGGTGGCACCCTCCGTGCCTAAATATATCCAAATATCTTCAATATCGTGCCATTGGACGAAAAGTGTGCCAGCATGACCAAAAAAATGTGATTGTGTAAAAAATTTGCGAGTTTGGAGTGGAGGAACTTGACTGGCCTGCACAGAGTCCTGAAAGAACACCTTTGAGATTAATTAGAGCGGAGACTGCAAGTTAGGCCTATTCGTCCAACAATACATTTTGGCCTATATATTTGAAGAAATTTGATTTTATAACAGTTATGTAACAGTTTTATACCAGAAAGTAGAAAATATTATTCTTTTTTTTTTCAAATGTTGAATTTTTTTTTTCACTTATATAATAAAACAAAAAAAACAGTGATGATCAAATACTACCAAACGAAAGCTCTATTTGTGTGAAAATTCATTATATAAATGTAATTTGCGTACAGTGTTACATGACCACGCAACTGCCATTTAAAGTAGCGCAGTGCTGAATAGCAAAAAATGCCCCTGGTCATGAAGTGGTCAAATAGTAACTCCACTTATGTGGAAAAAAATATAGCAAAGAAAAAGATAATAAAGCATATACCATTGCTACACAAGTCATATTATAATTGAATGTTATTAAAAATTACCTTTCCTTTTCAAACTATAGAGGTTAAATTTTCAGTAAAATGCAATCCAGTATGGCAACCTGAAGGCGTTCTGTACAACTTTGGTGTACAAAAGGCCTCCAAAAATATCCTGCTTGTGTGATTGGCTCACTGATTTCCCAGAAGTCTGCACAAAGATACAAGTTACATTTTAGGTATCCTCTGCAACTGAAATTTCATTTAATTTCAGAAAGATAATGAATGTAACAAAAACAACTTTAATAATGTTTCTTGTATAATTTTATGAAATATGTATTGTTAGAGTGTAAGTAAACCCCCCTATCGTTTTCAGCCAAGGAAGCTGCCATCTTTGCCTCTGTTTAATCTACAACTGCCATGATGCTACACATGTGATCAGTTATGACACCAGCCATTGGATGGTTTGACAGTTTGGTTGAGAGCACAACCAATGGCACGTGCCAGAAATTAAACTGTTTTATGGATGGGTTTACTTCCGCTTTAAGAATTTCAGAGAGAAGAGTTACCACTTTCTGCTAATCAGGCCTTGTGGCTCTGCACGGCACAGTTTCAATAACTGAGTGCTAAGGATGGAAGGGACAATCTTGCAAAAGGAGAACCTCACAGTTAAACCGGATCTTCACTGCATCTGAGCACCACAAAACCAAAAACACTATATTAATAAATATTCAAAGCAAACTTCCCCAGCTATCCATGTCTCTACGCTGTATTTTGTTGAGAAATCACTTTTAAAAACACGGCCCCCCCTAGCATTTCTGGCCGTGGCCATTGTGTAAGAGCTAATCATTCATGTAGCATTAACTTCCTGGAATCCATCTACCCTTAGCTCAAGCATGCATGTAGGAGGGTGCGCTTAGCTGAGAAAACCCATCCTCCCCTCCTGAAGATTCCTGGAATGTATGACATCATTTGCCTAGGCAAGAAACCAAAAAGTAACGAAAGAAATGTAAAAAAAAAAAAAAATAAGTTAACAATTAAATTATTCATTATTATACAGGATTTATATAGCGCCAACAGTTTACACAGCACTTTACAATATAAAAGGGAGACAGTACCGCTACATACAATAAATTACAAGAGCGTTAAAAGGGCCCTGCTCATAACAGCTTACAAACCAATAGGGTGGGGCAACTTTCAAAGTGAGGAAATAGGTAGATCTTATACAGTGGGAAGTAGATAAGTAGATAGGGAGGCATGAATAGAGGAAAAGGGAAGCTTAAAAAAACATCCAATTTCAGACCTCAGCTGGGTCCCCTCTCCTCACCAGGCCCCACAGCACCTACATGGGCTGCTATGGCTATACAGTACTTGTGCCCCTGCCTACTTGTGTCTTTTTTTCAAAATTAAAAAATACAGAGTCAAAAGTGAGAATCATAGCTAGCAGAGAACAGTGGCAATTGGCAAATGTTCTTGTTGACTGCGATGGGCGATAATAATGGTACATCAAAAATAATTTTCTTGAATAATAACATTAATACACTAAATGACAGCAATGCCTGGCACACTGCTACTGTAACTGACTATGAAGCCAAGCTGGGGGAACATTGCCCTTGGGTTGTGCTTTTACACATGTATTGTGTCTGATAATAGCACCTGATGGACAGTGGGAAAAAAAACAGACAGGGACAGGCAGGGCTGACCCAAGACACTGTGCTGCCTGGGCCCATAATGAAATGCTGCCCCCCCCCAAAAAAAAAATAATTATATGACATACCAGTATGTTCAATTCCAAGGGGCGGGCTAGGGCAGTGTATAGGGTCAGGCCAGGTAGTATATGGACAGACTAAGGAAGTATAGGGGCAGGCTGGGGTAGTATATAGACAGGCTAGGGTAGTATATGGACAGGCTAGGGCAGTATAGGGGCAGGCTGGGGTAGTATATAGACAGGCTAGGGCAGTATTGGGGCAGGCTAGGGTAGTGTATAGGGTCAGGCCAGGTAGTATATGGACAGGCTAAGGAAGTATAGGGGCAGGCTGGGGTAGTATATAGACAGGCTAGGGTAGTATATGGACAGGCTAGGGCAGTATAGGGGCAGGCTGAGGTAGTATATAGACAGGCTAGGGCAGTATTGGGGCAGGCTAGGGTAGTGTATAGGGTCAGGCCAGGTAGTATATGGACAGGCTAAGGAAGTATAGGGGCAGGCTGGGGTAGTATATAGACAGGCTAGGGTAGTATATGGACAGGCTAGGGCAGTATAGGGGCAGGCTGGGGTAGTATATAGACAGGCTAGGGCAGTATTGGGGCAGGCTAGGGTAGTGTATAGGGTCAGGCCAGGTAGTATATGGACAGGCTAAGGAAGTATAGGGGCAGGCTGGGGTAGTATATAGACAGGCTAGGGTAGTATATGGACAGGCTATGGCATTGTAGAGGCAGGCTGGGTAGTATATAGACAGGCTAGGGTAGTATATGGACAGGCTAGGGCATTGTAGAGGCAGGCTGGGTAGTATATAGATAGGCTAGGGTAGTATATAGACAGGCTAGGGCAGTATAGGGACAGGTGGAGGGGCCGGGGGCAGTTGTCATCATGACACACAAAACTGCTGAAAAAAAAATCCTGGTCGTCAATTTGCTGGGTAAATAGAAGAGAAGAAAAGGCGGCCAAGGTTCAATTTGCTGCCCCTCTCAAAGTGCTGCCTGGGTCCAATGGACCCACTGGGACCCATGGAAGGGCTGGCCGTGGGAACAGGGAAAGATAAGAGTGCATGCAAGACAGCAAGGAGGGCAATGTCAAAGTTCAGCAGTAATTTTAAAAGTCCTCTAAAAGTGTGCTGCATCCAGTGATTATAGCTATCCATGAACAGAAAATGAGTGTGATCAAAAAGTGGATTATGGTTTACAGGAATCAGTTTTATGTAAGTGACACAGGAAGGTGTAGAAGTGTCATCCTCTGCTTTTATAGTATGGCAAAACAGGTGAACAAAACAATATATACTGTATTCAACTGTGTATTTAAAATGTTTAGCTATAGTTCTGTTTTCCTTCAATTATTAACCACAACTAAAATCAAACTATTTCACATTGTAAGTTGACTAATGAGAAAGGAGCTATTTGCAAAAGACATAAAAGAAAATTAAAAGTCCAAATAATTTATTTCAGTGCTGCTAAACAGCCGAAGATAATTGAGTTAGGCCCCCAAGCTTCCAGTGGCTAGAATATTTAGAATGAATTGGAGATTCAAGGAAATAGGAACTTCAACTGACCTAAGTAGAATCATTTTCCTGGTTGTATTAATAACTACATAGCTGCCAGCACACTGTGGTAAGCGCATCAACATTTCTCCTTTCCCAGGAAAATAAGATTATAAGTACTTATTGGGCGAAGGATGTTTGAAATATATTATTTACATAGATATTTATAGAAGGAAAAGCGAAAAGTTGGGGCAAGATTTTGATTTCGTAGTAATAGGATTAAGACCTTCTTTATTGCAAAGTTTTGTACACCAACCTTTAAACCAAAACTTGGTTGTGGTTGTGGTTACAATTCAGTACCAATCAGAGAACAGCTTAAAGTCCAACTCCAGTTCTAACCCTCCCCCCTGTGTTCTGAGTCCCCCTACCACCATGCATGCTTTTTTTTTTTTTTTATCTTGTGTAGCGCCCTTCCCAAATGGTTGGGACGCTATGTGTAAATTTAGGGGTATGTCTGAGCCATAGTTGGGCTCAGATCGGTTTATTGTTCTAAAATTGCTTCTGCTCTAGGTGTGATACTCCCTGGCAGTAGTGTTCCCTGTTTGCCTGTAGGTGGCACTACCACCACCGGCCCAGGTTGAACTACAGGGGTATCACAACACATTGGGTGTCCTTTCTCGGCAGCCGTGCAGTGGGCGTGGTTGACCCACTGTGCATGCTGGGAGAGGGTACATAAGGGGCAGACGCCATAGATTTTCATTCGTTCCTGGAGACCCATTGGGTCTGTTCCTGTGTGTGCGCCTCGTTGCCCCGTATGGCACTGGGTGCGTGTGTGTTCTAGCCCCAGGCATCTTCAGCCCAAGGCTACATCGTTACCTGGTAGGCCCCGCTCTGCTGGCTGGGGCGTATACCTTCAGAAGGGATTCCAGGCTACCCACCTGCGGGAAGCCTGCTCTTAGGAAAGGAGGCCAGGGGAAGATCTGCCCCAGAGGAGACTGGCGATGGTACTGTTGTGTTACACTATGTGATTATTCTTGCTCTGTGTCTTTAAGATCTGTCACCTTCTTTCTAGCTGAACTCTCTCTCTCACCGTAGTTCTTTATATTTCTCCTCCACTTCCTGATTCTGGTCATTACTCCTGTATATCTTCCATGCTAAACATCTTACATGTGGCTTACAACTGCAACGTTTTTCTACCTATGAATATCCATCATTAAATGGAACATTCGAAAGGATTCATCGTCTGTCGTCCTAACTGTGAGTTTATTCATTGAGTTAAGCTGTCTGTATCGATGCAAGGGATGAATATCAAACCAGCTTGTGTAAGGCCTACATCAACCTGGAGATAAAGTTTATCGCTTTGTAGTTGAGACAGAACAGGTACTGCTGTCTCGGGAGGAGGCCTGGAAGCTCACCTAAGGAGGGATCCATTGCTTTAAGCCCTGCAATACGCCAATCTGGCCTAAAGGTTCTCTCTCTATTGCTTGGCTGGGAGGTTCGGGACTTTGAAAATCCTGTAGCAGAGGATTCCTGATCCCATCCATAAGTTTCTTAGATTACATTGATCCGTGCATCATCCCGGCTGCTAGGACCAGTGAAGGGGACTATCCGGGTGAGCAATACCCACTCAGGCTTGAGTGGCGACATTGTGTTTTTAGTGCTGCGTGCCTGAACCTTCCCCTGTTCTTCTCTCGTTTCCTACTTTCCTCTCAAGTTCCCTCAGCAAAGTAAATAAAGCCTTATTGTTGGGTTTTACATCTGTGTGGACATTGGCCTTTCTGGAGACTTTTTATACCCTGACAACGGGAGCCTTGGAGGTAGTTTGCATGACCCAAAACAAAACCAGCAGCCCGGTCTCAGAGAGAGGGGGGTATCGTTAGACTTGTATATACCTTTTTCATGGGTCTTCAGTCAAAACACATGAAATCACAGGCCTTCAACAGTGGGCAGGTACTGAATGCTGCAGAGTCTAGCACCATGTAATGGTGTGGCACCGTTCCCTACAGCATTGTCTTGTGAGTTCAGGACAGCATGATGATGCATCTCCAGGAGGCAGGTCCTTGTGTAGAGAGGTTGTCCTTTAAATCTGCCTCAAGACTCAAGAGGAAAGGGCAGGAGATCTCTCCAAAAGAAGGAGAATCCTCTGATGCAGTAGTAAGAGGTATCGCCCAGGGCTCCTGCTCCTCCAAAGCTTTTCACCCCAGGAGGGGCCTAATCATGAGTGAAGGGAAATACTCTGTTGGACAGAAGTCACTGAAACAAGAGTCCTCATTGAGAAATTTCTCTTCTATTTCTGTCCCAGTGATCAAAATTTGGGATTTTATCTCACTTTTGATCCTGTGCAAATGTTTATCAGGACAAACAGAGAGGATGAACCTCCCAAAAGGGACACCTTGCAGATGTAGCAATCTCCCAGCATAGGTTGCTAGGCAAATTTAGCTTCAGCTCCTTCAGTAATCAGGGCAACATTAATTGTTTATTCTGGCCTGTTCAGGGTCTCACAGGCTGGGTATTTTAAAATGGCAGAAAAACAACAAACAATCCTGCGCACGAGATGACCATCGACCATTCAATAGTCTACAACGAAAGCACCGGCCTTGCTGCCCTTCGTGGATAGGGGTGTCCTAGTAGCAAATGAAGAAAAAGGAAAAAACAAGGGTGCACCAGCCTGGTGTGATATCGTTTAAGAAAATTTATTTAAAATGAAAGCAATGAAAAGGTACTCACAAAACTAGTACAAAAGTTCGCATTGTACAAACAGTGCCTTGGAAGCTGCAGCATGTGAACCCAAACCACACTTCGACCGATCAAGGAGACCGTGATGGGGCGCACTAACGGCTGCCGCGTTTCGAAGTGTAAAACTTCTTTATCAAAGCCACGCAGTGCTGAGACCCCTACCTACCCTTTATATGGGGACATGTGCATGTGGGCCACTAATTGGGTGGAGGGGGAGGAGCCCCCGGGAACTCGGTGGCTCCTCCCTCATAGGGCAAAGAGCCAACGCCCCATAGGTGGAGAAACACAAAAAAAAGGGCAACATTAATTGTTTATTCTGGCCTGTTCAGGGTCTCACAGGCTGGGAGTTTGGTTACTTCCCCTTGCCTCTGAAAGAAGCTTCCAGAGCTTAAGACAGGAGATTCAAATCGACCAGCCTGAATATTTATCATGTTCCAGTCAATCCCTGGAGGGGAAGTGTCCAGCAGGGGGCTGGAATGGACCATAAAACTGTCCTAGAGGCCTCAGAAGTGCCAGGACTGAGGGTTTGAATAAAGTTTCCTCAGAGCTGACTGCAGAACCATGCCCCAGGACATCTGGTCTTGAGAAGTGCTGTCTTGCTCACTGGACAATGTCCGGAGGAAGCTGGATGGAGACAACTGTCCTGGGGATTTGTGAGTAGTGACCTTAAATTGATCCTTGCGATTGTGTGCGGGACGCTGCACTGAGTACCAGTAGTTGTGCATAGGTGCAAGGTAACCAGATTCCCCAAGACTTCCCCCATGTTCTTCAGCTGTGGGACCTTGGACTGCTCACCACTAGCTACTACTACTACTAGGAGAAACTGTCCTCTAATTTCTAACTACTGAACATTTTGAAGTACCCGAAATCCAAGTTTCCTTACCCTGTTGGAGTTCTTCAATAATCTTTAGAAAGACATTGGCACCCCAGATGTTTTGGAACTACATTTCCTATGATGCTCATGCACTCTGTAGTGTAGTTGAGCATCATGTGAAATGTAGTTCCAAAACATCTGGGGTGCCAAGGTTCGCCATCACTGCCCTAGACTGTTTATTTGAGCCAGTGTGAATGGACTGTTGTTTGTGTGGACAGGCAGCCCCTGTACTGTTTGGGAAAAAAAAACAGTCTATATCAGTGACTCCTGCGGGGGTAGCGCTCCACAAGTAAAACATGGGTGCTTCATTATTGTCATACTATTCTATATTTTTCCTTTTTGTTGCCTTGTCATTGGAAAATTTCAGGCTTTGTTGCCCTTTCTTTGTATTGTACCCAATACTTGCAAACGGTTTGTAAAAAAAATAATAAAGAAAATGTGTAGTATTGACAGTATTGGCTCCTTTTGCCCAAAAGCCCTATAAGCAGCTTGGCTGTTATATTGTCAGATGCAATTATGACTAAGTCTTATATACTTTCAATTTTTCCTCTTCGTTTTTTCTGTCCAAAAATGTAGAAGTACTATCTATTACCATCACTTTTTCCATCATATTTGTTCCACTTCCAGTCTATTCCCCCTTTATAGCTTAACCCCCATAGGCACACCAATCAACAACAGAAAATATATCCATTTCATGCAAGAGTTTGTCTTGGGTATTTTCAACCATCAGTGGTAACTACTGCCTTGCCGCCATAACCTGTTAATAGAAAGCGAATCTCCAAACAGTTCCCAGGACTTCAATATACAGAGTCAGTGCCCACAGAGGTATAATAGAAATGCCAGAGAGAGGTACTGCCACGCACAGTTATACACACTGATATCTCTGGGACCCATTTGGACAAAAACTATAATAAGCATGCTACTTAAAAACACAATTAAAGTGACAAATTACTAATAAACAAGATAAGATCTTAATAAAAGTAACTAGTACGACAAAGCAAGAAAGACTAACTGCAAACAGTGAAAAACTTATCAGCCCAAGTAGCCGTATAAATAAAAAGTACAATTTAATGTATAACAGACATCTGTGGAAAAAAAAAGGAAGTTTGTACAAATTCGCCCAGCTGCTTATCTCATCCATGATCCTAAACAAATGGAAAATAAAGTTTATGTTGCAAATAAAATTAATCGGGAAACAGTAATGTGCTGCACATATTTTTCTGTAATGTGGCCTGTGATAACAAACTGCTCTAGCCGTGACTGCCGCTCTCTATGGAGGACATAAATAGGCCCAGTGTTATACTATCACATTTTTCTGGGATAGTGGAATAGAAATATGATTATCTACGGGATCAGGTATAAATATTTCAGTAGTACGGATACCTTTAGACATTTCTGCACAGTTATACCATCTCTACAGCATAGAAGAGAACAGTATACACCACTGACATCCAATTGGGGGCCCCGGGGACACTGGTCTCTCCAATCTTCTCCCACTTCTTTGAGGTCATATTTATATTTATTGTATTTATTGTATCACTACGTTCAATACGTTTCTGCTGTAAGGTGGTAAAAAGAACAAGACGAAGGGGGAGATTTACTAAAACTGGCGCACACAGAATCTGGTGCAGCTGTACATGGTAACCAAACAGTTTCTAGGTTTTAGCCTAGTTTCACACTGATGCAGGTTTGAAATCGTGCGAGTTCAGCTGAACTCGCACAATTTCAAACACGCATGTCAGTCCGACTTCAGGAGCGATTTTAGAGACATCTGTGCGGGTTCCTGCACCAAAGTGACCAAAAGTAGAGCAGGAACTACTTTTGGGAATCGGCGCCGCAAGGTCAGCGGCGCACTGATTCAGATGGTGCCATTGCCGGCAATAGCCAGCGATTTGACATGCGATTAGACAGGTCAAATCACATGTGAAAAAGGCCCAATGTGAACCAGGGCTTATTGTCAAAGCTTAATTGAACAAGCTTAAGGTTAGAAGCCGATTGGTTACTATGCACAGTTGCACCAGTTTCAGTGTGCACCAGTTTTAGTAGATCTTCCCCAAGTGGCAGTATTCAGCACTATTACACTATCCTTTGGCCTTTATTAGATCGACAGTTTGTCACAGGATTTTTATCATTTTATGTTTGATAATATATCAAGGAGCACATACAAGGCATTTGCCTGAGGTCATGGTATTAACCATAAAGAAAACACGCATAACAACACAAGAACCCCATTCACACTGGAGCTTTGGAGCTTGAAAGTGGTATTAAACCCCAAACCAAAAATGTAATATATTGCAACTTACCAATCAGTAGATGTGGCAGTGGCGGCTGGTGTTTTTTTCCTCTCTTTTGGGGGGGGGGGATGCGGCAAACAGACACCTGCTATGTGTGAATCTGTCCATTAACCATACAGGGGGTGACATGGATAGAGGGGACGGGCCTGCCCCAGAGATGTGGTGGCTGCATTCGTTATTTTGGGTCTTTTTTCCCTCCTGGTGATCTGGCCAGTAGAACACCTCCTGTATTACCTCTACTCTGGATGAAGGAGCACAGGAGGAATATTATATGTACTAGTTGATTTAATCACTCCACTTCCAGTCCAGGCTAACATTCCTCTGCTACATTTAAAAGACATAATTTATTTTTCTAGAAAACTACTTAGAACCCCCGAAGATTATATATATATATATATATATATATATATATATATATATACATATATATATATATATATATATATATATATATATATATATATATATTTATATATATATACTGTATATATATATTTTTTTTTATTTATTAATTTTTTTAAGCAGAATGTGACGTTTAAAGGTCCACCTTACATTGGTGGTCAGTGTAAATCCCTCCTTATTTTGGTGGTGACTGTGAATGCTCCTATTACATTAGTTGTCAGTGTAAATTCCCATTACATTGGTGGCCAGTGTAGAAACTCTTCTTTATATTGGTAATCTGTAAAAAAAATCCAAACTTGCATTTGTGGTCAGTTTTGAATCTGCCTTAAATTGGTGGTGGGTGTAAATCTCCCCTCACATTGGTGGTCAGTGTAGAAATCCCCCTTTATTGGTTGTTGATGTAAAATCCCCCATTACATTGGTTGTCAGAGTAAGTTCTTCATTGCATTGGTGATCAGTGTACATTTTCCTTTATATTGGTGGTAAGTGCAGAATTGCCCTTACACTGGTGGTCAGTGTAAATATCCCTTTACATTGGGGGTCAGTGTAAATCCCTCCTAACATTGGTGGTCAGGGTAAACGTGTCACCTTACATTGGTTGTCAGTACAAATCTCCTCAACAATGATTGTCACTGTCAGTGTAAATACCCCTTTACATGGGAGTCATTGTATATTCCCCCTTACACTAGTGATTGGTGTCAGTGTAGAAATCCCTCTTTATATTGGTGGGGGGAGTAAAATTCCCTGTTACATGGCGGTCAGTAAAAATTCCTAACTAGTCCCATCCCCCCACCACTGACACTAATCCCATCAACCCCCAGAATTGCCACTGATCACAGCCCCCCCCCCAGCATTGCCACTGACCCCAGGAGACCCAGGATCCCTAGGAATTTTCTGTCTATTGATGGGTCCCCTCACCTTCCATGGTCCAATCAGTGAGCAGAAATGGTGTGCACTAACACCTTGCAACCAATCATTGAGCGGTAAGGATATGCAGTAACCTCAAGCAACCAATCAGTGAACAGTAATAATGTGCAGTAACCTCTAGCAACCAATTAGTGAGTGGTATGGATGTCCAGCAACCTCTAGCAACCAATCAGTGAGTAGTATTGATGTACAGTAATCTCTAGCAATCAATCAACCAGAGCGAGATTGCATGGAAGGGGGGCCCAAGGAAATGTTTGCTCAGGGTCCAATCAATATTAAAGACGGCCCTGCTCGCACCCCTAATTGGCTTTTGGCAATGGACATTGGCTCCCGATGCTGTTAATCACAGCCAGTAGCCAATCAGGAAATGGAGGGGGCAGGGTCGTACAGCGGCTTTGTGTGTGAATGGACATCCAGAGCCGCTGATCAAGAGCCCGCGTGCTCGGGAGCTGCTTGCTGTAGGGGCACCCAGTAGGATGGAGGGAGGAGCCAGGAGCGCCGGTGAGGGACACGAGAAGAGGAGGATCTGGGCTGTTCTCATTACACAGAGTAGGTAAGTAGGAGATGTTTGTTATTTGAAAAAATTTGACTTTACAATCAGTTTAATAACTTTGTATGCTAAATTACATTATTACCATGGTTAATCCATTTTATGCTTGCCTAGTTACCAACCATATTGGGTGACAATATATTAAGTTTGCCTTCACTACCTGGTTTGGTGCCTGTTTTCTTTGATATAGCACTATTGTTGGGTACTAAGTATTACTTTCAGTGATATCCTGTAATATTGTATGTTTGTACACTCAACCTGGTGTGTCAGAGGTTTCTTGAGAAGGTCGAGGCAAAAAAACTGAGGACCCATCCTATCCAGCAGCTTATATGGGGAAGCGCTGTAATCTCACAAACATGAAATTTAAATCTGACCATTTTTTTTACTGACTTGCAAATTTTGGAAAAACAAGAGTGGAACTGTGTTCCGTATGACTTCCCTATTCTCCCCACTCATTTTGGGGTTCACGCATTAAACTGAAGAAGACATCAAAAGGTATGCAAGCATTGCAGTGCTGCAGCCTGTTCAATACTTTTATTGTATTGACAGGTTTACTCTAAGAATCAATGAATGAGAAATTCTACATTATATACAGACCATGTGTACCCATGGCCTGGCTACAAACACAGTGCAATGTGCAGCCAAGCAGTAAGATCGCTCTATTCACTTCACGGCAGCTTGTAAAGAGGACACATACATATGTTAATATAATGAATGAAGCGATCTCCCTGCACCAATCCCACAAATGATCATAGTAAATGCATGGAAAGAAGGATACAGGGAGATCACTCATTCATCACATTAATATATTTATGTGTCATGAAACTACCCGTGCTAAACCCTCTCCCAAAACAAGGAAACCTATTTAGCACAGGAGATGTAATGGAGATGAGATCAGAATGGATGTGTGAGTAGTGTGGCAGTCTAGGCAATATTAATAGTTTACAAATGTAAAAAAATTTAAGGAGAAATCCAATCAAAATAAAAAAAAAGATCAATACACATACATATTCTATGGTGGTGTCGCATTCAGTGTTTCATTATATAGCATAGTAAACCTAAAAAATGTGTAGCACAATGGTGTTTAGGCAGGACTGCTATTAAATTTATTTGCCAAGCCATAGTTGCCTTGGTCAATTGTTAGGAGTTCAATTGATTTTGCCCTAATTCTGGAATTGCTGTACTCTGTCACTAGGTGGCCGGGTATCTGGTGACATTAGATAAGACAAGGGCATTGCAAGGACAGATAAGGAATGAATGGGGTGTCTCGGCCAATTGGCAGGGATTTTATTGGATCCCTTGGCCTGCTGGGAGAACCTATTTATTTGAGTGGAGTCAGATGATCAGTGTTCTGTGCCAGCTGAATGGCTGTCTGGGTGGACGTGTGTTGTATTGCCCCGGGCTGCTAGGTCAGAAACCTAAGGCCTATCCTGGGGACATCTGGCTGCTAGGCCGTCTGAGGGCCAATCCAGAAGCAGGAAAGCAGCGTAGTGTTATGACTGCGGGCTTGTAGTCCAACCAGGAGTAGCGGTTCCGCCAGCCGAGGAACCAGTCATGGTCAGAGGTAGAAGGAAAGTTGTCACCACTAAGGGACATCCACCTTGCTATCGGAGACCATTGTGAGTAAGCTGAGGCCAGTACCAGAGCAGACTTCTCGCCAGCCGGGGACAGTGAGGAAGTCGGAAAACTTCAGCAGTTGCCAAGTCAGGGACTCAGCGGGACAGCAGAGGTGATGCTTGTGGAGTGTCAAGCCAGGGACCTAACGTGTCAGCAGGGGTGACGCTTGAGGAGTATCTGTGCGTGCCAAGCCAGGGACCCAGCAGTGAAACGGTAATGATGCTTGAGGAAGATACTGAGTGCTACAGTGAAAGAGTTCAGGGGATCCAGTGGCTAGTGGATCTGAAGTCTAGTAAAAGAGACTGGGAGCTCATTGAGTGAAGACCCACAGTAGGTCAGTGTGGGGTAAAGAGAACTGTTCATGTTGCAGATAGATGAATACCTTACCGTTAGTAACAGCTACAAGATTGTTGCCATAGGAGACAGCGGTCCTACCTATACAGAAGTGGTGTCCAGCTGGAGGCCTTCACCTGTATAGCTGTCTACCTATAGAAGTCTCGGAGTCTGCTAATTATCTTTGCATCTACCTAAAGGTGTCCTGGCCCTAACCATCTCTCCTACAGTTCTGTTTAAGAGACAATAAATCTCTTTGCATTCAAAAAGTATCTGGCGCCCGCCATTTCATCTTGCATTACACCCACCATGCCTTGTAACCCACTCTACACTGAAGGATGTCAGCTGTCCCTAACTCTGGAGGTCACCATTAGGCCTCAGGGGCTCCGGCACTTTGCTACAAATGTATACTTCCAAAATGCACAAAATGTTTTATCATTGGAAGAAAGCTTCGCTACTTTTCATACCTACTATTTAATGTGATTCTTTTACTTTAACAACCTAAAAAAAAGCATGTTTCAGTGTCCCTGGCTGCCGAATGCCAATATGTCCCTGGCTGCCAAATGCCTAAATGTGCTGATCGGGAAAAGCTTCATCATTTCTTGGCAGTGCCAAAGCTTGCTCACCTCTCCACCTCCTTGGGCCAATAGGAGTGCATGAGGCTGGGGGGGGGGGGGGAATCAAAAGCACCTGGCAATCTGGTTCCAGAGGTGCACTGAAAGCTGCTGCAAAAGTGTACAGACACCTCTAGATTCCTACTTTCCATTCCTGTCTGGCACTTTAAGAACATTGCACTTATGCAATAATAAATAAGTAAAACAAATATCAGAGCAGTGACTTGCTTTGCAGATAGCACCTTCCTAAAATTTCAACAACATTGTGCAGCAGTCTTTACACTACTAAAGTTGTTATATTACAGGGGTGTGATTTAAAAAAAAAAAAAAAAAAAAAAAACAAACACCTGTCCAAGGGATTAAATCTACTTGTCCTAAGAAAAAATAAAAATAAAAATGTTGCCAAGATGGAAAATATGAAGGGTTGGAGTTTTTTTATTAGGCAGAGGTGCTTTTAGGAATGTCTGGGGCTTTTAAAGTGGGAGTAAACTTCCGTGCATGAATTTTACATTTAGGTAAGCCTATAATAAAGCTTACCTATAAGTACTGTAAATATCTACTAAGCGTGCACCATGCACCCTGAAGGAACGGCATGCCCGTGCCATTCCTTCAGAGTCCTGTCCCGTTATTATGGCTCCCGTGCGCAAGCGCAGGAGTGACATTGTCGCGGTTCTGGCCACTCACACAGCTGGAGTCCCCGAACACGTAAGAAAGACCAGGTGAAGATGGAAGCGCGTTCAGCTGTGACAGCGCGCCGCTAGAGGGCTTCGTTCTAAGGTAAGTTTCACATAATGTGCTAGTATGCAATGCATATTAGCACATTATAATATTGCCCTGCAGGGTTTAAAAATACATAAAAAATCCAGCGGTTTACTACTGCTTTGAAAATTAAAGGGACTTTATGGCAACTTAAACTTATAATGTTTTTTATTTTTTTTGCTACAAGGGACGTTCAAGTCAAACCAGTACCTTTCATTTTACAGGTATAAAAAGGGATGCTAGCGTGGCGGTACTATACGCAGTAGTAAGTGGCAAGTGTGTACTATTACTAATAGGCAGCGCACATGTCACGGGCCAGTCCAGAGACCGTTAACTAAGCTTAAACATGCGCAATTAGTTTCGTTACAAATTTGTTTTCGGACTAAATTCGGCATATTCGTTCATTTGGAAGCATCCGAATAAACAAAAGACTCTTTTGACGAATGCATCCGAAAATGAAATGTCAGAAACAACGAAAATCCAAAAGAACGAAGATTGATTCAACCTACGAGTTAAACTAATCGATTACCGTATATACTCGAGTATAAGCCGACCCGAGTATAATCCGAGGTACCTAATATTACCCCAATAAATTGGGAAAACTTATTGACTCGAGTATAAGCCATGGGGGGGAAATGTGTCCATTGCCACCTCACTGTGCCAATTGCCCAACCTTACCGTGCCCATTACCACCTCACTGTGCCCATTGCCACCTTACTGTGCCCATTGCCACCTTACTGTGCCCAACCTCACCGTGTCCATTGCCACCTCACTGTGCCACCTTACTGTGCCCATTGCCAGCTTACTGTGCCCAACCTCACTGTGTCCATTGCAGCCTCCCTGTGCCCGAGTGTACCTGAAAATCTTCTTATACTGCGGCCGGCGTCCATTGTTTAAATATCACGCCTTTCTCCTGGTCCCTTCCGTGATAGGCGTTGCCAGCAAACACTGTGTTGAGTGTTCCGCCTATCACAGAGATCTTCTCATTCTCGTACTCCGTTTCCCAGCAGGCACTGTGTTCAGTGTTCCGACAATCACGGACGTCTTTTCATCCTCGGACAAGAGAACGTCCATGATAGGCGGAACACTGAACACAGTGTCTGCTGGGAAACGGAGTCCGAGAATGAGAGGACCTCTGTGATAGGCGGAACACTCAACACAGTGTTTGCCGGAAACGCCTATCACGGAAGGGACCAGGAGAAAGCTGCGATATTTAAATAATGGACGCCGGCCGCACTATAAGAAGATTTTCAGGTACTGACTCGAGTATAAGCTGAGGGGTGTACTTTCAGCCCTAAAAAAAGGGCTGAAAAACTCGGCTTATACTCAAGTATATACGGTACATTCAGATCATTTAATTTTTCGTATTTTCTATTATAATTAAATAATTAAATATGATTATAGTTTTTATTATTATTATTTATTATTATAAACCAAATAAATTATAGGTAAAATAGCTGAAGTCAGTAATATTTATTTTCAGGTCTCTGCACTATAGCAGCTAATTTGGGATAGATCAGATTTACATTTTTATTGGAATTTCCTTTCAAATTTGGCTAAAGTAACTATTAGCGAACATGACGAATATGAATGCATTCGAAATTATGCATTATCCAAAGTAGCGAATGCCGCATCTAAACGAATGTAACAAAACCAATACGAATGCATCCAAAGTTACGAATTATCCAAAGTAACGAATGCCGCATCTAAACTAATGGAACAGAACTAATACAAATGCATCCGAAGTTACAAATGATCCGAAGTAACGAATGTCGATCATAACGAATGATCCGATAAACAAAAAATAAAAACAAATGAAACGAAACAAAACAAATTTTTGGGTAGTGCACATGTCTAATCAAGATGGCAGACAACATTGTTAGTGCGTGCATGAAACAGCATGTGGTGATGAAGTTTCTTATGAACGAAGGCGTAAAACTCGTGGATAACTACAGAAGACTTCAAGCACAGTACGGTGATGAGACGCTCAGCCGCAGTAAGACATTTGAATGGTGTAAAGGTTTCAAAGATGGCTGTATGTCCATCAGTGATGATCCCGGGTGTAGTGGTTCCCAGCCCACAGCAGCCATTCCTGTGTACATTCAGAGCGTGGAACGCCTGATCCTGGATAATTGACACATAGCCCGTCGTGAAATTGCACAAGAGACAAATCTTTCTGATGATGAAGTGAAGCAGGCTGTCCTAGGATGGTTCAGGCGTACTGACACATCTTTCTATGCCAAAGCTTTCCAGGAATTACTGTATTTATTGGCGTATAACACTCACTTTTTTACCCTGAAAATAGAGGGTAAACTGTACCTGCGTGTTATACGCAGGGGGCTGTGGAAAGTTTTTTTCCTGAAACTTCCCTCTTAAAGTTAGGGTGCGTGTTATACGCCTGTGCGTGTTATACGCCGATAAATATGGTAGTTAAATGCTGGGATAAGTGTATAAATGTAGAAGGTGAGTATGTAAATGCAGTTTCCACGCCTTGAAATGTGTTCTTTTATTATATAAACTCAAAAGTCCCAGTTTGACTTAAACGCCTCTAATAGAAAATTTCTTAGAACCCCAAAGGCCCTAATGAATAATTGGTGGGTGTTGCAATTTTTTTATGTAACACGGTATTTGCACAGTGTTTTTTTCAAACACAATTAATTTCTTTTTTTAAATACACTTTTTGAATTTTAATGCAAAAAAACGAAATTTTTGGTAAAATATAAAAGATGATGCTATGCCAAGTACCGTATATACTCGAGTATAAGCCGACCCAAATATAAGCCGAGGCACCTAATTTTACCCCCAAAAAACTGGGAAAACGTATTGACTCGAGTATAAGCCTAGGGTGTCCATCTGCATGCCTCAATGCGCCTCACTTTTTCCTCACTGTGTCCATGTGCATACCTCACTGTGTCCATGCCTCACTGTGTCCATGTCTCACTGTGCCCATGCCTCACTGTACCCAATCTCCCTACCTGATCTCCGGCGCTGTGTGACTAGACTGACTTTTAACATGGGAGTCTATGGAAGGGATACCCAGCTTTGAAAAATCGGTGCTCCCCGGCCGTAGGTCCCCTCTACACCAAACTTTGCACACTTGTAGAAGAAGAGTGGAGCTACATGTGTGCCAAGGGGACCTACAGATGGCCGGGATCAGGCGCACAAAGTTGAAGTCGGACACAGACCCGAGTATAAGCCGAGGGGGACATTTTCAGCACAAAAAAATGTGCTGAAAAACTCGGCTTATACTCGAGTATATACGGTAAATAGATACCAAACATCATACCATAGAGACGGACAAAGACTGGAACAGCTCTGTCGAAAGATGGAAAAGCCCAGGTATAGGGATGGAGGAATCCATTAATTTTTAAGGGAAGAATTGAGGAGTCTGGGGATATGAACGGAAGGATGGAGGGGTCCATAGATAAATACAGGCAGTCCCTGAGTTACAAAATCCTGAATTACATACAAACAATACTTACAAACAGAGGGAGGCAACAGGAAGCGAGAGGACATCTAACTCTAGGAAGGGAAAGTCATTCAAAGAGTTATCATGAGAAAGGGGTATCTCCACTAAAGCTTTATCACCAATCCTTGTTTCCACAACAACCCAAAATTTTCAAAATCCAATTGTCACAAGGACAGAAATTGAGGTGCAATTGTCTGAACACGGGCACAGACAGCAAAACAAATGTTACAGGAATGTTAAGTCTTCCCTATGCTATCCAAAAAACGTAAATAAATAAAAATTGGGCTGGAGTTACACTTAAAAGTATAACTGTTCCAACTTACATACAAATTCAGCTTAAGAACAAACCTACAGACCCTATCTTGTTGGTAACCTGGGGACTGCCTGTAATGGAAGGATAGAAGAGTCTGGTGATATGAACTGAAGGATGGAAAAATCCATGGATAGAAAATGAAGGATGGAGGAGTTCAGAGATAAGAGTTTAAACATAGTGGAATCCACAAATAGGAATGGAAGGATAGAGGAATCCATGGATAGGAATGGAAGGCTGGAGAAGTTCAGGAATATGCATTGAAGGATGGAGGAGTCCAAGGGGGTAAAGAAACTGAAGGATAGAAGAGCCCGGGGATAGGGATGGAGGAATCTATGGATAAGAAAGGAAGTGTGGAGGAGTCTGGGGATAGGAACTGAGGGGTGGGGGAATCCATGGATAGGAATGGAAGGCTGGAAGAATCCAGGAAAATGCATAAAAAAATGGAGGAGTCCAATGGGGTATAGGAACTGAAGGATAGAAGAGCCCGGGGATAGGGATGGAGGAATCTATGGTTAAAAAAATAGGGTGGAGGAGTCTGGGGATAGGAACCGCAGAATGGAGGAGTCCATGGATAGGAATGGAAGGATGGAAGAGTCCATGCTAATGGATTGAAGGATGGAGGAGTACAGGGATAGGGATAGAGGAGTCCAAGGGTAGAGATGGCAGACAGAGAGAAGCTCTTGTGCTGTGACTTCTTGCTATATGTGTGTGGCGCTCATGGTGTCAGTGGGGGCCTCAGGTGAGATTGTCATCATGGAGTCCTCCAGGTAGAGGTGCCCCTGTGCTGTATAGATGGCAGGGTTGGGGGTCTCATAGGCAACAGCACCAGCACAGACAGGCCGAGCTGCCCCCAGCCCCGGCCCTCCATGTCCCCACCAACATGTGCACATGTGTTTATTCCTAAGGGTGCGTTTGTGAACAGTAGTTCTCATCATTGTCCTGTCCCGTATTGTCTTTTGATTTTACATCTTGCACAGTGTAACCTCTGGTCTGTTTATGCTTCATGTGCTACAGGTGCACACAGCGTGGCTCATCACCGACTAATTCCACCGCCATGACACTACTATACTGACAGACAACTTTTCCCAAAGACTAAGAATTTCCTCACCTCACAGTGCTGTCGGCCAATCACACCACACAGAGGTGACAAGTACACCAGCCATAGGGCACTCCTCCTGTCAGTCATTCTGCATTTCCTGCCCACTAACAAACCCTGAGCGATTCTATTCATGAATAGTGGAACGGGACAGCCAGCGGGATGAGGGGATGTCCCCTCCCGCTGCTTGTAAAAGCGATCCATCAGCTAGTTAGGCGCTCCGATTGCTTTTACAAGAAAGCCAACACTTAGCTCTAAACCCTGCTGCTTGCCCGCAGCAAGGCCAAATGTAAAAAAAAAACTCTTGCCCTGCGCCCGACACTGCATGTCCCGAGCACCAGGCCATAGGAATTGCTGCGCTTATTTATTTCACAGTACTGATATATGCTAGGTTAATGGCTGCACCCAACAGGATATATACTTGGCAAATATACTAGCTCATGCTTCACATATTTGACAAGTGGTTTTGGATATTAACAATGACTCGTGGTTTGTAGTCAAACAGGTTTTGGTTCCAGACTTAAAATACCATTTAAAGGGGGGTAGAGTATTGTTTTAAAAGAGGAGAAGATTTGTGGACTTGCGTGTTTAATAGAAATTCCAACTGTCATCTCACATTTCATATATCCCAAGTAGGGGATCTTACCCATAGAAGCCCCTGAATGCAAAAGAATGCCATAAACATGCCTAAAAATTTGATGCTGCACTAAGCAGTAAAAGTGTGGGCCACATCACACATCACATTTATTCGTGACTATAAAGGAAACTCCACTTTCACTTAAAACTATACAACATTTGTAAGCCACACAAACCATTTTGACATTGTAGTTATTAAAAATGACCTTCACATTTCAACCTGCAGCCACATTCATCTTAAAACATACCAAAAATACAAAGTTGCTCCCTTGCAACCAGTGGATAAAAGGCACAGTATGTGTACGGAATTCCCCCATGCCCCTCCAACAAAAGCAAAAAAAACACACATTTTCTCTCATGATTGTCCCACTTTCCTGAGGGACAGGAATGAAATGTGTAGGGTATTGGCTCACTTTCCTGAGGGACGGGAATGAAAAGCGTAGGGTATTGGCTCACTTTCCTGAGGGACGGGAATGAAATGCGTAGGGTTTTGGCTCACTTTCCTGAGGGACCGGAATGAAATGCGTAGGGTATTGGCTCACTTTCCTGAGGGACGGGAATGAAATGCGTAGGGTATTGGCTCACTTTCCTGAGGGATGGGAATGAAATGTGTAGGGTATTGGCTCACTTTCCTGAGGGACCGGAATGAAATGCGTAGGGTATTGGCTCACTTTCCTGAGGGATGGGAATGAAATGCGTAGGTTATTGACTAACTTTCCTGAGGGACGGGAATGACATGGATAGGGTATGGGCTCACTTTCCTGAGGGATGGGAATGAAATGCATAGGGTATTGGCTCACTTTCCTGAGGGACGGGAATGAAATGCGTAGGGTATTGGCTCACTTTCCTGAGGGACAGGAATGAAATGTGTAGGGTATTGGCTCACTTTCCTGAGGGACCGAAATGAAATGCGTAGGGTATTGACTCACTTTCCTGAGGGACGGGAATAAAAAACCATAGGGTATTGGCTCACTTTCCTGAGGGATGGGAATGAAATGCATAGGGTATTGGCTCACTTTCCTGAGGGATGGGAATGAAATGCATAGGGTATTGGCTCACTTTCCTGAGGGACAGGAATGAAATGCGTAGGGTATTGACTCACTTTCCTGAGGGACGGGAATAAAAAACCGTAGGGTATTGGCTCACTTTCCTGAGGGACGGGAAAGAAATGCGTAGAGTATTGGCTCACTTTCCTGAGGGACGGGAATGAAATGCGTAGAGTATTGGCTCACTTTCCTGAGGGACGGGAATGAAATGCGTAGGGTATTGGCTCACTTTCCTGAGGGACGGGAATTAAATGCGTAGGGTATTGGCTCACTTTCCTGAGGGATGGGAATGAAATGCGTAGAGTATTGGCTCACTTTCCAGAGGGATGGGAATGAAATGCATAGGGTATTGGCTCACTTTCCTGAGGGAAGGGAATGAAATGCGTAGGGTATTGGCTCACTTTTCTGAGGGACGGGAATGAAATGCGTAGGGTATTGGCTCACTTTCCTGAGGGACGGGAATGAAATGCGTAGGGTATTGGCTCATTTTCCAGAGGGATGGGAATGAAATGTGTAGGGTATTGGCTCACTTTCCTGAGTAATGGGAATGAAATGCGTAGGGTATTGGCTCACTTTCCTGAGGGATGGGAATGAAATGCGTAGGGTATTGGCTCACTTTCCTGAGGGAAGGGAATGAAATGCGTAGGGTATTGGCTCACTTTTCTGAGGGACGGGAATGAAATGCGTAGGGTATTGGCTCACTTTCCTGAGGGACGGGAATGAAATGCATAGGGTATTGGCTCACTTTCCTGAGGGATGGGAATGAAATGCGTAGGGTATTGGCTCACTTTCCAGAGGGATGGGAATGAAATGCATAGGGTATTGGCTCACTTTCCAGAGGGATGGGAATGAAATTCATAGGGTATTGGCTCACTTTCCAGAGGGATGGGAATGAAATGCGTAGGGTATTGGCTCACTTTCCTGAGGGAAGGGAATGAAATGCGTAGGAAATTGGCTCACTTTCCTGAGGGACGGGAATGAAATGCGTAGGGTATTGGCTCACTTTCCTGAGGGAAGGGAATGAAATGCGTAGGATATTGGCTCACTTTCCTGAGGGACGGGAATGAAATGCGTAGGGTATTGGCTCACTTTCCAGAGGGATGGGAATGAAATTCGTAGGGTATTGGCTCACTTTTCTGAGGGACGGGAATGAAATGCGTAGGGTATTGGCTCACTTTCCTGAGGGACGGGAATGAAATGCGTAGGGTATTGGCTCACTTTCCTGAGGGAAGGGAATGAAATGCGTAGGAAATTGGCTCACTTTCCTGAGGGACGGGAATGAAATGCGTAGGGTATTGGCTCACTTTCCAGAGGGATGGGAATGAAATTCGTAGGGTATTGGCTCACTTTTCTGAGGGACGGGAATGAAATGCGTAGGGTATTGGCTCACTTTTCTGAGGGACGGGAATGAAATGCGTAGGGTATTGGCTCACTTACCTGAGGGACGGGAATGAAATGCGTATGGTATTGGCTCACTTTCCTGAGGGACGGGAATGAAATGCGTAGGGTATTGGCTCACTTTCCAGAGGGATGGGAATGAAATGCATAGGGTATTGGCTCACTTTCCTGAGGGAAGGGAATGAAATGCGTAGGGTATTGGCTCACTTTTCTGAGGGACGGGAATGAAATGCGTAGGGTATTGGCCCACTTTCCTGAGGGACGGGAATGAAATGCGTAGGGTATTGGCTCACTTTCCAGAGGGATGGGAATGAAATTCGTAGGGTATTGGCTCACTTTCCTGAGGGACGGGAATGAAATGCGTAGGGTATTGGCCCACTTTCCTGAGGGATGGGAATGAAATGCGTAGGGTATTGGCTCACTTTCCAGAGGGATGGGAATGAAATGCGTAGGGTATTGGCTCACTTTCCTGAGGGACGGGAATGAAATGCGTATGGTATTGGCTCACTTTCCTGAGGGACGGGAATGAAATGCGTAGGGTATTGGCTCACTTTCCAGAGGGATGGGAATGAAATGCGTAGGGTATTGGCTCACTTTCCTGAGGGACGGGAATGAAATGCGTATGGTATTGGCTCACTTTCCTGAGGGACGGGAATGAAATGCGTAGGGTATTGGCTCACTTTCCAGAGGGATGGGAATGAAATTCGTAGGGTATTGGCTCACTTTCCTGAGGAATGGGAATGAAATGCGTAGGGTATTGGCTCACTTTCCTGAGGGACGGGAATGAAATGCGTAGGGTATTGGCTCACTTTCCAGAGGGATGGGAATGAAATTCGTAGGGTATTGGCTCACTTTCCTGAGGAATGGGAATGAAATGCATAGGGTATTGGCTCACTTTCCTGAGGGAAGGGAATGAAATGCGTAGGGTATTGGCTCACTTTTCTGAGGGACGGGAATGAAATGCGTAGGGTATTGGCCCACTTTCCTGAGGGACAGGAATGAAATGCGTAGGGTATTGACTCACTTTCCAGAGGGATGGGAATGAAATGCATAGGGTATTGGCTCACTTTCCTGAGGGAAGGGAATGAAATGCATAGGGGCGGGGCCTTGGTGCTGACATCATCGGGCATGCACACCGAGTCGGGCGGCATGCTGGATTGTTATATGCGATTAACCACATTTAGCTTTTTGAATAGTTTTTTTTCATATTTGTGGTCTTTTAAATACTTCTCTTCCTTAAATATTTGTAGTGCAGAGACCATTAACAGATTATATGAATTCATCTAACATGCAGAAAAAAGGGGAATTTTATATTTAATTTTAAAACAAGGTACATAAATTGACCATCATGACAAAAACAGGAATGTCCCTGGAAATTAGGGAGAGTTAACGATTATTTGATAAGCACTAGGGAAGATACAAATCTGCTATGGGCTCTGGGGCAAATTTAGAATGAATGTATACAATCTCTACATGTTGATGTACAACATAGCAAAGTAACGGAGCTCTAGGAATGGAATCGATAGGGAACCCGTATAACACACAGATATTGTGCTGTTCAGTGACAGCAAGACCAATGGCCCAATTTAACTCTTTAATGAGAGGCCTTGCGTTTCAATCTGCTCATGCATTCTCTTCGCTATCTATAATATATATCTTTTATTTCATTATTTATGTGTCTTTAATGGCTTTCATATTCACCATTCTGTGACATTAGCAAAGTCAAAGTGCATAACTAAAAATCCTCTCGTGTCAACAGTAAGTAAAGAAAATCTGGATATATTTTGGAGTAATTATTTTTTGGTAAAATAAGGCCCAGCTCTATGGGTGATATCAGATGGCAGTTTTTAAATTAAGAATAACAGCATCTTTTTCTCTTCTGCTTCAACTCAGTGAAGGTTTAAATTGGGATTGCCCTAGTGCAGTCATACAAGTGTGTGAGAGGGAGAATTGTTCCAAAAAATTATAATTGCAACATTTTATAAAACTGATCATTCTCCGTTATGCTTGTGTGATGGGACTGGGATCGCAGTTCAGACCTATGCTGAATTGATGTGGTATGCATCAGCTCAGCAGGAGGAAAAAAAATGGCATAAACATCCATCTGACAAAATCCTCTAACCTAACGTAGAACAAAAGGAAATACATGTTTTCATGTTGGATAGAGATATGGACCGTACACACGATCCGAATATCCTACGAAAAATGTCGTCCGAGGAAGAATCGTACGATAATCGGATCGTTAGTACAGAGCTTCCGTCAGCCGATCATGACAGTTCATCCGATATTATTTTATCGGACATGCACGAAAATTTTCCTCGTACGATACCTAATCGTACGATTTTCATTTAGTCAGTATAGTTGTCTTCCGAAAATACAACACAAATAAACTAAAAAAGTCGGACGATCTGTCGTCCGATTTTCGGATCGTGTGTACGGGGCATAAGGGAGGGTAAGGCCTGAAAGGGATGCACAGGTGTTCCAAACATCCCAGTGCAGGCAGTTCTACCGTGTTTCCCTGAAAATAGGACCTACCTCGAAAATAAGACCTATCGTCATTTTCCAGGAGGGCTGCAATATAAGCCCTACCCCGAAAATAAGCCCTAGTTTAAAATGCTTGTAAAATCCTATGATCCACTCTATGACAGTAGTATATAATGTACAATGTGTGTGTTTCTGTAATATAATTGTGGGGAAGAGAGTTGTGGTGGGTCACAGAAGTGCAGAGCGGCACTATAACAAAGGTATTTGGCACAATTATATTACAGAAACTCACACATTGTACATTATATACTACTGTAATAGAGTAGATTATAGGATTTTATAGGATTTTACAAGCATTTTAACTAAGTTCACACTGGGGATTCCTATCAGGCAGGGAGGGAGAGGGGGAGAGAAGACAGCACATTACATGGTAAGACCTACCCCGAAAATAAGCCCTACTGTGTTCTTTGTTGTCAAAATTATTATAAGACTCTGGCTTATTTTCGGGGAAACATGGTATGTCAAGACACAGCCGCTGCTCCTAATTTGACATCCATGTGGGTACAGATCCCCAAACACAGACACTGTGGTTTTGGGGGTCCTACACCCACACAGATGTCAAATTGGAAGCAGTGGTTGTGTTTGTGTAGCTGCTGCATCCCAATTGACATGAGTGGGTCTGCCTGCATGTGGACGCTCAGAACACCTGTGCACCCCACGCAGGCAAAACACAGTCCTCACATGGGTGTCCATTAAGTACGCTTGTGTGAACAAGGCCTAACACTCCCTTACTCTATCCAAAACTTAAAAAAAGCCTTTCATTTAGTTCTAAGCTAGGATACAGGATATTATCATATGGATGTTCATGAGACCGAAAATGAAAAGCCGCCATGTCTTTTCTCCCTCTGAGCACACACTGTCTACAGAGATGTCAAATTGGGTGCGGCGGCTGTGTCCATGTAGCTGCTGTGTCAAAACTGAATGGTACTGCCTGCACATACAGTATCTCACAAAAGTGAGTACACCCCCCACATTTTTGTAAATATTTTATTATATCTTTTCATGTGACAACACTGAAGAAATGACACTTTGCTACAATGTAAAGTAGTGAGTGTACAGCTTGTATAACACTGTAACTTTTCTGTCCCCTCAAAATAACTCAACACACAGCCATTAATGTCTAAACCGCTGGCAACAAAAGTGAGTACACCCCTTTGTTAAAATGTCCAAATTGGGCCCAAAGTGTAAATATTTTGTGCAGCGACCATTATTTTCCAGCACTGCCTTAACCCTCTTGGGCATGGAGTTCACCAGAGCTTCACAGGTTGCCACTGGAGTCCTCTTCCACTCCTCCATGACGACATCACAGAGCTGGTGGATGTTAGAGACCTTGCGCTCCTCCACCTTCCGTTTGAAGATGCCCCACAGATGCTCAATAATGTTTAGGTATGGAGACATGCTTGGCCAGTCCATCACCTTTACCCTCAGCTTCTTTAGCAAGGCAGTGGTCGTCTTGGAGGTGTGTTTGGGGTAGTTATCATGTTGGAATACTGCCCTGTAGCCCAGTCTCCGAAGGAAGGGGATCATGCTCTGCTTCAGTATGTCACAGTATATGTTGGCATTCATGGTTCCCTCAATGAACTGTAGCTCCCCAGTGCTGGCAGCGCTTATGCAGCCCCAGAACATGACACTCCCACCACCAGGCTTCACTGTAGGCAAGACACACTTGTCTTTGTACTCCTCACCTGGTTTCCGTGACACACGCTTGACACAATCTGAACCAAATAAGTCATCAGACCACAGGACATGGTTTCAGTAATCCATGCCTTTAGTCTGCTTGTCTTCAGCAAACTGTTTGCAGGCTTTCTTGAGCTTCATCTTTAGAAGAGACTTCCTTCTGGGACGACAGCCATGCAGACCAATTTGATGCAGTGTGCAGTGTATGGTCTGAGCAATGACAGGCTGATCCCCCACCCCTTCAACCTCTGCAGCAATGCTGGCAGCACTCATACGTCTATTTCTCAAAGACAACCTCTGCATATGAAGCTGAGCATGTGCACTCAACCTCTTTGGTCGACCATGGCGAGGCCTGTTCTGAGTGGAACCTGTCCTGTTAAACCGCTGTATGGTATTGGCCACCGTGCTGCAGCTCAGTTTCAGGGTCTTGGCAATCTTCTTATAGCCTAGGCCATCTTTAAGTAGAGCAACAATTCTTTTTTTCAGATTATCAGAGAGTTCTTTGCCATGAGGTGCCATGTTGAACTTCCAGTGACCAATATGAGAGAGTGAGAGCGATAACACCAAATTTAACACACCTGCTCCCCATTCATACCTGAGACCTTGTAACACTAACGAGTCAGATGACACCATGGAGGGAAAATGGCTAATTGGGCCCAATTTGGATATTTTCACTTAGGGATGTACTCACTTTTGTTGCCACCATTAATGGTGTGTTGCGTTATTTTGAGGGGACAGCAAATTTACACTGTTATACAAGCTGTACACTCACTACTTTACATTGTAGCAAAGTATAATTTCTTCAGTGTTGTCACATAAAAAGAGATATTAAAATATTTACAAAAATGAGAGGGGTGTACTTACTTTTGTGAGATACTGTAGATCTGTATCCTATGCATTCAAAACATGGCCCACAAATGGTTGAACGCTTAAGTACGCCCTTGTGAGTGAGGCCAGGGTCGTCCTTAACGCAGGGCAAAAGGGGCAGCTGCCCCGGGCCCAGTCATTGTGGGGCCCAAAGCAGCTGCCCTTTGAGCCTGCACTGCCTATAAATAGATAAGTGGATTGGAGTAGCCCAAGAAAATGTTTGCCCAGGGTCCAATCACTAATAAAATTGGCTATGAATGAGGCACTATAACCCCTGTTCAGTTTTTTTTTTTTGTGCCTTCTGTGCCAATGTTTCAATAGAATAATGTAAATGACAGTTTAGAAGCAGGGTTTGACACGCTTTGCATTTCTTCGGATGCAGCATATTGATAATCAAATGCAGCCTTTTCTTGCTATCTGTGTTTTCCATTCAATGCATAAATTTGAGAAGCATTGCATTCAAATAGAAATGACTGCATTTGACAAATGTCTGTGTACGTGAGCCCCCAAATTGCACAGTTTGACTACCCACCAACCTTTAGGCTGAGCAAACATAGCAGTGAATGCAGAACTATAGTCCAGCATTAAAAATTGCTAGCAGGTACAGTTTTTTGGCAGACAAAAACAGCAAAGTATCTTATTTCCCCCATGCTGCTAACAACTTGAAGAATTAGCCAGAGATGATGCGCATTTGCAGGTGTTACATCATCAGTGGCCATCCAATGGCCCAGGAGGAATGTCACAAGACCTGGAAGAAGCAAGGGAGATGGTGGCAGTGTTGAGCAGAGTGGATTGAACCTGTCACTACTGGAGGTGGGAACACTGAGAAGTAATTGCAAAATGTTCAAGTATACTGTGAATAATTGCACATTATGGCAACAGATCACATCAGAATTTAGCTCCATTTTAATTAAAGGATGGAAGTGGAAATTGCCACAAACACATTGAACAGTGCATCTGAATGTTGGTTAAATGGATGATCATCTGGAAGATAGAATATGTGGAATAATGGATTGTGATTCATTCAATTCATCCTGTTTTAGAACAGGAAAAAATAAATTACATTATGGCACTCACAAACCATTACCCATGAAAACAGAGACCCCATCTCCTTTATTTCCATTTCTATTTATAATATAAATCTTTGCAGAAAAGGAATCGAGGAGGCGGGGAAAAGGTCTCAACCAATATATATGCACAGATAGATTACACAGTATTTGAAAAAACAGCAATAACAAAGATTGTGCACCAGCATCAAAAGAGGCTACATACCGTTCAATACCAAAATGAAACAACATTTTATACCTAGAAAGTTAGTAAATAGAAAGAGTGCGAGTCTAGTGTGGTATATTTTAGCACACTTTTAAAAGTGCTATCAAATGTACAACACAAAGCTTGTATACCTTACAAGAGAACCCACTACAAAAAAATAATAATAATAATGTTTGACTACATGCAGGCTGCTTGGGAGTTCCCTCTATTGGCAAACTGCCGCTAACCTTTTTTGTGCAAGAGTGAGCAACAATTCTTAACAAGAATGAAAAGGAGAAGTACAGCCAAAGATCTTTTCGCCATACTTCTGTGGGTCACAGGATTTCACTTAGTTCTGCACTCCTGTGGCCAAGATTCAGCCAACAGCGGGCTAAAGCCCACTGTCAGCTGAAGCCACAGAGCCAGTCCAGACTCTGCAGGGATCCTGACATAAATGCCGGGATCTACCCAGATGCCTGACTGGCAGCTGGCTCAGCCTCTCAGCGAGCCGCTGACAGCCTGAGCCAGCCACTCCTGCCCCCTCTACAGTCCAGCGCTCCGGTGAACGCTGCAGGGGCAGAGAATAGGGCAGTGACTGACAGTAACTATTAGGAACAAGAGATGCATTATATGGTGCCTGCGCAGTTATAACTGTATTAGGAAGAGTCTATAACATTGTTTGTTTACTACTACTTTAACTCTGAGAGTAAATATAGAAAAAAGGCAGTCTGGGAAGTAAAGTTTTTAAATGTGATAAGTGCCTGAGTGGACGCCACAGGTGTTTTTTTCTCAGAGTGAAAAAGGTAAGTAATATTAAGCGAGTGTCAGCTCTGCAGGCAAGAGCAGAATAAACAGCAGGCTAAAATTTGCAATTTGGCAAATGCATTTGTAGGGAGGGTAGTGTTTTCTCTCAAAATGAATGCAATAAACAACTTCTAACAACTCTCATGGTAGGAGCTCACATGCTCACACATACATGGCTGCAACAGAGACAAGGGTGGGAGGAGAAATCACCAGAGAGGTGAGTACCAGTGAGCTTATTTTGTCTAGAATTAGCAAAGGAACAGAGTCTTTTTAAGACTATTAACAGCCAGGCCTAAAGCATTATCCGAAGGATGTCATCAAGTTTTTGTACGGGCTGAAGGTTTTTTACTTTCATGTGTAGCGGCCTCCACCCTCTCCTCTCTACTCTTCTTGCTCTGGCGCTCGTCTAGGGGTACTCTGAAGGAGAGAGTGCGGGGTCACCACGCCAAGTCCCCCTGCAGAGTATGTGCAGTGAGAGACAATCCTCTTTTACCTTCGGGTCGGTGTTCTGCATCCGGAGACCTCCTCCTTGTTTTTCTCGAACAATGCCTGCCAGTAAATGAGCCCCACACCACTAAAGTCCAACACTCCTTTATTCTTCCAATAACAGAGTAATGCACAGACAGTTGGACTCCCTCAACGAACAGAACAGACAAGGGGGGTGTGGATGCGAGTAGGCCCAGGCACAATGAATTCTCCACTTTCCTTCCTGAAAGTGGGTTGCGGTCTCCGAGCGAAGGGGGATTTCCTTCCAGGCGGTCTCCGATGGAAGGCTCACCTGTCACCGGCAATATGCTGCACCGGGTCTTCAAGCAAGTATCTCCCACCAGTCCATTACGCCCTCCGGATTCGGGTACCCACTCCCAGGGTCCCCTAGGATCTCCTTCCCTCGCGGAACTCAGTGTTGGGCACTGAGCTCCAGACCTCCATCCGAGTACCTCACCCCAGGCTAAAGGTGCCGGGGATGGAACACGACCTCCGAACGTCCTCTAGGCCTAGGCCGCCTAGAGGACCGACACGAACCACCGCCCACAGGCTGAAGGTGCCCGGGACTCGACCTTGTGACAAAGATGGCCGCCCCTTTATACCCTCTCCCAGCAAACACGGCGGGTTCCCCGCCCCACCATACTGCTGCCGAGGGAGGACAAAAAGGGAGCCCGGCACACAGCAATGGTTCAACCCCAGCCCAAGGCGACAGCGCCACCTGATCTCCATGTCGATCTAGCAATATGCACGAGCAACAGCTCTCCTGGGTCCCTCCATTCTCATTGGCTGCGACACAGCAGCGAAACCATTGGCTTCTGCTGCTGTCAATCCCAGGCATTTAGGAGGGGGGGTGAGGCCAAGCCGCACTCTGTGTGTCTTATTGACACACAGAGGCGGCTCGAGAGCGAGCACACACAAGTGCACAGGGACATTCACAGCGGCCCTTTACCATGTGATCAGCTGTGTCCAATCACAGTTGATCACATGTAAACAGACTTGCCGGTTAACGGCAGCCCTTTCCTCACACGCTGTGTCTGTATAGGAAAGGAAAGTCAATACTGGCAAAGCTGTCAGCACACAGTGTACACTGATAATCAGGGCACTGATCATCAGTCCCCTGATGATCAGTGCCCATCAGTGCCGAATGCCAATTAGTGCAGCTGCCCATCAGTGGCCATTAGTGCAGCCTCATTATGGCCCATCAGTGCCTCCTATCAGTGCCCATTAGTGCAGCCTCATCAGTGCCCATCAGTGCAACCTCATCAGCGCACATCAGCGAAGAAGACAAATTATTTATTTGCTAAATTTTATTACAGAAACTAAGAAAAACATTTTTTCCCCCAAAATGTTCGACCCAGTGGTGATTAAATAACACCAAAAGAATGCTCTATCTGTCTCAAAAAAATTATAAAAATGTCATATGGGTACAGTGTTGCAAGACGGTGTCGCAGTTGTCATTCAAAGTGTTAAAAGATGAAACTTGGCCCGGGCAGGAAGGGGTGAAAGTGCCTGGTATCGAAGTGGTTAAACAGGCAGTGCACATCTAGTTTACAAGTGATAATGAGATCTGCTAGCACAGTACAGGCAGATTTGTTTTTGGTAAACATAATTTCCCAAGCCCCTCCATAACATTAGATATATGAGGCATACTAGGTAAGATTTTTAAAAAGAAAAGCAAGTAAAAAGGTAAGCAGACATTTTTAAAGCTATCCAATGTGAATGGGCACATGTAAGATGGCTGCAAAAATTGGAAATGCACTGTATTTGCCTATTATCAAATAAGAAAGAAGAACCCAAGTTGTAGATAACATTTATCCTAATGCCGCTTACACACGACCATTTTTCATGACGAGAAAAATGCAATTTTTTAATTTGGTCATTAAAAACGATCGTGTGTAGGCTCCAGAGCATTTTTTGCGACATGAAAAATGGGCATTATAAATTTGGAACATGCTCTATTTTTTCTCGTTGTTTTTCACGTCGTCGTTTTTCTCGTCATGAAAAACGGCCGTGTGTCGGCTTTAACGACGTGAAAAAAACACGCGTGCTCAGAAGCAAGTTATGAGATGGGAGCGCTCGTTCTGGTAAAACTAGCGTTCATAATGAAGATAGCACATTCGTCACACTGTACGGGACTGAAGAGCATGAGGCTGAAAAGCGCAAATCGTCTCTCACCAAACTTTACTAACACGAGGATCAGCAAAAGCAGCCCAAAGGGTGGCGCCACCCGAATGGAACGTCCCCTTTATAGTACCGTCGTACGTGTTGTACGTCACCGCGTTTTGCTCAAGCATTTTTTCCCACGATAGTGTGTAGGCAAGGCAGGCTTGAGCAGAATCACGTAGAGAAAAACGTTGTTTTTTTCAATGACATTAAAAACGGTCGTGTGTACGCGGCATAACAAATGTGAAGTAACTACAAGTCCCAGACTGCCCGGTCCCTTTTTTAGTCCCTCTCATGGTAAACTTCCTACGGCTGTGCACACAGGCAGCAGCATAATTCTTCGACCATTTATCCTAACAACAGGGAAAGGGTTTTGTCTTGTTTTTAGCTGTAGATTGGGGTGGGGGGGGGGGGAGGATAGAGACTGGTGACAAATGAGGCCAAGTGCCAAATCATGTAATAAAACTAACTTTGCATATTACTTGAAGCTGCCATTCCTTCTAATTTGCATGAATCACAGATCCATTCCGCTGAGCTCGGCATTTTGATGCAGTTATGGATGAGATGGAAAATGTAGCCAGACAATGCTTTAGTGAAGAGGGCTCCTGTGCTGGCTCCCCGTGCCGCTTCTGTCTTCCATTTAGATTTCCACCTTCTCCTGGCATCATCCATTTTATTTTGCTGCTTGGAATCATCAGTCCTTCCCCTTTGTATCTCAGTCAACCATTCCCTTTTTATCTATATTTTCTACTTTGTCCCTCTCAGTGTCTTATTGGGAACGTGCTCCACAATCTATTCCTGTGTCTCCCAATGTTTCTATTCACGCTCTCCCTCTATTATTCTGCCAACATTTTATTCTGGTTTAATATATACCTGTAAAATGAATCCCCTACATAAGCCTTCATTTATAAAAAATACTCCCGCTTAAATAAGTTGAAAATAATAGAAAAAATGCAGCATGCAATTGTTTTCACAATTTCCTATGATCCAACCAAAGGAATAATAAATCACAAGGTGTATAAAGAAATGAGGAGGAAATACTGGTACATGCACAGAGAGCATAGAGAGTTGACTATAGCAATCACCTACACACTGTGAAATAGCTGTTTTGTGGGCATAACCAGTGACACGAGAAGACAACTTATAAATTCCACAGGCGGAGGTGTAAATAAAGCCACGGGAGCTCTGCTACAAGATTTAAATGAGAGTTTTCTCCTAGAAAAAAATAACTTTGGCTGACCTGTTTAACCCTCAAGATGCCAATATAATATGGGAAAACCTTAACTAGATCTAAATAGGTAACATTTAGTTTAAGCATAATAAATAACTGCTTTGATTTTTTTATTAAAATAAAAAAAATCATTTAATCTATTATAAAAAAAATAAAAAAATGTAACCTATTAAATAAAATAAAAAAATGTCACCTATGTTGCTCATCTTCATTCATCCACTTCCTGTGTACACACACTCAAGCACTGGCTGCTTGTTCATGCACTTCTTGACTACATGCCCGCACTTCAGCATTGGCTGCTCATTCAATTACTTCCTGTCTACATGCACTTCCTCCAGTATTGGCTGCACATTCATCCACTTCCTGTCTACATGCCCCCCACTCCAGCATTGGCTGCTCATTCATCTACTTCCTGTCTGAATGCACTCTCTCCAGCATTGGCTGCTCATTCATCCACTTCCTGTCTACATGCCCCCCACTCCAGCATTGGCTGCTCATTCATCTACTTCCTGTCTGAATGCACTCTCTCCAGCATTGGCTGCTCATCCATCCACTTCCTGTCTACATGCCCCCCACTCCAGCATTGGCTGCTCATTCATCTACTTCCTGTCTGAATGCACTCTCTCCAGCATTGGCTGCTCATCCATCCACTTCCTGTCTACATGCCCCCCACTCCAGCATTGGCTGCTCATTCATCTACTTCCTGTCTGAATGCACTCTCTCCAGCATTGGCTGCTCATCCATCCACTTCCTGTCTACATGCCCCCCACTCCAGCATTGGCTGCTCATTCATCTACTTCCTGTCTGAATGCACTCTCTCCAGCATTGGCTGCTCATCCATCCACTTCCTGTCTACATGCCCCCCACTCCAGCATTGGCTGCTCATTCAGTTACTTCCTGTCTACATGCACTTCCTCCAGCATTGGCTGCTCATTCATCCACTTCCTGTCCAGCATCTACTGCATGTCATTGCTTTGTATCGATCCAGAAAGTGACAATGGTGGACCGTTTCTGCACAATGTGTGTCCATATGGCCATCTATAATCTCAACGAGGGGGCTGTGACAGGATGACAATGCACTGTGGCCCGCAAGATGCAGTTTTCCATTAAGGTAAACCGCCTCTGTCCTTTAATTGCCATGATGTTTGGTTGATGATATGTCGTCAAAACTCAGCCAATCCTTTGTAGTATTGCCCAATGACTTTCATTCTAGTTTTATTTATTTGGTTAAGTTTCATTAACATGTTTTGTTTTATTTATTTTTTAAACGGACTAACTATGAAACAATACCTAACTGTTACTAACAGTCAACTATGTGTAACTTTAAAATGCTAAAGAATGGTTCTATAGCTGCTGCTTTGTCTTGCCTCTATGTCCCTGATAGAGTCACAGTACATGTAGTCTAAATATGTGTGTAGCGGCCTCACCCCGACCTCTTTAACTAGGGGTATGTCGAGCGACAGAGTGAGGTGCGCTACGGCCCATGTCCTCCCCATGGCTGTGGGTGAGGTGAAGGCCAGTACCAATCTTTTCCTCGGGCCAAATGTGTGCTGGTTACGAGGGTCAGTCCTTCCGTGCCAGAATCTCCCTTTGTTCCCATCAACAGAGTCCATACACCCATCAAAGTCCAAACTCAGGTTTATTGCGGATCTCCACATACAGTCAAATGCAACGGCATGATACGATGGGGAAGCAGATCGAGGCACTGTACAGGTTCCTAGTCCCTACACTCCCTGTGCTATGACCAGGGGTTGCAGGAGTCTTGATGAAAGCTCCTCCACTGCGCTGTAGCCCCTATCAGGGGAAGATGTCCTCCAAGGGAGTTACCGAAGGCCCATCCGTCACCGGGTTGACACTGCACCGGGTCTTCGGACAGGTGACCTCCCCAGCCTCCTCACCCCAGATGCGGGTCCCCTCGCAAGGGGCGCCCTGGAGCAACTTCACCCTCGCGGGACCCAGTCGGAGTCACCGGGTCCCAGGCCTCCTCAATAGTACCTCACCCCAGGCTGAAGGTGCCTGGGATGGACTCCATCTTCATTCCGGCCAGGCCTAGGGCGCCTAGGCCGGAACCTTGAACCGCCCGCACCCAGGCCTAGGGTGCCTGGGTGCGTGAAGAGATGATCTCCCCCCAACCGACAGACCTCGTGGCGAGGGCGTCTCCCCCTTTTATCTCCTCCCATCGACACCACGGCGGGTTCCCCGCCCCGGCCGTACCATCTCCAGGAAGGGACAAAGAAGGGTAGCACTCTGGTAGTGATTCTACCCTGAGCCAGTAGGTACACTGACACCCACTGGTCAAGGAGAATATTACACCACCCAATCCTCCACGAATAACAAAAAGGGGTCTGAACCCTAACACAATTACACACTTGGGTCACACTACCCCCAAGTGTATCCCACTAAATTGAGGACCCCGCTACATGTGTATGCAGGTCACTACCCACCAGAGTTAGATCCAGAGTTCTGTAATCTAACAGACCCGTTGAGACATACCCCCTCCCTCTTCCAACGTGTTTCGTAAACAATGGACTTTATCAAGGGAGCTCCCTTGATAAAGCCTGTTATTGATGAAACATGTCAGAAGGGGGCTAAATGACACACATATGTGGATTTGTCTATTGGCAGTGCTTTCTAAGAGTAAGTCACCTTGTCCCAGTCCCACCTGACAGGGTGTTAATATGCATATGCAATAGAACTTGAGACTGCCCCCTTAGCCCTATCATTCTGGGACTTGTCCGGGACCATGCAAACTTCCCCCCCAACCTGTCCTTTTCCACACTCGATACGGTCCGGTCTCCAGCGACGGATGCTGTGTGGAAGAGACAGCTGACAATGGCTCGGAAATGTCTGGGAAGTAACGACATCAATTAAGTTACTATGGAGCTTCTGTTGTCGCCTGCCTCTCCTGCACCCGCCTACACAGAGAAGCCGCCACTGACAGCTCAGTGTGGGACAGGTCTGTATTGGTTGCAGAAAAGGTATGCATATCGATTTTTGCTTTACAAGGCTAGATAGATTAGTCTTAGAATGTGGCTGCCAGTAGATTTAGAGTTAGTTAAATTTAGGCTGAACTTCTACTTTAACTATGGAACCAAGAAAACATATGGCCATCACCTCTCTTACAATTAACAATGGTACCCCCGTATAACTATATTACCTTCACCATTCTTATCCTTAATTTCCACCACCATCAATACAACATCTTATGCTCATTTCAAAAATGTTCAGTTATTTATTATTTTGTCATATAAGCAATGTATGTCTTTTTATATTTATGTAATTGGAAAGTGAAAACTGAATCAAGATGGAAATCATTTTGTTAGATTTTCTAAACTGTATTTGGGATACTAAATAAACTTATTTTTAAAAAATGAAGAAGCTGGTGCGGCATTTCTGCAAATGTAAACTGAGTGGAATGAATTTTTTTATTTTTATGTTTATTAAATAGTAATATGAAGGTTTTACACTTTTAGAGCTTTTTTTTTCTTTGATGTGGCTGAGACTGCAAGCATTTAAGATCCATGTTAAGGAGTACAAACAAGCACTAAGAGACCTATTTATAACAGAGAAGGTCATTTTGCTCCGGTGAGTTTCTGTGTGCACAGGGTGTGGGATTCACACATACCAACGGATTGGATTTGCACGGTGGTGAAGTCATATTACTGTTTACAAGAACATACGGAGATTCTCCTTTGCATAGCTGTGAAGAGTCACAAAAGTTTTTAGAGACTTCTGGATGATTTAGACTTTTGAGTTTCATTCATATATAGATGTAATATTTCCTTTGTAACCATGTTATTGCTTTCTTTGAGGTATTAGAGGCGAATAGTTATTTTATTATTACACAGTCACAGGATTGTGGTCACATTTTGTTTCTTAATCTGTCACCTGTCTACCCCCAGCCTAGACACTAGTCAATGAATTAGCATCATTGCTGCATCAGTGAACAGTTATGCTAAACTTATGCCGCGTACACACGATCGTTTTTTCTGATGAAAAAAGACCGATGGACTTTTTTCATCGGACAAACCGATCGTGTGTGGGCACCATCGGTCTTTTTTCCATTGGTATAAAAAAATAGAACATGTTTTAAATTTTACCGTTTGTAAAAAAAACGATAGCAAATTCCGATCGTCTGTGGGGAACTCCATCGGACAAAAAAACCACGCATGCTCAGAATCAAGTCGACGCATGCTCAGAAGCATTGAACTTCATTTTTCTCGGCTCTTCGGAGTGTTTTACGTCACGGCGTTTGGGACGGTCTGATTTTTGACTGATGGTGTGTAGGCAAGACTGATGGAAGTCAGCTTCATCGGATTTCCGATGGAAAAATCCATAGGATTTTATTCGATCGGAAATCCGATCGTGTGTACAGGGCATAAGGAGTAATAAAATGTGATCACTAAAAAGTTTGGCAAAACTATACATCATCTGGCAATTAAAACAGTATGTATATATTATATATATTTTTAGATTTATATTTGAAATGGTTATTTATCTGTTTGGCCAAAGCTCTACTTAAAGCAGAGCTCCACCCAAAAGGGGAAGTTCCGCTTGTTTGCACCCTCCACATTTGGCACTTTTTGGGGGAGTGGGTACCTGGTTTTGACAGGAAACTGCTCCCACTTCTGGCTCAGATCGCCCCGACCATTCGCAAGGTGCAGCAAGGCTTCACTTCCTGTTTCCCTTACTTGCTATGCCAGCGCCTGCACCGGAAGCCGATTGAAGAATCGGTTCGGATGAGGACATCGCTGGATCCCTTCACAGATAAGTGTCCTTATATTAAAAGTCAGCAGCTACAGTATTTGTAGCTGCTGACTTTTAATATTTTGGGGGGAGCCTGGAGCTCCTCTTTAAAGCCTGAATTTTATTTTATTTTTAAATCAGCACACATTGCTTATGATCAAGGCCATATGTCCCTTGTGCTGCTGTCTCCTCCTTTAGATAAACTACACTTCCTTTAAACTGTGTGCTTACTGATGTCCATGATGACCACAGAATGCACCTAGCTTTTATTTTTAACCACTTCAGCCCCGGAGGGATTTACCCCTTTCCTGACCGGGCCATTTTTTGCGATACGGCACTGGGTAACTTTAACTGACAATTACCTGGTCGTGCGACATTGTACCCAAACAAAATTTACCTCCTTTTTTCCCCACAAATAGAGCTTTCTTTTGATGGTATTTGATCACCTCTGGGTTTTTTATTTTTTGCGCTATAAACAAAAAAATGCAACAATTTGGAAAAAACACAATATTTTTTACTTTTTGCTATAATAAAAAGTTATAGCGTCTACAAACTATGGTGTTCCTATCGGTGTTCCTATATACTAGGAACACACGATCTGTCTCCTCTCCCCTGCCAAAACATGTATTTTTGTTTTTACACACACAGATCCTCGTTCTGGCTCTGTCAGGAGCGATTTCATGTGCCCGGCGGACATCGCGGCCTCAGTACCGTGGCGGGTACGGACGCCGTACAGCTATGGCCATTCGCGCAGGGGAGCCATTTTGCCGCCGTCAAATGATGGTGGGAGGTTGGCAAGCAATTGCATTAAGGGGCTATATGAGTTGAACTAGAAGAAAAAAATGGATAGAGCGATAAATGATTATATTCCGTCAGGTTTTTCCTGCTATCCGTGCTCGTTCACACTTGCAGCTGGCTGGGGCATTAAAAATACATTGAGCTGCAGTTTTCCTGCCCCTAGACCCCCCCCCCCCAAACCCAACGGGACAGGGCAAAAACCATGAGCAATACACACAGTTGCAGCAAAGTGCTGTGGGCTCTTAGGGGGTTACAACGGATGACATATCACCCCCCAGCCACCCTCTGTAAAGTGATCCTCTACAGATCACTTTTCTTATGTAAACAAGCCCTAGTGCTAGGTTCACACTTGTGCAGGCAAAGGGGTTACTTTGGCAACAAAAATAGATCAGACAACAGGAATGTTATGAGTTAAATATTTATTCCTGTAAACCTTATAGCATATAAAGATTAAATGAAGTGCAAGGTGAGTACCCAACCTGTGGATGATTAATAAAACTTGATAAAAGGGACATCACTGGACAGACAAGACTTAACAAAAAACATGTAACAGTACACTAGTCCGGACGTGTGGTTCAGTCCTATGTATTAAGTAACCCACTTAATCCTATTCAAACAAGGTAAACTTAAAACCTGCACATACCGTAAAGACACAGCGGCCAATACGCTGCTGTACGCAACAAGTCACCATCCTCAATGGCTAAAGAATGGGATCCCAGTAGGCCAGTTTCTACGCATAAAAAGGAACTGTTCAAGCGTTGAGGATTATAGACGAGAAAGCCAGGAACTATATCTCAGATTTCGTGAACGCGGGTATTCGCACCAACAGATTAAACAGGCGAGGAAGCGGGCAGCAACTAGGGAGCGCCTTGACCTTCTAGCCCCAAAAAAACAGGCGACCAATGAAGAGTCATTAAATGACCCAATACGAATAATAACATCGTTTGGCTCACAGTGGGAACCAGTGCGCAAAACACTGGAAAAACATTGGGGCATTTTAACCAACACTCCCGACTTGGCCCAAATCGTTGGGGATTCCCCTACGATGGTGGCGCAACGTGCTAGAAATCTTGGCGACATGTTGGTCAAATCAGAATTCATTAAAGAACCAGAAACCACTTGGCTCAATGAATATCCACGAACAACAGGAATGTTCCCGTGTAATAGATGTCAGGTCTGTCCCTATGTCCATCGAACTTCGACTTTTACTGACTCTTCGGGCAACGGATCTTTTCAGATCAGAGACCTCATCAATTGCTCGACGACTCGTGTCATCTATATGGTCACTTGTCCTTGCCCTAAAATTTACGTGGGCAAGACCAAGAGATCGCTGAGGATAAGAGTCGGCGAGCACCTGAGAGAAATAAACAATAAAGAAAAAATTCCTGAGAAACCTCTGGCGAAACATTTCGCCCAATATCATGGACGCAGTTCCCATGGTATGACGGTTAAAGGGATATACGTTTTAAAGCTACCTACAAGAAGAGGTAATTACGATCGCATCCTCTTACAGAAGGAAAAATGGTGGGTATACCGCCTAAAATCCCTCGTCCCGGCTGGTTTAAACACAGAGTTAAATTTACAGGTGTTTTTACCTACATAGAAATATACATAATAATTTATTACTCTCTCCCTCTAAATAATTTCCCTTGTGTATATCAAATTTTGCGAGCTTACTGTATCTATGGGTCGCTTTGCCTCTTAATACTTCCTTCCACCGGTCAGATTGTTTGACTATCAAAACCACTCTATATCAACCGACCAATGGTAATTCTCCTACTTCCCTGTCATCCCACCCCATCCTAATCCAACACACCTTTCCCTTCTTTTTATTTACATCCCTTTCCCCTCTTTCCCCTTCCCCTTTTCCCTTCCCTTTCCCCCTCCCTTCTTTTCCACATCACACCCTCCTCCACCCCCACCCCCTCCTCTCCCTCCCATGATTTTTTCCTTCCAACTCCCCTTCCTTTTCCCTCCCCCCCTCCCCCCTTTCCCTCCCTTTTTTTCCTCCCCCCGCCCCTCCCTCCCCCCTTTTTCTATATTAGGATCTTCCAATTAACCTTAGTTATTGATTTAATTTTGATTGGAAAATTACAAACATTATATTAATTTTACTAAGAAAAATAGATTAATAATTTCATCTCCTAAATACGTTTTTGCTGTGATTTGTCAGTCTACCTATATGTCTTTCTCACGATCCTCCCCAAGAAAAATATACATAAAAGCATATCATCCCCTTTGATATTGAGAATATCATCCCCCAGCAAATAAATGATGGATATTTTTTAATCCGTTAGACAGATATAACTGAGAGAGTACTTTACTATGAAGGACCTTATTTACTACGGACCTTCTCTGCTCTGTCTTATACACGGTAACCAAGAATAATCCCAACTATGTGAAGAATAAATAGGAACCTGGAAAAACTTCAGACGGGACCTAATTATCGGTTGTTTTTATAATTTCTCAACCCTTTACTGATGCGCGTCACCGGTCTGCATGATACATAAATAGGTATCCCGACCAGTGACGTGAAACGTCCAGACGAAGCTACGCCACAGAGCACGGCGAAACGCGTTGACGTCATACCCTACACAGTCACATGACGTGATTTCGAATGGAGCTGCTGGAGTGACAGGAGATTGCAGGCAGCAGTCAGCGTCCAAACTACCTGCAACGACCGCGACACTCTGGATTTTTAATGCCACTATATTGGATTGTTTACATGGTGGCGTGAGCACCGCCTGACAGACCTAGGACACCCCTGGATATCCGTAAGCGCCAACGGCCGACGAGATTATTTGGAATGGCCAGAATAATTTAACATCAGCTGCAAGGTATGTGGCAATCAGAGATCTAGTGACACAGATCTGATCAAACTCAACTCTAACAGCGAAGACGTCCATTGGTAACGTACGCACCCTATTGATGTATAGGACCAAGTAGAGCTAAATACTATGAGTATTGACTGATCTTACTATGTCTAAAATCCCTTGCATTGCTGCCCTACCAATGCTATGTACCAAATGAATTATTGACACTTGAATCAAATCACATTGATGAACTTTTTCAATTTAAATCATACCAGCAACTGTCAGAGGAAATTTATTACCTTCTCATTCTTTATTCAATCTGAATTCATTGGAACATTGGTCGGCCAATAGTACCACCAGGGGATTCCCGGTTCTCCGCACCAATAGCGGTCCCCCTGCCCCAGTCCATTTACTCCAATCCCCCTCCCCTTCCCCCGCCCCATCAGGCTCAGCCCTTTGTTATACAGTACCCATTTGGATTTAATAAAGGGATCCACACAATTGTTGGTGGATCCAATTACCTTACATCCTTTAGAGGAAGGCAACTTAAAAAGATTTTTACTGGGTTACTTAATACATAGGACTGAACCACACGTCCGGACTAGTGTACTGTTACATGTTTTTTGTTAAGTCTTGTCTGTCCAGTGATGTCCCTTTTATCAAGTTTTATTAATCATCCACAGGTTGGGTACTCACCTTGCACTTCATTTAATCTTTATATGCTATAAGGTTTACAGGAATAAATATTTAACTCATAACATTCCTGTTGTCTGATCTATTTTTGTTGCCAAAGTAACCCCTTTGCCTGTCTCTAAACAGGCTCATCCCTCTTCCCATTCCCCTTAATCCTATATGCTTAAATGGTTACAGCAACAATACCTTACAAGGTTAATGATCTATAGTAAGCGACACACTTGATCACTTACTTATTAGTGGGAACTTGCGAATTCCCTTCCCCCAAACCCCAATATATTCACACTTGTGCAGGCGGTTGCAGGAATTGCACCTATTCAAGTGAATAGGCTGCTGTGCCCACGCAAACGCAGGTCACATCACACGCGTAGGTGTGAACCAAGCCTTAAAGCGGAGCTCCGCCGGAAAAAAAAATATTAAAAGCCAGCAGCTACAGCTACAGCAGCTGCTGGCTTTTAATATATGGACACTTACCTGTCCTGGAGTCCAGCGACGTCCGCAGCAGAGGACGAGCGACCGCTCGTCGCTCTGCTGCTCCCTCCGCCATCCTCGCTGAGGGAACCAGGAAGTGAAGCCCTGCGGCTTCATGCCCGGTTCCCTACGGCGCATGCGCGAGTCGCGCTGCGCCGTTCTGATTGGTGCTCCTGTGTTCTGGGAGCCGAGTGTCTCCCAGAACACCAAGGGAAGTCTGCGGGAAGTGACGTAACTCCCGCAGATTCCCGGAGAGAGGACTCCCGGATGTGGGTGAAAATACCTGTCTTAGACAGGTATCTTCACCCCCCTCCCCCCTGAAAGGTGTCAATTGTGACACTGGAGGGGGGGGGAGGAATCCGATCCGCAGAAGTGAAAAATTAGGGTGGAGCTCCACTTTAAGCCTCATACACATGAACCGATTGTTTGCAGGGAATTGTCTGTTGACAGACTGTTCTCCTAAAATTTTACCGTTACTACGCTCCTTTTGACAATTGTTGTCCAACTTTCTGCCAACAAATGTTGGATGACATGCTAGTAAATTTTCGGCGGACAGTGGTTGATTGTCAGATTTTCTGATGGTCAGTACAAAATTCCATCACACAAAAGTTGAAAGTACAAACACACATGCTTGGAATCAATGCTCACCACACATTTCTAACCAGAAATTAGCAGAAGGGGCCCAAAGGGTGGCGCTCAAGAGATGAAATTCCTCGTATTATGTCACTACGTTCGTTAGAAGCTGATTGGCTACCATGCACAGCTGCACCAGATTTTGTACACTGCAGTTTTATTAAATCATCCCCACTGTGTGTCACATTGAGGCAGCCCATCAGGTTACCTAGAGTAAGGTGACCAGATTTTTAAAATGAAATCCGGGGACACTTTTTATTTTTACTAGTAATGGCGGCAATCAGCAACTCTCTGCCGTTGCCGCCACCGCCCGCCTCACAGCCTGTCAAGTCTTACTCTCCGGGCCCCGGCTACTACTGGGTGGGGAGCGGAGGAAGATCACTCCGTCAAGTAAGGCAAATAGATAAGCAGGTAGGCGGCTGGCCGGGACTTGAGCCAAGGCAGTAGAACATGCAAGAATATTCCCTCCGCTCCGACCAGCACATGAGCATCAGAAAGGGGCACAGATAATGGAAAAAAATACATCCCCCTAAGCCAGTAGGAGCGGGGGGTGTAATTCAGAATTTTTATTTTTAATTTTGCACTGACTGTCTTTGAAATTGCCCCAGCCCCTGTTCAAATCCAATCCGGGGACAGACTTGGTCTGGGGACAGTGTCCTCAATCTGGGGACTGTCCCTGGAAACCGGGGATGTCTGGTCACCCTAACCTAGAGCACCAAAAGATGTGCCTGAAATATTTCTGAAACACACAATACTACAATGCAGTTAGTCATCAAGAATTAATGGCACTGCATTGCATCTATGCATGTGATTTGTGTTGTGTGTTAATGCAAGAATTATTGCAGCGCAGTAGTGAAAATAATCCCTTGTTCTATTTTTCCAAATAGAAATTGGAAAATGCCTGTTCGCATGCAGAAAAGAGTTCAGGGAAGGAAGCACCCAAATAGAAATTACCAACAGAGAGTAGTATCAAATACTACAAATTCTCTAATTTTCCTGTTTTGAATCTGTCAGGCAAAAAATTGTCCACATAAATATCCTGCCTTTTTCAGTGATGGCAAATGCATTGGAGTGTGACAGTTTTAGATTACCGGTATATAGAAAAACAGTCCTGTGTGTTTTTTGGGGCTCACGTTTGCACGGGCAAAGCAGCCCATTCATTTCAATGGGCTGCTGTACCTATGTTTCCTGCTAGGAAAAGGTCAGGTGCTTGACCCCGTTTTTTTTATGTGGCCACATGGAACCATGTGGTGCCTTGGCACCATGCAGTTTCATGCACCAGAAAACATGGTGCGAAATTCCAATGCGTGCCTGCTAAAGATCAGTGCGTTTTAGCTGCGGGTGCCTGTGGATGCGGGAATGAGTGCATTTTACAAGTGTAGCGCACTCACCCCCTTCACCTGCCCCTGGCTCCTCACAGGTAGAGAGAGCACACCACGCCACAAGCCCGTACCCTCCTGTGTAAAGAGGTTGAGCGGTGTTGTTGGTGGGTCTCCACAGCCAGAAACCGGAATCCTCCATAGAATGATTCTCACCTCTATCATTGACAGAAATAAGTCCTTGTTCCCCCAGTGACTTGAATGTCCACACCAGCTGCAACTCCAACGTAGAGTTTATTTCTCATAAATAACAGTCTCTGAAAAGTAAAAGGTTGGAGCAAGAAGACAGGACAGCATAAGGTGCGGGGAAGGTCCAGGCACAAACGTAATCACTTCACTGCTCGGCTTCTCAAGCAGACTCAGCCCAGATGGATAGTCTCCTTAGGTAGGGACTAGCAGCCAAATGGTACTCTAACTTAAACTCACAGTCTCTGCCACAGACTTGGTGAACTTGGTCTCTGCCACAGACCTGGTGAACTTGGTCTCTGCCACAGACCTGGTGAACTTGGTCTCTGCCACAGACCTGGTGAACTTGGTGTTTCAAAGCTTGACCTCTTTGTAAGGAGAAGACATCCCTCCAGAGAGTTACCTGGCCCCTTCCTTCACCGTGAATTCTCACCGGTCCCTCGGAACAGTTCCTCCCCCTACCTACTCGTCTAAGATACGGGTCCCCTCGCAAGGAGGCACCTTGGGATTCCTCGATCCTTGATGGGCCCCAGCCGAAGGTGCTGGGCCCAAGGCCATTGCTGCAGTCCCAGGACTAAAGGTGCCTGGGACTGATCCACCGACCTCCGCCCCTGGGCCAAAGGTGCCCAGGGCGGACAGGAACACACTCCCTGGGCTAGGACCCCTGGCCACGACAGACCGCGCAGACAGAACCCCGAGCAGGCAGTGTCTGCCTCTTTTATATCCTCTCCCAGCATGCACAGCAGGCCTGCCACACCCACCGTACGGCTGCTAAGAGGGAACACACAAGGCACAGCACTGTATCAGCGGTTCAACCCTGGCCTACCATGGCAGCGCCACCAGCAGGCCACAGGGGACTATAGATCGATACTCTCCCTGCGGATAAAAATGGTTGAAAGAATACTGACAATTGGGGTGTTTGAGCACAACTGCCACTCAAACACTTCCCATAAATTTAGGACCCCGCTACACAAGCATTCCCCTATCCGAGAATGTGAAAATGTAAACTTAGTCTTAGGCCCCTTTCACCGATAGGCCCGCTCGGATCCGCCTGTCCGTTTTTCAGATGGATTTGAGCGGGCCACCTATTGACTTCTTTGGGCAGGCAGATGTCAGCGGAGATGTGTCCGCTGACACCCGCCTGCCATCTGATCTGATAAGATCTGCTCAAAACGGATGTATGGCGATAAGTTCGCCATCCGTCCAGAGGATCGGATGGAATTGGATGAAAACGGACAGGCGGATCCGTTTTCGTCCGATCTGCCATAGAGGATAGCGGGGCTCTGACAGGTCCATCCCTGCACAGTGAGCATAGACGGTCCTGTCATCCGTCGGCTCAGCAGGGATCAACAGAGCTGAGCAGATCTGCCCCACATGAAAGGGGCTTTAGAGTAGAACTATAGGCAAAACTTTTTTTTTTCATTTTGGATAGAGTAATGCCTTGTACACACGATCGGAATTTCCGATGGAAAAAGTCAGACGGAATCTTTTCATTGGATATTCCGACCGTGTGTGCCCCATCTGACTTTTTTCCGTCGGAATTTAGAAAGAGAACATGTTCTCTTTTTTTCCGCCAGAAAAAAATTCTATCGGAAATTCTGTTCATCTGTAGGGAACTTCCGACGGAGAAAAAAACACGCATGCTCAGAATCAAGTCGACGCATGCTCAGAAGCATTGAACTTTTCTCGGCTCGTTGTAGTGTTGTATGTCACCGCGTTCTTGGCGGTCGGAATTTGGTGTGACAGTGAATATGCAAGACAGCTTGAACGGAATTCCGTCTGAAAAATCCGTCTGAGTTTATCCCGACGGAAATTCCGATCGTGTGTACAAGGCATAAGGGAGGGTTAGAATCCCAATCAGATTTTTTTTCCCTTGCCATTTGTGTCCCATTGTGGAGATTTACCTTCCCTTCTTGTTCCATAGCCATACAGGAAGTGAGAGGCAATTCCTGCAAATTAAGGGGATCTCTTTGGTACCCCCAGGTCACCAGAACTAGTGTCCCCATTGGAAGATTTCCCCTCTATTACTTCTCTGGGGACAACCCAAAATGTGGGATTTTATTTAACTTTCAGTGATAATGTTAAACAGGATGAATAGAGAGAGGGAATCTCCTAAACAGATACAAAGACAACAATAAACTCTGACAGGGGTTCTAATCCATCTCCACTTTATACAAAACTAAAAAAAGGTTTTGCCTTTAGTTATACTTTAATCAAGTTATAATGCAAAGAAAAGCGTATTTTTATTTCAATATATATGAAATTTATATTTAATTTAAGTTATAATTGTAAAGTACAGTTCGTCAATTTTCCCAGATAGCATCATGCACGGCTGGTATAGATACAGTGCCTTGCGAAAGTATTCGGCCCCCTTGAACTTTTCATCCTTTTGCCACATTTCAGGCTTCAAACATAAAGATATAAAATTTTTATTTTTTGTGAAGAATCACCAACAAGTGGGACACAATTGTGAAGTGGAACGAAATCTATTGGATATTTGAAACTTTTTTAACTAAGAAAAAAATGAAAAGTGGGGCGTGCAAAAGTATTCGGCCCCCTTGCGTTAATACTTTGTAGAGCCACCTTTTGCTGCGATTACAGCTGCAAGTCGCTTGGGGTATGTCTCTATCAGTTTTGCACATCGAGAGACTGAAATTCTTGCCCATTCTTCCTTGCAAAACAGCTTGAGCTCAGTGAGGTTGGATGGAGAGCATTTGTGAACAGCAGTTTTCAGCTCTTTCCACAGATTCTCGATTGGATTCAGGTCTGGACTTTGACTTGGCCATTCTAACACCTGGATACGTTTATTTGTGAACCATTCCTTTGTAGATTTTGCTGTATGTTTGGGATCATTGTCTTGTTGGAAGATAAATCTCCGTCCCAGTCTCAGGTCTTTTGCAGACTCCAACAGGTTTTCATCCAGAATGGTCCTGTATTTGGCTGCATCCATCTTCCCCTCAATTTTAACCATCTTCCCTGTCCCTGCTGAAGAAAAGCAGGCCCAAACCATGATGCTGCCACCACCATGTTTGACAGTGGGGATGGTGTGTTGAGGGTGATGAGCTGTGTTGCTTTTACGCCAAACATATCGTTTTGCATTGTGGCCAAAAAGTTCGATTTTGGTTTCATCGGACCAGAGCACCTTCTTCCACATGTTTGGTGTGTCTCCCAGGTGGCATGTGGCAAACTTTAGACAAGACTTTTTATGGATATCTTTGAGAAATGGCTTTCTTCTTGCCGCTCTTCCATAAAGGCCAGATTTGTGCAGTGTACGACTGATTGTTGTCTTGTGGACAGACTCTCCCACCTCAGCTGTAGTTCTCTGCAGTTCATCCAGAGTGATCATGGGCCTCTTGGCTGCATCTCTGATCAGTCTTCTCCTTGTCTGAGCTGAAAGTTTAGAGGGACAGCCAGGTCTTGGTAGATTTGCAGTGGTCTGATACTCCTTCCATTTCAAAATGATCGCTTGCACAGTGCTCCTTGGGATGTTTAAAGCTTGGGAAATCTTTTTGTATCCAAATCCGGCTTTAAACTTCTCCACAACAGTATTACGGACCTGCCTGGTGTGTTCCTTGGTCTTCATGATGCTCTCTGCGCTTTCAACAGAACCCTGAGACTATCACAGAGCAGGTGCTTTTATACAGAGACTTGATTACACACAGGTGGATTCTATTTATCACCATCAGTCATTTAGGACAACATTGGATCATTAAGAGATCCTCGCTGAACTTCTGGAGTGAGTTTGCTGCACTGAAAGTAAAGGGGCCGAATAATTTTGCACGCACCACTTTTCAGTTTTTTATTTGCTAAAAAAGCTTAAAATATCCAATAGATTTCGTTCCACTTCACAATTGTGTCCCACTTGTTGGTGATTCTTCACAAAAAATTAAAATTTTATATCTTTATGTTTGAAGCCTGAAATGTGGCAAAAGGATGAAAAGTTCAAGGGGGCCGAATACTTTCGCAAGGCACTGTACACAGATCATTGTACTTGTAATTATTATCATTATTATAAAATTTTGAAAATGGGATTTTCACTTTTGCTAATGACCTTTCTTGTGTTCTATTCATGTCATTTTCTCAAACAGTTTCAGATTCCATATATAATATATAAAGGGTTCAATCTGGACTGGAGGACAATATTGATTTGGTTTTGCTCACATAATCATGTAAAATGTTCAGCCCATCTTGTACTCAATGTACATAATCAGTATACGGACACCTAGACACATTACAATTTTGCAGTAACCTACAGGTTAATCTTTTTCATCCTAAGCCAGATGTAAATTCATAAAAAAATAAAAATAGGATTTTTGTACTGACCGTAAAATCCTTTTCTCTGAAGTCCATGGACGGACACAGCTCCTTTAGTCTTGACAAGTGGGTTATGTTCCGTCTAATAGGAGAGGACTAGGCAGACATGTTAGATATACAAAAACATGTAATTATACCAAATCTGAACAGCCCCGCCCAGGGGGTGGTCCCTCTGGTCATAACCCCTCATCCTGCACTCAGCAGCTCAGTTCGTCAAAAAGCAGTACAATCATAAAAAGGAGGGGTGGGTGCTGTGTCCGTCCATGGACTTCAGAGAAAAGGATTTTACGGTGAGTACAAAAATCCTATTTTCTCTTTCGCCCATGGACGGACACAGCTCCATTAGTCTTGACAAGTGGGACGTCCCCAAGCAGTGTAAAAAAAACGAGGGATGGTAAGAGCAAGCAAACAAACTTCACCCCAAACAAACAGAGCTTCTCAACGGAGGAGTTGCAACCTTAAACAGCCGCCTGCAAAACCTTGCGGCCTAAGCAAGCATCCGCAGATGCATGCACGTCAACCTTGTAAAATTTTGTGAAGGTGTGAACGGACGACCAGGTCGCCGCCTTACACACCTGTGAGACAGACGCTTGATGTCGAAAAGCCCAGGAGGCACCAATCTCCCTGGTCGAATGCGCCGTGACAGGAAAGGGAGGCGCCCGCCCTTTAAGGGCATAAGCCTGAATCACAATCTGTCTGATCCACCGAGAAATGGTGGCCGACGAGACCGCCAGGCCTTTCTTTGGACCACTCACCGACACAAACAGTGAGTCTGACCCCTGAAACGGAGCCGTAGCAGACAGATACACCCACAGAGCACGTACCACGTCTAAGGAATGTAACGCAACCTCTTTGGGATGCGACGGCCGAGGACACAAGGATGGAAGCACAATGTCCTCATTCAGATGAAAAGCCGAAACCACCTTCGGAAGAAACGAAGGCTGCGGGCGTAGCACCGCTTTATCCTTATGGAGGAACAAGGCAAGACAAGGCCGCCAACTCAGAAACCCTCCTGACTAGTGATGAGCCGAACACCCCTGGGTTCGGTTCGCACCAGAACCCGCGAACGGACCGAAAGTTCGTACGAACATTAGAACCCTATTAAATACAATGGATGCGAACGTTCGAATTCTAAAGTGCTAATTATAACGACTATTATGCATGTTATTGTCCTAAAAAGGATTTGGGAACCCGGGTTCTGCACCAGGGGACATGTATCAATGCAAAAAGAAGTTTTAAAAACGGTCGTTTTTCGGGAGCAGTCATTTTAATGATGCATAAAGTGAAAAAAAAAAAGTCAAATATTCCTTTAAATATCGTACCTGGGGGGTGTCTAAAGTATGCCTGTGAAGTGCCACGTGTTTCCCGTGTTTAGAACTGTCCCTGCACAAAATGACACTTCTAAAGGAAAAAAAAGCCATTTAAAACTGCTTGCGGCTTTAATGTAATGTCTGGTCCCGGTAATATGGATGAAAATCTTTAAGAAAAATGGCATAGCTACCCCATGACCCCCCCCCCTACCCCAGCCCATTACCAGCCCCTTTGGGTCTTGTATGGATATTAAGGGGAACCCCGCACATAAAGTAAAAAAGGCCCTATATACTCTGAACAGCCGTATACAGGCGGTGCATACAAGACAGGGACTGTAGGTTTGTTCTTATGTAGAATCTGTTTGTAATTTTGAACAGGTACATTGTTTAAGTGTAGCTCCAGCCCAAAAATCTATTTTTAAACTTTTTGGAAAACATAGGTAAGGGTTATCACCCCTGTAACATTTGTTTTGCTGTCTGTGCCCCTGTTCAGAACATTTCACCTCACTTTCCGTCCCAATGACAACTGTTTTTGAAATGTGGTGTTTTTCTTGAAACAAGGATTGCTGATAAAGCATCAGTACAGAGGAGACACCTTTCTCCCATATTAATTCTTACAGGAGAGAATTTTCCTTCCAAGGGGTAGATTTCCTCTCACTTCCTGTTGTCTTCTTGCGTTTGCAAGTAGGAGTCGTTTGTAAGTTGGATGTTTGAAAGTAGGGACCTGCCGTATATACTCTGCAGAAATAGGCCCCTTAGTTGTTGGTGTTGGCACAACACTGTAAGCACTCACAGTTACTCTTGGTTGGTGCTGGAACGCCCTGCTGTCAACTATTATATCAGGAATTTTAATTACATATAATTGTTGAACAGTGGTAGTAAAAATTGGGCCTTTGATGGTGGTGCTGGTGCCACAACACTGTAAGCCCTGACAGTTACTCTTGGTGGGTGCAGCAATGGGCCCTGCTGTGAATTATTAGATCAAGAATTGTAATTGCATGCCCCTGTTGAACAGGGGCTGAAAAATTGGGCCTTTCGTGGTGGTGGTGGTGGTGGTGGTGTTGCCACAACACTGTAAGCCCTCAGAGTTACTCTTGGTGGGTGCAGGAATGGGCCCTGCTGTGAATTATTAGATCAAGAATTGTAATTACATGCCCCTTTTGAACAGGGGCTGAAAAATTGGGCCTTTCGTGGTGGTGGTGGTGGTGGCGTTGCCACAACACTGTAAGCCCTCAGAGTTACTCTTGGTGGGTGCAGCAATGGGCCCTGCTGTGAATTATTAGATCAAGAATTGTAATTACATGCCCCTGTTGAACAGGGGCTGACAAATTGGGCCTTAGGCACTGGTGGCACAACACTACAACCCCTCACAGATACTGTACTTGGAGCACAGCAATGAGCCCTGTTGCAAAGTATTGCTTCAAAAATTGTAATGACACGCCCCTGTTAAACAGGGGCTGAAAAATTGGGCCTTAGGCACTGGTGGCACAACACTCCAACCCCTCACAGATACTGTACTTGGAGCACAGCAATGAGCCCTATGGCAAATTATTGCTAAAAAAATTGTAATTACACGCCCCTGTAAAACAGGGGCTGAAAAATTGGGCCTTAGCCACTGGTGGCGGCACCCATAAACAAAAATGATCTTCCAAGCTATCATCATCAATCGTATCATTGAGGACTCGGAGGAGGAGGATAGCCAGTCAACATAACAGCACAGGCACTCAGCATCAGCATCAGTCTTGAAGGGATGTGACATGTTAAAATCAATTAGTCTGTTATATCAGCATCAGGTGTGTGGTAGCTGGTGGTGATCCAAGACTGGTTCATCTTGATGAAAGTCAGTCGATCAACCGAGTCGGTGGACAGGCGCACCCTGTGATCCGTGACAAATCCTCCAGCAGCACTGAATGTGCGTTCCGAAAGAACGCTGGATGCAGGACAGGCCAGTAGCTCAATTGCATACTGTGCAAGCTCTGGCCAGTGATCCATCCTCAAGACCCAGTAAGCCAGAGGATTTTCGGTGGGGAAGGTGTCCAAGTCTGACCTTGCCCCTAGATATTCCTGCACCATGTTTATCAGACGCTGGCGATGGTTGCTGGAACCGATCATACTTTGGGGCTGCGGACTAAAGAATTGTCTGAACGCATCGGTCAGACGGCCACCTTCCCCACCGCTCCTTCTTTGACTGGCCGAAGCCTCAGCAACTCGTTGTCCAGGACCAGGAGTTTGTAACCTCCCAGTCTCTGGGAACGCGTTGCACAGACCTTTCTGCAAGGCCTCCCGGAGTTGTCTCATCCTCTGCTCCCTCTGCGACGGTAACATAAGGTCCGCAACCTTACCCTTGTACCGTGGATGAAGGAGAGTGGCCAGCCGGTAATGGTCCCTCTCCTTGATCCGAAGAATACGAGGATCCTTCCGCAGACTTTGCAGGATCAGGGAGGCCATGCAGCGTAGGTTTGCTGAGGCATTCGGTCCGGAGTCCTCTGGGTCACTAAGGACGACATGATCCGCAGCCACCTCCTCCCAGCCACGTACAAGTCCACTGGTTTCTTGGGACTGTAAATCATCCCTAAAAGACTGCTGCTGATGATGCTGAGTGCCAGCCTCCACCTCCATGCTGACACAATCCTCCTCCTCCTCCTCCTCCTCCTCCTCTTCCTGTGCGATGGGTGGGACAGAAGGAACACTGTCTGGGTAAAGGGGGCCTTGAGAGGCAAGGAAGTCCTCCTCTTCCTGCCTCTGTTCTGCCTCAAGTGCCCTGTCCATTATTCCATGCAGCGTGTGCTCCAACAGGTGGACAAGAGGTACAGTGTCACTGATGCATGCACTGTCACTGCTCACCATCCTCGTGGCCTCCTCAAATGGTGCCAGGACAGTGCATGCATCCCTGATCATGCCCCACTGGCGTGGAGAAAAAAAACCAAGCTCCCCTGACCCTGTCCTGGTGCCGTAGTCGCACAGGTACTCATTGATGGCCCTCTGCTGCGTGTGCAGCCGCTGCAGCATGGCCAACGTTGAGTTCCACCTGGTGGGCATGTCACATATAAGGCGGTTCTTGGGCAGGTTCAACTCCTTTTGCAGCTCAGCCAGGCGAGCACTGGCATTATAAGATCTGCAGAAATGCACACAGACTTTCCTGGCCTGCCTCAGGACATCCTGTAAGCCCGGGTACCTGCCCAAGAACCGCTGCACCACCAGGTTAAGGACGTGAGCCACACAGGGCACATGGGTCAATTGTCCCTGTCGGAGGGCGGAGAGGAGGTTGGTGCCATTGTCGCAAACCACCATTCCTGGCTTAAGCTGGCGTGGCGTCAACCACCTCTCGGCCTGGCCCTGCAGAGCAGACAGGACCTCTGCCCCAGTGTGGCTTCTGTCCCCCAAACACACCAGCGCAAGCACGGCATGGCATCTTTTTGCCTGCGTACTTGCGTAGCCCCTTGAACGGCTACGGAGCACCGCTGGTTCAGAGGACAAACCACAGGAAGAGGCCATGGAGGAAGAAGAAGAGGAGGGGGTGGAGGAGAGAGGTGTGTCACAACCAGTAGTAGCATTTTGGAGGCGTGGCGGTGGAACAACCTCCAACACTACTGCACCTTGTCCTGCATCCTTCCCAGCTGCCAAAAGAGTGACCCAATGGGCCGTGAAAGAAAGGTAACGTCCCTGTCCATGCCTGCTGGACCATGAGTCAGCGGTAATATGCACCTTACCACTGACCGCCCTGTCCAGCGAGGCCAAGACATTGCCTTCCACATGCCGGTAGAGAGCCGGAATAGCCTTCCGTGAGAAAAAGTGGCGTTTGGGAACCTGCCACTGAGGAACCGCACATTGCACAAACTCACGGAAGGGGGCCGAGTCTACCAACTGAAAAGGCAGCAGTTGAAGCGCTAGCAATTTAGCCAAGCTAGCATTCAACCGCTGGGCATGTGGATGGCTGGGAGTGAACTTCTTTCGACGGTCCAGCAGCTGGGGCAGGGAAATTTGCCTGCTAGAATCGGACGTCGGTGTACTGCTAGCAGAGTGGCCGCAACTACTTGGCTGTGACACACCTAATTCTACACCTTCATTCCTCTCAGTGCATGTTTCAGACAGGACTGAAGTTATAGTGGGGTTGGAGATCCCAGCTGATGCGGTGCAAGGAGAGGTCCGCTTTGTTCTTTGGTGTGGGTCTTTGAGGTAGGCTTGCCAACGAGCTGCATGGCAGGTCAACATATGTCTGGTCAGGCATGTGGTACCCAAGCGGCTGATGTTTTGGCCACGCGATATACGCTTGAGACATATGTTGCAAACAGCAGCTGTGCGATCTGATGCACTAGCCTCAAAAAAGGCCCACACCAAAGAACTTTTTGAATGACGGGCAGAGGCAGCGCCCTGCACAGGCGGAGCTCTGCGGTGTGATTCCGTCGGTGTACTGCCCTTACGCTGGCCACCAAAGGGCATCCTGCCTCGTTGGAGATGTGCCTCCTCCTCATCCTCCTCCTCCTCCTCTCTCCTATTAGGCACCCACGTGGAGTCAGTGACCTCATCATCCCCTCCCTCCTCATCACTGGAGCCAATCTGGCAGTATGCTGCAGCTGCTGGAACATGACTGCCAGATTGGTGTCCTTCTTGAGCATCCCCTCTGTCTGCTCTCACGCTACTGCCTTCCTGTAGCTGGGTTTCATCATCAGACCCTTCGAAACGCTGGGCATCCTCCTGGAGCATGTACCCAACACTGTGCTCAAACAGTTCGGGGGACTCCTCAGGAGGAGGACATGGTGGGTCTAGGGAAGGAGTGACTGATGATGAGTCTGACATTGATACCAGGGAAGAGGACGCTTTGGCAGCTGCTTTGCCAGTACCCTGAGCCTGGGTGAGAGAGGATGAGGAGGAGGAGGAGGGCTTGGTCATCCACTCTACCAAGTCTTCGGCATGATGTGGCTCAACATGTCCAGCTGCCGAAAAGAAGGACAAGCGTGTCCCATGGCCATGTGCTGATGACAATGCACCGCGTCCACGACCAGCACTGTTGCCCCCAGACACAGAGCCTGCTTGCCCTCTTTTATTGCCTCCTGACTGTCTGCCTCTCCTTGTTTGCCTTCCAGACATTCTAATAGATGGCCTGCAGGGAGATGGGAAAAAAGCAATAAGGGCTACCTTCAGGTGTCCTTCTCTGTCCCTTTACTTAAGGATTTCTAAATATGGTTGAGGATTAGTGATGAGCCGAACACCCCCGGGTTCGGTTCGCACCAGAACCCGCGAACGGACCGAAAGTTCGAACGAACATTAGAACCCTATTAAATACAATGGATGCGAACGTTCGAATTCTAAAGTGCTAATTATAACAACTATTATGCATGTTATTGTCATAAATAGGGTTTGGGAACCCGGGTTGTGCACCAGGGGACATGTATCAATGCAAAAAGAAGTTTTAAAAACGGTCGTTTTTCGGGAGCAGTCATTTTAATGATGCATAAAGTGAAAAAAAAAAAGTCAAATATTCCTTTAAATATCGTACCTGGGGGGTGTCTAAAGTATGCCTGTGAAGTGCCACGTGTTTCCCGTGTTTAGAACTGTCCCTGCACAAAATGACACTTCTAAAGGAAAAAAAAGCCATTTAAAACTGCTTGCGGCTTTAATGTAATGTCTGGTCCCGGTAATATGGATGAAATTCTTTAAGAAAAATGGCATAGCTACCCCATGACCCCCCCCCTACCCCAGCCCATTACCAGCCCCTTTGGGTCTTGTATGGATATTAAGGGGAACCCCGCACATAAAATAAAAAAGGCCCTATATACTCTGAACAGCCGTATACAGGCGGTGCATACAAGACAGGGACTGTAGGTTTGTTCTTATGTAGAATGTGTTTGTAATTTTGAACAGGTACATTGTTGAAGTGTAGCTCCAGCCCAAAAATCTATTTTTAAACTTTTTGGGAAACATAGGTAAGGGTTATCACCCCTGTAACATTTGTTTTGCTGTCTGTGCCCCTGTTCAGAACATTTCACCTCACTTTCCGTCCCAATGACAACTGTTTTTGAAATGTGGTGTTTTTCTTGAAACAAGGATTGCTGATAAAGCATCAGTACAGATGAGACCCCTTTCTCCCATATTTATTCTTACAGGAGAGAATTTTCCTTTCTAGGGGTAGATTTCCTCTCACTTCCTGTTGTCTTCTTTCGTTTGCAAGTAGGAGTCGTTTGTAAGTTGGATGTTTGAAAGTAGGGACCTGCCGTATATACTCTGCAGAAATAGGCCCCTTAGTTGTTGGTGTTGGCACAACACTGTAAGCACTCAGTTACTCTTGGTTGGTGCTGGAACGCCCTGCTGTCAACTATTATATCAGGAATTTTAATTACATATAATTGTTGAACAGTGGTAGTAAAAATTGGGGCTTTGATGGTGGTGCTGGTGCCACAACACTGTAAGCCCTGACAGTTACTCTTGGTGGGTGCAGCAATGGGCCCTGCTGTGAATTATTAGATCAAGAATTGTAATTACATGCCCCTTTTGAACAGGGGCTGAAAAATTGGGCCTTTCGTGGTGGTGGTGGTGGTGGCGTTGCCACAAGACTGTAAGCCCTCAGAGTTACTCTTGGTGGGTGCAGCAATGGACCCTGCTGTGAATTATTAGATCAAGAATTGTAATTGCATGCCCCTGTTGAACAGGGGCTGAAAAATTGGGCCTTAGGCACTGGTGGCACAACACTACAACCCCTCACAGATACTGTACTTGGAGCACAGCAATGAGCCCTGTTGCAAAGTATTGCTTCAAAAATTGTAATGACACGCCCCTGTTAAACAGGGGCTGAAAAATTGGGCCTTAGGCACTGGTGCCACAACACTCCAACCCCTCACAGATACTGTACTTGGAGCACAGCAATGAGCCCTATGGCAAATTATTGCTAAAAAAATTGTAATTACACGCCCCTGTAAAACAGGGGCTGAAAAATTGGGCCTTAGCCACTGGTGGCGGCACCCATAAACAAAAATGATCTTCCAAGCTATCATCATCAATCGTATCATTGAGGACTCGGAGGAGGAGGATAGCCAGTCAACATAACAGCACAGGCACTCAGCATCAGCATCAGTCTTGAAGGGATGTGACATGTTAAAATCAATTAGTCTGTTATATCAGCATCAGGTGTGTGGTAGCTGGTGGTGATCCAAGACTGGTTCATCTTGATGAAAGTCAGTCGATCAACCGAGTCGGTGGACAGGCGCACCCTGTGATCCGTGACAAATCCTCCAGCAGCACTGAATGTGCGTTCCGAAAGAACGCTGGATGCAGGACAGGCCAGTAGCTCAATTGCATACTGTGCAAGCTCTGGCCAGTGATCCATCCTCAAGACCCAGTAAGCCAGAGGATTTTCGGTGGGAAAGGTGTCCAAGTCTGACCTTGCCCCTAGATATTCCTGCACCATGTTTATCAGACGCTGGCGATGGTTGCTGGAACCGATCATACTTTGGGGCTGCCGACTAAAGAATTGTCTGAACGCATCGGTCAGACGGCCACCTTCCCCACCGCTCCTTCTTTGACTGGCCGAAGCCTCAGCAACTCGTTGTCCAGGACCAGGAGTTTGTAACCTCCCAGTCTCTGGGAACGCGTTGCACAGACCTTTCTGCAAGGCCTCCCGGAGTTGTCTCATCCTCTGCTCCCTCTGCGACGGTAACATAAGGTCCGCAACCTTACCCTTGTACCGTGGATCAAGGAGAGTGGCCAGCCAGTAATGGTCCCTCTCCTTGATCCGAAGAATACGAGGATCCTTCCGCAGACTTTGCAGGATCAGGGAGGCCATGCAGCGTAGGTTTGCTGAGGCATTCGCTCCGGAGTCCTCTGGGTCACTAAGGACGACATGATCCGCAGCCACCTCCTCCCAGCCACGTACAAGTCCACTGGTTTCTTGGGACTGTAAATCATCCCTAAAAGACTGCTGCTGATGATGCTGAGTGCCAGCCTCCACCTCCATGCTGACACAATCCTCCTCCTCCTCCTCCTCCTCCTCCTCCTCTTCCTGTGCGATGGGTGGGACAGAAGGAACACTGTCTGGGTAAAGGGGGCCTTGAGAGGCAAGGAAGTCCTCCTCTTCCTGCCTCTGTTCTGCCTCAAGTGCCCTGTCCATTATTCCACGCAGCGTGTGCTCCAACAGGTGGACAAGAGGTACAGTGTCACTGATGCATGCACTGTCACTGCTCACCATCCTCGTGGCCTCCTCAAATGGTGCCAGGACAGTGCATGCATCCCTGATCATGCCCCACTGGCGTGGAGAAAAAAAACCAAGCTCCCCTGACCCTGTCCTGGTGCCGTAGTCGCACAGGTACTCATTGATGGCCCTCTGCTGCGTGTGCAGCCGCTGCAGCATGGCCAACGTTGAGTTCCACCTGGTGGGCATGTCACATATAAGGCGGTTCTTGGGCAGGTTCAACTCCTTTTGCAGCTCAGCCAGGCGAGCACTGGCATTATAAGATCTGCGGAAATGCACACAGACTTTCCTGGACTGCCTCAGGACATCCTGTAAGCCCGGGTACCTGCCCAAGAACCGCTGCACCACCAGGTTAAGGACGTGAGCCACACAGGGCACATGGGTCAGTTGTCCCTGTCGGAGGGCGGAGAGGAGGTTGGTGCCATTGTCGCAAACCACCATTCCTGGCTTAAGCTGGCGTGGCGTCAACCACCTCTCGGCCTGGCCCTGCAGAGCAGACAGGACCTCTGCCCCAGTGTGGCTTCTGTCCCCCAAACACACCAGCGCAAGCACGGCATGGCATCTTTTTGCCTGCGTACTTGCGTAGCCCCGTGAACGGCTACGGAGCACCGCTGGTTCATAGGACAAACCACAGGAAGAGGCCATGGAGGAAGAAGAAGAGGAGGGGGTGGAGGAGAGAGGTGTGTCACAACCAGTAGTAGCATTTTGGAGGCGTGGCGGTGGGACAACCTCCAACACTACTGCACCTTGTCCTGCATCCTTCCCAGCTGCCAAAAGAGTGACCCAATGGGCCGTGAAAGAAAGGTAACGTCCCTGTCCATGCCTGCTGGACCATGAGTCAGCGGTAATATGCACCTTACCGCTGACCGCCCTGTCCAGCGAGGCCAAGACATTGCCTTCCACATGCCGGTAGAGAGCCGGAATAGCCTTCCGTGAGAAAAAGTGGCGTTTGGGAACCTGCCACTGAGGAACCGCACATTGCACAAACTCACGGAAGGGGGCCGAGTCTACCAACTGAAAAGGCAGCAGTTGAAGCGCTAGCAATTTAGCCAAGCTAGCATTCAACCGCTGGGCATGTGGATGGCTGGGAGTGAACTTCTTTCGACGGTCCAGCAGCTGGGGCAGGGAAATTTGCCTGCTAGAATCGGACGTCGGTGTACTGCTAGCAGAGTGGCCGCAAGTACTTGGCTGTGACACACCTAATTCTACACCTTCATTCCTCTCAGTGCATGTTTCAGAGAGGACTGAAGTTATAGTGGGGTTGGAGATCCCAGCTGATGCGGTGCAAGGAGAGGTCCGCTTTGTTCTTTGGTGTGGGTCTTTGAGGTAGGCTTGCCAACGAGCTGCATGGCAGGTCAACATATGTCTGGTCAGGCATGTGGTACCCAAGCGGCTGATGTTTTGGCCACGCGATATACGCTTGAGACATATGTTGCAAACAGCAGCTGTGCGATCTGATGCACTAGCCTCAAAAAAGGCCCACACCAAAGAACTTTTTGAATGACGGGCAGAGGCAGCGCCCTGCACAGGCGGAGCTCTGCGGTGTGATTCCGTCGGTGTACTGCCCTTACGCTGGCCACCAAAGGGCATCCTGCCTCGTTGGAGATGTGCCTCCTCCTCATCCTCCTCCTCCTCCTCTCTCCTATTAGGCACCCACGTGGAGTCAGTGACCTCATCATCCCCTCCCTCCTCATCACTGGAGCCAATCTGGCAGTATGCTGCAGCTGCTGGAACATGACTGCCAGATTGGTGTCCTTCTTGAGCATCCCCTCTGTCTGCTCTCACGCTACTGCCTTCCTCTAGCTGGGTTTCATCATCAGACCCTTCGAAACGCTGGGCATCCTCCTGGAGCATGTACCCAACACTGTGCTGAAACAGTTCGGGGGACTCCTCAGGAGGAGGACATGGTGGGTCTAGGGAAGGAGTGACTGATGATTTGTCTGACATTGATACCAGGGAAGACGACGCTTTGGCAGCTGCTTTTCCAGTACCCTGAGCCTGGGTGAGAGAGGATGAGGAGGAGGAGGAGGGCTTGGTCATCCACTCTACCAAGTCTTCGGCATGATGTGGCTCAACATGTCCAGCTGCCGAAAAGAAGGACAAGCGTGTCCCATGGCCATGTGCTGATGACAATGCACCGCGTCCACGACCAGCACTGTTGCCCCCAGACACAGAGCCTGCTTGCCCTCTTTTATTGCCTCCTGACTGTCTGCCTCTCCTTGTTTGCCTTCCAGACATTCTAATAGATGGCCTGCAGGGAGATGGGAAAAAAGCAATAAGGGCTACCTTCAGGTGTCCTTCTCTGTCCCTTGAAACAAGGACTTTCACAGTGAAAGAAACTGACACTCTCCCTACCTACAGTTTTCTGTCCCTAGAATAAATGTTTTTTTTAAGCACAATATAGCACAAGGACAATTCACTCACTGTCCTTACAGGTCCCTGGAAACAAGGACTTGCAGAGTGAAAGAAAAAAAACACTCTCCCTACCTACAGTTTTCTGTCCCTAGAAAAAATGTTTTTTTTAATCACAATATAGCACAAGAACAATTCACTCACTGTCCTTACAGGTCCCTGGAAACAAGGACTTGCAGAGTGAAATAAACTGACACTCTCCCTACCTACAGTTTTCTGTCCCTAGAAAAAATGTTTTTTTTTATCACAATATAGCACAAGGACAATTCACTCACTGTCCTTCCAGGTCCCTGGAAACAAGGACTTGCAGAGTGAAAGAAAAAAAACACTCTCCCTACCTACAGTTTTCTGTCCCTAGAAAAAATGTTTTTTTTAATCACAATATAGCACAAGGACAATTCACTCACTGTCCTTACAGGTCCCTGGAAACAAGGACTTGCAGAGTGAAATAAACTGACACTCTCCCTACCTACAGTTTTCTGTCCCTAGAATAAATGTTTTTTTTAAGCACAATATAGCACAAGGACAATTCACTCACTGTCCTTCCAGGTCCCTGGAAACAAGGACTTGCAGAGTGAAAGAAAAAAAACACTCTCCCTACCTACAGTTTTCTGTCCCTAGAAAAAATGTTTTTTTTAATCACAATATAGCACAAGGACAATTCACTCACTGTCCTTACAGGTCCCTGGAAACAAGGACTTGCAGAGTGAAATAAACTGACACTCTCCCTACCTACAGTTTTCTGTCCCTAGAATAAATGTTTTTTTTAAGCACAATATAGCACAAGGACAATTCACTCACTGTCCTTCCAGGTCCCTGGAAACAAGGACTTGCAGAGTGAAAGAAAAAAAACACTCTCCCTACCTACAGTTTTCTGTCCCTAGAAAAAATGTTTTTTTTAATCACAATATAGCACAAGGACAATTCACTCACTGTCCTTACAGGTCCCTGGAAACAAGGACTTGCAGAGTGAAATAAACTGACACTCTCCCTACCTACAGTTTTCTGTCCCTAGAATAAATGTTTTTTTTAATCACAATATAGCACAAGGACAATTCACTCACTGTCCTTACAGGTCCCTGGAAACAAGGACTTGCAGAGTGAAAGAAAAAAAACACTCTCCCTACCTACAGTTTTCTGTCCCTAGAAAAAATGTTTTTTTAATCACAATATAGCACAAGGACAATTCACTCACTGTCCTTACAGGTCCCTGGAAACAAGGACTTGCAGAGTGAAAGAAAAAAAACACTCTCCCTACCTACAGTTTTCTGTCCCTAGAAAAAATGTTTTTTTTAATCACAATATAGCACAAGGACAATTCACTCACTGTCCTTACAGGTCCCTGGAAACAAGGACTTGCAGAGTGAAATAAACTGACACTCTCCCTACCTACAGTTTTCTGTCCCTAGAATAAATGTTTTTTTTAAGCACAATATAGCACAAGGACAATTCACTCACTGTCCTACAGGTCCCTGGAAACAAGGACTTGCAGAGTGAAAGAAAAAAAACACTCTCCCTACCTACAGTTTTCTGTCCCTAGAAAAAATGTTTTTTTTAATCACAATATAGCACAAGGACAATTCACTCACTGTCCTTACAGGTCCCTGGAAACAAGGACTTGCAGAGTGAAATAAACTGACACTCTCCCTACCTACAGTTTTCTGTCCCTAGAATAAATGTTTTTTTTAAGCACAATATAGCACAAGGACAATTCACTCACTGTCCTTACAGGTCCCTGGAAACAAGGACTTGCAGAGTGAAAGAAAAAAAACACTCTCCCTACCTACAGTTTTCTGTCCCTAGAAAAAATGTTTTTTTTAATCACAATATAGCACAAGAACAATTCACTCACTGTCCTTACAGGTCCCTGGAAACAAGGACTTGCAGAGTGAAATAAACTGACACTCTCCCTACCTACAGTTTTCTGTCCCTAGAAAAAATGTTTTTTTTAATCACAATATAGCACAAGAACAATTCACTCACTGTCCTTACAGGTCCCTGGAAACAAGGACTTGCAGAGTGAAATAAACTGACACTCTCCCTACCTACAGTTTTCTGTCCCTAGAATAAATGTTTTTTTTAAGCACAATACAGCACAAGGACAATTCACTCACTGTCCTTACAGGTCCCTGGAAACAAGGACTTGCAGAGTGAAAGAAAAAAAACACTCTCCCTACCTACAGTTTTCTGTCCCTAGAAAAAATGTTTTTTTTAATCACAATATAGCACAAGAACAATTCACTCACTGTCCTTACAGGTCCCTGGAAACAAGGACTTGCAGAGTGAAATAAACTGACACTCTCCCTACCTACAGTTTTCTGTCCCTAGAAAAAATGTTTTTTTTAATCACAATATAGCACAAGAACAATTCACTCACTGTCCTTACAGGTCCCTGGAAACAAGGACTTGCAGAGTGAAATAAACTGACACTCTCCCTACCTACAGTTTTCTGTCCCTAGAATAAATGTTTTTTTTAAGCACAATATAGCACAAGGACAATTCACTCACTGTCCTTACAGGTCCCTGGAAACAAGGACTTGCAGAGTGAAAGAAAAAAAACACTCTCCCTACCTACAGTTTTCTGTCCCTAGAAAAAATGTTTTTTTTAATCACAATATAGCACAAGGACAATTCACTCACTGTCCTTACAGGTCCCTGGAAACAAGGACTTGCAGAGTGAAAGAAAAAAAACACTCTCCCTACCTACAGTTTTCTGTCCCTAGAAAAAATGTTTTTTTTAATCACAATATAGCACAAGGACAATTCACTCACTGTCCTTACAGGTCCCTGGAAACAAGGACTTGCAGAGTGAAATAAACTGACACTCTCCCTACCTACAGTTTTCTGTCCCTAGAATAAATGTTTTTTTTAATCACAATATAGCACAAGGACAATTCACTCACTGTCCTTACAGGTCCCTGGAAACAAGGACTTGCAGAGTGAAAGAAAAAAAACACTCTCCCTACCTACAGTTTTCTGTCCCTAGAAAAAATGTTTTTTTTAATCACAATATAGCACAAGGACAATTCACTCACTGTCCTTACAGGTCCCTGGAAACAAGGACTTGCAGAGTGAAATAAACTGACACTCTCCCTACCTACAGTTTTCTGTCCCTAGAATAAATGTTTTTTTTAAGCACAATATAGCACAAGGACAATTCACTCACTGTCCTTCCAGGTCCCTGGAAACAAGGACTTGCAGAGTGAAAGAAAAAAAACACTCTCCCTACCTACAGTTTTCTGTCCCTAGAAAAAATGTTTTTTTTAATCACAATATAGCACAAGGACAATTCACTCACTGTCCTTACAGGTCCCTGGAAACAAGGACTTGCAGAGTGAAATAAACTGACACTCTCCCTACCTACAGTTTTCTGTCCCTAGAATAAATGTTTTTTTTAAGCACAATATAGCACAAGGACAATTCACTCACTGTCCTTCCAGGTCCCTGGAAACAAGGACTTGCAGAGTGAAAGAAAAAAAACACTCTCCCTACCTACAGTTTTCTGTCCCTAGAAAAAATGTTTTTTTTAATCACAATATAGCACAAGGACAATTCACTCACTGTCCTTACAGGTCCCTGGAAACAAGGACTTGCAGAGTGAAAGAAAAAAAACACTCTCCCTACCTACAGTTTTCTGTCCCTAGAAAAAATGTTTTTTTTAATCACAATATAGCACAAGGACAATTCACTCACTGTCCTTACAGGTCCCTGGAAACAAGGACTTGCAGAGTGAAATAAACTGACACTCTCCCTACCTACAGTTTTCTGTCCCTAGAATAAATGTTTTTTTTAAGCACAATATAGCACAAGGACAATTCACTCACTGTCCTTACAGGTCCCTGGAAACAAGGACTTGCAGAGTGAAAGAAAAAAAACACTCTCCCTACCTACAGTTTTCTGTCCCTAGAAAAAATGTTTTTTTTAATCACAATATAGCACAAGGACAATTCACTCACTGTCCTTACAGGTCCCTGGAAACAAGGACTTGCAGAGTGAAATAAACTGACACTCTCCCTACCTACAGTTTTCTGTCCCTAGAATAAATGTTTTTTTTAATCACAATATAGCACAAGGACAATTCACTCACTGTCCTTACAGGTCCCTGGAAACAAGGACTTGCAGAGTGAAAGAAAATAAACACTCTCCCTACCTACAGTTTTCTGTCCCTAGAATAAATGTTTTTTTTAAGCACAATATAGCACAAGGACAATTCACTCACTGTCCTTACAGGTCCCTGGAAACAAGGACTTGCAGAGTGAAATAAACTGACACTCTCCCTACCTACAGTTTTCTGTCCCTAGAATTAATGTTTTTTTTTAAGCACAATATAGCACAAGGAGAATTCACTAACTGTCCTTCCAGGTCCCTGGAAACAAGGACTTGCAGAGTGAAAGAAAAAAAACACTCTCCCTACCTACAGTTTTCTGTCCCTAGAAAAAATGTTTTTTTTAATCACAATATAGCACAAGGACAATTCACTCACTGTCCTTACAGGTCCCTGGAAACAAGGACTTGCAGAGTGAAATAAACTGACACTCTCCCTACCTACAGTTTTCTGTCCCTAGAATAAATGTTTTTTTTAAGCACAATATAGCACAAGGACAATTCACTCACTGTCCTTCCAGGTCCCTGGAAACAAGGACTTGCAGAGTGAAAGAAAAAAAACACTCTCCCTACCTACAGTTTTCTGTCCCTAGAAAAAATGTTTTTTTTAATCACAATATAGCACAAGGACAATTCACTCACTGTCCTTACAGGTCCCTGGAAACAAGGACTTGCAGAGTGAAAGAAAAAAAACACTCTCCCTACCTACAGTTTTCTGTCCCTAGAAAAAATGTTTTTTTTAATCACAATATAGCACAAGGACAATTCACTCACTGTCCTTACAGGTCCCTGGAAACAAGGACTTGCAGAGTGAAATAAACTGACACTCTCCCTACCTACAGTTTTCTGTCCCTAGAAAAAATGTTTTTTTTAATCACAATATAGCACAAGAACAATTCACTCACTGTCCTTACAGGTCCCTGGAAACAAGGACTTGCAGAGTGAAATAAACTGACACTCTCCCTACCTACAGTTTTCTGTCCCTAGAATAAATGTTTTTTTTAAGCACAATATAGCACAAGGACAATTCACTCACTGTCCTTACAGGTCCCTGGAAACAAGGACTTGCAGAGTGAAAGAAAAAAAAACACTCTCCCTACCTACAGTTTTCTGTCCCTAGAAAAAATGTTTTTTTTAATCACAATATAGCACAAGGACAATTCACTCACTGTCCTTACAGGTCCCTGGAAACAAGGACTTGCAGAGTGAAAGAAAAAAAACACTCTCCCTACCTACAGTTTTCTGTCCCTAGAAAAAATGTTTTTTTTAATCACAATATAGCACAAGGACAATTCACTCACTGTCCTTACAGGTCCCTGGAAACAAGGACTTGCAGAGTGAAATAAACTGACACTCTCCCTACCTACAGTTTTCTGTCCCTAGAATAAATGTTTTTTTTAATCACAATATAGCACAAGGACAATTCACTCACTGTCCTTACAGGTCCCTGGAAACAAGGACTTGCAGAGTGAAAGAAAAAAAACACTCTCCCTACCTACAGTTTTCTGTCCCTAGAAAAAATGTTTTTTTTAATCACAATATAGCACAAGGACAATTCACTCACTGTCCTTACAGGTCCCTGGAAACAAGGACTTGCAGAGTGAAATAAACTGACACTCTCCCTACCTACAGTTTTCTGTCCCTAGAATAAATGTTTTTTTTAAGCACAATATAGCACAAGGACAATTCACTCACTGTCCTTCCAGGTCCCTGGAAACAAGGACTTGCAGAGTGAAAGAAAAAAAACACTCTCCCTACCTACAGTTTTCTGTCCCTAGAAAAAATGTTTTTTTTAATCACAATATAGCACAAGGACAATTCACTCACTGTCCTTACAGGTCCCTGGAAACAAGGACTTGCAGAGTGAAATAAACTGACACTCTCCCTACCTACAGTTTTCTGTCCCTAGAATAAATGTTTTTTTTAAGCACAATATAGCACAAGGACAATTCACTCACTGTCCTTCCAGGTCCCTGGAAACAAGGACTTGCAGAGTGAAAGAAAAAAAACACTCTCCCTACCTACAGTTTTCTGTCCCTAGAAAAAATGTTTTTTTTAATCACAATATAGCACAAGGACAATTCACTCACTGTCCTTACAGGTCCCTGGAAACAAGGACTTGCAGAGTGAAAGAAAAAAAAACACTCTCCCTACCTACAGTTTTCTGTCCCTAGAAAAAATGTTTTTTTTAATCACAATATAGCACAAGGACAATTCACTCACTGTCCTTACAGGTCCCTGGAAACAAGGACTTGCAGAGTGAAATAAACTGACACTCTCCCTACCTACAGTTTTCTGTCCCTAGAATAAATGTTTTTTTTAAGCACAATATAGCACAAGGACAATTCACTCACTGTCCTTACAGGTCCCTGGAAACAAGGACTTGCAGAGTGAAAGAAAAAAAACACTCTCCCTACTTACAGTTTTCTGTCCCTAGAAAAAATGTTTTTTTTAATCACAATATAGCACAAGGACAATTCACTCACTGTCCTTACAGGTCCCTGGAAACAAGGACTTGCAGAGTGAAATAAACTGACACTCTCCCTACCTACAGTTTTCTGTCCCTAGAATAAATGTTTTTTTTAATCACAATATAGCACAAGGACAATTCACTCACTGTCCTTACAGGTCCCTGGAAACAAGGACTTGCAGAGTGAAAGAAAATAAACACTCTCCCTACCTACAGTTTTCTGTCCCTAGAATAAATGTTTTTTTTAAGCACAATATAGCACAAGGACAATTCACTCACTGTCCTTACAGGTCCCTGGAAACAAGGACTTGCAGAGTGAAATAAACTGACACTCTCCCTACCTACAGTTTTCTGTCCCTAGAATTAATGTTTTTTTTTAAGCACAATATAGCACAAGGAGAATTCACTCACTGTCCTTCCAGGTCCCTGGAAACAAGGACTTGCAGAGTGAAAGAAAAAAAACACTCTCCCTACCTACAGTTTTCTGTCCCTAGAAAAAATGTTTTTTTTAATCACAATATAGCACAAGGACAATTCACTCACTGTCCTTACAGGTCCCTGGAAACAAGGACTTGCAGAGTGAAATAAACTGACACTCTCCCTACCTACAGTTTTCTGTCCCTAGAATAAATGTTTTTTTTAAGCACAATATAGCACAAGGACAATTCACTCACTGTCCTTCCAGGTCCCTGGAAACAAGGACTTGCAGAGTGAAAGAAAAAAAACACTCTCCCTACCTACAGTTTTCTGTCCCTAGAAAAAATGTTTTTTTTAATCACAATATAGCACAAGGACAATTCACTCACTGTCCTTACAGGTCCCTGGAAACAAGGACTTGCAGAGTGAAAGAAAAAAAACACTCTCCCTACCTACAGTTTTCTGTCCCTAGAAAAAATGTTTTTTTTAATCACAATATAGCACAAGGACAATTCACTCACTGTCCTTACAGGTCCCTGGAAACAAGGACTTGCAGAGTGAAATAAACTGACACTCTCCCTACCTACAGTTTTCTGTCCCTAGAATAAATGTTTTTTTTAAGCACAATATAGCACAAGGACAATTCACTCACTGTCCTTACAGGTCCCTGGAAACAAGGACTTGCAGAGTGAAAGAAAAAAAACACTCTCCCTACCTACAGTTTTCTGTCCCTAGAAAAAATGTTTTTTTTAATCACAATATAGCACAAGGACAATTCACTCACTGTCCTTACAGGTCCCTGGAAACAAGGACTTGCAGAGTGAAATAAACTGACACTCTCCCTACCTACAGTTTTCTGTCCCTAGAATAAATGTTTTTTTTAATCACAATATAGCACAAGGACAATTCACTCACTGTCCTTACAGGTCCCTGGAAACAAGGACTTGCAGAGTGAAAGAAAATAAACACTCTCCCTACCTACAGTTTTCTGTCCCTAGAATAAATGTTTTTTTTAAGCACAATATAGCACAAGGACAATTCACTCACTGTCCTTACAGGTCCCTGGAAACAAGGACTTGCAGAGTGAAATAAACTGACACTCTCCCTACCTACAGTTTTCTGTCCCTAGAATTAATGTTTTTTTTAAGCACAATATAGCACAAGGAGAATTCACTCACTGTCCTTCCAGGTCCCTGGAAACAAGGACTTGCAGAGTGAAAGAAAAAAAACACTCTCCCTACCTACAGTTTTCTGTCCCTAGAAAAAATGTTTTTTTTAATCACAATATAGCACAAGGACAATTCACTCACTGTCCTTACAGGTCCCTGGAAACAAGGACTTGCAGAGTGAAATAAACTGACACTCTCCCTACCTACAGTTTTCTGTCCCTAGAATAAATGTTTTTTTTAAGCACAATATAGCACAAGGACAATTCACTCACTGTCCTTACAGGTCCCTAAACAAGGACTTGCAGAGTGAAATAAACTGACACTCTCCCTACCTACAGTTTTCTGTCCCTAGAATAAATGTTTTTTTTAAGCACAATATAGCACAAGGACAATTCACTCACTGTCCTTACAGGTCCCTGGAAACAAGGACTTGCAGAGTGAAAAAAAAAAAACACTCTCCCTACCTACAGTTTTCTGTCCCTAGAAAAAATGTTTTTTTTTAAGCACAATATAGCACAAGGACAATTCACTCACTGTCCTTCCAGGTCCCTGGAAACAAGGACTTGCAGAGTGAAAGAAAAAAACACTCTCCCTACCTACAGTTTTCTGTCCCTAGAAAAAATGTTTTTTTTAATCACAATATAGCACAAGGACAATTCACTCACTGTCCTTACAGGTCCCTGGAAACAAGGACTTGCAGAGTGAAAGAAACTGACACTCTCCCTACCTACAGTTTTCTGTCCCTAGAAGAAATGTTTTTTTAAGCACAATATAGCACAAGGACAATTCACTCACTGTCCTTCCAGGTCCCTGGAAACAAGGACTTGCAGAGTGAAAGAAACTGACACTGTCCCTACCTACAGTTTTCTGTCCCTAGAATAAATGTTTTTTTTTAAGCACACTATAGCACAAGCACAAAACACACTGACACTCTCCCTACCTATCCTTCTCTTTCCCTAAACTAAAGGAATCCAGGTTAAGCAAGAAAGAAATAACAGTCACTGTCCCTGCCTATGCTGCTCTATCCCTGCTCCGGAACACACTACACTAGGCCGCCGTGCTGGCGGCCTTTTATAGTGTGGGGCGTGTACTAAACACCCTCAGCAATAATTGGCCACAGGCATCCTGCCTGTGGCCAATCATTGCTCTCCTCGCTGCCGGCGCTGTGATTGGCCAAGCATGCGGGGTCACAGTGCATGCTTGGCCAATCACAGCGCCTGGATGACACTGCGATGGCGTAGTGCATTGTGGGCCGTTCGCGTCACTCGAATTTGGCGCGAACGGCCCAAATCGTTCGATCTTCGTCGAACGATCGAACAGCCGATGTTCGAGTCGAACGTATGTTCGACTCGAACACGAAGCTCATCCCTATTGAGGATGATTGCTTTCGCACAGAATAGCACAACGACAACTTCCCTGACTGTCCAAAAAACAAGGATTTCAAAGATGGTTGATGAGGAATGCTTTAGCACAGTATAGCACAAGGAGAATTTCCCTCACTGTCCTTCCCTGTCCCTAGAAACAAGGATTATCACAGTGAAAGAAACTGACACTCTTCCTACCTATAGTTTTCTGTCCCTAGAAAAAATGTTTTTTTAAAGACGGTTGATGATTAATGCTTTAGCACACTATAGCACAAGGAGAATTTCCCTCACTGTCCTTCCCTGTCCCTAGAAACAAGGATTATCACAGTGAAAGAAACTGACACTCTTCCTACCTATAGTTTTCTGTCCCTAGAAAAAATGTTTTTTTAAAGACGGTTGATGATCAATGCTTTAGCACACTATAGCACAAGGAGAATTTCCCTCACTGTCCTTCCCTGTCCCTAGAAACAAGGATTATCACAGTGAAAGAAACTGACACTCTTCCTACCTATAGTTTTCTGTCCCTAGAAAAAATGTTTTTTTAAAGACGGTTGATGATCAATGCTTTAGCACACTATAGCACAAGGAGAATTTCCCTCACTGTCCTTCCCTGTCCCTAGAAACAAGGATTATCACAGTGAAAGAAACTGACACTCTTCCTACCTATAGTTTTCTGTCCCTAGAAAAAATGTTTTTTTAAAGACGGTTGATGATCAATGCTTTAGCACACTATAGCACAAGGAGAATTTCCCTCACTGTCCTTCCCTGTCCCTAGAAACAAGGATTATCACAGTGAAAGAAACTGACACTCTTCCTACCTATAGTTTTCTGTCCCTAGAAAAAATGTTTTTTTAAAGCTGATTGATGATCAATGCTTTAGCACACTATAGCACAAGTAGAATTTCCCTCACTGTCCTTCCCTGTCCCTAGAAACAAGGATTATCACAGTGAAAGAAACTGACACTCTTCCTACCTATAGTTTTCTGTCCCTAGAAAAAATGTTTTTTTAAAGACGGTTGATGATCAATGCTTTAGCACACTATAGCACAAGGAGAATTTCCCTCACTGTCCTTCCCTGTCCCTAGAAACAAGGATTATCACAGTGAAAGAAACTGACACTCTTCCTACCTATAGTTTTCTGTCCCTAGAAAAAATGTTTTTTTAAAGACGGTTGATGATCAATGCTTTAGCACACTATAGCACAAGGAGAATTTCCCTCACTGTCCTTCCCTGTCCCTAGAAACAAGGATTATCACAGTGAAAGAAACTGACACTCTTCCTACCTATAGTTTTCTGTCCCTAGAAAAAATGTTTTTTTAAAGACGGTTGATGATCAATGCTTTAGCACACTATAGCACAAGGAGAATTTCCCTCACTGTCCTTCCCTGTCCCTAGAAACAAGGATTATCACAGTGAAAGAAACTGACACTCTTCCTACCTATAGTTTTCTGTCCCTAGAAAAAATGTTTTTTTAAAGCTGATTGATGATCAATGCTTTAGCACACTATAGCACAAGTAGAATTTCCCTCACTGTCCTTCCCTGTCCCTAGAAACAAGGATTATCACAGTGACAGAAACTGACACTCTTCCTACCTATAGTTTTCTGTCCCTAGAAAAAATGTTTTTTTAAAGACGGTTGAGGATCAATGCTTTAGCACACTATAGCACAAGTAGAATTTCCCTCACTGTCCTTCCCTGTCCCTAGAAACAAGGATTATCACAGTGACAGAAACTGACACTCTTCCTACCTATAGTTTTCTGTCCCTAGAAAAAATGTTTTTTTAAAGACGGTTGAGGATCAATGCTTTAGCACACTATAGCACAAGGAGAATTTCCCTCACTGTCCTTCCCTGTCCCTAGAAACAAGGATTATCACAGTGAAAGAAACTGACACTCTTCCTACCTATAGTTTTCTGTCCCTAGAAAAAATGTTTTTTTAAAGACGGTTGATGATCAATGCTTTAGCACACTATAGCACAAGGAGAATTTCCCTCACTGTCCTTCCCTGTCCCTAGAAACAAGGATTATCACAGTGAAAGAAACTGACACTCTTCCTACCTATAGTTTTCTGTCCCTAGAAAAAATGTTTTTTTAAAGACGGTTGATGATCAATGCTTTAGCACACTATAGCACAAGGAGAATTTCCCTCACTGTCCTTCCCTGTCCCTAGAAACAAGGATTATCACAGTGAAAGAAACTGACACTCTTCCTACCTATAGTTTTCTGTCCCTAGAAAAAATGTTTTTTTAAAGCTGATTGATGATCAATGCTTTAGCACACTATAGCACAAGTAGAATTTCCCTCACTGTCCTTCCCTGTCCCTAGAAACAAGGATTATCACAGTGAAAGAAACTGACACTCTTCCTACCTATAGTTTTCTGTCCCTAGAAAAAATGTTTTTTTAAAGACGGTTGATGATCAATGCTTTAGCACACTATAGCACAAGGAGAATTTCCCTCACTGTCATTCCCTGTCCCTAGAAACAAGGATTATCACAGTGAAAGAAACTGACACTCTTCCTACCTATAGTTTTCTGTCCCTAGAAAAAATGTTTTTTTAAAGACGGTTGATGATCAATGCTTTAGCACACTATAGCACAAGGAGAATTTCCCTCACTGTCCTTCCCTGTCCCTAGAAACAAGGATTATCACAGTGAAAGAAACTGACACTCTTCCTACCTATAGTTTTCTGTCCCTAGAAAAAATGTTTTTTTAAAGACGGTTGATGATCAATGCTTTAGCACACTATAGCACAAGGAGAATTTCCCTCACTGTCCTTCCCTGTCCCTAGAAACAAGGATTATCACAGTGAAAGAAACTGACACTCTTCCTACCTATAGTTTTCTGTCCCTAGAAAAAATGTTTTTTAAAGCTGATTGATGATCAATGCTTTAGCACACTATAGCACAAGTAGAATTTCCCTCACTGTCCTTCCCTGTCCCTAGAAACAAGGATTATCACAGTGAAAGAAACTGACACTCTTCCTACCTATAGTTTTCTGTCCCTAGAAAAAATGTTTTTTTAAAGACGGTTGATGATCAATGCTTTAGCACACTATAGCACAAGGAGAATTTCCCTCACTGTCCTTCCCTGTCCCTAGAAACAAGGATTATCACAGTGAAAGAAACTGACACTCTTCCTACCTATAGTTTTCTGTCCCTAGAAAAAATGTTTTTTTAAAGACGGTTGATGATCAATGCTTTAGCACACTATAGCACAAGGAGAATTTCCCTCACTGTCCTTCCCTGTCCCTAGAAACAAGGATTATCACAGTGAAAGAAACTGACACTCTTCCTACCTATAGTTTTCTGTCCCTAGAAAAAATGTTCTTTTAAAGCTGATTGATGATCAATGCTTTAGCACACTATAGCACAAGTAGAATTTCCCTCACTGTCCTTCCCTGTCCCTAGAAACAAGGATTATCACAGTGAAAGAAACTGACACTCTTCCTACCTATAGTTTTCTGTCCCTAGAAAAAATGTTTTTTTAAAGACGGTTGATGATCAATGCTTTAGCACACTATAGCACAAGGAGAATTTCCCTCACTGTCCTTCCCTGTCCCTAGAAACAAGGATTATCACAGTGAAAGAAACTGACACTCTTCCTACCTATAGTTTTCTGTCCCTAGAAAAAATGTTTTTTTAAAGACGGTTGATGATCAATGCTTTAGCACACTATAGCACAAGGAGAATTTCCCTCACTGTCCTTCCCTGTCCCTAGAAACAAGGATTATCACAGTGAAAGAAACTGACACTCTTCCTACCTATAGTTTTCTGTCCCTAGAAAAAATGTTTTTTTAAAGCTGATTGATGATCAATGCTTTAGCACACTATAGCACAAGTAGAATTTCCCTCACTGTCCTTCCCTGTCCCTAGAAACAAGGATTATCACAGTGAAAGAAACTGACACTCTTCCTACCTATAGTTTTCTGTCCCTAGAAAAAATGTTTTTTTAAAGACGGTTGAGGATCAATGCTTTAGCACACTATAGCACAAGGAGAATTTCCCTCACTGTCCTTCCCTGTCCCTAGAAACAAGGATTATCACAGTGAAAGAAACTGACACTCTTCCTACCTATAGTTTTCTGTCCCTAGAAAAAATGTTTTTTTAAAGACGGTTGATGATCAATGCTTTAGCACACTATAGCACAAGGAGAATTTCCCTCACTGTCCTTCCCTGTCCCTAGAAACAAGGATTATCACAGTGAAAGAAACTGACACTCTTCCTACCTATAGTTTTCTGTCCCTAGAAAAAATGTTTTTTTAAAGACGGTTGATGACCAATGCTTTAGCACACTATAGCACAAGGAGAATTTCCCTCACTGTCCTTCCCTGTCCCTAGAAACAAGGATTATCACAGTGAAAGAAACTGACACTCTTCCTACCTATAGTTTTCTGTCCCTAGAAAAAATGTTTTTTTAAAGACGGTTGATGATCAATGCTTTAGCACACTATAGCACAAGGAGAATTTCCCTCACTGTCCTTCCCTGTCCCTAGAAACAAGGATTATCACAGTGAAAGAAACTGACACTCTTCCTACCTATAGTTTTCTGTCCCTAGAAAAAATGTTTTTATAAAGCTGATTGATGATCAATGCTTTAGCACACTATAGCACAAGTAGAATTTCCCTCACTGTCCTTCCCTGTCCCTAGAAACAAGGATTATCACAGTGAAAGAAACTGACACTCTTCCTACCTATAGTTTTCTGTCCCTAGAAAAAATGTTTTTTAAAGACGGTTGAGGATCAATGCTTTAGCACACTATAGCACAAGGAGAATTTCCCTCACTGTCCTTCCCTGTCCCTAGAAACAAGGATTATCACAGTGAAAGAAACTGACACTCTTCCTACCTATAGTTTTCTGTCCCTAGAAAAAATGTTTTTTTAAAGACGGTTGATGATCAATGCTTTAGCACACTATAGCACAAGGAGAATTTCCCTCACGGTCCTTCCCTGTCCCTAGAAACAAGGATTATCACAGTGAAAGAAACTGACACTCTTCCTACCTATAGTTTTCTGTCCCTAGAAAAAATGTTTTTTTAAAGACGGTTGATGATCAATGCTTTAGCACACTATAGCACAAGGAGAATTTCCCTCACTGTCCTTCCCTGTCCCTAGAAACAAGGATTATCACAGTGAAAGAAACTGACACTCTTCCTACCTATAGTTTTCTGTCCCTAGAAAAAATGTTTTTTTAAAGCTGATTGATGATCAATGCTTTAGCACACTATAGCACAAGTAGAATTTCCCTCACTGTCCTTCCCTGTCCCTAGAAACAAGGATTATCACAGTGAAAGAAACTGACACTCTTCCTACCTATAGTTTTCTGTCCCTAGAAAAAATGTTTTTTTAAAGACGGTTGAGGATCAATGCTTTAGCACACTATAGCACAAGGAGAATTTCCCTCACTGTCCTTCCCTGTCCCTAGAAACAAGGATTATCACAGTGAAAGAAACTGACACTCTTCCTACCTATAGTTTTCTGTCCCTAGAAAAAATGTTTTTTTAAAGACGGTTGATGATCAATGCTTTAGCACACTATAGCACAAGGAGAATTTCCCTCACTGTCCTTCCCTGTCCCTAGAAACAAGGATTATCACAGTGAAAGAAACTGACACTCTTCCTACCTATAGTTTTCTGTCCCTAGAAAAAATGTTTTTTTAAAGACGGTTGATGATCAATGCTTTAGCACACTATAGCACAAGGAGAATTTCCCTCACTGTCCTTCCCTGTCCCTAGAAACAAGGATTATCACAGTGAAAGAAACTGACACTCTTCCTACCTATAGTTTTCTGTCCCTAGAAAAAATGTTTTTTTAAAGACGGTTGATGATCAATGCTTTAGCACACTATAGCACAAGGAGAATTTCCCTCACTGTCCTTCCCTGTCCCTAGAAACAAGGATTATCACAGTGAAAGAAACTGACACTCTTCCTACCTATAGTTTTCTGTCCCTAGAAAAAATGTTTTTATAAAGCTGATTGATGATCAATGCTTTAGCACACTATAGCACAAGTAGAATTTCCCTCACTGTCCTTCCCTGTCCCTAGAAACAAGGATTATCACAGTGAAAGAAACTGACACTCTTCCTACCTATAGTTTTCTGTCCCTAGAAAAAATGTTTTTTAAAGACGGTTGAGGATCAATGCTTTAGCACACTATAGCACAAGGAGAATTTCCCTCACTGTCCTTCCCTGTCCCTAGAAACAAGGATTATCACAGTGAAAGAAACTGACACTCTTCCTACCTATAGTTTTCTGTCCCTAGAAAAAATGTTTTTTTAAAGACGGTTGATGATCAATGCTTTAGCACACTATAGCACAAGGAGAATTTCCCTCACGGTCCTTCCCTGTCCCTAGAAACAAGGATTATCACAGTGAAAGAAACTGACACTCTTCCTACCTATAGTTTTCTGTCCCTAGAAAAAATGTTTTTTTAAAGACGGTTGATGATCAATGCTTTAGCACACTATAGCACAAGGAGAATTTCCCTCACTGTCCTTCCCTGTCCCTAGAAACAAGGATTATCACAGTGAAAGAAACTGACACTCTTCCTACCTATAGTTTTCTGTCCCTAGAAAAAATGTTTTTTTAAAGACGGTTGATGATCAATGCTTTAGCACACTATAGCACAAGGAGAATTTCCCTCACTGTCCTTCCCTGTCCCTAGAAACAAGGATTATCACAGTGAAAGAAACTGACACTCTTCCTACCTATAGTTTTCTGTCCCTAGAAAAAATGTTTTTTTAAAGCTGATTGATGATCAATGCTTTAGCACACTATAGCACAAGTAGAATTTCCCTCACTGTCCTTCCCTGTCCCTAGAAACAAGGATTATCACAGTGAAAGAAACTGACACTCTTCCTACCTATAGTTTTCTGTCCCTAGAAAAAATGTTTTTTTAAAGACGGTTGATGATCAATGCTTTAGCACACTATAGCACAAGGAGAATTTCCCTCACTGTCCTTCCCTGTCCCTAGAAACAAGGATTATCACAGTGAAAGAAACTGACACTCTTCCTACCTATAGTTTTCTGTCCCTAGAAAAAATGTTTTTTTAAAGACGGTTGATGATCAATGCTTTAGCACACTATAGCACAAGGAGAATTTCCCTCACTGTCCTTCCCTGTCCCTAGAAACAAGGATTATCCCAGTGAAAGAAACTGACACTCTTCCTACCTATAGTTTTCTGTCCCTAGAAAAAATGTTTTTTTAAAGACGGTTGATGATCAATGCTTTAGCACACTATAGCACAAGGAGAATTTCCCTCACTGTCCTTCCCTGTCCCTAGAAACAAGGATTATCACAGTGAAAGAAACTGACACTCTTCCTACCTATAGTTTTCTGTCCCTAGAAAAAATGTTTTTTTAAAGCTGATTGATGATCAATGCTTTAGCACACTATAGCACAAGTAGAATTTCCCTCACTGTCCTTCCCTGTCCCTAGAAACAAGGATTATCACAGTGACAGAAACTGACACTCTTCCTACCTATAGTTTTCTGTCCCTAGAAAAAATGTTTTTTTAAAGACGGTTGAGGATCAATGCTTTAGCACACTATAGCACAAGGAGAATTTCCCTCACTGTCCTTCCCTGTCCCTAGAAACAAGGATTATCACAGTGAAAGAAACTGACACTCTTCCTACCTATAGTTTTCTGTCCCTAGAAAAAATGTTTTTTTAAAGACGGTTGATGATCAATGCTTTAGCACACTATAGCACAAGGAGAATTTCCCTCACTGTCCTTCCCTGTCCCTAGAAACAAGGATTATCACAGTGAAAGAAACTGACACTCTTCCTACCTATAGTTTTCTGTCCCTAGAAAAAATGTTTTTTTAAAGACGGTTGATGATCAATGCTTTAGCACACTATAGCACAAGGAGAATTTCCCTCACTGTCCTTCCCTGTCCCTAGAAACAAGGATTATCACAGTGAAAGAAACTGACACTCTTCCTACCTATAGTTTTCTGTCCCTAGAAAAAATGTTTTTTTAAAGACGGTTGATGATCAATGCTTTAGCACACTATAGCACAAGGAGAATTTCCCTCACTGTCCTTCCCTGTCCCTAGAAACAAGGATTATCACAGTGAAAGAAACTGACACTCTTCCTACCTATAGTTTTCTGTCCCTAGAAAAAATGTTTTTTTAAAGCTGATTGATGATCAATGCTTTAGCACACTATAGCACAAGTAGAATTTCCCTCACTGTCCTTCCCTGTCCCTAGAAACAAGGATTATCACAGTGAAAGAAACTGACACTCTTCCTACCTATAGTTTTCTGTCCCTAGAAAAAATGTTTTTTTAAAGACGGTTGATGATCAATGCTTTAGCACACTATAGCACAAGGAGAATTTCCCTCACTGTCATTCCCTGTCCCTAGAAACAAGGATTATCACAGTGAAAGAAACTGACACTCTTCCTACCTATAGTTTTCTGTCCCTAGAAAAAATGTTTTTTTAAAGACGGTTGATGATCAATGCTTTAGCACACTATAGCACAAGGAGAATTTCCCTCACTGTCCTTCCCTGTCCCTAGAAACAAGGATTATCACAGTGAAAGAAACTGACACTCTTCCTACCTATAGTTTTCTGTCCCTAGAAAAAATGTTTTTTTAAAGACGGTTGATGATCAATGCTTTAGCACACTATAGCACAAGGAGAATTTCCCTCACTGTCCTTCCCTGTCCCTAGAAACAAGGATTATCACAGTGAAAGAAACTGACACTCTTCCTACCTATAGTTTTCTGTCCCTAGAAAAAATGTTTTTTAAAGCTGATTGATGATCAATGCTTTAGCACACTATAGCACAAGTAGAATTTCCCTCACTGTCCTTCCCTGTCCCTAGAAACAAGGATTATCACAGTGAAAGAAACTGACACTCTTCCTACCTATAGTTTTCTGTCCCTAGAAAAAATGTTTTTTTAAAGACGGTTGATGATCAATGCTTTAGCACACTATAGCACAAGGAGAATTTCCCTCACTGTCCTTCCCTGTCCCTAGAAACAAGGATTATCACAGTGAAAGAAACTGACACTCTTCCTACCTATAGTTTTCTGTCCCTAGAAAAAATGTTTTTTTAAAGACGGTTGATGATCAATGCTTTAGCACACTATAGCACAAGGAGAATTTCCCTCACTGTCCTTCCCTGTCCCTAGAAACAAGGATTATCACAGTGAAAGAAACTGACACTCTTCCTACCTATAGTTTTCTGTCCCTAGAAAAAATGTTTTTTTAAAGACGGTTGATGATCAATGCTTTAGCACACTATAGCACAAGGAGAATTTCCCTCACTGTCCTTCCCTGTCCCTAGAAACAAGGATTATCACAGTGAAAGAAACTGACACTCTTCCTACCTATAGTTTTCTGTCCCTAGAAAAAATGTTCTTTTAAAGCTGATTGATGATCAATGCTTTAGCACACTATAGCACAAGTAGAATTTCCCTCACTGTCCTTCCCTGTCCCTAGAAACAAGGATTATCACAGTGAAAGAAACTGACACTCTTCCTACCTATAGTTTTCTGTCCCTAGAAAAAATGTTTTTTTAAAGACGGTTGATGATCAATGCTTTAGCACACTATAGCACAAGGAGAATTTCCCTCACTGTCCTTCCCTGTCCCTAGAAACAAGGATTATCACAGTGAAAGAAACTGACACTCTTCCTACCTATAGTTTTCTGTCCCTAGAAAAAATGTTTTTTTAAAGACGTTGATGATCAATGCTTTAGCACACTATAGCACAAGGAGAATTTCCCTCACTGTCCTTCCCTGTCCCTAGAAACAAGGATTATCACAGTGAAAGAAACTGACACTCTTCCTACCTATAGTTTTCTGTCCCTAGAAAAAATGTTTTTTTAAAGCTGATTGATGATCAATGCTTTAGCACACTATAGCACAAGTAGAATTTCCCTCACTGTCCTTCCCTGTCCCTAGAAACAAGGATTATCACAGTGAAAGAAACTGACACTCTTCCTACCTATAGTTTTCTGTCCTTGGAAAAAATGTTTTTTTAAAGACGGTTGATGATCAATGCTTTAGCACACTATAGCACAAGGAGAATTTCCCTCACTGTCCTTCCCTGTCCCTAGAAACAAGGATTATCACAGTGAAAGAAACTGACACTCTTCCTACCTATAGTTTTCTGTCCCTAGAAAAAATGTTTTTTTAAAGACGGTTGATGATCAATGCTTTAGCACACTATAGCACAAGGAGAATTTCCCTCACTGTCCTTCCCTGTCCCTAGAAACAAGGATTATCACAGTGAAAGAAACTGACACTCTTCCTACTGTGACAGCAGGAAGGTAAAGTCACCTGGTTGCATCCAGGGGGGTAGATATATATCGCCCAGATTCAGGCTTTACGCCGACTTATACAACTAGGTGGAGAGTTGTATAAGGCTAGTGGGCTCATGGATGACTCATACCTCTAGGGAGAGTGTGGGGCGTCGTGCAGACAGGGAGTTGATGAGACCAGCTGAAGCTTGTCAGCTCATTTAGGCCTCTATAAGAACTCCCAGCTTCATTAGATGTTAGCTCATGCCTGGAACCAGACCTGTGTGGACTGTCTAGGGAGAGTGAACCCCTGTGCGGTGAGGCAAAGCCTGTGTGGCTATTTGTTTGGACTTTTACTAAACCAGGGACTTAGGGACTAGGACAGCACTAGGCTGATCCCAGTTGTTAGTTAGGAAACCTGTATGTTTAGTCAGAGGTCAACTTGACCAGGATTTATTTTGGTTATGTTTCTTTTGCTTTGCTGTGTTTTGTCACTGTAAATAGAAAATAAACCGCACCTTTTTTTGATTTTGAAAACCACAACCTCCGTTTGCTGGGCCTGTTTTGTGTGGGGAGCCCATCCCGGGGGTCACACACACCCGCTGCCGAGCTAACCCCCTCACAGTTGGTGGAGAACCAGTGGCAGTTTTTTTTAAGCCAGCATGGAGGAGATACTGAAGCAGCTGGCTCTAGCAAATGCCAATCAACAGCAGACAAATGCAGGTTTGCAAAGGAGCCTTGCAGCCCAGCAGCAGACAAACGCAACTTTGCAACAGAGTCTGGAGGCTCAGCAACGAGCCCAGCAGCAATCTGAGGCCCGCTTCATAGACCTGTTGCAGAAGCAAGAGCAGAGACTACAACAACAGATGGAAGCAGTAATGCAGCAACGTCCGCAGACCAGTGAGGAAAGCCGTCCCACTAATACCGCGTCCTTTGGGGTGAGTCGTTTATTGACAAAAATGACTGGAGAGGATGATCCAGAGGTATTTTTGACCACATTTGAAAGGACCGCTGAAAGAGAAAAGTGGCCTGAGGAGCAGTGGGCTGGACTGGTGGCTCCTCTGTTAACTGGTGAATCGCAGAAAGCTTACTATGACCTAGAGCCTAACCAAGCAAAAGACTATGTGATGCTAAAAGCTGAAATATTGGCAAGGCTGGGTGTCACCCAGGCTGTCCGGGCTCAGCGTGTGCATAACTGGACTTTCCAGCTTGGAAAACCCCCCAGGTCTCAAATGTATGATCTCATTCACCTGAGCAGAAAGTGGCTACAGCCAGAGACTTTGTCCGCACCAAAGATTGTGGAACGTGTTGTAATGGATCGGTTTTTGAGAGCTCTTCCTACTGCCATCCAAAAGTGGGTAAGCCATGGAGACCCAGAGACGGCCGATGGTCTTGTGGATCGTGTGGAGAAATACTTGGCTACAGAGAACCTGACGGCCTCTTCCAGAGACACTCGGACTTTCCACCCTAAGACCAGACCATCCCCAGGGGCGGATAAGAGGATTCCAAGGGGTGAGGGTGGAGAGAGTGAGAGGGTGGGAGCTCTACCCCAAGTTTGGCGAGAACAGCCTGGGAAATCAGCGGCTCAAGAGGCGGCAAGAAGGATCGTTTGCTACCGCTGCCGGCAAGCTGGACATATTGCAGCCAATTGCCCGGTTGTGGAGGAACCCATGCAGTGTGACTTTCTGACGGGCAGACGTCAGTCGCTGTGTGCGACAGTCGCATGCACTGCCATTCGAGGAACTGAGAAACATTTATGCAAAATGTGTGTTAATGGTAGAAATGTTGTGGTATTGCTGGATTCAGGTAGCCTTGTGACCCTGATAAAGGCTGAGTTAGTTAAAGCAGAGGTCTCTGGGAATAGCAAGGTAGCTGTTATTTGTGTGCATGGGGACACCCGAGAGTATCCAGTGACTACAGTGTGTTTCGAGACCCCCAAAGGTACCCTCTCTCATCCAGTGGGCTTAGTATCTCAGTTACCGCATGACGCCATTGTGGGAAGGGATTTTCCGAAGTTCTGGGAACTGTGGGATGATCCTGAGCCCCTCACTGGTGCCCCTATGTACCAGGAATGTGATAGCCAGAACTCCCCTGAGAGTGGTGAGGACTCTCCAGAATTTCCCTTATCAGTATTGGCAGGGGAGACTCAAGAAACTGGAGAGGAGCCCACCTCCTCAGACGAAAACCTACCGTCTGTGGAGTTTTCTGATCTTGAGGTTCACAGGGAAAACTTTGCCACAGAACAGTTGAAAGACCCCGCCCTAATAAAGGCACGGGAAAACGTAGTGAAAATAGATGGTGAGTTAGTGAACCCAGATAATACCTGCACTTACCCATACTTCAGCGTAGAGAAGGACCTACTGTATCGGGTGGCAAAAAGGGCAGAAGAAACCGTTGAGCAGCTTGTGGTGCCCAAACCTTACAGGAAGTTGGTGTTGGAGTTGGCCCATGGGCACATTCTTGGAGGTCATCTGGGGACAGAGAAAACCCGAGAGAGGGTATTACAGAGATTCTATTGGCCGGGGGTGATGAAGGACGTAGAAAATTATTGTTCCTCCTGCCCTGTGTGTCAGAGGTTGGCCCCGATGCCACATTTCCGTAGCCCGCTGGTCCCTCTACCCATCATTGAGGTCCCGTTTGAGAGGATCGCCATGGATTTGGTAGGTCCTATAATCAAGTCCGCTAGGGGGCACCAGTACATATTAGTTATAATGGACTATGCCACCCGTTATCCAGAAGCGATCCCTCTCCGAAATACCTCGGCCAAAACCATAGCCAAAGAGCTATCTCTTGTTTTTAGCCGGGTGGGTATTTGTAAAGAACTGCTTACGGACCAAGGTACACCCTTTATGTCCCGGGTTATGAAAGAGCTGTGTAAATTGTTCAAAGTGACGCAATTGCGTACGTCTGTGTATCACCCCCAAACGGATGGGCTGGTTGAAAGATTCAACAAAACCCTAAAACAAATGTTGAAGAAAGTGGTGGATAGAGATGGAAAGGATTGGGACTGTTTACTTCCTTATTTGATGTTTGCTATTAGGGAGGTGCCCCAATCCTCTACGGGATTCTCCCCCTTTGAGTTACTGTATGGGAGACACCCAAGAGGGCTGTTGGATATTGCCAAGGAAACTTGGGAAAGTGAGAGTTCTCCCCACAGGAGTGTGATTGAGCATGTCGCCCTGATGCAAGATCGAATTGCACAGGTAATGCCCATCGTGAAGGAACATTTGGCCCAAGCGCAGTTGGCACAGCAGAGAGTGTACAACCGTGGAGCCAAGACCCGTACCTTTTCCCCGGGGGATAGGATATTGGTACTTGTCCCTACGGTTGAAAGTAAATTCCTTGCCAAATGGCAAGGCCCCTACGAGATAATGGAAAAAGTGAGCGAAGTGAATTACAAGGTCAGACAACCAGGAAGGCGAAAGCCCGAACAGATCTATCACGTTAATCTGTTGAAAGCCTGGAGGGATAGAGAGTCCCTAGTCGCAGACACTTGGTCACCAGCTCAAACTGGTTGCGTGATTCCTGAGGTTGGAATAGCAGCCACCTTGTCACAACCCCAACAACAGGAGGTTAAGGAGTTTGTGCTTCGCAACAAGGAGGTATTCTCTGAGCTGCCGGGACAAACATCTGGGGTAGAGCATGACATCATTACCCCGCCCGGTGAAAGGGTGAAGTTAAAACCCTATCGGATCCCAGAGGCTCGACGGGAGGCAATACGGGAGGAAGTACAGAAAATGCTGAACTTAGGGGTGATAGAGGAGTCCCAAAGTGATTGGTCTAGTCCCATCGTGTTGGTGCCTAAACCGGATGGGAGCTGGCGATTTTGTAACGATTTTCGTCAGTTGAACAAAGTTACAAAATTTGACACCTACCCCATGCCACGTATAGATGAGTTGATCGACCGGCTGGGAACAGCCCGATACATGACGACTCTTGACCTCACAAAAGGGTATTGGCAAATCCCCCTGGCCAAGTCGGCCAAAGAGAAAACCGCATTTGTAACCCCAGACGGGGCGTTCCAATATAAAAGAATGCCGTTCGGGTTACAGAATGCGCCGGCCACATTCCAGCGGAAAATGGACCAGATGCTGAGGCCCCATCGGAAGTATGCTGCGGCTTACCTGGATGACGTAATTGTCCATAGCACAGATTGGGCCTCACATCTGCCAAAAGTGCAAGCAGTCCTGGACTCTGTTCGGGAAGCGGGGTTTACGGCTAACCCCAAGAAGTGTACCATTGGGCAGGAGGAGGCCAAATATCTTGGGTACACCATTGGGAGGGGAGTAATAAAACCCCAACTCAACAAAGTCGAGGCCATCCAGAGTTGGCCACGTCCCAACAGCAAGAAGCAGGTACGAGCCTTTCTGGGAATCACTGGGTATTATCGGCGATTCATTCCCCACTTTGCTTCTAAGGCTGTGCCCCTAACCAACCTGACGAAGGGGAAAGGGTCGGTCATGATTAAATGGACCCCCGAGGCTGAGGCAGCATTCCAATTCTTGAAACAAGCCTTATGTAGCCAGCCAGTGTTGTACTCACCCGACTTCTCTAAAGACTTTGTCGTACAAAGTGATGCGTCAGATGTGGGGTTAGGAGCAGTATTGTCCCAGGTCTGGAACGGGGAAGAGCACCCAGTCATTTACCTCAGCAGGAAGTTGAAGTCCCATGAGGTAAATTACGCCACCGTTGAAAAGGAGTGTTTAGCGGTGAAGTGGGCTCTAGATTCCCTTCGGTACTACCTGCTAGGTAGGCACTTTGACATGGTTACGGATCACGCTCCGTTAAAGTGGATGGCTCAAAACAAGGAAACAAATAGAAGAGTGAATAGGTGGTTCCTGGCCCTCCAGGAATTCAACTTCACAGTAAAGCATCGCCCTGGCGTTCAAATGGGGAATGTGGATGCTTTGTCTCGAGTACATGAATGCCTGATTGCTGGTGTTCCAACCCCGAGGTTAAAACAAGAGGGGGGGGTATGTGACAGCAGGAAGGTAAAGTCACCTGGTTGCATCCAGGGGGGTAGATATATTTCGCCCAGATTCAGGCTTTACGCCGACTTATACAACTAGGTGGAGAGTTGTATAAGGCTAGTGGGCTCATGGATGACTCATACCTCTAGGGAGAGTGTGGGGCGTCGTGCAGACAGGGAGTTGATGAGACCAGCTGAAGCTTGTCAGCTCATTTAGGCCTCTATAAGAACTCCCAGCTTCATTAGATGTTAGCTCATGCCTGGAACCAGACCTGTGTGGACTGTCTAGGGAGAGTGAACCCCTGTGCGGTGAGGCAAAGCCTGTGTGGCTATTTGTTTGGACTTTTACTAAACCAGGGACTTAGGGACTAGGACAGCACTAGGCTGATCCCAGTTGTTAGTTAGGAAACCTGTATGTTTAGTCAGAGGTCAACTTGACCAGGATTTATTTTGGTTATGTTTCTTTTGCTTTGCTGTGTTTTGTCACTGTAAATAGAAAATAAACCGCACCTTTTTTTGATTTTGAAAACCACAACCTCCGTTTGCTGGGCCTGTTTTGTGTGGGGAGCCCATCCCGGGGGTCACACACACCCGCTGCCGAGCTAACCCCCTCACACTACCTATAGTTTTCTGTCCCTAGAAAAAATGTTTTTTTAAAGCTGATTGATGATCAATGCTTTAGCACACTATAGCACAAGTAGAATTTCCCTCACTGTCCTTCCCTGTCCCTAGAAACAAGGATTATCACAGTGAAAGAAACTGACACTCTTCCTACCTATAGTTTTCTGTCCCTAGAAAAAATGTTTTTTTAAAGATGGTTGATGATCAATGCTTTAGCACACTATAGCACAAGGAGAATTTCCCTCACTGTCCTTCCCTGTCCCTAGAAACAAGGATTATCACAGTGAAAGAAACTGACACTCTTCCTACCTATAGTTTTCTGTCCCTAGAAAAAATGTTTTTTTAAAGATGGTTGATGATCAATGCTTTAGCACACTATAGCACAAGGAGAATTTCCCTCACTGTCCTTCCCTGTCCCTAGAAACAAGGATTATCACAGTAAAACACACTGACACTCTCCCTACCTATAGTTTTCTGTCCCTAGAAAAAATGATTTTTTAAAGATGGTTGATGATCAATGCTTTAGCACACTATAGCACAAGGAGAATTTCCCTCACTGTCCTTCCCTGTCCCTAGAAACAAGGATTCGCACAGTAAAACACACTGACACTCTCCCTACCTATCCTTCTCTTTCCCTAAACTAAAGGAATCCAGGTTAAGCAAGAAAAAAAAATGTCACTGTCCCTGCCTATGCTTCTCTTTCCCTGCTCCGGAACACACTACACTAGGCCGCCGTGCTGGCGGCCTTTTATAGTGTGGGGCGTGTACTAAACACCCTCAGCAATAATTGGCCACAGGCATCCTGCCTGTGGCCAATCATTGCTCTCCTCGCTGCCGGCGCTGTGATTGGCCAAGCATGCGGGGTCACAGTGCATGCTTGGCCAATCACAGCGCCTGGATGACACTGCGATGGCGTAGTGCATTGTGGGCCGTTCGCGTCACTCGAATTAGGCGCGAACGGCCCAAATCGTTCGATCTTCGTCGAACGATCGAACAGCCGATGTTCGAGTCGAACGTATGTTCGACTCGAACACCGAGCTCATCCCTACTCCTGACAGATGTAATGGCCACCAGAAAGCAACTTTCTGAGAGAGTGTCAAAAGAGGAATCTCTCTGATGTTCACAAAAGGGAGGTTTCTGAAGTACCGAGAGCACCAGATTCAAATCCCACGGAGGTAGTGGTGGGTGAACCGGAGGAGCCACATGTCGGACCCCTTGCACAAACGTACTCACCAGTGAATAAGCCACCAGGGGTCATTGAAAGAAAACAGCCAAGGCTGAAATCTGCCCCTTAATCGTGCTTAAGGCAAGTTTCTGATCCACTTCACGCTGTAGAAACAGCAGGATCCTGGAAACCGAATATGCCCGTGGACGCCATCTCCTCACACATAGAGATGTATACCTTCCACGTGCGATGGTAGATCTTCCGAGAAGATGACTTCCGTGCTCTCAGCATAGTGGAAATTACTGAATCCAACAGGCCTCTGTCCCTTAGTACCTGGCTTTCAATAGCCATGCCGTTAAAGCCAGCGACTGTAAAGCAGGATGAAGTATGGGACCTTGCGACAGAAGGTCCTCCCACATCGGCAGTCGCCAAGGGGCATCCGCCACCAGGCACACCAGGTCGGCGTACCAGGGACGCCGAGGCCAATCTGGGGCAATTAGGCTTACCGGAATCCCCTCGGTCTCCACTCTGCGGAGCAGACGAGGAAGAAGTTTCAGTGGGGGAAAAGCATAGATCAGCCGATACTGTCCCCACGGGGCCACCAACGCGTCCGTTGCGTCCGCCCAGGGATCTTTTGACCTGGCCACAAACCTAAATACCTTCCGATTGAGTCGAGAAGCCAGGAGATCTACGTCTGGCATGCCCCATTTTAGGCAAAGGAGTTGAAACACGTCCGGGTGTAGCGACCATTCTCCTTGGTCCAGCATCTGGCGACTTAGGTAGTCCGCCTGCCAGTTTTCTATGAATGTATACGGCCGATAGAGCCGGCACGCTCCTTTCTGCCCATCGCAGGATGCGAGCGACCTCCGATGCTGCAGCCGAGCTCCTTGTTCCTCCTTGATGGTTAACATATGCCACTGCCGTGGCGTTGTCCGACTGGATCCTGACTCAACGCCCCTGTAGCCTCTGTGACCATATGGAAAGGCACTGCCTGATTGCCCGAAGTTCCAGTACATTGATCGTCAGGCGGGATTCTTCCTGTGTCCAGCAACCTTGTGTCGACTGGACCCCCCAAACACCCCCCCAAACAGTCAGGCTGGCGTCCGTCGTGATCACCGTCCAGTGAAAGGGAAGGAATGACTTTCCGGACTGAAGGGCCGGAGATGTCAGCCACCAGATCAGGGAAGTCCTGACTAGTTGGCTCGCCCGGATTTGACAATCCAGGGACAACGTAGACTTGTCCCACTTGGACAGGATCTCCTTCTGCAAGACTCGAGTGTGGAATTGAGCATACAGTACTGTCTCGAAGTAGGCCACCATGAGACCCAGGACTCGCATGCAAAAGCTCAGCGATGACCACCTGCAGAATACCGACAGCTTCACCGCCACCTGAAGAGCCTGCAATTTTTCTAAAGGAAGAAAAACCTTTGCCTCCGAGGAGTCCAGGATCAAGCCCAGGTATTCCAGGAGCTGAGTCAGCACCAACACCGACTTCTGGAGGTTCAGTACCCAACCAAATTCTTGAAGGGTCAGACTGGCAATCGCTACATCCTCCTCTAATTCTGAGTCTGAAGCAGCTCTCAGAAGGAGCTCGTCCAGGTAGCGCACAATATCGATACCTCGCTGTCTCAGCAAGACCAGAATCGGGGCGAGCACCTGGGTGAAAACCCTTGGTGTCGATGCCAGGCCAAAAGGGGGAGCCACAAATTGGTAGTGATTGTCCCCGACTGCAAAACGCAGAAATCTCTGATGCCTGATGCACATGGGAACATGCAAGTATGCGTCCTTGATGTCCAAGGAAAAAAAAATCCCCCGGATGGAGTGCATCGACCACAGAGCGAACTGATTCCATCCTGAACCTTTGCACCTTTACAAAGGTGTTGAGGGCCTTGAAATCCAGGATTGGACGGATCCCGTCCTTCTTTGGGACTAGTAAAATCCCTGAAACCTTTCCAGCAGCGGCACAGGTACTATCACCCCGCGCTTCAGAAGGTCCTGCACTGCCCCAAACAGGGCGTTCCGATGAGCTGGAGGAAGATGAAGGTTTGAGGGAAAAAATCTGTTTGGTGGACAAGAAAGAAATTCTATCTTGTACCCTGATAAAATCACTTCACAAACCCACTGGTCAGAAAGCAGGGAGGTCCACCGAGCTGCAAACTCGCGAAGGCGACCCCCCACCCGAGAGTCAGGCGGGGGCAAACCTTCACGCAGTAGCAGATTTGTTCGCGGGCTTGTTTGGCTTGCGAACCCAGGGACGCTTTTGTCCCTCAGCTGGCCCCTTGTCGGCCTGGGAACGCATACCTGCGGGCCCGGACTGACAAAAAAACGCTTCTGAGCAGAAAAGGAGGGCCCAGGCGTGCGGCGTGGCTCCTTACCTTTTCTGGATTGTGGGAGCAGTGTGCTCTTACCCTCAGTGACATCCTTAATAATGTCATCCAGCGAGGCTCTAAATAGCCTTCCACAGCCAGAGCCTTCTTGGAAGTCTGCTCCACGGACCAGCATTTTAGCTAAATCAGGCGACGCAGTACTACAGCAGATACTGAGGCTCTAGAAAGCAGAGGAGCTGTGTCCAGGGCTGCATCGCAGACATATTTGAGGCCATGCACCAACTTGATAGCCATTTCTACGCAGACCGGGGAAACCTTAGCCCATTCTGTAAGTGTCTGTGACACCAGAGCCGCAGCCAAAACTGTCCGTAATACAGATCCCAGCATGGTAAACATGGATCGGGCCACCGCCTCGGATATCCTATCTGCAGGGTCCTTAAATGCAGGGGTCCCCTCAACCGGAATAGTGGTTACTTTGTTTAACCGGGATACCGGGGGTCCACAACCGGGGGAGATGCCCATTTTTTCAGAAGGCTCTCCTCAAAAGGGTAATGGACCGCCATGCGTTTTGGGACCGAAAAGGTCCTCTGCGGTCGTTCCCATTCCTTGTCTATAAACTTAACAAAATAAGTTACATAAGGAAACACCTTAGTAGTGCGGGTCGGCTTGTGGGACCCAAAAGGGACCGACACCTCAGCAGATGTCCCAGCCGCATTCTCCAGTTTGAGGGTTTCCCGCACTGCGGTCATAAGTGCTCCAACAAGCGCCTTGTCCTGCGCAGACCCGGACACGGAGTCGTCCTCACTGTCCGAATGGTCCTGGTCTGGTCTGCATACTCTGACCCTTCAGAACAGGGGTCCTGTTTTACAGCCAGGTCCGAGTCTGAGTCAGAGCTTTCCCCAGAAGATGGTGGGGGAGGGGGCATTTTTTACCCCCCTTGTGCCCGCACACCGCTTCCACCCTGACAACAAATGATTCCAGGACTGCCGACAAAGCATCCACAGGTACCGCAGGTGCAGGGTCACCGGTTGCTACCCCCGGAATGTCTGGGGAAGAAACGCCAGCTTCAGACGCCATGCTGACCCACACACTTGACAGACACTCAGGGAACAAGTCAAGGTACAAGAAAAGGCCCACTCTCCTAGCTGCCCAGACCGAGGGGTATTCCCAGAGGACTCACCGCCCTGACCCAGGCACTGCTTCAGCGCTGCCATCTGATCTAAACTCCTGCACAGTGTGTGCCTGAGGTGTCTCTGAGGTGATCTGCCATTCAGAATGACAAACCAGCGCTAGAGGTCCAATCAATATAAAAATCCCCACAAAGATGGCCGCCGGTTACCTCAGGAAAAAAGAGTGCAAGCTGCAAGAAAATGGCCGACAGCTGTATTAGCTATAGAAACAGTGTGGCTACAAGAAAATGTCCGCCAGCTATATTAGCATTAGGAACAGCGTGGCTTTCTGAGGAAAAAATAAAAATAAAAGGCCGCAAAAACACTGGGCCTCCGAGCGTAGGCCCTCCACAAGGCAGACCACCCACACTAGAGCGGACACGGACACACCGCGCAGCCCCCATCCAGGACCCAGAGCCCCCCGCAGTGAGGTACACAGCAGGCCCAGCAAAGCATGAGGAGGAGGGATGGACGGGGAGAGAGGAAAGGGAGGACTAGAGACCCCCTAATTGACCACCCCAGGAATGCCCAGCTGTTCCATCCTGCCAAGACAGGAGGAACCTTACATATCCGTCCCTGCGAGGACTGCTGGACGCATTCCTGACAGACCCATCACCGAGCAGTACGGAGTGGCTGTCGGCTACGGCCCACTGTGACTGGACAGCAGTAGCCTGGTCATATGTGGGCCCCGGAGCATATAGCTCACCGGCCACCCCTGGAGAAAACGGGGTATGTCGTGGCTGACCCAGTGCGTAGCTAAAGGCCTGCTCATGCTTGATGGCCGGACTCGGGAAACTACAAGGATCTATATTATCCAGCCTGTCACCCAGCCGGCAGTTGATAGTAGATCTCAGGATCCAAAATTGAAAATAAAAAAATTAAAAATAAAAAAGTTCTCCAGGACCAATTGGCCCCAGGTCCTTCTCCTACACTAGACAGAAAAAAACTGAGCTGCTGAGTGCAGGGTGAGGGGTTATGACTAGGGTTGTCCCGATACCACTTTTTTAAGACCGAGTACAAGTACCGATACTTTTTTCCAAGTACTCGCCGATACCGAATACCGATTTTTTTTTTTTAAAAGAGATAAAAAAAAAGTATTTTTTTTTTACAATTTTTTTTTTACAATTTTTTTTATTTATTTATTGATTGATTTTTTATAATGTTTTCTTTTTTTAAGGGGTGGGGGTGGACAGTGTCAGTGTGTTTTTTCTTCTATTTTATTTTATTTATTTTTTACAATTCATTTCTTTATTATTTATTTTTTTATTAAATTTTTTATTTTTTTATCAGCCCTGTTGGGGGGCTTTGGTGAGATATCAGGGGTCTTAACAGACCTCTGACATCTCCCCTTTGAGACAGAGAAAGGGACTAGGGACAGATTCCCCAGTCCCTTTCTCAGCAGCCTCTGCTGCGCTGAAAATGAATGGAGAGAAGACCGCGGCTTCTCTTCATTCATAAACTAAAACATTGTAAACACAGTTTACGATGTTTCAGTTATGTGAATGAACAGAGTCAGTGATCACTGACTCTGTACATTCCGAACAGTAAGGAGCCAGATTTACCGGCTCCTACCTCCGCTCTCCATCCTGACAGATGGAGGGGGTGGAGGAGGAGAACAGAGGGGGATGGCAGCACGGAGGGGGACACGGATTGGGACGGCAGCACGGAGGGGGACACGGATTGGGACGGCGGCACGGAGGAGGACACGGATTGGGACGGCAGCACGGAGGGGGACACCTATTGGGACGGCGGCACGGAGGAGGACACGGATTGGGACGGCAGCACGGAGGGGGACACCTATTGGGACGGCGGCACGGAGGAGGACACGGATTGGGACGGCAGCACGGAGGGGGACACCTATTGGGACGGCGGCACAGAGGAGGACACGGATTGGGACGGGGGCAATCAGCGGTGATCGTGTGTGGGGGAGCTACAAGCACCGATCACCGCTGATTTTAAAGCAGCTGATACCCGCGCGAGGGGGGGAGAGAGAGAGAGAAGTGGACTCGGAGAAACTACTTTTAAATATATACAGCGGTGATCGGTGCTGGTAACTTCCCCCACCGCACTGATCACTGCTGATCACAAGTATCGGGTGAAGCATCGGGAGCATTTGCCCGAGTACAAGTACTCAGGCAAATGCTCGGTATCGGTGCCGATACCGATACTAGTATCGGTATCGGGACATCCCTAGTTATGACCAGAGGGACCGCCCCCTGGGCCGGGCTGTTCAGCTTTGGTATAATTACATGTTTTGTATATCTAACATGTCTGCCTAGTCCTCTCCTAATAGACGGAACATAACCCACTTGTCAAGACTAAAGGAGCTGTGTCCGTCCATGGACGAAAGAGAAAAGGGAAATTACCAGTATAGGATTCATTTTTCAGACATTTTTGAAATACAGAGACAAACATGTAGACTAATATTTTTCCTTTTTTTCCTTTGAAGTTGAGAAAAATATAATAGGAAATAAATAGTTAGAACTGTTCAGTTTTATTTCTGTCGGTGTCACCTTTCCGAAAAATCACTCTTTTTATGTTCTGTGACCATTTCCACTGGTACTGAAAGCAAGGGAAAATCCCAAATTTTGAAAAGGAAAGAGAGTAAATATTCTAATAGGGACAACTCTCTAAAAGGGCATTTTCTTTACTGTGAATGGCTTTTTATTCACTTCTTGTTGTGTCTACAGGACAGTAAGTGAAGGAAAATCTCCAAACTACAGCATTTAGCCCACAGCTAGGGTCAGTGGCATATCCTCAACAGTGGCGGCTGGTGCTCAAAATATGTGGGGGGGGCGCAAACAAACTGAAAAAAAAACCCATCAATTTCAGCCACTGTGCCCATCAAACGCAGCCACTGTGCCCATCAAATGCCTCCAGTTTTCCCCCTCAAATGATGCCAGTTTCCCCATCAAATGCAGCCAGTTTCCCCTCAAATGCAGCCAGTTTCCCCATCAAATGCAGCCAGTTTCCCCTCAAACGCAGCCAGTTTCCCCTCAAACGCAGCCAGTTTCCCCTCAAACGCAGCCAGTTTCCCCATCAAACGCAGCCAGTTTCCCCATCAAATGCAGCCAGTTTCCCCATCAAATGCAGCCAGTTTCCCCATCAAATGCAGCCAGTTTCCCCATCAAATGCAGCCAGTTCCCCCATCAAATGCAGCCAGTTTCCTCATATAATCCACATATGCTGCAGTTCAACATCCGTAGCAGGAGATTTTTTTTTTCCTTAGGTTTTATCCTTTTTATTTTAATACTGTTTGTTTATGTGTGTTACACTTTAGAACTTTTGTTTTTTTATAAAGTTTGTAACATTTTCTAGTCACTATCCACTTAAGTATATTAAACATAAAATTAATAAACTGGTTTCTGATTGATCTTAAGAAGGCACAAATCTGAAGTGACTGAGTGTATTAACTATAAGTGATGTTGCCTGGGTTAGCCAACTGCTAGTGAGAGTAAATTGTGTGGTCTGCGAAAGTGTGTGTGCCAGTCTGCTTCAGCACAGAGTATAGTAACTGGGAGTTTAGAAACAAGTTTTTTTAAAAGCCTGTAAGTTGAAAATGGTGGCAACTTGGATATTAGTCCATGTGTGTTGTTTATGTGTCCAATATGGGGAACTTTGGGTTGTTACAATAGATTGGTGCTGGTCTATTTCTGAAGACAGGTGGCACAGATGGTGCTATCCTGCCCATTAACTGGCGTTGACTTTGGCCTCGTACACACGGCTGAGATTCTCGTTGAAAAAAACATGTCGTTTTTTTCGACGAGATTCTTGGACAAGAAACTTGTCCCGGCCGAGTGTACACACGCTCGATTCAAAGAACCCGCGGTTCTTTGAATGGAGCGTACGCGGTGACGTCATCGACTACGACGAGCATGCGCTCGTCACATTCGATGCCGTCGCCGCCATCTTGGTATACCCTACGTATGCCTAGGAAGCTACCGCGCATGCGTCTAATTCATTTCGAACATGCGCGGGCTTCCGGGAGGACAGGTAAGTGTACACACACTCACTTTTCTCGTCGAGAAACATGCCGACGAGAATCTCGACGAGAAAATAGAGAGCAGGATCTCTATTTTCTCGTCGAGATACTTGTCGCTTTTCTTGACGAGAAACCATACACACGAACAAATTTCTCAGCAAAAAATCTCTGCCAGCAAGTTTCTTGCTGGTTCTTGCCGAGAAACTCGTTCGTGTGTACGAGGCTTTTGAATATCTTGATCCATGACAGAGAAGGCTGTCTAAAGCTTGTTACACCTACACTAGTAGAAAAAAACAATGATTTATAAAACCAAAGTATGTATTGTTGGAATGCTTAGACATTACTTTTGTGTAATTTCTTTAGTTGCCCATTTTTCCTTCTTTATTTTCTTCCTGATTTCCCTCAGAAACTTTCCTGGAGATTCTTTCCCACATTCTTCTTATATCACTAAACCACAGCATTTCCAGATACACTCACTGGTCCCTTTATTAGATACTCTTGTTCAATTGTTTGGTAACAACAATGGCTAATCAGCCAATCATATGGCAACACCTTGTTGAATCTATACCACAAAGGATTAAGGCAGTTCTAAAGGCAGAAGTGGGTTCAACCCGGTACTAGCAAGGTGTACCTAATAAAGTGGCCGGTGAGTGTATATTCTCAATAGGCAAAACCATCAATCCATATTCACTGTTAAATACACTGCCTTATCCCAAATGAAACTTATTTCTTATAAATGGCCTTATTTCTACCACCAATTGTAAATGATAAAAGTTCTAAATCACCTTCCACTTCTGGCCACTAGATTACTGCAAAGACAATTTCTGATATTGCAATGACCACTGCTATGTGAAAGCAACCAGGATGACATAGGACCGAGCTCTGTCATTTACTAATCACTGAGTGGCTATTTAACCTCCATATCTGTCTTCAGCAATTCTCATTCACTTATTAACCACTATACAACAAGAGAGTCTTCAGGTTTAAAAATGGGCAATAACAATACAGCTTCCAGGAATTCTCCGCCAAAGGGAGACTTCTTTCCATTGTAAATAATATATGGAGCACATAGCAAGGCTATTAGCATCATTTGTTTACTACATGTTTACTGGTCAGCCCTGAGATACAGACATCACTTGTGTGCTTGCTTTACGTGTACTTGTACTATTTGCCTTTATGGTATACTTCATGTAAAATACTGAATAAACACTTGTTACTTATAAAGCAATGTGACTACATATTTCCATGGCATTGAACATTCACTAACACATTTCCCAAGGTATGAAATCTCAAATGATTTTGAATCTAAAATGGTAATTTGATAAGACAGTACTATTATAAATCAATGATTTTATGTATGTAGCACACGGACCTTTTTTCCCACCTTTGGCTCACTTGCAGGAAAAAGGGCACACCGTACTATATGCCCGTACCCTCTTGTTTGAAGAGGTTGAGCGGTGTCATGTATTTGGTTCCTACAGCTAGGTTCTCCCTCGGTTGGTTCTCATCTCCTAGGATGAAGGGACAAGTCTCTGTTTTCGCCCAAAGTAATTCCAATGTCCACACCACTCTAAACTCCAGCGTTGAGTTTATTTTCTTCAATGTTCAGCAGATAGGAAAGGGTGGATAAGAGACAGGACAGCAAGGTTTTGGGAGGTAGGTCCAGGCACAAGTAAATGTCACAGTCACCACTCTATCCCAGAGTGGGTTCAGCTCACCCGGATAGTCTCCTCTAAAAGTGGATCCTAGCAGCCGAAGTGATGCTCGGACTCTTAATTAGGTTATTTTCCTTAGATACAATTGGGAGACCCTCTGCCACAGAATCTATCATGTCCCGAACTTCTTAGCTTTTTCCCATGCAAGGGCAGGTGCCAGCAACAGCACATTCCAAGCCCTTGGTGGATAGATGAATCCCTCCAGAAAGTTACCGGGCCCCTTCCTTCACCGTGAACTCTCACCGGTCCCTCGGAAAGATCCTCCTCCGGCCTCCTCTTCTTAGAAGCGGGCTCCCTCGCAAGGGACACCCTGGGATTCCTTTTCCCAGAAGTGGGCTCCAGCTAAAGGTGCTGAGCCCAGGGATGAAGTTGCAGCCCTAGGGCTAAAGGTGCCTGGGACTGATGTACACACGCACCCATGGCCTGGAGGGCAAGGTGACGCGAACTGCCCCAAAAGATGCATATCCTCCAAGTAGACCTGCCTATATGGACCATAATGGACACTATGGAGATCCAAATTATAGGAATAGCTCAGGAGATGAGCATAGGGAGAATTCATTTTTTTCACCACAGGTACCATGGAGGTACGATATTCCAATACATAATCAATATGGACCTCTGCAACGGTCAAATGAAGATTTTGAAGAGAACGAACAATATAATGCTGGTCCCAGGATTCAAAATAACACACAAGGACGGATGCATGAGGGCCCTCCTGGAGCAGCACCTCTTAGAAATAAGACGGACAATTTTTTAGGAAGGGGCCAAGGAAAAAAGGGAAGACTAAGAGAGGATGCAGAGGAGGTCAGTGGAGCAACACCAAAGAAACTAAGACAGAAATAACATGCCAAGGAGTTTTTAATCTCAGTGAAGAGGAACTCACCAAATCTGAGAAAATTACACTAAATCAAGGACTCAAATATGCCCCTAAGAAATCCCTGAATAAATTTCAGATGTTCCTGGACGTACAGAAATTTACCAGAAAATTAAGCATAAAACGCCATTTTCTGACTAATCCAGTTCTCAGGAATAGCACTCCGGTGGCAGAGGTAAACAAAAGAAGGGACAGGTCTGAAAAATTTGTCTTTGTTCAACCCTCCAGGAAAACCTGCTCCCAGTATCACAGTGTTTAAAGAACTTGTCCTACAGGAGCTATCATTAGTGAAATTTAAAAAGGAAAGACCTAAAAATTCAGAGGAGGGTATAGCATCCCTATGCGCAAGAAAGAACCTTATCAGGCCAGCCGATAAGGGGGGGGGGGGGGGATTGTCGTTCTAAAAAAAGGGGATTACCTTAAAGAAATGGAAGCTTTGTTGGCGGATAGGGTAACTTATACCATATTACGCAAGGATCCTATGGAGAACTATAGAAAGCTACTCAGCAGTATAGTTCAAGATGGCCACAGGAAAGGGGTCATCAATGACAAAGAACTTGATTTTCTTATACCCCTAGCCCCGCATACCCCTATCATTTATTACATTCCCAAAGTTCACAAGAACCCAGTACAACCCCCCGGACGTCCCATAGTCAGCGGGATCAACTCACTAACCTCAAGGGTTGGTAAATTTATTGATGTGTTTCTACAACCAGTAGTAACAAAAACACCAGCCTTTCTGAAGGATTCAATGCAGATCATTAGGGAGGTGTCCGAATATAAAATTGAAGAGGACGTCTTGCTGGTAACAGCGGACATAGCCTCTCTTTATACTATTATACCCCATGATTTGGGATATAAGGCTGCGGAATTCTTTCTTCGCAAGGATCTCTCAATAAAATCCTCCACATTGGAATTCGTCATGAAATTACTAAGCTTCGCTATGGAACATAATTATTTTTATTATGGCAGGCAATATTATCTTCAGAGAAAAAAAGTGGATGGAACTCCCGCGCTGCCTTGGCGAGGACTAAGTAGTGACTGGGGAGGGGGTAGGGGCAGAGGGGAGGGGAAGGGGGCACTGCTGCTAAACACCTGTGAATCCGATTCAGGGAAACTAGAAATAATATAAAACAGTGGTGGTGTTAAGCGCTGTGTTAAAACAAACAAAGGAAAAGGGGAGAAGTGAGAATAGTGTGACTGATAACACACTTAATCAAAACATATCTGTGATGTGACCTTAATACAAATAAATTGGCTAGGTAAGCTAAAAAGCTCCAATCCTCTACTATCAACATCTATCCATCTTAGCCAATTATGAATATTCCAAAATAAAGAGAAAAAGAAAAAATGTGTGTTCAGAAGTTAAGTATCTAAACAAGTGCACTGATAAATGAAATGATCCACATGAAGTACACAATACAATTAACAAAAAAGAAATATAAATATGTGTAAAAGTCCAATGAATGTCCAATTTGCACCATACAATTTTAAAGTGAATTTAAAGTGATTCCCATCACCAAAGTAAACCAGTACATGTGCTAACAGACTGGCATACACATCCGTGTGACATTCCAAATAAAGAACTTTCTTCTGTGCTCCACCTCAGTGCCTGCAAGCAGCTTACCTTATTGCTAATAAAGCTTAGCATAGGCAAGTCACAGGGTGTTGGGGCGCTGTAGGCTGATGAGTAAAGATGAAAGCAGTGCTGATCTCCTTCCTATAGCTGTAATCCTCTCACGTCATACACGTCATACACGTCACACATAGATGCAGGAAAGAAAAAACCATATAGTGTAGTTCCGCTACTGTCTAGAGGTACAGACACACACCAGAGAAACACTCACTGGGAGAGAGACAATAAGGACCCGTCTCCACGAGCACGGAACTCGTCGTCCCTCAAAGTGTCAGTGGCTCTGTGTGACTTTCCAGGCAGCAGGGGATCTCGGTAGATTGCAGCAATTAATGCAACAAAAAAGATAAGGCAGACATCGCATAATCCAGTATACAAAATGTACTTTATTTAAAAAACATAATATCAAACACTCACATAATATGTGGAAACAGATGCAGAGTATCCTACGAGTGCCTCACTCGCCTGCCTGTTCTAATCGTGGTGTGTCAGCAAATCTCAGGGGATCCCCTGATGAAGTCACGTGACACGTGACGATACGCGTAGGGAGAGGAGATTTGCTGACACACCACGATTAGAACAGGCAGGCGAGAGAGGCACTCGTAGGATACTCTGCATCTGTTTCCACATATTATGTGAGTGTTTGATATTATTATGTTTTTTAAATAAAGTACATTTTGTATACTGGATTATGCGATGTCTGCCTTATCTTTTTTTTTTTTTGCATTAATTGCTGCAATCTACCGAGATCCCCTGCTGCCTGGAAAGTCACACAGAGCCACTGACACTTTGAGGGACGACGAGTTCCGTGCTCGTGGAGACGGGTCCTTATTGTCTCTCTCCCAGTGAGTGTTTCTCTGGTGTGTGTCTGTACCTCGAGACAGTAGCGGAACTACACTATATGGTTTTTTCTTTCCTGCATCTATGTGTGACGTGTATGACGTGTATGACGTGAGAGGATTACAGCTATAGGAAGGAGATCAGCACTGCTTTCATCTTTACTCATCAGCCTACAGCGCCCCAACACCCTGTGACTTGCCTATGCTAAGCTTTATTAGCAATAAGGTAAGCTGCTTGCAGGCACTGAGGTGGAGCACAGAAGAAAGTTCTTTATTTGGAATGTCACACGGATGTGTATGCCAGTCTGTTAGCACATGTACTGGTTTACTTTGGTGATGGGAATCACTTTAAATTCACTTTAAAATTGTATGGTGCAAATTGGACTTTCATTGGACTTTTACACATATTTATATTTCTTTTTTGTTAATTGTATTGTGTACTTCATGTGGATCATTTCATTTATCAGTGCACTTGTTTAGATAATTAACTTCTGAACACACATTTTTTCTTTTTCTCTTTATTTTGGAATATTCATAATTGGCTAAGATGGATAGATGTTGATAGTAGAGGATTGGAGCTTTTTAGCTTACCTAGCCAATTTATTTGTATTAAGGTCACATCACAGATATGTTTTGATTAAGTGTGTTATCAGTCACACTATTCTCACTTCTCCCCTTTTCCTTTGTTTGTTTTAACACAGCGCTTAACACCACCACTGTTTTATATTATCTTCAGAGAACTGGCGTTGCTATGGGGGCTAAATTTGCCCCCAGCCTCGCGGGCCTTTTCATGGCCCTGTGGGAAAATTCTCAATTATTTTCCCTCCAGGAGCCCCGTCTACTCATGTGGCGGAGATATATTGATGACGCCTTCTTTTTGTGGAAAGGGGACGCGGGGTCTTTATGTGATTTCATGGTTACCCTCAATACTAACAATTGGGGAATTAGATTCACATATGAATACAGCGCGGCATCGGTTAATTTTTTGGATTTGGTGATCTTTAAAGAAGATGATTCCTTTTTAACTAAAACTTTCTTTAAGAGTACAGACAAAAATAGGTATATCCCGACAGATAGCGGACATCACCCTAATTGGCTTAAGGCTATCCCTAAGGGACAATTTCAGCGGATAAGACGTAATTGTTCACGGCTGAATGACTATGAGACACAAGCCACAGTACTCCAGAGACGTTTTATGGAGAAGGGGTATGAGTTTCACACCTTGGAAAAAGATCTCAGAGATGTTGCTAAACTGGATAGACAAAATTTATTAGTACCCAAAATTAAAGAAAAAAATACAACAGACCTGCAATGGTCCTTTTTGACCACCTTCTCGTCTCATTTTTGGTGGGTCAATAGAGTCATACGCAAGCATTGGAAAGTGCTCAAGAGTGATCAGGTTTTGGGGCCTACACTTCCTGAGAGGCCCCAAGTCCTTTTTAGGAGAAACCAAAATCTGAAGGATTTAATAGCACCCAGTGTTGTGGACACTCCTTTTACAGATGAGCATGTTTGGACAACTAAAAGGTTTTTTTCCTTGCCGAAGATGCAAGGTATGCAAATCATCTAAAACCTTGAAGACCTCCTCTTTCACCTCCCATACCACCTCTAGAGAATACGGTGTATCTAGTTTTATCACATGTACGACCATAGGGGTGATATACTTGCTACGTTGTCCATGAGGGTTTCAATACATTGGAAGGACCACCCGTGCACTAAAAGTCAGGATAGGGGAACACCTTTCCAATATCCGCAGGGGTTTTAACGACCACAGTGTCTCGTGGCATTTTCACCTATGCCACAACAGAGACCCCTCACACCTTGAGGTAATAGGTATTGAGGCCTATACCCCTCATTGGAGAGGAAGTGATCTGAAGCGTCAAATATCCCGCAGAGAAACGCGGTGGAATTTTAATTTACAGTGCTACCGACCCTTTGGCCTCAACATAGAGTGGGATATAAATAGTTTTATCAACAACAGTTGATTTTACCACTTAAAGGAGTTGTAAAGGTACATTTTTTATTTTCTAAATAGGTTCCTTTAAGCTAGTGCATTGTTGCTTCACTTACCTTTTCCTTAGATTTCCCTTCTAAATATTCTTTTTCTTTGTTTTCTTTGTCTGAATTTCTCACTTCCTGTTTATCCTCAGTAAGCTGTTCAGTAAGCTGTTCTGGATGACTCCACACCACTCAGATGATGGTGTGGAGTTCAGTGAGGAGAAACAGGAAGTGAGAAATTCTGACAAAGAAAACAAACCTTTAGAAGGTAAATCAAAGGAAAAGGTAAGTGAAGCAACAATGCACTAGCTTAAAGGAACCTATTTAGAAAATAAAAAATGTACCTTTACAACTCCTTTAATTTCCACTCAATCCATGTGTCCCTATTTAATTTTATCTTCAGTTTTCCATTTTTATTTTTATTTTTTCACATTTATTTTTATTTTTTATATTTATTTTTCATTTCTATTTCTGTTTGTGGTTTTACCTTGGAGATTATATTTCACTCCAATATGTATTCCCATGGGGTCATTCCCACATATACCACTTGGTGATAGTGTTCATATATGTCTAGTGTGAATACAAACAAATGTTTACAGTTCTTTTTCTTCAATATCTGTTGTATGCATATGTATATGTACCAAGCCCGAGCGTGTCCGTTTATTAACTGAATCCCTGGAGTTGTAGTGCAGGAATTCTAAGGCTGTGGGAATTTTTTTTAAATCAATTTTTTTTAAATCAGTTTTTAATGTTTCTATATTAAATATTACCAGGTCGATGTATTTTGCATATATATATTGTAATGTTTTTATTTTATTAGGCTTGGTATGTTCTCTCTTTTTTCCCCGTAGGAGTGATAAAATGACAATTTGTTGTTCTTTATTCACTGAGTTATATGGGTTCAAATGATTGGTTTTTAGATATGTAATTTAGCTGATCGATATTAGTAATCATGTTCCGGCGGCATGCCCGCTAATTACGGGCGCTGAAGGAAGGTGATATGTGCACACGGGTCGCCGGAGGACAATTGAGTTCTTTCCGGCTTCCGGTGTCATCTTTTCCTGCCGATACATAAGCGTGGTGACTGACGTCCAGCCTCCTTTCCCAGTGGATGCCTTCTACGAAGAAACGCAGCGTCGGGTGGAGCTGTTGATCGTGACGTCACTACGCTACAGCTGACTGGTTGACACCGCAGCCAAGTACTGTTCGTTTTTAGCTTGCCGCTTTCTTTTGAACTTACATGATGTCAGTTACCCAGGATCAATAAAGGGTATCCTCCTTTTAAAAAGAAGTACTGCACCATGAAGTTTTTCTTTTCTTTTCTTTTAATCATTTTATCCTGCTGTGTGAGCGATCCTGTGCATGCTGACACCCGGAGGGAGTTCCCTTCCATAAATCCTCCTTTGAAGGTTCTGGAGGACTGAGATACCAGCCGAATCCGAAGTTTTGTTGCTGAGTGCCCGTGGGACCGCTACATGATTCTGAGCCCCCTTAGATCTCAGTAATAGAGATCCATCTGATCTGGTAAGCTGCCTTTTCTTCTATTTTCTACCTGAGTTGTAAGTGGAATTCTGCTTATAGCTACTTTTAGGAGTTCTATTGGAACACACCTATACCATCAGATGTGGTCACCCCTTCTGCTCATGAACTAAAACCATTGGAACTTTTTTATATATTCATATTTTTTTCACTGGTACATATATATATATATTTTTTTCTACAACAATATATTACAGCAATTAATAATTTTTTTCACTTAGGACTAGTGATGAGCCGAACACCCCCGGGTTCGGTTCGCACCAGAACCCGCGAACGGACCGAACGTTCGTACGAACATTAGAACCCTATTAAATACAATGGATGCGAACGTTCGAATTCTAAAGTGCTAATTATAACAACTATTATGCATGTTATTGTCCTAAAAAGGGTTTGGGAACCCGGGTTCTGCACCAGGGGACATGTATCAATGCAAAAAGAAGTTTTAAAAACGGTCGTTTTTCGGGAGCAGTCATTTTAATGATGCATAAAGTGAAAAAAAAAAAGTCAAATATTCCTTTAAATATCGTACCTGGGGGTGTCTAAAGTATGCCTGTGAAGTGCCACGTGTTTCCCGTGTTTAGAACTGTCCCTGCACAAAATGACACTTCTAAAGGAAAAAAAACCCATTTAAAACTGCTTGCGGCTTTAATGTAATGTCTGGTCCCGGTAATATGGATGAAAATCTTTAAGAAAAATGGCATAGCTACCCCATGACCCCCCCCCTACCCCAGCCCATTACCAGCCCCTTTGGGTCTTGTATGGATATTAAGGGGAACACCGCACACAAAATAAAAAAGGCCCTATATACTCTGAACAGCCGTATACAGGCGGTGCATACAAGACAGGGACTGTAGGTTTGTTCTTATGTAGAATGTGTTTGTAATTTTGAACAGGTACATTGTTGAAGTGTAGCTCCAGCCCAAAAATCTATTTTTAAACTTTTTGGAAAACATAGGTAAGGGTTATCACCCCTGTAACATTTGTTTTGCTGTCTGTGCCCCTGTTCAGAACATTTCACCTCACTTTCCGTCCCAATGACAACTGTTTTTGAAATGTGGTGTTTTTCTTGAAACAAGGATTGGTGATAAAGCATCAGTACAGAGGAGACACCTTTCTCCCATATTAATTCTTACAGGAGAGAATTTTCCTTCCTAGGGGTAGATTTCCTCTCACTTCCTGTTGTCTTCTTGCGTTTGCAAGTAGGAGTCGTTTGTAAGTTGGATGTTTGAAAGTAGGGACCTGCCGTATATACTCTGCAGAAATAGGCCCCTTAGTTGTTGGTGTTGGCACAACACTGTAAGCACTCACAGTTACTCTTGGTTGGTGCTGGAACGCCCTGCTGTCAACTATTATATCAGGAATTGTAATTACATATAATTGTTGAACAGTGGTAGTAAAAATTGGGCCTTTGATGGTGGTGCTGGTGCCACAACACTGTAAGCCCTGACAGTTACTCTTGGTGGGTGCAGCAATGGGCCCTGCTGTGAATTATTAGATCAAGAATTGTAATTGCATGCCCCTGTTGAACAGGGGCTGAAAAATTGGGCCTTTCGTGGTGGTGTTGCCACAACACTGTAAGCCCTCAGAGTTACTCTTGGTGGGTGCAGGAATGGGCCCTGCTGTGAATTATTAGATCAAGAATTGTAATTACATGCCCCTTTTGTACAGGGGCTGAAAAATTGGGCCTTTCGTGGTGGTGGTGGTGGTGGTGGCGTTGCCACAACACTGTAAGCCCTCAGAGTTACTCTTGGTGGGTGCAGCAATGGGCCCTGCTGTGAATTATTAGATCAAGAATTGTAATTACATGCCCCTGTTGAACAGGGGCTGAAAAATTGGGCCTTAGGCACTGGTGGCACAACACTGCAACCCCTCACAGATACTGTACTTGGAGCACAGCAATGAGCCCTGTTGCAAAGTATTGCTTCAAAAATTGTAATGACACGCCCCTGTTAAACAGGGGCTGAAAAATTGGGCCTTAGGCACTGGTGGCACAATACTCCAACCCCTCACAGATACTGTACTTGGAGCACAGCAATGAGCCCTGTTGTAAAGTATTGCTTCAAAAATTGTAATTACACGCCCCTGTTAAACAGGGGCTGAAAAATTGGGCCTTAGCCACTGGTGGCGGCACCCATAAACAAAAATGATCTTCCAAGCTATCATCATCAATCGTATCATTGAGGACTCGGAGGAGGAGGATAGCCAGTCAACATAACAGCACAGGCACTCAGCATCAGCATCAGTCTTGAAGGGATGTGACATGTTAAAATCAATTAGTCTGTTATATCAGCATCAGGTGTGTGGTAGCTGGTGGTGATCCAAGACTGGTTCATCTTGATGAAAGTCAGTCGATCAACCGAGTCGGTGGACAGGCGCACCCTGTGATCCGTGACAAATCCTCCAGCAGCACTGAATGTGCGTTCCGAAACAACGCTGGATGCAGGACAGGCCAGTAGCTCAATTGCATACTGTGCAAGCTCTGGCCAGTGATCCATCCTCAAGACCCAGTGAGCCAGAGGATTTTCGGTGGGGAAGGTGTCCAAGTCTGACCTTGCCCCTAGATATTCCTGCACCATGTTTATCAGACGCTGGCGATGGTTGCTGGAACCGATCATACTTTGGGGCTGCGGACTAAAGAATTGTCTGAACGCATCGGTCAGACGGCCACCTTCCCCACCGCTCCTTCTTTGACTGGCCGAAGCCTCAGCAACTCGTTGTCCAGGACCAGGAGTTTGTAACCTCCCAGTCTCTGGGAACGCGTTGCACAGACCTTTCTGCAAGGCCTCCCGGAGTTGTCTCATCCTCTGCTCCCTCTGCGACGGTAACATAAGGTCCGCAACCTTACCCTTGTACCGTGGATCAAGGAGAGTGGCCAGCCAGTAATGGTCCCTCTCCTTGATCCGAAGAATATGAGGATCCTTCCGCAGACTTTGCAGGATCAGGGAGGCCATGCAGCGTAGGTTAGCTGAGGCATTCGGTCCGGAGTCCTCTGGGTCACTAAGGACGACATGATCCGCAGCCACCTCCTCCCAGCCACGTACAAGTCCACTGGTTTCTTGGGACTGTAAATCATCCCTAAAAGACTGCTGCTGATGATGCTGAGTGCCAGCCTCCACCTCCATGCTGACACAATCCTCCTCCTCCTCCTCCTCCTCCTCCTCCTCTTCCTGTGCGATGGGTGGGACAGAAGGAACACTGTCTGGGTAAAGGGGGCCTTGAGAGGCAAGGAAGTCCTCCTCTTCCTGCCTCTGTTCTGCCTCAAGTGCCCTGTCCATTATTCCACGCAGCGTGTGCTCCAACAGGTGGACAAGAGGTACAGTGTCACTGATGCATGCACTGTCACTGCTCACCATCCTCGTGGCCTCCTCAAATGGTGCCAGGACAGTGCATGCATCCCTGATCATGCCCCACTGGCGTGGAGAAAAAAAACCAAGCTCCCCTGACCCTGTCCTGGTGCCGTAGTCGCACAGGTACTCATTGATGGCCCTCTGCTGCGTGTGCAGCCGCTGCAGCATGGCCAACGTTGAGTTCCACCTGGTGGGCATGTCACATATAAGGCGGTTCTTGGGCAGGTTCAACTCCTTTTGCAGCTCAGCCAGGCGAGCACTGGCATTATAAGATCTGCGGAAATGCACACAGACTTTCCTGGCCTGCCTCAGGACATCCTGTAAGCCCGGGTACCTGCCCAAGAACCGCTGCACCACCAGGTTAAGGACGTGAGCCACACAGGGCACATGGGTCAGTTGTCCCTGTCGGAGGGCGGAGAGGAGGTTGGTGCCATTGTCGCAAACCACCATTCCTGGCTTAAGCTGGCGTGGCGTCAACCACCTCTCGGCCTGGCCCTGCAGAGCAGACAGGACCTCTGCCCCAGTGTGGCTTCTGTCCCCCAAACACACCAGCGCAAGCACGGCATGGCATCTTTTTGCCTGCGTACTTGCGTAGCCCCTTGAACGGCTACGGAGCACCGCTGGTTCAGAGGACAAAGCACAGGAAGAGGCCATGGAGGAAGAAGAAGAGGAGGGGGTGGAGGAGAGAGGTGTGTCACAACCAGTAGTAGCATTTTGGAGGCGTGGCGGTGGAACAACCTCCAACACTACTGCACCTTGTCCTGCATCCTTCCCAGCTGCCAAAAGAGTGACCCAATGGGCCGTGAAAGAAAGGTAACGTCCCTGTCCATGCCTGCTGGACCATGAGTCAGCGGTAATATGCACCTTACCGCTGACCGCCCTGTCCAGCGAGGCCAAGACATTGCCTTCCACATGCCGGTAGAGAGCCGGAATAGCCTTCCGTGAGAAAAAGTGGCGTTTGGGAACCTGCCACTGAGGAACCGCACATTGCACAAACTCACGGAAGGGGGTCGAGTCTACCAACAGAAAAGGCAGCAGTTGAAGCGCTAGCAATTTAGCCAAGCTAGCATTCAACCGCTGGGCATGTGGATGGCTGGGAGTGAACTTCTTTCGACGGTCCAGCAGCTGGGGCAGGGAAATTTGCCTGCTAGAATCGGACGTCGGTGTACTGCTAGCAGAGTGGCCGCAAGTACTTGGCTGTGACACACCTAATTCTACACCTTCATTCCTCTCAGTGCATGTTTCAGAGAGGACTGAAGTTATAGTGGGGTTGGAGATCCCAGCTGATGCGGTGCAAGGAGAGGTCCGCTTTGTTCTTTGGTGTGGGTCTTTGAGGTAGGCTTGCCAACGAGCTGCATGGCAGGTCAACATATGTCTGGTCAGGCATGTGGTACCCAAGCGGCTGATGTTTTGGCCACGCGATATACGCTTGAGACATATGTTGCAAACAGCAGCTGTGCGATCTGATGCACTAGCCTCAAAAAAGGCCCACACCAAAGAACTTTTTGCACAGGCGGAGCTCTGCGGTGTGATTCCGTCGGTGTACTGCCCTTACGCTGGCCACCAAAGGGCATCCTGCCTCGTTGGAGATGTGCCTCCTCCTCATCCTCCTCCTCCTCCTCTCTCTTATTAGGCACCCACGTGGAGTCAGTGACCTCATCATCCCCTCCCTCCTCATCACTGGAGCCAATCTGGCAGTATGCTGCAGCTGCTGGAACATGACTGCCAGATTGGTGTCCTTCTTGAGCATCCCCTCTGTCTGCTCTCACGCTACTGCCTTCCTGTAGCTGGGTTTCATCATCAGACCCTTCGAAACGCTGGGCATCCTCCTGGAGCATGTACCCAACACTGTGCTCAAACAGTTCGGGGGACTCCTCAGGAGGAGGACATGGTGGGTCTAGGGAAGGAGTGACTGATGATGAGTCTGACATTGATACCAGGGAAGAGGACGCTTTGGCAGCTGCTTTGCCAGTACCCTGAGCCTGGGTGAGAGAGGATGAGGAGGAGGAGGAGGGCTTGGTCATCCACTCTACCAAGTCTTCGGCATGATGTGGCTCAACATGTCCAGCTGCCGAAAAGAAGGACAAGCGTGTCCCATGGCCATGTGCTGATGACAATGCACCGCGTCCACGACCAGCACTGTTGCCCCCAGACACAGAGCCTGCTTGCCCTCTTTTATTGCCTCCTGACTGTCTGCCTCTCCTTGTTTGCCTTCCAGACATTCTAATGGATGGCCTGCAGGGAGATGGGAAAAAAGCAATAAGGGCTACCTTCAGGTGTCCTTCTCTGTCCCTTTACTTAAGGATTTCTAAATATGGTTGAGGATGATTGCTTTCGCACAGAATAGCACAACGACAATTTCCCTGACTGTCCAAAAAACAAGGATTTCAAAGATGGTTGATGATCAATGCTTTAGCACAGTATAGCACAAGGAGAATTTCCCTCACTGTCCTTCCCTGTTCCTACAAACAAGGATTAGCACAGTAAAACACACTGACACTCTCCCTACCTATAGTTTTCTGTCCCTATAAAAAATGTTTTTTTAAAGATGGTTGATGATCAATGCTTTAGCACAGTATAGCACAAGGAGAATTTCCCTCACTGTCCTTCCCTGTCCCTACAAACAAGGATTAGCACAGTAAAACACACTGACACTCTCCCTACCTATAGTTTTCTGTCCCTATAAAAAATGTTTTTTAAAGATGGTTGATGATCAATGCTTTAGCACACTATAGCACAAGGAGAATTTCCCTCACTGTCCTTCCCTGTCCCTACAAACAAGGATTAGCAGAGTAAAACACACTGACACTCTCCCTACCTATAGTTTTCTGTCCCTATAAAAAATGTTTTTTTAAAGATGGTTGATGATCAATGCTTTAGCACAGTATAGCACAAGGAGAATTTCCCTCACTGTCCTTCCCTGTCCCTACAAACAAGGATTAGCACAGTAAAACACACTGACACTCTCCCTACCTATAGTTTTCTGTCCCTATAAAAAATGTTTTTTTTTAAAGATGGTTGATGATCAATGCTTTAGCACACTATAGCACAAGGAGAATTTCCCTCACTGTCCTTCCCTGTCCCTACAAACAAGGATTAGCACAGTAAAACACACTGACACTCTCCCTACCTATAGTTTTCTGTCCCTATAAAAAATGTTTTTTTAAAGATGGTTGATGATCAATGCTTTAGCACACTATAGCACAAGGAGAATTTCCCTCACTGTCCTTCCCTGTCCCTACAAACAAGGATTAGCACAGTAAAACACACTGACACTCTCCCTACCTATAGTTTTCTGTCCCTATAAAAAATTTTTTTTTAAAGATGGTTGATGATCAATGCTTTAGCACACTATAGCACAAGGAGAATTTCCCTCACTGTCCTTCCCTGTCCCTACAAACAAGGATTAGCACAGTAAAACACACTGACACTCTCCCTACCTATAGTTTTCTGTCCCTATAAAATTTTTTTTTTTAAAGATGGTTGATGATCAATGCTTTAGCACACTATAGCACAAGGAGAATTTCCCTCACTGTCCTTCCCTGTCCCTACAAACAAGGATTAGCACAGTAAAACACACTGACACTCTCCCTACCTATAGTTTTCTGTCCCTATAAAAAATGTTTTTTTAAAGATGGTTGATGATCAATGCTTTAGCACAGTATAGCACAAGGAGACTTTCCCTCACTGTCCTTCCCTGTCCCTACAAACAAGGATTAGCACAGTAAAACACACTGACACTCTCCCTACCTATAGTTTTCTGTCCCTATAAAAAATGTTTTTTTAAAGATGGTTGATGATCAATGCTTTAGCACACTATAGCACAAGGAGAATTTCCCTCACTGTCCTTCCCTGTCCCTACAAACAAGGATTAGCACAGTAAAACACACTGACACTCTCCCTACCTATAGTTTTCTGTCCCTATAAAAAATGTTTTTTTAAAGATGGTTGATGATCAATGCTTTAGCACAGTATAGCACAAGGAGAATTTCCCTCACTGTCCTTCCCTGTCCCTACAAACAAGGATTAGCACAGTAAAACACACTGACACTCTCCCTACCTATAGTTTTCTGTCCCTATAAAAAATTTTTTTTTAAAGATGGTTGATGATCAATGCTTTAGCACACTATAGCACAAGGAGAATTTCCCTCACTGTCCTTCCCTGTCCCTACAAACAAGGATTAGCACAGTAAAACACACTGACACTCTCCCTACCTATAGTTTTCTGTCCCTAGAAAAAATGTTTTTTTAAAGATGGTTGATGATCAATGCTTTAGCACAGTATAGCACAAGGAGAATTTCCCTCACTGTCCTTCCCTGTCCCTACAAACAAGGATTAGCACAGTAAAACACACTGACACTCTCCCTACCTATAGTTTTCTGTCCCTATAAAAAATGTTTTTTTAAAGATGGTTGATGATCAATGCTTTAGCACACTATAGCACAAGGAGAATTTCCCTCACTGTCCTTCCCTGTCCCTACAAACAAGGATTAGCACAGTAAAACACACTGACACTCTCCCTACCTATAGTTTTCTGTCCCTATAATTTTTTTTTTTTAAAGATGGTTGATGATCAATGCTTTAGCACAGTATAGCACAAGGAGAATTTCCCTCACTGTCCTTCCCTGTCCCTACAAACAAGGATTAGCACAGTAAAACACACTGACACTCTCCCTACCTATAGTTTTCTGTCCCTATAAAAAATGTTTTTTTAAAGATGGTTGATGATCAATGCTTTAGCACAGTATAGCACAAGGAGAATTTCCCTCACTGTCCTTCCCTGTCCCTACAAACAAGGATTAGCACAGTAAAACACACTGACACTCTCCCTACCTATAGTTTTCTGTCCCTATAAAAATTTTTTTTTTTAAGATGGTTGATGATCAATGCTTTAGCACACTATAGCACAAGGAGAATTTCCCTCACTGTCCTTCCCTGTCCCTACAAACAAGGATTAGCACAGTAAAACACACTGACACTCTCCCTACCTATAGTTTTCTGTCCCTATAAAAAAATTTTTTTTAAAGATGGTTGATGATCAATGCTTTAGCACAGTATAGCACAAGGAGAATTTCCCTCACTGTCCTTCCCTGTCCCTACAAACAAGGATTAGCACAGTAAAACACACTGACACTCTCCCTACCTATCCTTCTCTTTCCCTAAACTAAAGGAATCCAGGTTAAGCAAGAAAAAAAAATGTCACTGTCCCTGCCTATGCTTCTCTTTCCCTGCTCCGGAACACACTACACTAGGCCGCCGTGCTGGCGGCCTTTTATAGTGTGGGGCGTGTACTAAACACCCTCAGCAATAATTGGCCACAGGCATCCTGCCTGTGGCCAATCATTGCTCTCCTCGCTGCCAGCGCTGTGATTGGCCAAGCATGCGGGGTCACAGTGCATGCTTGGCCAATCACAGCGCCTGGATGACACTGCGATGGCGTAGTGCATTGTGGGCCGTTCGCGTCACTCGAATTAGGCGCGAACGGCCCAAATCGTTCGATCTTCGTCGAACGATCGAACAGCCGATGTTCGAGTCGAACGTATGTTCGACTCGAACACCAAGCTCATCCCTACTTAGGACGTTGTTCTCAGTTTTTTTACACTTGTGTGTGTGTATATATATATGGACTTTGGCACTGTGATTGCCTTTTCAAGGGTTGCGCATTTATGTTTCACTTTTTGCACATATTTATATAGCTGTTATTCCAGCCATTTTTATTTGCAGCACCTATCAAATTTTTATTTATTTAAATATATACATTTATTTTTATATATTTTATATATTTATCAGGTAACTGTTAATTTTTGATATACAATTTTATCACGGTTAGCGTGGATTATTTATGCTTTTCACAGTGCCACCTACAGGCCACAGGGAACTGCACACCAGTATACCACCTGGAGAAACAAATAGCACAACCTATCAATGAGAACGGTCTGAGTCTAACTTACTAACTCAGACCAGCCCTTAAATTTGGGTATATAGCACCCCTAAATGGGGTGGGCGCTACATGTAAATATGCTATTTATTTTTGTTAGTCATTTGTTTGGGTATGTGATAATATGCAGTAGATCAGGGGCGTCCAAACTTTTTTCAAAGAGGGCCAGATTTGATGACGTGAACATCCTCGAGGGCCAACCATTTTGCCTGACATTCTTTGAACCATTAAAATTCGGTCTGAGTGCGTTAGTTCGAGCACTAATACACTGCCCAACAAGAATTCTCTTGCCTTTGTGGCTGTGTGTGAGTTAAAGAGATGAGCTCAGGCATATTATTTGGATATACCGTATTTTAAATAAAGAACTGTGAAGCAAAATAAGGGTCAGTGCCCATCTGCAGCACCCCCAATTGCCAGGAATGCAACACCCCCAATTGCCAGGAATACAGCACCCACCATTGCTAGCAATGCAGCACCCACGATTGCTAGCAATGCAGCACCCACGATTGCTAGGAATGCAGCACACACCATTGCTAGGAATGCAGCACATACCACTGCTAGGAATGCACCCAATATTACCAGGAATGCACCCACCATTGCCAGGAATGCAACACCCACCATTGCCAGGAATGCACTCACCATTGCCAGGAATGCAGCACCCATCATTGCCAGGAATGCACTCACCATTGCCAGGAATGCAGCACCTATCATTGCCAGGAATGCACTCACCATTGCCAGGAATGCAGCACCTATCATTGCCAGGAATGCACTCACCATTGCCAGGAATGCAGCACCTATCATTGCCAGGAATGCACTCACCATTGCCAGGAATGATCAGTGTCCATCTGCAGCCGTGCCCAAGTGTCCATCTGCAGCCAGCCTGTCCCAAGTGCCCATCTGCAGCCAGCCGTGCCCAAGTGTCCATCTGCAGCCAGTCGTGCTCAAAAATGAAGCTTTATTCGTTTTAAATTTTAAATAACACACGTCCAATGGCGGGACTGGGAGTGACTGCGAGCGGAGCTGAGCCTACTCGAGTACACTCGGCTTGGGCTATTTCGGCGGCGCTCGCTCCTCTTCCCCTCACAGGCAGCAGGGATCGACATATAACACGCATCCCTGATTTTAAGGGGAAAAAAGTGTGTGTTATATGCCGATAAATAAAGTATATCTTTTGTGGCCCCAGTGCTGGGAGATTGTCGGGGGCCACAAAAGATATATATGTGTAGATAAATAGGCGGGCCGTTCAAAACCGGGCCGCGGGCCGCGATTGGCCCGGACTTTGGACATGCCTGCAGTAGATGGTAATATGTATTAACACTGTCATTTTGTTGATGGGATTAAAGCAACAGGTTCTCTTGTAAGAACAATTAATTAGCAGCCCACTAGCCATATGCTGCACACTATTAAACTGACAGCTACACATGCACCATTTACAGAAGGGCCCCAGCGTAAGCTGGCCAACAAGGACACTAAAGCATCAGATACGTTCAGATACCTTCAGGGGTACCTCTATGTCAGGAATGCATACGCTATAGGGGCTGTTTGCATATTGTGTGCACCCTTTCATTCCTTAAATTATTGCTAATACTTCAACCCTGTTGTACCAGTTATAACTTTGTTGAACATTGCTATAGTTGTGTAGCGCCCTACTCCTGTTGGGTAGATGCTATAAGTTAAATTTAGTTATCTGAGCTGTAGTTCAGCTCAGAAAGAATTATGTAAATTGATGGCTCTGTTTCAGTCTAGCTGGGCTGCGTGTTTTCCACCTGACAGTAGGTGTCTCTGTCATCACGGGTCAGGGTTGGAAATGAACCAGGCTAGGCGTATTGGGTATTCCTTTCCCAGATGTGGCTCAGGGGGCATGGTCAACCTGCTGTGCATTCTGAGAGGGGGTACTTAAGAGGCAGAGACCGCTCTATCGGGGTTCGTTGCCGGGGTCGTTGCCGGATCCTGACCTGAGGGCCCTCCTGGCCTCAGGGATGTACGAGCCATTTTTGGCCCCGGGGCCTGCTGGCCCGAGGCTCTGCAACTGAGAAGTAGGCCCAGGAGTTGCTGGGGCCTACTAGTCCAGGGATGGTCCTACGTGGTCTTGCCTGCGGGAAGAGGCGGAACAATTGGGGACTCAATTGAAGGACGCATCCTGGCCAGTTTGCCTCGCGGTGCTGCTGGACGGCTGAAAGATTCTGGCACCATGAGCTATGTATTCTTGAAGGAACTTTTCTTTGCAAAGTGTCAGTGTGGTTACACGATCTTGTGGCTGAAGGTTGTGGAACGACTGTACGGTACTCATCAAGTCTGTGGCAGAGACTTTCGAGCGAGCTTCGCACCGGTTGCTATGCCAGTGAGAGTAAGCCTATCCGGTGGTTGCTGAATCCAGCGTAGAACTGTTTGTCCTCTGGATCTGAGATTGTGCCCGTGATCCGCAAAGTAAAGTGCCTGAAACTCCCCTATCCCTCTGTTGGAACTGGTAAAATAAAGCCTCTTGAAGAAAACATATCCAGGTGTTGGTGTGAACTTTTATACAGGCTCTTCAAGAAGGATCCCTGACACGAGTGCGGTGAACAGAAAGGTAACGGCAGGCCCAAATCTAAACCAGCAGCTCCTACGGGGGTAGTGCTACAGTTACATTTTCTGACAGCTTGTAGGTCAGTGTTCATTCACCTAGTATGGTATATTTGAATCTGTTTATTTGCCTGCTATTATTATTATTATACAGGATTTATATAGCGCCGACAGCTTATGCAGCGCTTTACAATGTAAGGGCGGACAGTACAACTACAATACAGTTTAATATAGGAGGAATCAGAGGGCCCCGCTCATTAGAGCTTACAATCTAAGAGGGAGAGTCAAAAGATAAAAAAGGCAATAACTGTGGGGGATGGGCTGATGGAGAAAATAAATGTACAACTGTTAGGTGGGGGTCAGATAGGTCTCTCTGAAAGGATGATTTTTTTAGGGATCATCTGGAAGTGGACAGAGTAGGAGATAATTGGACAGACTGTGGTAGGGAATTCCAGAGGATGGGAGAGGCTCTGGAGAAGTCCTGGAGGCGAGCATGGGAGGAAATGACAAGGGAGCTAGAGAGCAAGAGGTCTTGGTAGGAACGAAGAGAATGATTTGGTTGGTATTTTGAGACTAGGTTAGTGATGTAGTTGGTGGCAGAGTTGTGGATGTCTTTGCAAGTTGTTAATATTTAGAATTTTATTTGTTGGGTGAGCGGAAGCCATTGGAGGTATTGGCAGAGAGGGGTAGCAGACACGGAAGTTGGTAAGGTGGATATAAGCCTGGCAGCAGAATTCATGATGAACTGAGGGGGGGATAGCCTATGTAAGGGTAAGCCAATGAGGAGAGAGTTGCAGTGGTCAAGGCGAGAGATGATCAGGGAGTGAATTAGAAGCTTTGTGGTGTCATTGGTTAGGAAGGGTCATATCTTGGAGAAGTTCTGGAGGTTAAAGGCGGCAAGCTTTGGACAGTGATTGGATGTGGGGCGGAAAGGATAGTTCAGAGTCTAGGCAGGGGAAGAGGCACATGGTGGAGAAAATATGATCTCGGTTTTGAATAGATTGAGTTTGAGGAAATGGTGTGAAATCCAGGCTGATATGTCTTATAGTAAATTAGGGATGCCTGTTAAATATAATCACACACATAGGTTGGACTTGATGGACTTTTTTTCAACCTCACCTACTATATGTAAATGATTTGTGCATTGTTTAAATGCATTTCGTCAATACGTTCACATAATCTACCACCAGTTGCTTGGCCTATATTCTATGCATTACTATAGAGTGGTAACTTAATAATGTTTAAGTCACACAGGTGAAAACAGGCTCTAACCTACAACCGGGTGTGTCAGTGGGGACTGAGCAGCTTTAAGGGCCAGTTCACACCACAAATGTCCTCCAGATCCATTCTGGATGTGTTTCTGCATGCACATTTTTAATGCTTTTTTTATGCATTCCAGTGCATTTTTTATGTGTTTCCAGATGCATTCCAAATGCTTTTTTCTTATTTTTCCCTGTTATTTATTTTTTCCACTGTACTGAGGTTCGTTTTTTGTTTTTTTTATACTTTTTAGTATGTTCCAGTACAGTTCAGTGCACAAAAAATCAGCATGTTGTACTCTTTTTTTTTTGGAACGGAAAAGCACTGAAACACACTGCGATGGTGTGATGTATGCCATTGGAACCCATCTAACCTACTTTTCATGCTTTTGTGATGCAGAAAAAAAGGACTGCACTGCATGTGGTATGAAATGACCCTGAGGCCTCGTACACACGACCGATTTTCTCGTCGTAAAAAACACGTCGTTTTTTTCGACGAGATTCTTGTTAAGCTTGTCGTTTTTCTCGTCAAGCTTTCTATGCGTACACACTGTCATTTTCCAATTTCCTCGTGGTTCTCTGCGCTCACGTCCAGCACGTACGACGGCACTATAAAGGGGAAGATCTTTTTTCTTGGCGCCACCCCTTGGGCTGCTTTTGCTGATCTCGTGTTACCGCGTGTGAAGTAAAAGTTTGGGAAGAGACGATTCGCGCTTTTCAGTCTTCGTACTTTTCAGATCGTTTTCTGCCGTTCAGTTTGTGCTTGTGGGTTCGTATCTTGACTTTCAGGGCGTCTAGGCAGGTCGTATCTGTTTTACAGTGCGTTATTGCCTGTTCGTTTCTGAATTTCAGTTCGTTATTCATAGGCCTTGCTGTTCTAAAGTGCGTTCTGTTCTGTTCTGATTAGACGACCGTTTCCTAGCCATGTCGCCTGGACGTTCTCGTCGTCGAGTTCGTGCTGTGCGTGCGCTTGGTGTTGGTCTGCTTGTTTTGGACCAAGACCAGTCCATGAATGGTGTGAGGAGGAGTTCATGGACCAAGAATTGGTTGCTCCAGCGGGACCAATTCTGCCACATGCCTCTGCTGCGGGAGATCGTCGAGAATAATCCTGAGGACTACAGGAATTTTCTGAGGATGTCTGACCCCGTTTTTCAGGAACTGTTGGCTTTGGTGTCCCCCTATATTACCAGGAAGGACACCGTTATGCGGGAAGCCATCAGTGCTGAGCAGAGGCTCATCGCCACGTTGCGTTACCTGGCGACAGGGAGAAGTCTTCAGGACTTGAAGTTCACCACAGGCATCTCCCCCCAGGCTCTGGGCCTCATAATCCCAGACACCTGTTCTGCTATTATACAAGTCCTGCAGGAGGACTATATTAGGGTAAGTTTTCTCCCTTAACATCACATTTTATGTATTACATGTATGCTAATGTATTGTATTTCTTTCATCCTTCCCTAATTACCATGATTGTAATATGCTGAGAATGTCCCCTTTGTCCCCATGCATGTTGGAAGCTTTAGATTGCCCCTTTTTTTTCCTCCCTAAATATTTCCCCTCACTAACTTTTCCAGCAGGGGCGCCTGTTGCTCCAAATGTTGGGGGGTTCCAACCCCAATTTCGGAAATAAACTTCCTCCTTTTTTGCTCTGTTGCCTAATAAACGCCCCCAGTTGTCCCCTCCAATGCAGCCATTTAGTCCCCTCTAATGCAGCCAGTTTCCCCCCAGCCCTGCACTTACCTTCTTGTGGTCAGCGCCATCCTTCTTCTGTCCTTGATGTCTTCTCCTTCCCTTCATGTTGCATCAGCCAATCATGTTACCATTAAACAGACTTGGTGAACATGATTGCCAGAGCAGCCTGTCAGTGTTTACACAAGGAATGCCCCCCTCCTTGCGTCCCCGATTTTTCTTTGAGGAAGCCAATTACATCCCTCAGGTTGTAATTTGCAAGACTTTTTTAATACCTGTTTCTGCTCTGCAATTTTAACCCCCTAAATGACGCAATTATTCATATGTCGGTCGCTTTACAAGAGGCCATCCACCTGAATAGTGGGCGGCATAGACAATACATAGGTTCATGCAACGCATGAACCTATGTATTGTTCTGAGTGATGGGCACAGGAGAGAGGGGACAGTGCTCCAGCGCCCACTCTGGACGCACCGCCACTGCAATGCTATCCTTTGGCCAAACACATCTCCCCCCCCCCAAAAATAATTTAGTAATGGCCCATCAGAGGGGGTGATGAATATGATAAATGAGCCTTCCATTATACTTTTTTTACACACCTTAATAAACGTATAATTTGATTGATGTTGGTCTCTAATTTTTTGGGATAGAATTTCCTTGTAATGTATGCCTTTGTTTTTCTAATATTATTTCATCTTGTTTCACTCCACAGCTTCCTTCCACGCCACAGGAATGGCAGACTGTGGCATTGGAGTTTGCCACGCGGTGGGACTTCCCCAACTGCGGTGGTGCCATAGACGGGAAGCACGTCCGCATCGTGCCGCCACCCCGTTCTGGATCCTACTACTACAATTACAAGGGGTTTCATAGCATTGTGCTGATGGCGGTGGTGTCAGCACGGTATGAATTCCTCTATGTTGATGTAGGGAAGAATGGCCGGATGTCCGATGGGGGATCCTTCATCCAGACGGAGTTTGCCCTCCGTCTCCAGAGTGACGACCTTGCATTGCCACCGGATGCAGGGAATATTGAAGGACTCCCCTTTGTTTTCTTGGCTGATGAAGCCTTCGGACTCGGACGGCATCTTATGAGGCCATTTCCACAGAGGACCCTGACCCCAGAGAAGAGTGTGTTCAATTACCGGCTGGCCAGGGCCCGAAGAGTCGTTGAAAATGCCTTCGGCATAATGGCCAGCCGGTTCCGCCTTTTTATGACTTCCATCCACTTGGCGGACTACAAAATAAACTATGTAGTGTTATGCTGCTGTGTGCTACACAACTTTCTGAGCCAAAAATCACATTCCTATATGGCCTCAGTTTTGCCAGAGGCTGGACTTTCCCCTGCAAATCCCCTTCCGGGCCTGGAATCTGCCCGTCTTGGCTTGCCCCCCCAAAATGCCCGTGTGGTTCGTGACAAATACATGGAGTATTTCACGGGTAGGGGGGCAATTCCTATGCCAGCCTATGTCTAAGTATCCCAATAAAAATCTTGTTTAAACCTTTAATTATTTGTTCTTTCCTGTCTCCTAGTTTGTCTTTGTGCATTTGTAGTGGCAAGTGTATTTTACTTTAGTAAATAACAACCAATTTCACTATGTTACCTTACAAAAGAACCAAATAAGCTTAGAGAGTATTATAAAAAGAAGCTACACGTTGTTTGTGGTCAAAAATTTTACTCTCTGCACATTTTTTTTTGTTTTACTTTGGGGTTGGCCTGGCCACAACCCGGCAAATTTTGGCTTATGAAAATACAAAAATACCACTTGCATTTCTAAAATGACAACATTGGATACCTCTGAGCAATCTGAGACATTCAGTTACACAAACTATGTCTCTATGTGCCCGTCCTAATATGGGGTCCTGCCACCCCTTGCCCAGCCCAAAATTCAATATGCACACATTTTTACTTTTTTGCAAATAGGAAGTTTACAATCCTGATCCCTATTGTCAACATGTGCTATCTGCCATCAGGGGTGATCAATGGACGTGTTTTGGGGGTGCATCCCCTTCCTCAGTTCACCGACTTTTGATACGAGGAAGGGGTTGCACCCACAAAAGACGTACATGGATATCCCCTGATGGCAGATAGCACATGTTCACACACTGTGTGCATATTCAATTTTTGGCTGTTTTGTTACTTAAAAAATTTGAAAAAATATAAAAACAAACATGTAAAAACAAATGTGTTTGGATGGCTTATTGAATTCTCCCCAAAACATCGAGAATGTCTTTAAATGTTTGTTCCATCACATGGATTCTTTGTTTAATTAGGTCCAGTTCCGTGCTACATTCCATGACTTGCTGGATGAGGCGGAGGGCACTGTCAGCAGAGAACGGTGTGCTATCCTTCACAACATTTCCATCCCCTAAAAACCATAAAAAAAAATTAATCAAACTCTGCAGGCCTACCTCGCTTACCTTAAGCTGTGGTGTCAGATACTGACCTGTTGTGGTGACCAGATCCACAACGTCATCCACCTCTCCTTCCTGCACTTCTCCTTCCTCCACCTCAACTTCCTGCACATCTTTCGGTTGTGGATCTTTGGGAGTTTGGGGTTGCTTGGAAGTTGTGGGGTGCATGTGCTCCCTGGAGTGTCCTCCTCCCAGGCTTCTCTCCCCTATGAGAATAAAACCAAAGGTCTATTTATCACACTGTAAAAATCTCATTGTTAAACTTAAAACAGGCTAAATTGTTTGGAAGTGGGGTACAAGTGTGTGTTTGTGCGGAATTTAAAGAAAAATGCATTATTTATGACCCCAAATATGTTTAGTATTCACATTTGGATGTAATTTTTTGGACATGGAGGCACCACAAATAAACTCTGATGCACCTGTGTGGGACACCCAAAAAAGGCGGGTCTGGTGGCCCACACTATAGTGCTCCAAAGTACAGATGTGGAAGCAGCTGCTGAGTGTCCTCTCCTTTACACTGATTAAAGTTTGCATTTCATTCTCCTTACAAACACATCATCTAGACTTAAAAATTATCCACAATACTTGGTCAAAAATGGCAGATGTCTAATTACTTTTGGGGGTCTTAAATAAGCCAAAACCGCGGATAGTGGCCGAACGAAGTGTCGGTAACGTAACGAACGATTACTGTGCCCAACCTAGTTCAAAATATTACATTTTGGAAGGGAGTACAATATGCTAAAAAAAAAAAAATGACAGTTTCTAAAAAGATTAATAGCAGAAAGGTCGTCATTTTACTTACTTTTAGCGAGCATCCTCTTTATGATCCTCAACTGGTCTGGCTCCCTCAGTTTGAGGTCTGACCACCTCTTTCTGAGCTGCTCATTTGAGCGTTTCACCCCGAACTTCGCCCTCAGACTCTTCACAACTTTAGTGAGGATTTTGGCCTTCCTTCTATTTGGTTTGATATACGGCCCATGCTTGGCATCATAATCAGCCTTGACCAAGATGTCCACCATCTCCGCCATCTCCGCCAAAGACATATTCGATGCCTTGAATCTCCTCCTTGATCGTGACGTGTCCTCGGTCTCCGGGCTTGTCTCTTCGCTAGTTGCGGAATTATCAGACACCTGCTGTAACTCCGCCATATCTGTCTGCGCGCCGAAAGAGAAGGGGCGGGGAAAAGATGTTAGTTAGAACGTCATGGGCGGGCGACGTGTGCGGAGCGACGTGTTCGAATTTGGACGCATGCGTGGTGTGTATATAGCAAACACACATGTGACTATAGTACGTTCGGTGTGCGGAGAGAGGAGTTCAAGTGACGGACGTGCGAACGAAGGTATGTGATTTTGTGAGACTTGTAAAAATTGTTGGCCTATACTGTCTTGAGATTGGTGGAGGATATATATGGTGACTAGGATGTGAAGGAGGTTAGACTGTTTGCCTCACATTATTTAAATATAATTTATTTTACTTGCAGATACAATATGAATGTCTTTATTAGCGACAAAGAGTTCCTGGCGGAATTTATTGACCGGGTAAGGGAGCTGCCGGCTCTGTGGGAGACCAAAAACCCCATCCATAAAAAAAAAGGGGTGAGAAAAGCAGCGCTGGAGAAGCTGCTCCCATTTGTGCATACCAAGGTGCCCACAGCCACAGCAAAACAAGTGGACACTAAAATTGGGAGCTTGAGAGGTACCTACAGGACTGAACGCTCTAAGGTGCTGGCTTCTCAGAGGTCAGGAGCAGCAGCAGATGATGTTTATGTCCCGATTTTGTGGTACTACAGCAGGATGTCCTTCCTGGATGACCACATTGAGCCAAGGCCATCACTCTCCACTCTTCCCCCCAGACTTCCCTGCAGCCAACCTGAGCCTTCTCTGGAGCAAGAGGAGGCAGCCATCCTGGATGATCCTGATTTGTCCATCTGGAGCCAGGTATAGTATTAACTGAAAATGTAGTGGGATAAAATTAATGTTTCCCAAATATGTCAGGATGAGAAACATACATTATTTTGTATTACACAAGTGAAATCATGATCTGTAGACATTATTCTGCACTTAATTGTGTGGTAAATAGTCAAGCTGATGTAGTGGTAAATTTAAAGCAAGGATTTATGCATTTACATTCTAATTGCTTCCATCAGGATTACAAAGTTTGATGCAAAGATTAAACCAACATATTAAACTATGTTTCTTTTTCATACACAGGATGAAATCAGCCAGGAGGAGGGTCTGGAAACTGTCAGGCAGGAGGAGGAAGGGCCCAGTGGCAGCCAGGAGGTGGCAGGGCCCAGTACCAGCCAGGAGGTGGCAGGGCCCAGTGGCAGCCAGGAGGTGGCAGGGCCCAGTGGCAGCCAGGAGGTGGCAGGGCCCAGTGGCAGCCAGGAGGTGGCAGGGCCCAGTGGCAGCCAGGAGGTGGCAGGGCAAAGGAGAAGCACCAGATCCCAGGTGCCTCCCATCAGGCTTCACAAAAGAGGCAGGAGGGACAGGACCACCAGTGAGGCAGCAATGGCCCTTATTAAAGAGGCCCATGCCACCCTCAAGGAGCCCACATCCCCTGAAGAGGCCATTGCCGGCCTAGTGGAGGCTAAGTTCAAGGTGATGAGCATGGAGCAACGCCTCCTATGCGAACCCCTGCTCATCACCTTGCTCAACAAGGGGGTGATGGAGCAAATTACCCCCAATACCGCCATATGTGAGGTGGCCCAACTGACCCAACCTCAACCTCCACCTTCCTCTTCTGCCCCACCCCCTTCTGCTACACCTCCACCTTCTGCCCCACCCCCTTCTGCTACACCTCCACCTTCTGCCCCACCCCCTTCTGCTACACCTCCACCTTCTGCCCCACCCCCTTCTGCTACACCTCCACCTTCTGCCCCACCCCCTTCTGCTACACCTCCACCTTCTGCCCCACCCCCTTCTGCTACACCTCCACCTTCTGCCCCACCCTCTTCTGCTACACCTCCACCTTCTGCCCCACCCCCTTCTGCTACACCTCCACCTCCTCCTCCTGACAGGAGTACCCCTCCAGTGGGCCAGCCTCCAGCTAAACGAAGAAGGAAGGCTGCAGGAAAGGCTGCAGGAAAGGCTTCAGGAAAGGCTTCAGGAAAGGCTGCAGGAAAGGTTGCCAGGAAGAAGAGGAAGTGATGGCCTTGCTTCATTGTGGTCGCACTGGTCGGACAGAAGGCAGCCTGTTGTAGTACCACACACTTGGGACATATATCTCACCTGCTGCTGTTCCTGACCTCTGGGAGGCCAGCATCAGATTGTGTTCTGAAATGTGGGCCTTCTCAAGCTCCCAATTTTAGTGTCCACACAGGGTTGCTGTGTGCTCTGGGGTCCCTGGGATGCACAAATGGCAGCAGCTTCTCCAGCGCTGCCATCTCTTTTTTTAATTTATAAACATGAATAAATGTGTTTTTTGTTTAAGTTCATACTTGACTATGTGTATTTTTAAATAAAAAAAAACAAGCTTTGGAGTAAGCAGATACATTTGACTGACAATAAAAGGCACAGATATCACCCCCCCAAAAGAATAACTAAATCTGATTAGCTCAAAAACATGGTGTGAAATTTTAAAAATATAGATTAGAAAATTAAATGGGAGATCGCTATCAAAACATTGAGAAATTATAATTAACATCATTTTGAAAAATCTAACCATTTAAATTATTCCTAAAAACTTGCACGATATAATACACATAAATCTTATAAAGAGCAGCATGAAAAAGGTTAAAAATAAGGCAGAACTCTGTGTGAATATCAGCAGCAAAAGAAGGTCTCTCGTTTTGATTAATGTAACATTCTAACGAAGAATTCAATGCAGAACATTTAAACGATGAAATATTTATGAGCGTGACGAATGTGCTCTCTCCATTATGAAGGCTTGTTTTACCAGAAGATGCGCTCCCGTCTCATAGTTGCTTGTGAGCATGCGCGCTTTTGGAAGAGTCGTAAAAGCATACACACGAACCATTTTCTCGTCACAAAACAGGCCGACGAGAAACACGACGAGGAAATCTGGAATCCTGACGAGAAAATAGAGAGCAGGTTCTCTATTTTCTCGTCGAGATTCTCGTCAAGTTTCTCGTCGTAAAACCATACACACAAACGTTTTTCTAGACAAAAAAAACTCTCGCGGCACTTTTCTTGACTGTTTTGGACGAGAAAATCGGTCGTGTGTACGAGGCCTGAGAGTCGTGTTAGAACAGAGAACTCATCATCACCAGTGGATCCTGCAGGGGTAGCACTGCAATAATAAAATTTAGCATCTGGCTTACCACAGTAGTTAAACAATCACACTAAACAATTAAATCAATTCATAAACTGAATTAAGATTATGTTTTTTTTCCAGCTAATTTCCAGCTGAAAGATGCATAATTACACATTAGTAGAGCATGCAAGAAGATGAAAAAGCAGAAATATGTACCTAAACCGAGTACATTTACAGCTTTTGTTACCTTGGTTACCATGAATATGCACAGTGTTATTATTCATCCTTTTTATATGTGACCTCTATAATTTTGGCATGTTTAACAGTCAGTTGACATAGCGCAGCTTACTTAATCAGAAAGCAAAAAGTAAATTGTATGAATTAACTTTGTTTCATTTCCAGGTGACATTCTGGCAACAAAGCAAATGAGAAATTGAGCGCCCTCTAGATGAAAATCAAGTCCATCGCCTCGGTATTCCATCAAGCTGCTACACGGTATAGTTGATTAAGCGGTATACACAGGCTTCAGAAGTTCAAAAGAATAATAACCAGAGGCAAGAAGCTGAAACACACTTTAAAGTAATCCTCTTGGCTAATACTTGTTCATTGCTACCATCTGTCCAAGATTTCTAGGACCAATCCCTGATTTTAAGAATTTGTTTCTGGAAATGTTTTAACCTTGAAATGTCCCTGGTTTCCAAAACTTGGCAAGCTATGGGATAAAAGTCTCCAAAGATCTGGAAAACAAAGCTTATACAAAATGGCAATTTTTATTTCTTTTGGATAGAGGAGATTTGTTGAGGGGAGGGGGGACTTCTCTTCATGTCCTGTCCCAATGACCCATTAGGAAATAATCAGAAAAAAAAATCCCCAAAATTTGCCAGAACAAGTGTCCCCACTGGAATATTTCAAGTCACCTCCAGTTAGGCCCCATAACACCAAGCATTTAACCCTAATGTATGAGGTTCCAGGTTTTAGTGCAGGTGATGAGCACAAGTGTACGAATTAGCTTTGCTGTTGGCAGCCTGTCCGACTCTATGAGAAACTGACTGCTGCTGTGGATGGATAGTGCACCAATATGTACAGCAGTATGCACCCAGGGACAAATGCCCCAAAACAGAGACTGCTTGTGTTTGGGGCATTCGTCCCTGGGTGCATAGTGCCCTAAAGATATATGCACCACTAGTTACTCCGTCCAGCCGCAACAGCTGTCAGCCTCAGAGTTTGCTAATCTGCCAACAGTGGCGCTGGACAGTGCACCCACAAGCACCTTAATACCGGAGCCTCATATGCCGGGTCTAAACACCTAGCGTGAATGGAGCCTCATTGTGATATCTCCAATAAAATGTTGGATTTCCCATTCACTTTTTATACCAGAAAATGGTCACCAGGAAAAATAGAGAGCCAATCTCCCTAGTGGGGACACAGACAGCATTAAAGTGGTTGTAAACCCACTCTGACAACTTGCACCTACAGGTAAGCCTTAAGGCTTACCTGTAGGTGCAAGAAATATCGCTTAACCCAGCCCTCAAAAATTACACTCACCTGCTTGCATTTTGTGAGTGATTTTTGAGGGCTGGTGAGGAAGGGCTGCCTGGAAGAGGGGGGGCGAGCACCGCCGGCATGCGGGGTTGTATGGGAGTCCTACTCCCAGCGCTCGTGGAGGGGAAGAGAGGAGAGCAGGCGGCCGTTGTTTACACTGGATCATCACAGCGCAGGGAACATCACTCGCGGCTTTCATTTCAATTGCAGTGTGTTCCCCACACTCGCTGTGACACACAGCCCCGCCCCCTGGTCCCGGGACTTTGATAGACAGATCACCCGTCCAATCACGAGTGACATGTATCAAAGTTCACCGGCCAGGGGGCGGTGCTGTATGTGACGTCGAGCGGCGGGAACACACAGCAATTGAAATGAAAGCTGTGTTCCTCTGCGCTCTCATCATCCACAGGTAATACACTCCCTGTCCTCTATTCCCCTGCATGAAGGACACATATAGGCAGCATGAAGGGCACAGATAGGCAGCATGAAGGGCACAGATAGGCAGGATTAAGAACACAGATAACGCTGCATATCTGTGCCCATCATGCTGTCTGTGCCCATCATGTTGCCTATCTGTGCCCATCATGTTGCCTATCTGTGCCCATCATGTTGCCTATCTGTGCCCATCATGCTGCCTATCTGTGCCCTTAATGCTGCCTATCTGTGTCCTTAGGCAGCATGAAGGGCACAGATAGGCAGCATTAAAAACACAGATAGGCAGCATGAAGGGCACAGATAGGCAGCGTTATCTGTGTTCTTAATCCTGCCTATCTGTGCCCTTCATGCTGCCTATCTGTGTTCTTTATGCTGCCTATCTGTGCCCTTCATGCTGCCTATCTGTGTCCTTCATGAGGAACACAAGCAGGCTGCATTGGTGGACACGGGCAGGCTGCATTGGTGGACATGGGCAGGCTGCATTGGTGGACGCAGGCAGGCTGCATTGGTGGACGTGGGCAGGCTGCATTGGTGGACACGGGAAGGCTGCATTGGTGGACACGGGAAGGCTGCATTGGTGGACACGGGAAGGCTGCATTGGTGGACATGGGAAGGCTGCATTGGTGGACACGGGAAGGCTGCATGGTGCACACCTGCAGGCTGCATTGGTGGACACTGGAAGGCTGCATTGGTGGGCACGGGCAGGCTGCATTGGTGGGCACGGGCAGGCTGCATTAGTGCGCACGGGCAGGCTGCATTAGTGCACACGGGCAGGCTGCATTAGTGCACACGGGCAGGCTGCATGGAGCACATGGGCAGGCTGCATTGGTGGACACAGCCAGGCTGCATTGGTGGACACGGCAGGCTGCATTGATGGGCACAGGTAGGCTGCACTGATGGGCACAGATAAAGTTGTTGTTAATATTTATTTTAAGAACTTAACTCTGCATAAAACATTTAAGTGTAATTTCATGAGATAAATTATGAGGGTGTGTTTAGGGACGGGGCATGGTAGGGGTTGGGTGGGGCAACTGGTGGCGAGTAACCCTTGAGGCTTGGCTAGTAGTTCAGGACTTGAAATTTTGAGCCCTGGCTTAACCTACACGGTTAAGGAGATATTTGCTGAAAAGACTGCACCGATGTCTACGGCGCATGCGCACCATAGACAACGGCGCACTGAGCGGGCCGGGTCTTGAATGGGATTATGCCGGTCCTGCGCGCATGCACGGGAGTGACTTCATCACCGCTCCAGGCCAATCACAGCGCCGGAGCGGCAAAACACGGAAGACGCTCAGAGGGGACATGGCAGCGGAGGGGAACGAGCGCTTTGGGGGCTTCGATCTCAGGTAAGTGCCACATAATGAGCTAGTATGCTATGCATACTAGCTCATTATGCCTTTCTCTTGCAGGGTTTTTTTTTTCAGGGAATCAAAAAGAGGGTTTACTTCCTCTTTAACACTTGACTAAAACACACACAAAAAAACGTTTTAGATCTCTGCACACTTTAAAATGGTAGACTACTATAGCCATTTATGGGGTCAGTAAACTACATGGATCCCAGGCCATCACCTCCATTCTGCCACAGTATATATTCTGGGGATGGTTAGCAGATTATTGTTTTTAGGACATTTCCACCTGAGGGCTTATCATGGTATACCCAAAATGTTATATTCTTCTTTCTTCAAGCCTGACAACCTTAAAGAGGTTGTAAAGCTATTTTTTTTTTCTCTTAAAATAATAAACATGTTATACTTACCTGCTCTGTGCAATGGTTCTGCACAGAGTGGCCCTGAACCTTTACTTCTGGGGTTCCCTGCCAGCGATCTAGGCTCCTCCTCTTCTGTGTATGCCACCATAGCAAGACCACTTGCTGTGGGGGCGCACATGTAGGCTCATTCCCGATCCAGCCTGTGTACATCCATAGACACACACAGCGTGGCTCAGCCCCGCCTCCCACTCCCTCGACGTAGGCTTTGACTGACAGAAGCAGGAGCCTATGGCTCCCACTGCTGCTGAGTCTCTTGTGAGAAGAAAAGGGAGAAGACCTGCTGCAGACGGGCACAGCGCTGGATCGAGAGAGGGCTCAGGTAAGTGTTCAAGGGAGCTGTCGGGAGCAGATATTAAAAGTTTTTTACCTTAATGCAAAGAATGCATTAAAGTATTAAAAAACAAAAGACTTTTGCCTTTTAAACCACCAATGTACAAAGGAATAGATTTTTTATTTTATTTTTTTGCATAGATGTACAGTGTCAGTAAAGATCCCCAATAATGAGGTGAAGAAGTAAGACCCAGTATAATTTACATTTAATTTAACCCCATCTATGCATCGCCTGACTTTGGCTCTATGCGGCACAAACAGCCATGGTAAAGCGATAGTTAATCTGCCTTCTTCTGGAATTTGCATACTCATTACCAGAGACAGCTTGGCTGTTAATTGTAAACATGTAACGAGCTGCGGTGCAGATTGCAGAGCGCCCAGCCACTGCCAGCTCTGCATCTTCATCTGTGATAACATTTTATTCCAGTGCCAGATTAACCCTTGGCTACCAGTGACCTGACTATACAACAGCAACAACACCCCCCCCCCCCCCTAGTTAAAGCCATGACTGGCAGAGAAGAGTGTAGCTTTCATTGTTACACCTGCTAAAGAGACATCTGTTGGCTATGATTTGTTAATTACACTGATTTCAATCTCATATGCCGTGGACAAGATCTTGCGACCATATAAATGAGAAACTAAAATCCCGCTAATGGGGGGGGGGGGGTCTTGAAGACTTTGTGGCAGAAATAGATTGATTATTAAAACGTTGAAGGCTGAAAGCCTTGTGCCCATAGTGTGACGAGGCTCCTTGTCATTTTCCGAACAGAAATATATCAATAATATAGAATTCTGGGGAATAGGGGTATATTGCTTTTATATTACCTGCCAGTATGAACATATATATTTAATGGAAGTCACAAAAGTCTAATAAACCCTCTCTTTTAAATATGATGGAACATGATAAGATTGATGAATTATTAAAATGCTGGACATTTTTGCATTGAAAATTTAACATTTTGTTCCGGGGAGGAAATTGTGTCCGGTACCCAATCGGTTAAAGTGCTGTACTATGTTAGATTTTTGCAGAATATCAGAAAGCAGAGCATTACAGTCTCCTCTGGCAAAGAAGTGGAATAGCTGCTTGTGACCTGAATTTCACCCCGCACCTATGAAATTCAGTGCACACTCCTTCTGTAGAGACATTGCTTCCAAACGAGTCAGAGAGGAGGTGAGCTGCATGCTAAGCAAGGCCGCTGCAAGCAGCTGCCAGCAGCCTCGCTCTGTGTTACTGGCACATCCCAGCATTCTCTCTTATTTTCAGATCAAGTGCTGAGAATTCAGCCTGAATTACATTTATTTGGGGGCTTTGTTTACAGAGAGCGGCTGCATATTAAACTCCAGTATCTTATCTCTGCAAACATGCATTTCTTTGCCAACTTGTGCATTTACAAACAGGCATTTAATAGCATAAGCCAGAGGGGATGAACCACCACCCCCCCTCCGTCAGCATTATTCATACAGGTTCGTCCTGTCTGCAGGTCGTCCATCATGCCAGGCTGTAGCTGTGACATATTTGTAATGTTTAAACCCTGTGCACTGAATTGTTCAATGCCAATGGAATATTTCTTTATTAAATGTCCAACATAATGACTAAAACAAAGTGCGTTGCTGTCAGAGTGATTAAAGGAGTGGTATCATCAAAGAAAAATAAAAAAATATAAAACTTCATATTGGCTTAACCTATGTTTGCTTACCGATATGTGTATATGTTTCATTGCATATTTGTTCTTACGAAAAAAATAATTACGTGGCGGTTATTTACGAAAGGCAAATCCACTTTGCACTACAAGTGCAAACTACAAGTGCACTTGGAAGCGCAGTCGCTGTAAATCTGAGGGGTAGATCTGAAATGAGAGGAAGCTCTGCTGATTTTATCATCCAATCATGTGCAAGCTAAAATGCTGTTTTTATTTTCCTTGCATGTCCCCCTCGGATCTACAGCGACTGCATTTCCAAGTGTACTTTCAGTGCAATTTCAAGTGCACTTTGCACTTGTAGTTTGTACTTGTAGTGCAAAGTGGATTTGCCTTTCGTAAATAACCCCCACAGTCTTTAACAAGACAGCTACATCTTTGCCTACACATTTACATTTTTAAGAATCACACTTCAAATTTATAGTAAAATTGTTAGAATAGCGTTACCCAGTTGTGCACATTTTTGGGATCAGAAGGTTAATTTAAGACCAGAAAATTAGGTTGTTAAGAGAATAAAAAAATACAAGTTATTAATGGATAACTCCTTTTCCTTGAATCCTCCAGGGTGGTTCTCAAGAGAGATGGCACTGCCCCTAGAGGAAACACAATATTAGAGAGCTTAAAAGGCTCTCAGGTGCCATCACCTGCAGTACATAGGCTAGATGACTGACATCCCAGAATCCAAAGAGAACAATAATGACAATGGAAGGGAGCTCACCATTTTGGTGGATTCAAGGAAACAGAGTTATCATGTATTAATTCATGTTTTCCAAATCTTTCACCAGGGCAGTTCAATAGAGAGACTAGCAATATGTTACCTAAGGTGGGACCAAAACCTGAAGCACCTTCCACATGAAAGCTTAATTGTGGCTGAATAGAAGATGGACCTTGTAGTCCCTCACAAACACATTAATGGTCGCTTTGGAGATCTGCTTTACAGAGACACCAGGATGTGTAGAGAGACCTCATGGAGTGTGCTGTGATTCATAGTGGACATAATTTCTCTGCAGCAGCAAAGGCATACAGTGATGGATGCTTTAGATGTCTTACAACGTTTCTTGGGCCCAAAAAAAGAGAATAAAAAGGGTATTGGGTTTCCTAAATAACAGGGTGCTTTCAATGTAATGAAGAATACATTTTCTAATGCCCAAAAAGATGAACATGGTTTCTTTAGGAGGTGATGTTGACAAAAGGATGGCAGAATAACCTGATTCTTGTGATTCTAATTTGGGCAAGAATGCTGGATCTGTCCTCACGATGACTCTGTCTTGAAGGAATGTGAGGAAAGACTCCTTAACTGAAAGGACTTGAATCTGGCTGACCTTGCGGGTAGAGGCAATGACAACCAGGAAAACCAGCTTAAAGATAACATGTTTAATGTGAACTTCAGTGATAATGAATTGGCAAGTCCTGTCAATACTATTTGAAGATTCCAAGGCGGTACTGAAAGTCCTTTAGGAGGGTGTAGGTCTGAGAAGAGCCCTAAAAAAACTGTTTGAATAGTGGATTGCATGCTAGGTTTCTATTCAAGAAAACAAAAAGGGTTGCATCATGAACTTCAGAATACGGAAAGCTAGGCTTTCGTCCACCCCACCTTGCAAAAAAATTATAATTGTGGCCACTTTTTTGTACTCAAAGCCAGAATCCCTGGTCCAAGATCCAAGACCCTGATCCAAGAGTGGTATTTCTTCCAGGTCTTGTGACCCTTGTGACTGGCTTCCAATTTTGTAGCAGAGTATTATTCACTTTGTCAGGCAGCCTTTTGTCCACATGAATTCCCAATTCAGGATCCAGGCTGTCAACCAGTGTGGGAAGTGATACTGTGAGAAGAGAGCTATCTTGTTTTGTAGAAGAAATGTGGGTTCATCCGCCATGACCAGGAGGATTGAGACCCAAGATCTCCACATCCATAGTGGAGTGATCATGATGACTTTTCAGTATTCCATGCTGACCTTCTTGGTCACATTCTCTAGGAGCCACTCTGCCTAGGGCTGCAAGGTCCCAGTTGCCCATCAAGGCCTTCGGCTGACAAGAGGGGGGCCTCTCACAACTCCAGCAAACTCCTGGGGGGAAGAAAGAAAAAACTAGGAGCTGGTCCACTAGGGTGTTTGTGAAGGCGGGAAACACATGAAAACACATGAACTTAGGGTGATGGCTCCTGGGTATGTGGATACCTAACTCTCTCATCTGGATCCTGGAGAATAATTAAAAAAAAGCCTCTTTGTATAGAGGACATGAATGATAATACATCCATAAATATTTAAAGCGGACCTTAAGTATTTTTTTTCAACTTTCCATCTATTAAATCTTCTTCCTCTGTTGTTTTAACTTTGGATAGTAAAACATTTTTTTTCTGCCAGTAAATACGTTATACAGCCCACTTCCTGTTTCTTGTCTGGTAAAAAGCCTAGGCTTATGACATCATGCACAACTCTCCCTCTAACTCTTGTGAGAGTTTGCCAGGAAGGGAGGGGGGATGAGTCATAAGAGGGCCAATGAAAGCTGCAGGGCTGCAGAGCTGGGGGTGTGCCTCTGTGTGTCTGTGTAAATCCAGGAAGTGAACAGGCAGCAACTTCAGCTGCCCACAGTTAAAATGGCTGCAGCCAGACTCAGTGGAGGGAGATTTCTGCAGCATATTTGGCAAGTACAGAATCAGAGTATATATAAAATAATATGCAAAGTGGTTGGAGGGAAGTTTCAGAATGGCAAAGAAATTTTTATTACAAATTACGTGAGCAGTTCCTCTTTAAGCCTTATTTCAATTATCATATCTCCATGTTTGGACATCGCAAGTGGTTTAGACTTTGGAAAGCATGACTGACTTGTTTGGTACTGATATGTAAGCACTCGATGGAAGGCAGGATATACTCTAGTTCTGTATATGTAAGAGAAGCTGGACAGGCAGTTTAAAAAGAATGGTTTAAATGGTCCAAATTTTAACTTTTTCTTTAAAAGCCAAAGTTTGCCCCGCCACACACGCAGACACATCACCTCCATGTTGGTCCTTTATTGGCACAATCAACTTTATCAGCCAACACAAGGGGGTTGATTTACAAAAGGCAAATAGACTGTTCACTTTGCAAGGGAATTTTGCCCAGAATTTAGTGAGTCAAGTGAAACTCTGCTGATGTCCATCATCCAATTGTGTGCAAGCAAAAAATGCTGTAAAAAAAAATTGCCACATTACCAAGCTCTGGGGGAAAATTTCATTGGAAAGTGAACAGCCTATTTGCCTTTAGTAAATCAACTCCAGGTAGGACCAAGTTGATTTTTTCTTTATATAAAACTTGAAATTCCCATATAAATATAGCTGATTTTAACTTTGAATCTATTGATTATTTTGATATCATTTTGTAAACTAGGCAAAGTATGGTTTTGCTATTATTAATAAATTATTCTCAAAATGCAAGTGATAGCAGTGTGCGTGCGTGATAAAACTACCTGGCATCTTGTTAGCTCAGAGATAGCATTTACAGCAGATACTTGCACATCAGTCCTCTTAACTGTGCCTTAGTGTATTTTATATGATATGACCTGTACCATAATGTCTTAAATCTCTTTATCCATTACATCCACATACATGCCTTCCCCTACAGCTTCTCTGTCACATATCCATGTGAAATGTAATCAGATAAAGCTGAGAAATCAATAAATGATTGCATTGTCAGTAACTGGTTCCCAGATCAGCCATGTGCCTCTGAGCACTTTGATAATATGTAATAGATTTGGCTGCAACTTTTGTTTTAGGAGCTCATCTGTCGTCATATGGCCATGGCCAGATTACATCCTACATTAGAAAGACTTCTGTTTTCAGTATGACAAAGGCCAAAAGGCAGAACACCAATATATTCATAATACATTTTTAAATTATCAGTACCAAAAAGTGCCGAATGTATTTTTTTCCTATATTACTTACGGTATGTTTCAAAGGTATTGTATGCTTTGTGACATGTTTTTTAATCAGGTTGATTAGAGATACCTATTATCTCAAGTTGGGAGGAAAGGTCATGGGATAGCTCAGTAAACATACATGGGCATTCTATGTGCACAAAGGAAAAAAAAAAACTTGTGCATTTAAATATGTGGCAAACACAAGGGTAAAACCCTTCTTTCTCTTAAAGAGTCTGTTCAGCCTAAACTTAACTCAGCATTTTAGGGATTTTGGGAAACAGTCATCCACTGGCATCTTATGAGACTTTAGTAACGGGATCTTCCCAGTTATTTCCACTCTATCAAGATGTTTCACCCATTTAGGTGGCCGTTTATGAAGCAGTGATCAGCTGTGATCCCAACAGTCCATAAACAGTTTATGACACAGATAATCGGGGGGAGAAGTGTTTGAACATGTTCTCCCGCCGATGATCTCTGCACAGTGAGAAGTCTCATTGAATGACACAGTACTGGCCAGTTTATGAAGCTGCGATCTCAGCACTTCACTGGCGATCTGTGTCAGAATTCACACTCCCCAATCCACCAGCTCAGAGGTGGTGAATCGGGGAGTGAAGAGGGAATCCCGGGGGATCTGAGAGGGAAGGAGGAAGATTTTTAACTTCTTTCTACCTCGTTCAGACCCCCCAACACTGTAACCATGTCCCCCTGTAATATTTATGTGTATACATATATATATATATATATATATATATATATATATATATATATATTGTGACAGAGCATCCCAGAGAGAGCCTGGGAAAGTCCTATTCGGGGTTTATACATCTCCCAGGCTCCTCTCATATACATTCAGGGATCTCTGAGCCAGGATCCAGTTCAGGTGTTGGTTCTCTCCCACAGGTTAATTAAAAGCTCACCTGAGCAGACAGCCTTTGCTCTGCCTGGGAAACACAGACAGCATTGGTCTGTGAGAGCAAGAAGGTTTGTAAAACTTGTGACTCTGTGAATGTGGAAGCTGACAAGCGCTAGGCTTGTCCAGCCTGGTAGTGAGGGCTTGTAAATACTGTATAGTTAGAGCCGAGACACGGCTAGGCTTTTGTTTAGTTAGTTTTTCTTCTGTTTGTTTTCAGCACTGTACAGCACCTGTCATTGACTTTGTATATAGCACCAATAAACCACACTGTGTTTTCACTGATCCAATGGACTTGGTATCTGTGCCTGCTCATCCCAGGGAGCTTTTGTACCGACTACCTGTCCCCCAGGCTACATATGGTGGAGGCTGCGACCAGCTGTAGTAAGTTACTACTTAAAAGGCCAGTACCTAAAGTGACAACATGGAGGACCTCCTCAAACAAATGGTGTTGGCAAACGCTGCACAACAGCAAACTAACGCTGAATTGCGGCAAGCAAACGCTGCATGGCAGCAAGCAAATGCTACACAACAGCAAACTAACGCTGCACAACAGCAAGCCAGCGCTATCGCACAGGAGCAAACCAAGATGCTGTTCCAACAGATTGGTGCTGTACAGGAGCAATCGCAGAGGCTGTTTGAACAGCTTGCCACTGCTGCAAAAGCGGATAGGAAAACCCTTACTGAGGTTATGGAGACGCTAGCACAGGGGTCACCTGCGATAATGAAGGATATTGGAGACAAGCCCTCAGCCATCCATGTGGGTCGCTTTCTTTCAAAGATGACGGCAGATGATGATCCAGAGGCCTTCCTACTAACATTTGAACGGACCGCTGAGAGGGAAGGTTGGCCCCAAACCCAGTGGGCAGGACTGATCGCCCTCTTACTTTCTGGAGAAGCGCAGAAGGCCTACTATGATCTGGAGTCAGCAGAAGCGGGAGATTATGAGAAGGTCAAGCGGGAAATCCTGGCACGACTTGGCGTTACCTTGGCGGTTCGAGCTCAGCGGGTCCACAGCTGGTTCTTCCAAGAAAAGAGGCCCCCAAGATTGCAGATGTTTGATCTGATCCACCTGGTGCGGAAATGGCTACAGCCGGAGTCCCTGTCTGCGCCACAAATAGTGGAGCGTGTGGTCATGGACCAATTCCTGAGGTCACTGCCAATTCCCCTGCAGAAGTGGGTGAGTCAAGGAGACCCCCAAGTCAGCAGACAACCTGGTGGAGCTCGTTGAGAGGTACTTTGCTGCAGAGAACCTGGTCACCACCCCTACAGCCGCACGGACTTTCCACCCAAAACCACGGTCTCCCCAGGCAACCGGTAAGACTGTTCCAGGGGAAGTGGGTGGTAAGCATGGCAAGGAAATAGGGGGGAGGAATTTTGGTGCCAGGACTGAAGTTTGGCGGCCCAAGCAAGGGAAGCCACTGCCTGTCAGCAAACCAGATTGGGGAAACATCAGGTGTTTTCGTTGCCAAGAACTGGGACATGTTGCAGCAAACTGTCCATTAACAGATGAACCAATGCAGTGTGATCTATCTTTTAGAAGGCAGTCTATGTTTGCTGCCGTTTCATGCGCTGCAGTGCCAAATGTGGGAAAACACATGTGTCAAGTGACTATTAATAATAAGCCTATTACGGCCTTGCTGGACTCAGGAAGTCTAGTTACTTTGGTTACAGCTGAGATGGTTGAAACTGTGAATTTTCATGCAAAAAAAGTTGCTGTGATCTGTGTACATGGGGATACCCGCGAGTATCCAATAGCCACTGTTCAGTTTAAAACTGGCTTAGGTACGGTGACCCATTCGGTTGGACTGGTGCCCCACTTGGTGCATGAGGCTATCATTGGTAGGGACTTCCCTACGTTTTGGGAACTGTGGGATTGTCCCGACCCAGTCGCAGTACCTAACTCAGTCGCAGAGCCAGAACTCGTGGCCATTACTGACCTTGTGAGTTCAGGGGACTCCTCTCAGGGCTCTCCGGGTGATCCTTTCTCAGTTATGGCAGGAGAGCTGGGGGAGCCGGAAGAAGTCCCCACAACCAGTAGAGCTGGACAGCCGTCTGCTGAATCTGAGCCTACGTTAGAGTTTACCGATCTAAATGTGCACAAGGAAAATTTTGGTACGGAACAGAGAAAAGACCCTACCCTTGCCAGGGCCTGGGAAAATTTGGTGGTGGTTGATGGGGTACCTGTCGAACCGGGGGACGGGCCCTGTTTTCCATATTTCTGCAGCAATGAGGATTTACTGTATCGTGTATGTAAAACTAATGATGAAGTGGTTGAACAGTTGGTAGTCCCTAAGCTATACAGACGGGTGGTGTTGGAACTTGCCCATGGGCACTTGCTAGGAGGCCATTTAGGGGTTGAGAAAACCACTGAAAGGGTGTTGCGCAGGTTTTACTGGCCTGGGATATGGAAAAATATTGAGAATTATTGTCAATCCTGTCCTATATGTCAGATGTCAGCCCCCCAACCCCACTTTCGAAGTCCGTTAGTGCCCTTGCCTATTATTGAAGTGCCCTTTGAAAGGATTGCCATGGACCTGGTGGGTCCACTCCCCAAATCTGCCCGCGGTCATCAACATATCCTCGTGATCATGGATTACGCTACCCGTTACCCCGAGGCCGTTCCCTTACGCACTGCATCTGCTAAAAACATTGCCAAAGAGCTGTTTATGGTGTTCAGTCGGGTTGGCGTCCCGAAAGAAGTCCTTACAGACCAAGGTACCCCATTCATGTCACGAATAACTAGGGAGCTCTGCAAGATATTTAAGGTGACGCAGTTGCGTACCTCAGTGTACCATCCTCAAATGGATGGCTTGGTGGAACGCTTCAATAAGACATTAAAGAGTATGTTAAAAAAGGTTGTTGATAAGGATGGGAAAAACTGGGACTTCCTGATACCTTACTTGATGTTCGCCATCAGGGAAGTTCCCCAGTCCTCTACGGGGTACTCTCCATTTGAGCTGCTTTATGGGAGACACCCTCGGGGACTCTTAGACATAGCCAAGGAAACTTGGGAGGGGGAGCAGACACCTCACAAAAGTGTTATTGAGCATATCGCTCAAATGCAGGATAGGATTGCAGCAATCATGCCGGTAGTAAAAGAACATTTACTGCAGGCCCAAGCAGCCCAACAGAGGATATACAACAGGGGGGCCCAACTTCGTGTTTTCTCACCTGGTGACCGGGTCCTCGTGTTAGTTCCCACTGTTGAGAGCAAATTCCTGGCTAAGTGGCAGGGACCCTTTGAAGTAATTGAAAGAGTTGGGGAGGTCAATTACAAGGTGTATCAACCAGGTAAAAGGAAGCCCGAACAGATTTACCACATAAACCTGTTAAAGCCCTGGAAGGATAGACTGGCATTAACTGCCAGGTCTCTCCCGGTAACCCTTAAGGGTACTGAATCCCCTCTGATCCCTGAGGTCACGATTCCAGACACCCTGTCATGTTCCCAGAAACAGGAAGCTAGAGAGTTCCTGATAAGGAATAAAGAGAAATTTTCAGAGTTGCCGGGCACGACTTCAGCAGTTCAGCATGATATTGTTACTGAACCTGGGGTCCGTGTCAAGCTCAAACCATACCGAATTCCCGAAGCTAGAAGAAAGGACATCAGTGAGGAAGTTAAAAGGATGTTGGAGCTAGATGTTATTGAGGAATCCAATAGTGACTGGTCTAGCCCCATTGTATTAGTCCCAAAACCGGATGGCACTTGGAGGTTTTGTAACGACTTCAGGAAGCTTAATGCGGTAACAAAGTTTGACACATACCCAATGCCCAGGGTAGACGAGCTTATAGACCGACTTGGCAAGGCCCGTTATCTGACCACTTTGGACTTGACCAAAGGATATTGGCAAATACCCCTGACTGGTAGTGCCAAAGAAAAGACTGCGTTTGTGACCCCGGAGGGGTCGTTTCAGTATAAGAAAATGCCTTTTGGGTTGCAAAATGCCCCTGCAACATTTCAGAGGGCTATGGACAGGACCCTAAGACCTCACCGACAGTATGCTGCAGCCTATCTGGACGAAATAGTGGTGCATAGCACTGACTGGGAGTCTCACTTGCCCCGTGTCCAGGCTGTCCTGGATTCCCTCTTCAAAGAAGGGTTTACGGCAAATCCCAAAAAATGTGCCATTGGCTAGAGGAAGCCAGGTATTTGGGCTACACTATTGGCCGGGGTGTCATAAAGCCCCAGGTGAATAAAATAGAAGCCATCCAGGAGTGGCCACGTCCTGCAAACAAGAAGCAGGTCAGGGCCTTTCTTGGCATTGCGGGGTACTATAGAAGATTCATCCCAAATTTCGCAACTATAGCTGCCCCACTGACAGACCTTACAAAAGGGAAAGCCTCCGTAATGGTGAAATGGTCTCCAGTAGCAGAAGAGTCTTTTCAAGTACTGAAGAAGGCTCTTTGTGCACAGCCAATCCTATACTCCCCCGATTTCTCCAAAAACTTTTTGGTCCAGACGGATGCGTCTGATGTGGGTATCGGGGCAGTACTTTCACAGGTACACAATGGGGAAGAACACCCTGTGGTGTACTTAAGCAGAAAGCTCAATGACCATGAAAAGAAGTACGCAGTCATTGAAAAGGAGTGTCTGGCCATAAAGTGGGCCGTGGACGCGCTCAGGTACTACTTGTTGGGGCGCCAGTTTGAGTTGATAACTGACCATGCTCCCCTGAAATGGATGGCCCAAAAGAAGGAGACTAATAGGCGGGTGAACCGGTGGTTTTTGGCCCTACAAGATTACGCCTTTACAGTAAAACACAGGCCAGGTGTTGAGATGGGGAATGTAGATGCCCTCTCCCGTGTTCACTCCTGTTGGGCTACAGGTGTTCCAACCCTGGGGTTGAAACAAGGGGGGAGGATGTGTGACAGAGCATCCCAGAGAGAGCCTGGGAAAGTCCTATTCGGGGTTTATACATCTCCCAGGCTCCTCTCATATACATTCAGGGATCTCTGAGCCAGGATCCAGTTCAGGTGTTGGTTCTCTCCCACAGGTTAATTAAAAGCTCACCTGAGCAGACAGCCTTTGCTCTGCCTGGGAAACACAGACAGCATTGGTCTGTGAGAGCAAGAAGGTTTGTAAAACTTGTGACTCTGTGAATGTGGAAGCTGACAAGCGCTAGGCTTGTCCAGCCTGGTAGTGAGGGCTTGTAAATACTGTATAGTTAGAGCCGAGACACGGCTAGGCTTTTGTTTAGTTAGTTTTTCTTCTGTTTGTTTTCAGCACTGTACAGCACCTGTCATTGACTTTGTATATAGCACCAATAAACCACACTGTGTTTTCACTGATCCAATGGACTTGGTATCTGTGCCTGCTCATCCCAGGGAGCTTTTGTACCGACTACCTGTCCCCCAGGCTACAATATATATATATGTAGCGCACACACCCCCTTTCTCCTTGTCTGTTTCGGCTCTTTTTAGAAGAAAGGGGCACACCGCACCACAAACCCGTACCATCCTGTGTTAAGAGGTTAGGCGGTGTTGTTTTTGGGCCTTGTCTGCAGCCGGAGAATAAAGTCCTCCCTGAGAATGATTCTCACCTCTACAGTGTGTAGATGCAAGTCCTTGATTTCCCCAGGAACGTAAATGTCCACACCAGCTGAAAGTCCAACTCAATCTTTATTTTTCACTTGCACAACACATATTATCTTGGATAGACGAAAGGTTGGAGTAAAGACACAGGACAGCTTTAAGGTGTGGAGGAGGTCCAGGCACAAACGTAGCTCAAACTCTTAGGACTGTTCAGATTCTCAAACAGTTTTGGTGCATGGTCTCTGCCACAGACCATGAGGTTGGTCTCTGCCACAGACCTGGTGGATAAGGTCACTGCCACTGACCTGGTGAATATGGTCACTGCCACTGACCTGGTCAATATGGGTTTCCTTCCTAGGACATAGCCCCTTTTAGGGAGAAGACATCCTGCCAGAGAGTCAACAGACCCCTTCCTTCACCGTGTCCACAGCACCGGTCCTTCGGAATAGGTCCTCCCTTCTCTTAGGGTGCGGGTCCCCTTGCAAGGCGGCACCCTGGACTCCTCGATCCCTTGCGGACCCCAGCCAAAGGCTGCTTGTCTCCAGGCCATCACTGCAACTCCTGGGCTTCCATGCCCAGGCGAACAAAAGCGGTGAGGTAGTACCTCACCCCAGGCTAAAGGTGCCTGAGGTGGAACCGGAACAAGGCCTCTGGGCCTAGGGCACCCGGAGATGACGATCCACACTCCCACACACCAAGGCTGAAGGTGCCTGGGCGTGGACGGACGAAGACCCCTCTCAAAAGATGTCCGCCCCTTTTATATCCTCTCCCCGCATGCACAGCAGGTTCCCCGCCCTACTGTACGGCTGCCGAGAGGGGACACATAAGGCACAGCACTGCGCTCGCGGTTCAACCCTGGCCCAGAATGGCAGCGCCACCCACCGGCCACAGAGAACACATCACCAGCATTAACCCCTGAGAACAAAAATGGTCCATGAAACCTATCAATTTAATGTGTCTGAGCCTGGTTACCACTCAGACACTTCCCTTAAATCGAACACCCCGCTACACATTCCCCCCACTTATGGACACTGGTCCCCAGTGTCTTGAGCAAACCCATGCCTCCTAAATCCGAGTTAACATAGGCCTGGTCCAGAGACAGAAAAACAACAAAAAAACTAATTTAAAACTGCTTGTTTGTGCTGGAACCTAACATGGGGAAAAGGGAATTAAAAGCAGACATGAAAGAAGTTCAGTAAAACAGAATGTGCAGATCACAGTCTCAAATGTCCCATAAACATTATCTCAACCATTGACATTCCCTCTCAACCTGCACTAACTGAAATCAACCTCTTCTCTGTGATTTGCTCGATGTCCATCTGCAGAGGGAGAAAGCACAAACACAAAACCAACACATTTTCAGCAGAAGTGAAAAGATTCTCCCCGGAGAAACAATCCTTTCCTTCCAAAAGTGAAACACACACTTTCAAAGATACTGCAAATGTTACGCAACACCGCCACCTAGTGGGAGTGCCACCGTCAGAACACCTGTCCTGAAAGAAGAAAAACTCTCTTTTTTTTTCTTCTGGGTAAAACTTCCTCTTCTTCTTTGGCCCTATTTTACTCCAAAGTCCTTATGTCTTTGCAGTGTGGAAGAGGGAGAAAAAAACAAACTGCTCCCGTTCCTCCAACAAGTAGAACACCCTTTATCAGGGCAAACAGTTCTGGGCTCCAGAGAGTGCACTCCGGTCATTAAAGGTAACAACAAGAGTCCAGTCTCTCCACAGATAATATTGAGGATGCGGCAACACCAACGACTTCCAATGCTTATCAAATGTGTCAATATGGTACTCAACATTATCTTTGTCCTTTCGGCAAATAACCACCTTGCCCGCATGTATGTGCCGACCGAGCATCCAAGCATTCCTACAGTCCTTGTACCGCTTGGTAGCTGTGGGAGAACATGAATAGAACCTATGGGCCCGGGGGTACTTTGATATGTGTCCATACAAAGTCCGCGTACCACCGGTGTCTATAGGCCTCCACCTCGAACAAAAGTTCCTTTGGCAGGTACGGGTACTCCCACCCATATTCGCTAGCAACCTTCTGGTTAAATAACCTCTGCAAATGGGATAGCGGTGGCAGGGTCAGACGATCTCCCATACCGGTCATGACTATGGCATCCGGGTGCCGAGGTACTTTCACTAACTCCGGACCAGACACAGGGGCCCGCAATGACACCCACTCCATCCCAGCAACGGATCCAGGTATCTCTAGCGGTGGAAGGGCAGACAAGGGGACAGATCCCTCCTCGGGCTCCGGGGGCCTCCACCCGGGGTGTGCTCACCCCAGTAGACATTGGTGGGTCCCTACTTCTATGGGACAAGGACAGGGGCATCTTATCCCAACCCTTTTTCTCGAACACCTCGTTAATGGCGGGGTCGTCTCCTGGGTCAGAGACCGACTCCAGGTCAGAGGTATCACATTCCTCTGCAGGTAAGTAGCTCCGGGTAGAAGACGAGTCACCGCCTCTAACCAGTTCAAGGGCCCTGGGATCCCTGACCCAAGCATCCCTGATACTTTGGACTTCCGACAGAGTCTTTTTCCCCAGCTTACCTCGGCTTGTAGCTGAGCCAGGACGTCCGGAACTTTTACCTTCGGATGCATCCTTTCCGAGTAAGCGCTGGGGCGTAACTCCACCACAGCCGCAGGAAGCCTTCACAAAGCCAATCTTCCTCTTGGGCGGTGGGAGTAAGGACTCTGTGGTGACCGAGGCGACATCCTCCGGTCTCTCCGATTCCGGTTCCTCAATCTCCGGAACATCTCTGCTCGCAACTTCCTCCGAAGTCTCAACAGTGCGCATAGGGGTGGCTGCAAAAGCTCTGGCTCCTTCCTCCGAAGTAGTGGCGCCTGTAAGGCAATTGAGGCGGAAAGCCCAAGGCTTCTCTGTAGGTTGCTCCACCTCAAACAGGAACTCCTTGCACTGCTCACATCTGCCGAAGGGCTTGAGATGCACCACCAGTCCCGAGCAGCCGGGACAAACCACTCCGAGGGCCTCCACATCTCTGCAAATGGAGAGGGCAAAACATCCCCGGGGCTTCAGCCGAATCCCTGTATCCGTCACGGAAGTAGCAAACGAGGTCATATTCATGGTGGTTGCGGACGGAATCCATGAGGCATGAGACACCATGTTGCTCGCTTGCTGTTCCATTGCGCACTGTCCTTTTCGTGCCAAAGTCCCCACGCTCAACTCTTCACATGGCCAGACTCCTCCCATCTTCTGCACTGTTCGCGGGCTTTCTCTATAGGAACGCCCACAAACTACGCAGTCAGGGTTCTCCTCGTGGCGCAGTTCTCAATATGGCCGACCTCCACGGAACTTCACTGGGGAATAAAGTTCAAACTCTGGGGGGTCCTCACACTTTCCAACCGCAGACAAATCCTGGACTCGAGCCCCCACGTGTAGCGATACCCCCAGCTAAGAGAGCCGCTGGAATGATTTGTTTGGGCCCTGTAATGCACTGCTGTCAACCCCCAGCAATTGGCTCTAACCTCTCCTGGCACAGCCAGTAGGGGATGATAGGATTGTGTAACCTATAACTCTCTGAGGCACAATCCTGCAATAAACACAGTAATAGGGTATGGCTATCAATAACCGTCTCTTCTGCACAGTAAATGACACAAACACAAGTGTACTTAACCCTGGCACTTTTACTGAGAGTGTTGGTTACGCATAGAAAAGTATACATGAACACATGCAGAGCCCTGCAATGAAAAGAGTACTTTTGCAAACAGACAGATATAATAAAAGAAACTAACCATCCCCGCTGCTGCTATTCTACCTCGTGGGTAAAAATGGCGCCCATAAATGTCTACGCTACTAAGTCAGGCCTGACTGTACTATGTAGAAGTTCTGCAGAGGAAAATCTTCGCTAGCAAACGGTGGTGCACTTTTGAAGAAAACAAGTTATAATCCACAAAGAGGAAAAAGGGTCTTGAACTTGGTGAACACAGGACAAGTCCTAGAGACTCCTAAATACTCAAGGCGCTGACTCTCCGGTGTATGACTACAAGCACTAGAGTTAATTCTGAACAACAGTTATCTGGCCTAGGAGATCCTGTGTTTGTCTCTGAGCAGGTGCTCTCTCACCCAACCGGACCAGTCCGTGTCCGTATCTTCCGTTGCTGTGTCTTGGTACACAGATCCCATGACACCCGGATCTTCGGTCCTCCTCGCAACAGCACAGCAGCAGTCAGATGATGTCCCGCGAGCTCCTAGGTGAAACAGAAGGCTCTTTGGAGAAAAACCCAGGCTTCAGGCCTGGTAACACAGCAGACTCGAACAAGAGTTCCCCTTGCTGGGTGGGCGGTGTCCAAAGAGACCGAACTCAGTCCCGCCCCTCAGGTAAATAGCCCACCCCAGCAGTCCTTGCGCGGGGCAATGCACCTTGGGTGTCCCGTGGCATTCTGGGTACTGTAGTCTCTGAGGCCTAAAAGCAATACCCCGCTACATATATAATGTGTACATGTGTATATATACTGTATATATATATATATATATATATATATATATATATATATAATGTGTGTGTATATACATGTATATACAATGTATGTGTGTGTATACATATATATATTATGCAGGGGGACTTGTTATTTTATTAACATTAACCACGCCGTCTGTCAGTGTACTGAGCGGTGATTATTTATCACTGCTTACTAAACTGACATCTCTGTGTTTCTGTGAATTTCTGGTACTGTAATCTCGTAAAGTCTCATGAGATTCCAGTATCAGGGGCCGTTCTCCAGTGTTGGAAGCGTTGGTAGATCACTTCACTCCTCCAAGGGTGAAGCAATCTACTCTGCTTCATAAACAGGCACCCAGAAGAGAAAGATCTCCACTGTGAATGCCGGCGAATGAAGCAGTGAATAGATTTCACTGCTTCATAAACGGACACCTTTATGCAATCTTTCTGCATTTTCCACAATGCCTTCAGAACAACGAGGACAGATATATACCCAGTGGGAGATTTGAGATCCTACTTTTCTGCTCGGTTTGCAAAGAGACATAAGTCACCAAGGATTCAACCCACTGGCATCTAAACTGAACTGAATAATGTGTTTATAAGTGAATTGACAGCTATTAAAAAATCAATATTATGAAAAAAATAAAAACGGCCACATATTGTGGGACTGCAAAATTATACGTAGCTTGTGGAACTCAGATATTACCCTCATATCTAAGGCTACAGGGATTCATATCTTTCCTTATCCTTATCTGCCTCTATTGAGCCTTAAGCCTAGTACACACGGGCCGAATGTCGGACGGCATCAGCCGGTTCAATAGAAACCAGCCAACATTTGGCCCGTGTGTATGGCAGCCGGGCCTGCTTCTTTCGAAGGTTCTTCAAGACCGAAAAAGGTCTGCTGACCAGCTCCAGGTCAGCGCTTTCAGTCAATGGCTAAGAATGCTGACCGAAGTTTTCTGGCGGGGGGGTCGTCCCCCTGTTAGAACACAATAGCACAGCAGGGGAGATCGCACGTACTAACATCGGATTGCTAGAACAGCGGCTCCGACCTGAGCTGTCAGTAGTGTTCACTAGTGGTGTGTACGAGGCTTAACTATAAATGTGATACCCGTGCAGCTTTGCACCGTAGTCGGTCATATGCTGATAGCAGAGTTAACACTCATTCCTTATATTAAAATTTCTTTGCCCAGCATAACCATAGTTTAGCAGCCTTTATTGCCAACTGGCTAGCATGGTCTCAGGAATTCTCAGTACACATAGTATAGTGATAGTTATTTAGCCTACCATTATTCCTGCCAAGATCACATTGCAGGCCAATGGTGCAGTGTGTCCTGAGTTGGAAGTTTGGATGATAAGGTTAGTAGTCACCTATAGTAGGCATACCTGGGAAAAATTTAATCTAAAATCACTACATCTGATTGGGTATTCTTAAAATGGCAGCAGCAAGTACTGCTGAAGTAGCTTTGTAAACAATGCATATTTTCCACATTTAATAAAGATGGGCAAACCTGTGAAAATTTGCACGGCCAGCACTTCAACAGCTTGGCTATCCATCAGATCAGTTTTTTTTTAATGAATAATAGTACCCCAGTGATTGAAATTGGATCAAAAGTTCCTTTGGATGCCTTTATCGGTTAAGGACATCTTAGTCACTAATTTTACATTACTGTGGACTTTCAATCATCTTTCCCTAGTCACCATCAGCAAGAAAACCAATGAGACGCACAGTTTATGAACAGCACAATTATGTCTATTACCCCAGAGGTATACTTCCTATCTGGTAACTGACATAATTATTTATGGAAGCATAGGAATCCTCTAGGATTCCCTGTGGTGTCAACCATAAACAAAGAATCTCATTGATAGAAATCTGCTGGCACATGGGAGACTGGTTCACATCCACCCTAGTTCTAATGCCACCAAAATTTTAAGAAATCGTTATTTGGCAATTTGCAGTTACTAGCCATTGTGACTTGACTAGCAGTTACTAGACTTGCTATGTCCTCGTAAAAAATTAACCAATGAGATTGGCTGGTAGGAGTTCCAAAGGATAACTTAAGGCAGGGTTTCTCAACTCCAGTCCTCAAGGCGCCCCAACAGGTCATGTTTTCAGGCTTTCCATTATTTTGCACAGGTTATTTGATCAGTTTCACGGCCTTGTAATTACCACAGCTGTTTCATCTGAGGGTTGCGTTGTTGGGGAAGCCAATTCATTTTAAATAGAGGGCACAGAAACGGTCAGAAACAAGACCTGTAGCATTTTTAATGCCCTGCCGCATGCTGCAGTGAGGACTCATTGACACCTATTGTACTTCTGAGTTTGGGTGCTGTGCATGTATGTGGGGGTAAGGGGGGGGGGGGTTGTAAGTTCAGATATCATAGAGGGCTTTCTCCCGGGCTTCACATTTTGGCAAGAATTTTATTACATTTTTTTAAATCGGAGGCAAGTTCTAGTTTGGACAAAACTATTCTCTCATCCAGTTAAAGCGGAGGTGCCACGGAAAAAAAAAAAAATTAAAAGGCAGCAGCTGCAAATACAGCAGCTGCTAACTTTTAATATATGGACACTTACCTGTCCTGGAATCCAGCGACGTCCGCAGCAGAGGACGAGCAATCGCTCGCCACTCTGCTGCCCCCACCGCCATCCTCGGTGAGGGAACCAGGAAGTGAAGCCTTGCGGCTTCATGCCCGGTTCCCTACGGCGCATGCACGAGTCGCGCTGCGCCGTTCTGAATGGTCCCCTGTGTTCTGGGAGCCGAGTGTCCCCCAGAACACTACGGGGAATCTGCGGGAAGTGACGTGCTTCCCGCAGATTTCCCGCAGAGAGGACTCCCGGAAGTGGGTGCAAATACCTGTCTTAGACAGGTATCTGCACCCCCCTCCCCCTGAAAGGTGTCAATTGTGACACCGGAGGGGGGAGGGTTCCGATCAGCGGAAGTTCCACTTTAGGGTGGAGCTCCGCTTTAAGGGATTTTACACTGTAATGTTCAAAAAATTTAAAAAATGCTTTCTTTTATTTATCACAGAGAAGAACGCCTTACATACAGCCTATAAAGCAATTTACATTTATACTTTCTCTATTTTTCACACAAAAATCCATAACTATAATGCAATTTACATTTATACTTTCTCTATTTTTCACAATAAAATCTATAACTGGTTTGGAGAAACTTCATTCTGTTCCTTTAGCTTGTTCAGAGCTGGTGATTAGCAGTCCGTAATAGGATTTTCACTACGTTTAGTTTTTTCTATTACAGCAATACGAATGTACATAATTCTGACAGGGTTAACAACTCTTAGAGGTTTGGCAGCTTGTAAAGGGTTAAGTCAATTCCATGTGGATCCATGGCAGATTATGAAGCAGTGAATTAAGTTAGCAGGGGCTGCTGATTGCCTTTGACCAGCACACTACACCAAAGGTCATCCATCACGTTTCCCTGACAGCACTCAAGACTGGCAGAAATAGCAGTGCAGTATCACTTAGATGGGACCTGCCGCAGCATTACTGCTTACAAAATGCTATTAGTAACCCATGTGCAGATACCACAAACTTTTAGCCTTGCCTGAAATGAGAAGGCCCATCTGGTCCCTGTGGTAGAGATGTTGGAAGATGACAAAACAGGTATTGCTTGTGTTGGGAAATGTGAAAGTCCCATTCTTCATGGGTTAGTACATTTATATTATCAGTAAAGCAAGCTAGGATGCATGTGTAACCTTTATCAGATTTGTTGGTCATTGTGCTTAAAGTGAAACTACACTGCAACCCCCCAGCATTTCTAGCTGTGGCCATCTTGAATAAGGGCAGATGATTTACTTAGCATTTACTCCCTGTAATCCACCTGGAATCCTTACTTTAGGCATGCAGGCTTAGCTGTGAAAGCCCCTCCTTCCCTCCTAAAGACTCCTGGGATGTATGACATAATTTGCTTGGGCCAGAAATCAGGAAGTAACTGAAGAAATGTAAAACAAAAGTTTAAAACAAATAAATATAATATACCCTCCTATGTATTTACTAATGCTAGAGGCATTAAATAGTCAATGTTGGTTGAGAGAGAAATCAGAAATCTGGAAGTAACTGAAGAAATGTAAAACAAAAGTTTAAAAATAAAAATAGTCAATGTTGGTTGAGAGAGTGAAGTTCCACTTTAAAAATTTCAAATATTTCAGTTAAATTTATAGGGCTGAAATCTCCACTTTTGACAGCACTTATATGTTACATGTCTACAGATGCTTTAAGATTGGACTATGCACAAAGTGGACACACACACTCCCAAAAAATGGATAAGGGAACATTTATATACTTGTACATGTATTAAAAGATGAAGAAAATGTTTTTTCCATATATCACTTACACCAGGGTTTCTCATCCAGGGTTCCATGGAACTGTAGGGTTCCTCCAGAGGTTGCTAGGGGTTCTTTGAGAATTTAGCAATTTCTGTCTCTCAGATAAGTTCCCACTGAAACCATTGATCTTTTTAGCTATCTGTAAGGGGGTAACTTTTCCCAATGACCACAAGCATAAGGAGCATTCTTTCTACTGACCATCACACTATTGTATCATGAGTTGTAGTTATAGTCATTTTTAGCAGGGGTTCCATGAGACCAGAATGTTATTTCAAGGGTTCTTCTGTGTTTAACCACTTGCCGACCGCCTCACGTAGATATAAACCTGCCCCCTAGCGGGCGCCTGGGACCCGCGGACTCAATGTCCGCCGGTGTCCCGCGATTGGGTCACGGAACGGCCGAACATGGGGATGTCTTTGTAAACAAGACATCTCCCTATTCTGCCTAGTGACACAGCACTGATCGTCTGCTCCCTTTCATCGGGAGCAGCGATCAGTGACTTCTCACAGTAAGCCACGCCCCCTAACAGTTAGAATCACTTCCTAGGACACACTTAACCCTTTCAGCGCCCCCTACTGGTTAACCCCTTCACTGCCAGTCACATTTACACAGTAATCAGTGAATTTTGATAGCACTGATTGCTGTATAAATGTCAATGGTCCCAAAATACCGCCAAAAGTGTCCGATGTGTCCGCCATAATGTCACAGTCACGATAAAAATCGCAGATCGCTGCCATAACAAGTAAAAAAAGTAATAATAATAAAAATGCCATAAAACTTACCCCTATTTTGTAGACGCTATAACTTTTGCGCAAACCAATCAATATACGCTTATTGATATTTTTTTTACCAAAAATATGTAGAATACGTATCGGCCTAAACTGAGAAAAAAATAGCTTTTTTTAAAAAAAAATGGGGATATTTATTATAGCAAAAAGTACAAAATATTGTTTTTTTTTCAAAATTGTCGCTCTATTTTTGTTTATAGCGCAAAAAATAAAAGAAAGCTCTATTTATGGGAAAAAAAGGACGTCAATTTTGTTTGGGACCGCGCAATTGTCAGTTAAAGCGACGCAGTGCCGAATCGCAAAAAGCGGCCCGGTCATTTGGCAGCCAAATGGTCCAAGGCTGAAGTGGTTAAAAGGTTAGGAAAGGCTGACCTATACCCTCTCTGATCACTAATTTTAGTCTGTTACTACCTAGTGAGTCACTGACCTAGAAAAAAAGCATAGCGGTTTGGAGGTCTGCATAAGAGACTCAGTGAGTAGTGAAGCCAAGATCAGCATGACAGACTTAAAAAGCTATCCTTCACAGTACTTTCAGAACATGTTTCCTTTTATTAGTGTAGCGACCTCACTCCCTCTTCGACTTTATCGGTTACACTCCAGCTCATGTCTAGGGGTTCCTGGGTTGTGAGAGTGAGATGCGCCACGGCCCATGTCCTCCCCATTGTAGTAGGGAGGTGAAGGCCACTTCCTGATGTTTCCTCGGGCCGGTGTGTTCTGTGAATGCACTGAGTCTGTAATTGCAAGCTCACCAGCCTCCCCTTTGCTTCCAGTAACTGGAGTTCGCACACCGAAGAAAGGTCCAACACTTGTTTATTTGACACTCCAATACGCAAAGCACAATAAACAGTTCTTTTGCAACAAACTGGTTGGGACCTATAACCTTGCCAACGGTGGGGCGAGCAGATCGAGGCACTTCCTAAAGTTTAAGTTCTATGCCACTGTACTATGACCAGCGGCGCCTAAGCCAATCCGGCTGTTACAGAACAGGAAGATGGGGTCTCTTCCAGCAACCCCTATGAACAGCAATGGAGCCCTCTTCGATACGCTGTGGCCCCTATCAGGGGGATGTGTCCTCCCAAGAGAGTTCCCAGAGGCCCACTGTCACCGGGTTGGTGCTGCTCCGGGTCTCCAGTGGGTAACCTCCCCGGCCTCCTCACCTCAGGTACGAGTCCCTCCGCTCAGGGACCCTCGGACAGTCCACCCTAGCGGGACCCAGTCGAAGGTACTGGGCCCCAGGCCTCCTCGATAGTACCTCACCCCAGGCTAAAGGTGCCTGGGATGGACGCCAACATGACTCCGGACCAGGCCATGGGCACCTGGACCAGACTCCTGGATCTCCCGCACCCAGGCCTAAGGGCCCTGGGTGCGGACCGCAACCCTCCTCCTCCGAGGACCTCCTTCTCCGCAAGACACCTCGTGGTAAGCGCGTCTCCCCCTTTTATCTCCTCCCATCAACGGCCCGGCGGGTTCCCCGCCCCAGCCATACCATCTCCGGGAAGGGACAAAACAGGGAGCACTGCAGGAGATGATTCTACCTGAAGCCTGTGGGTACCCCGCCACCCACAGGCAAAGGAGAATATTACATCCTCCAATCCTCCACGAAACAAAAAGGGGTCTGAATCCTAACACAATTATACACCTGGGTCACACTATTGCCCAGGTGTATCCCATCAATTTGAGGACCCCGCTACACACTCCCCCCTGTAATTTGACGCTGGTCCCCAGCGTCAGGTGCACACCCATGCCTCCCATAAAGTGGTGACATGGAGTGAAACCCCTGAGGCAGTCCCTCTAAATTTCCCAAGTGCCAAGACCTGCTCAGGGAATGGGGAACATATAAAACAACTTATGTCATAAAACACTTTAAACATCTGCATAGTCACAGCCCCTCTCCCACACTGTCTAAGAGCCACCCACTCTCAATGATCTTGACTGACGATTCTCCTGCAGGGGAAAGAAAAACAACATCCTAACATAATTTCGTGTCATTTGGGATGAGTGGGCCCGTCAGCCGAGAGACCCACTCACTCCAACAAGCAAGGTGATGTGTGGGTGAAATATTTTCAAACATTTGTTGCGCAACACTGCCACCTGGTGACAACGCCGCGGTCATGACACTCAACGAATCTTCGTTCTTCCAGCTTTTCCCTACTCTGCCACTATTCCCAAATGTCCTTGCCTTTGGCACATGAAGAAAAGGGGAAACACGAAAACACAACAGTCCCCAAGTCTCCAACGAGAAAAAAGAAAAGCCCAAACAAAAACAAAAGCAGGGCACAGTCCTGCGTGTCTGGGAATGGCTCTTCCAGAAAGTTCAAGTGCACAAAAGAAATAAACAGGAGTTCTTTTCTCCTATAAGTAAAACTTTGGATCCGGCAGGTACAGGGGTTTCAGGTGTTGGTCAAATGCCTCTATCGAATACTCGACATCTTCTCCTTCTCTTCTGCAAATGACTATCTTGTCAGCATGGATATGGCGCCCCAATTTCCATTCAGCTTTGCAGTCCTCAAACCTCTTAGACACTGCCGGCACACATTCCAGGTACCTGCGAGCATGGGGCACCTTCAACTTGTCCCACACAAACTCGTCATACCATCTTGTTCTCCAGACTTCCACCTCATACAGCAAGTCCCGGGGTAGATACGGGTACTCCCACCCATATTCCCGAGCTACTTTATGGCAAAACAGTCTCTGCAAGCGGGCCAAAGGTGGCATAGTGGCTTTCTCTCCAGTTCCAGGCAGCACAATAGCTTCCGGATGCCGAGGTACCTTTACCAGCTCCCTGGAAATGACTTTCGGCGCTCTCAGAGAAGCGCGGGGTGTCCCCACAACCAAAGTAGGTGAGGTAACAGTAGATGAGGACACAGGTGGAGGGGTAGGTTCCCTCGTAAGCTGCGGGTCTTCCACCCGAGGCGTGCTGTCTCCTGTGTACATAGGTGAATCCCGTACCGCACGGGAAGCAAGAAGTGGCACTCTATCCCAGCCCTTGCGGCTGAACAGTTCGTCTATCTCGCCATCATCTCCGCAATCAGACAGCGACTCTAGGTCGGAGGTGTCATACATCTCCGCAGGCAGATATCTTCCGGTGGACACAGAATCAACCTCCCTGGGGGGCTCCACCTCCAATGGGCCCCCGACACCTCCAACCACCACCACAGTCCCAGCCCCTGGCTCACCTGACCCTTGTAGAGGACTGGGATGTCCGGGACTTCCTTCTCGACCGGCGCCATCCAGGCCAGGCAAGCAGCGGGGTGAAGCTCGACCACGTCCATAGGATGCCTGTACTAGGCCAACTTTCCTCTTCGGTGGTGGGAGCAGAGAACTTGTGGCGACCGAGGCAGCATCCCCGGATTTTTCTCTGTTGGGCAGTCCATCGCCCTGGTCAGCGCGCACGGGAACCTCGACAGAGGCCTTGACCTCCCCTTCCGGAGTAGCAGTACCCGTGAGGTGGTTGAGGCGAAGGGCCCGGGGCCTTGCTGTGGACGACTCGACCTCAAAAAGGAATTCTCTGCACTCCTCACATCGCCCGAATGGCTTCAGGGTGACCACCAGTCCCGAGCAGCCGGGACAGATCACACCGAGGGCCTCCGTGTCTCTGCAAGTGTACAGAGCCAACCGCCCTCGGGGCCTAAGTCTTATCCCCGTGTCTGTGATGGGGGCAGCAAAGGAAGTCATTCTCGTGGGGTGAGGAACCATAATCCACGGGGCACTTGAGGTCATCCCGACTATCTGCTGCTCCATCATGCACTGACCCCGCGCCGGAGTCTCCACGTGTATCCCCACACTTGGCCAGACTCCTCCCATGAGCTGTACATTTTCGCGGGCTTCCTCTTGACTCCGCCCACGAACGATGTCGCCATGGGGTGCCTCGTGGCGCAGTGCGTTAACAGTCCCCACGTGCAGTACGTCACACGGCTGGACCTCTCCCTTTTTCCGCTCCTCCGCATGGGCCTTTCCCATGTTAGGGTCATTTCCACAACTCCGAGCAGGGACGCACTTTGGCCAGTAATATGGCCGATCTGCTCGGAACTCCTCTGGGCAGCAAAGTTCAAATGTAGACATTCTCAAGTCCATCTCTAGAACACACTCTATCCCGGACTCACGAGCCCCCACGTGTAGCGACCTCACTCCCTCTTCGACTTTATCGGTTACACTCCAGCTCATGTCTAGGGGTTCCTGGGTTGTGAGAGTGAGATGCGCCACGGCCCATGTCCTCCCCATTGTAGTAGGGAGGTGAAGGCCACTTCCTGATGTTTCCTCGGGCCGGTGTGTTCTGTGAATGCACTGAGTCTGTAATTGCAAGCTCACCAGCCTCCCCTTTGCTTCCAGTAACTGGAGTTCGCACACCGAAGAAAGGTCCAACACTTGTTTATTTGACACTCCAATACGCAAAGCACAATAAACAGTTCTTTTGCAACAAACTGGTTGGGACCTATAACCTTGCCAACGGTGGGGCGAGCAGATCGAGGCACTTCCTAAAGTTTAAGTTCTATGCCACTGTACTAAGGACCAGCGGCGCCTAAGCCAATCCGGCTGTTACAGAACAGGAAGATGGGGTCTCTTCCAGCAACCCCTATGAACAGCAATGGAGCCCTCTTCGATACGCTGTGGCCCCTATCAGGGGGATGTGTCCTCCCAAGAGAGTTCCCAGAGGCCCACTGTCACCGGGTTGGTGCTGCTCCGGGTCTCCAGTGGGTAACCTCCCCGGCCTCCTCACCTCAGGTACGAGTCCCTCCGCTCAGGGACCCTCGGACAGTCCACCCTAGCGGGACCCAGTCGAAGGTACTGGGCCCCAGGCCTCCTCGATAGTACCTCACCCCAGGCTAAAGGTGCCTGGGATGGACGCCAACATGACTCCGGACCAGGCCATGGGCACCTGGACCAGACTCCTGGATCTCCCGCACCCAGGCCTAAGGGCCCTGGGTGCGGACCGCAACCCTCCTCCTCCGAGGACCTCCTTCTCCGCAAGACACCTCGTGGTAAGCGCGTCTCCCCCTTTTATCTCCTCCCATCAACGGCCCGGCGGGTTCCCCGCCCCAGCCATACCATCTCCGGGAAGGGACAAAACAGGGAGCACTGCAGGAGATGATTCTACCTGAAGCCTGTGGGTACCCCGCCACCCACAGGCAAAGGAGAATATTACATCCTCCAATCCTCCACGAAACAAAAAGGGGTCTGAATCCTAACACAATTATACACCTGGGTCACACTATTGCCCAGGTGTATCCCATCAATTTGAGGACCCCGCTACATTAGTGACAGTGTCAGGATCTGTATTTCCTTGTTCCTTAATCAATGAAGTGCTCTAAAGGTCCACATTTGTGACAGTAAAATCTTCCAAGCCATCAGTGAAGAAAAGCTTTTGCAAAAAGTATTATGTTGATGCCCAATCCCAGCCAAAAGATAGCGAGTAGGGAACAGTGCAAACCATTGTCAGGTTCTTCTTACTATCTGACCAGCCTTCCCAAGGATAGCATTTAAAGAGAACAGAAGTTCTCCAAAAGTGTTGAAGGCAGCAATAAAGCCCCGTACACACGGTCGGACTTTTGCCCAACAAACTTCGTTTTAAGCAAGTTGGACCAACAATCCGACCGTGTGTACGCTCCATCGGACAAACTTTTTTTGTTTGGTTTTGGATTTCATCGGACAAAAGTTGGGTCTGCAAACGGACCCAACTTTTGCCCAAGAAAAGTCTGATGGAGCAAAGTCCGACCATGTGTACAGAAAACCATCGGACTTTAGTCCGATGGACAAAACAACTAATGTTAAAATCAACCAACAATAGCAGAAGTTGACCAAAGGGTGGCAGTAAAGATCAGAAAAGAGCAGAAAAAACACGTGATGTTGTAAGAAGTTTTAAGAAAGTTTGCAGAAAAGTCAGAGCGTGTGTATGCTATGGGTGTTCCCAACCAACTCCGTTCCGACAAAAAACCACGGAAAAGTCCGACCGTGTGTACGAGGCTTAAGACTTTGATAGAGGTTCTAACCCTTCCCCAACTTTCATTTTTTTAAACTGTTCATTTAATTGCTCTGTGTTCTCACTAGGAAACTTCCCTGTAATTTAATTGAAAAAAAGGTCCCAAGGGCCTATAGGCAGCTGAATAAAAATATCTTTATTGCGTACAAATATATATATGGAACATGAATTAAAAACTACATGAGCTCTGGTATGTATAATATTCATAAAAATTAATTGTCAATGTTACATATGCAGATAGCAAGAAATGCAAAGTGTATTTCTCAACACTGGATGCTACCGCTCAGAAAACTCCAACGTGTTTCGATCTTATTCTGTCCTGATCTTCCTCAGGGATCACTGCGCTGTGCCTCCTCCCATAGTTCTTCTATTCTTTCCGGAGCCCGGGAACAGAACCGTCGGCTAAGGGAGAGTGCTGTGAGACTGGGGAAAATCCATGCCTTGATCTCATATGCAACCATAAGTGATGTCACTTCTGGGTTCAAATGCATGATTTACTGGCCAGTACAGCCAGGGGACACATCTAACCAAGCCGATCTGTGCTTGGTTAGATGGTGTGAATGGCATGGGAGACATTGGGGTCTAATGTCTTGAATATCTCCATAAAGTTACCATTCACCTGCCCAATGCTATCACATAGGGGTTTATTAACGCCCTGTTATCGCAATCAAGTACAAATAAATAAAAAATAAAAGAAAAATGTTTTAAAAAATAAAATTATAATAAAATATATTAAAATTAGAAAATAATTAAAAAAAATAGCTTTAACCCCTGTTGCCCCGCACACCTGCACAAATGCAAGCCCATAGTGCGCACATGCATTTAAACCACGGTCGCACCACATGTGTGACATATTACCGCAAACGTGAGTGAGAACAATAATTCTGACAGAGGCTTCATACTACGTGATCAGCTGTGACCAATCACAGCTGATCATCGCGTGAACCAGGAAGTGCCAGTAAACGGCTTTCCTCGGTTCACGCTGACAGGGAGAGCTGATCGACAGTCCCCATCAAAAGGTGCCCATCAGCTGCCAATCAGTGCCCATCACCTGCCAGCCTGTCCCCCTCTATAAAGCCTGTCAGTGCCCGTAAAAGTGCAGATCAGTGCCCACAACAGTGCCAATCAGTGCCCGAAAAAGTGCCAATCAGTGCCCCATCAGTAATGCCTGTCAGTAGTTCCTCATCAGTGCTGCCTATGCAGTGCCACCTATCAGTGCCACCTATCAGAGCCATCAGTGCTGCCTATCATTGCCGTCTATCAGTGCCCATATTTTTTTTTTCAAAATTGTTGGTCTTTTTTCGTTTATAGCGCAAAGATTAAATACCGCAGAGGTGATCAAATATCACCAAAATAAAGCTCTATTTGTGGGAAGAAAATTATAAACATTTAGTTTGGGTACAGTGTTGCATGACTGCGCAATTGTCATTCAAAGTGCGACAGCGCTAAAACCTAAAAATTGTCCTGGGCAGGAAGGGGGGAAATTGCCTGGTATTGAAGTGGTTAAAAGGGTTGTAAACCCAATTTTTTTTTAATAACAATATATCATACTTACCTCCACTGTGCAGTTTATCTTCTGGGGTCCCCAAATGGTGCTCGCGGCTCCTCCCCGCATCGGTAAACCCCCTAGGAGAAGCGCTCTCCCTGGGGGTTACTGTGCGGGTGCGCTCCCGAGTCCAGCATTTGCGTCCAAAGACACAGAATGCCAGAATCTGCCTCGCCCCCGACGCCCGCGTCATTGGATTTGATTGACAGCAGCGGGAGCCAATGGCTACTATCAATCTATCCAAGCAAGAGCCGAGAACCCCGTCCAGAGAGGTAGAGCGTGTCTCCGGCGCAGGAACGAATGGGCTCAGGTGAGTAAAACGGGGGGGGGGCCGGGGGGCTGCTCAGTGACAGAAGTTTTTTCACCCTGATGCATAGGATGCATTAGGGTGAAAAAACACGAGCACTTTAAAAATGGTTAAAAAACATGGCTATTTTGCGTTTTTCAGCCATGAGCTTTTGTGGCAGTATAGTTTTGCTAAAAAAAAAAAAGCTAAAAACGCTACAGCTAAAAAACACTACTGCAAAACTCATTCTACAGCTACAACTTTCTACAGCTAACATGCTACTACTGGCCATTTATTAACGTCCAGTGTGCATGAGGCCTTAAACCCACTAGTTCTGGGGTTTTTTCCATCCAGAAAACGCCCCTGCCAAAAAAGGCTGGTAACAGCCTATGTGTGCATGGACACATAGGATAACACACTGGGGAGTTTATTGGCTGCAGAAATAGATTGCCTGAAGCCAAGAACAGCAGCTGTAAAAAGTCCAGTGTGCATGAGGCCTAAAAGTATACAATGTCTCAGTGTTGAAATGTTCTGCCCCAAGCTCAGGAATAAAAATAAATTGTAACATTTCACATAAAGGGAGATTATTCAGCATGTTTTCACAATGTCTGCATTTATTTACAGATCTATCTTCCAATGGTGCAATGTTAGCGCTTTAAAAAAACTAATTGCAAAAAAACAACTCCAAAAACAACTGTAGAGTTAAGTGATAAATATTACAAAACATAAATATTTAACGCATCCGGTAAAGAACGCATTTTTTAGTGAATTCGATACTTTTGAGATTAAAGGTGTTGTAAACCTACGTGTTTTTTCACCTTAATGCATCCTATGCATTAAGGTGAAAAAACACCTTGCAGTGTCCGGCCCCCCCGTTTTACTTACCTGAGCCCCAAATTTTCGTGGGCACGTCCCCACCGCCCTTCTCTCCACGGAGTCCCAGCTTTGATTGGATTGATTGATAGCAGCGCAGCCATTGGCTCCCGCTGCTGTCAGTCAAATCCAATGACGTGAGCACCGGGGGGCGGGGCCGAGTCATATACTATGGACGCCGAGTGTATGACTCAGGAGCGCGACCGCAAGGTAACCCCCTCGGGAGAGAGCTTCCCAGCGGGCGTTATCTAATGCAGGGAGGAGCAGCGAGAGCCGCCGTGGGACCCTAGAACAGGTGGATCGGGGCCACTCTGTGCAAAACGAACTGCACAGTGGAGGTAAGTATGACATGTTTGTTATTTTTTTTAAAACGCGAACCTTTAGTATCACTTTAATACCGGATGAGTTATCTTAACTCAAAAATTCATGCAGTATTTATCTCTTAGGCTGCTTTCACACTGAGCAGCGCTAGGCGTTGGCGGTAAAGCGCCGCTATTTTTAGCGGCGCTTTACTGTTGTTTTTGCAGCGCTTTTCGACCGCTAGCAGGGCCTCATCAAAGCACCTTGCCCCCATGTTGATGAGGACAAGGGCCCCTTCCCATCAACCCCAGCCGTTGGTTGTTGGGGTCTGTGGGCGGGGGGCTTATCGGAATCTGGCAGCCCCCTTTAATAATGGGGCCCCCAAATCCCGGCCCCCACCCTATGTGAATGAGTATGGGGTACATCGTACCCCTACCCATTCATCTGGGGGAAAAAAGTGTCAATAAAAAAACACACTACACAGGTTTTTGAAGTAATTTATTGGCAGCTCCGGGGGTCTCTTCTGACTTCGGGGGTCTCTTCCGACTTCTCCGCTCTCTTCTCCCGCTAGATATTTTCGTTCATTTTTTGAACTTAATTAATTGACATTCATACTTATCACTGTCATATTCATTCATTTTAAATAATATATAGACACACTTTGGTGTGTCTATGTTTAAGCATTAAGTGTTTAGTTTATAATTTATACACATTTTATAATTTTGTATTTTTGTGAATGGTCTTCAAAAGAGTGCTATTCCCTTCCCCCCTCACCCTTTCTTGGGAGTGTCGGAATCAAACATAAGGTTATCCCAGTCAGCTGTGTTCTTTCAGTACTGATTGGTGTAAAGTTACTTTATTTTTCATTTATACCTCTATTGATTCCCACACACCTTAGCTATGAGTAAGCGTCAATTCGTGACGTGAAACGCGTTAGCCACCCTTCCCTGCATGCACACTATCTGCATTTGTTGTTTTGGATTTATGGATTTATTTTGAATTTGGATTTTTTACTTGAAATTTTGGAATAAATAACTGTCTATACAGAGTGCGGCAGTCCAGGGTTTCTTTTTCTCCCATGCATCAGTGCAGAGCCAGCACCTGTGTGAGTGACCGGGCGGAAGCAGCTATTTGGTGAATTCTTAAGCTTTTGAGCGGTACGTTTTTCCTTTCCTCTCTTCTCCCGCTGTCCAGCCTCTTCTCCCGGTCTCCGGTTCTTCTGCCGGGCTCCTCCGCTATTTTCTGCTCTTTTGCCGCTCTTTTGCTAGCGTTGGCTCGGTCTTCTTCGTTGTCTTCTTCCCTCTTCTCTTCTTCCGATGTTGACACAACGCTCTCTCCCGCTGTAATGCCGTGTGCGCGGTGCGCAACAACCTATATAGGCATAGGGCATGGTCACCGGGTGATGTCATTATGATGTCACAGTCCCGGGGCATGATGGGACTGTGACATCGTAAGGGGCGGAGTCACCGGGTGACATCACCTGGTGACCATGCCTATATAAGTCGTTGCGCACCGCGCACACGGCATTACAGCGGAAGAGAGCGTCGTGTCAACATCGGAAGAAGAGAAGAGGGAAGAAGACGATGGAGAAGACCGGGCCATTGCTAGCAAAAGAGCAGAAGATAGCGGAGGAGCCCGGCAGAAGAACCGGAGACTGGGAGAAGAGGCTGTAGAGCGGGAGAAGAGAGCGGAGAAGTCGGAAAAGACTCCCGGAGCTGCCTAATAAATTACTTCAAAACCCTACGTAGTGTGTTTTTTTTATTGACACTTTTTTCCCCCCAGGTGAATGGGTAGGGGTACGATGTACCCCATACTCATTCAAATAGGGTGGGGGCCGGGATCTGGGGGCCCCCTTATTAAAGGAGGCTCCCAGATTCCGATAAGCCCCGCCCGCAGACCCCGACAACCAACGGCCAGGGTTGTTGGGAAGGGGCTCTTGTCCTCATCAACATGGGGCAAGGTGCTTTGGGGTGGGGGGGGTGCAGGGCCCCCCCTGCCCCAATGCACCCACCCCCCTATGTTGAGGGCATGCGGCCTGGTACGGCTCAGGAGGGGAGGCGCTCGCTTGTCCCCACCCCCTTTCCTGACCGACCGGCTGGTGCTCTGATAAGGGTCTGGTATGGATTTTGGGGGGGACCCCACACCATTTTTCCGGCGTGGGGGTTCCCCTTAAAATCCTTACCAGACCAATGGGCCTGGTATGCTCATGAAGGGGGAACCCATGCCGTTTTTTTTTTTTTAAATTGGCGTGGAGTTCCCCCTAATTATTGGGGGATCAAAGTCGCGTCCCTGCTCATTGAAGTCGTACTTCAAGTCATGGGGCAAAGTCGGATCCACAGTCGTATGACTGTCTTGTCAAAATCGCGGCAAAATCGCACGCCTTTGAAGTAGCACAAATGTGAAAGGAGCCTTAGCAATAGAATTGAGTGGAGGGAACAGAAAACACAGAAAGGGGTTAAATAGCCACAATGCAATTTATACTAACTACATTAGAGTGACATTACATAATGTGTGCAGAAAGTAGGGACACCACAAATCTCCAAGCAATTATATCATATAGAATGTATTAAACTGTAACAAATCTAGTATATCCAATATCTCAGTCTCATATGGCTGACCAAGTTATTACAAACACAACTGGTCATAGATTTTATTAAAGTTACCAGGAGAATACTGCAGCACTTTTGAAAGACAACCAGAAGTTCTCAATATACTAATTATCATTTAAAGCAGAACTCCAGGCAAACAGCTAAATACACAGTTAAAATACACTAATCAGCCTTTATTACTGCAGCCTTTATGACAGCTGACAGGTTAAGTGAATAACATTGATTATCTTGTTACAATGGTATCTGACACTTGGGATTAGTGATGAGCCGAACACCCCCGGGTTCGGTTCGCACCAGAACCCGCGAACGGACCGAAAGTTCGCACGAACATTAGAACCCTATTAAATACAATGGATGCGAACGTTCGGATTCTAAAGTGCTAATTATAACGACTATTATCCATGTTATTGTCCTAAACAGAGTTTGGGAACCCGGGTTCTGCACCAGGGGACATGTATCAATGCAAAAAGAAGTTTTAAAAACGGACGTTTTCCGGGAGCAGTCATTTTAATGATGCATGAAGTGAAAAAAAAAAAGTCAAATATTCCTTTAAATATTGTACCTGGGGGGTGTCTAAAGTATGCCTGTGAAGTGCCACGTGTTTCCCGTGTTTAGAACTGTCCCTGCACAAAATAACATTTCTAAAGGAAAAAAAGCCATTTAAAACTGCTTGCGGCTTTAATGCAATGTCTGGTCCCGGTAATATGGATGAAAATCTTTAGGAAAAATGGCATAGCTACCCCATCAACCCCCCCCCCCCCTACCCCAGCCCATTACCAGCCCCTTTGGGTCTTGTATGGATATTAAGGGGAACCCCGCACACAAAATAAAAAAGGCCCTATATACTCTGAACAGCCGTATACAGGCGGTGCATACAAGACAGGGACTGTAGGTTTGTTCTTATGTAGAATCTGTTTGTAATTTTGAACAGCTGCATTGTTTAAGTGTAGCTCCATGCCAAATTCCTTTTTTTTAGCTTTTTGGAAAACATAGGGAACGGTTATCACCCCTGTCACATTTTTTTTGCTGTCTGTGCCCCTGTTCAGAACATTTCACCTCACTTTGCGTCCCAATGACAACTGTTTTTGAAATGTGGTGTTTTTATTGAAACAAGGATTGGTGATAAAGCATCAGTAGAGAGGAGACACCTTTCTCCCATATTAATTCTTACAGGAGAGAATTTTCCTTCCAAGGGGTAGATTTCCTCTCACTTCCTGTTGTCTTCTTCCGTTTGCAAGTAGTAGTAGTTTGTAAGTTGGATGTTTGAAAGTAGGGACCTGCCGTATATACTCTGCAGAAATTGGCCCCTTAGGTGTTGGTGTTGGCACAACACTGAAAGCACTCACAGTTATTCTTGGTGGGTGCTGGAACGCCCTGCTGTCAACTATTATATCAGGAATTGTAATAACATATAATTGTTGATCAGTGGTAGTAAAAATTGGGCCTTTGATGTTGGTGCTGGTGCCACAACACTGTAAGGCCTGACAGTTACTCTTGGTGGGCGCAGCAATGGGCCCTGCTGTGAATTATTAGATCAATAATTATAATTGCATGCCCCTGTTGAATAGGGGCTGAAAAATTGGGCCTTTGGTGGTGGTGGTGGTGCTGGTGCCACAACACTGTAAGGCCTGACAGTTACTCTTGGTGGGCGCAGCAATGGGCCCTGCTGTGAATTATTCGAACAATAATTATAATTGCATGCCCCTGTTGAACAGGGGCTGAAAAATTGGGCCTTTGGTGGTGGTGGTGGTGGTGATGGTGGTGCTGGTGCCACAACACTGTAAGGCCTGACAGTTACTCTTGGTGGGCGCAGCAATGGGCCCTGCTGTGAATTATTCGAACAATAATTATAATTGCATGCCCCTGTTGAACAGGGGCTGAAAAATTGGGCCTTTGGTGGTGGTGGTGGTGGTGATGGTGGTGCTGGTGCCACAACACTGTAAGGCCTGACAGTTACTCTTGGTGGGCGCAGCAATGGGTCCTGCTGTGAATTATTCGATCAATAATTATAATTGCATGCCCCTGTTGAAGAGGGGCTGAAAAATTGGGCCTTTGGTGGTGGTGGTGGTGGTGATGGTGGTGCTGGTGCCACAACACTGTAAGGCCTGACAGTTACTCTTGGTGGGCGCAGCAATGGGCCCTGCTGTGAATTATTAGATCAATAATTATAATTGCATGCCCCTGTTGAACAGGGGCTGAAAAATTGGGCCTTAGGCACTGGTGGCACAACACTGCAACCCCTCACAGATACTGTACTTGGAGCACAGCAATGAGGCCTGTTGCAAAGTATTGCATCAAAAATTTTAATTACACGCCCCTGTTAAACAGGGGCTGAAAAATTGGGCCTTAGCCACTGGTGGCGTCACCCATAAACCAAAATGATCTTCCAAGCTATCATCATTAATCGTATCATTGAGGAGGAGGAGGAGGATAGCCAGTCAACATAACAGCACAGGCACTCAGCATCAGTCTTGAAGGGATGTGACATTTTAAAATCAATTAATCTGTTATATCAGCATCTGGTGTGTGGTAGCTGGTGGTGATCCAAGACTGGTTCATCTTGATGAAAGTCAGTCGATCAACCGAGTCGGTGGACAGGCGCACCCTGTGATCCGTGACAAATCCTCCAGCAGCACTGAATGTGCGTTCTGAAAGAACGCTGGATGCAGGACAGGCCAGTAGCTCAATTGCATACTGTGCAAGCTCTGGCCAGTGATCCATCCTCAAGACCCAGTAAGCCAGAGGATTTTCGGTGGGGAAGGTGTCCAAGTCTGACCTTGCCCCTAGGTATTCCTGGACCATGTATATCAGACGCTGGTGATGGTTGCTGGAACCGATCATACTTTGGGGCTGCGGACTAAAGAATTGTCTGAACGCATCAGTCAGACGGCCACCTTCCCCACCGCTCCTTCTTTGACTGCCCGAAGCCTCAGCAACTCGTTGTCCAGGACCAGGAGTTTGTAACCTCCCAGTCTCTGGGAACGTGTTGCACAGACCTTTCTGCAAGGCCTTCCGGAGTTGTCTCATCCTCTGCTCCCTCTGCGACGGTACGATAAGGTCCGCAACCTTACCCTTGTACCGTGGATCAAGGAGAGTGGCCAGCCAGTAATGGTCCCTCTCCTTGATCCGAAGAATACGAGGATCCTTCCGCAGACTTTGCAGGATCAGGGAGGCCATGCAGCGTAGGTTAGCTGAGGCATTCAGTCCGGATTCCTCTGGGTCACTAAGGACGACATGATCCGCAGCCACCTCCTCCCAGCCACGTACAAGTCCACTGGTTTCTTGGGACTGTAAAAATCATCCCTAAAAGACTGCTGCTGATGATGCTGAGTGCCAGCCTCCACCTCCATGCTGACACAATCCTCCTCCTCCTCCTCCTCTTCCTGTGCGATGGGTGGGACAGAAGGAACACTGTCTGGGTAAAGGGGGCCTTGAGAGGCAAGGAAGTCCTCCTCTTCCTGCCTCTGTTCTGCCTCAAGTGCCCTGTCCATTATTCCACACAGCGTGTGCTCCAACAGGTGGACAAGAGGTACAGTGTCACTGATGCATGCACTGTCACTGCTCACCATCCTCGTGGCCTCCTCAAATGGTGCCAGGACAGTGCATGCATCCCTGATCATGCCCCACTGGCGTGGTGAAAAAAAACCGAGCTCCCCTGACCCTGTCCTGGTGCCGTAGTCGCACAGGTACTCATTGATGGCCCTCTGCTGCGTGTGCAGCCGCTGCAGCATGGCCAACGTTGAGTTCCACCTGGTGGGCATGTCACATATAAGGCGGTTCTTGGGCAGGTTCAACTCCTTTTGCAGCTCAGCCAGGCGAGCACTGGCATTATAAGATCTGCGGAAATGCACACAGACTTTCCTGGCCTGCCTCAGGACATCCTGTAAGCCCGGGTACCTGCCCAAGAACCGCTGCACCACCAGGTTAAGGACGTGAGCCACACAGGGCACATGGGTCAGTTGTCCCTGTCGGAGGGCGGAGAGGAGGTTGGTGCCATTGTCGCAAACCACCATTCCTGGCTTAAGCTGGTGTGGCGTCAACCACCTCTCGGCCTGCCCCTGCAGAGCAGACAGGACCTCTGCCCCAGTGTGGCTCCTGTCCCCCAAACACACCAACGCAAGCACGGCATGGCATCTTTTTGCCTGCGTACTTGCGTAGCCCCTTGAACGCCTACGGAGCACCGTTGGTTCCGAGGACAAACCACAGGAAGAGGCCATGGAGGAAGAAGAGGAGGGGTGGAGGAGAGAGGTGTGTCACAACCAGTAGTAGCATTTTGGAGGCGTGGCGGTGGAACAACCTCCAACACTACTGCACCTTGTCCTGCATCCTTCCCAGCTGCCAAAAGAGTGACCCAATGGGCCGTGAAAGAAAGGTAACGTCCCTGTCCATGCCTGCTGGACCATGAGTCAGCAGTAATATGCACCTTACCGCTGACCGCCCTGTCCAGGGAGGCCAAGACATTGCCTTCCACATGCCTGTAGAGAGCCGGAATCGCCTTTCGTGCGAAAAAGTGGCGTTTGGGAACCTGCCACTGAGGAACCGCACATTGCACAAACTCACAGAAGGGGGCCGAGTCTACCAACTGAAAAGGCAGCAGTTGAAGCGCTAGCAATTTAGCCAAGCTAGCATTCAACCGCTGGGCATGTGGATGGCTGGGAGTGAACTTCTTTCGACAGTCCAGCAGCTGGGGCAGGGAAATTTGCCTGCTAGAATCGGACGTTGGTGTACTGCTAGCAGAGTGCCCGCAAGTACTTGCCTGTGACACACCTAATTCTACACCTTCATTCCTCTCAGAGCAGGTTTCAGAGAGGAGTGAAGGTATAGTGGGGTTGGAGATCCCAGCTGATGCGGTGCAAGAAGAGGTCAGCTTTGTTCTTTGGTGTGGGTCTTTAAGGTAGGCTTGGCAACGAGCTGCATGGCAGGTCAACATATGTCTGATCAAGCATGTGGTGCCCAAGCGGCTGATGTTTTGGCCACGCGATATACGCTTGAGACATATGTTGCAAACAGCAGCTGTGCGATCTGATGCACTCGCCTCAAAAAAGGCCCACACCAAAGAACTTTTTGAATGACGGGCAGAGGCAGCGCCCTGCACAGGCGGAGCTCTGCGGTGTGATTCCGTCGGTGTGCTGCCCATACGCTGGCCACTCAAGGGCATCCTGCCTCGTTGGAGATGTGCCTCCTCCTCATCCTCCTCTCTCCTATTAGGCACCCACGTGGAGTCAGTGACCTCATCATCCCCTCCCTCCTCATCACTGGAGCCAATCTGGCAGTATGCTGCAGCTGCTGGAGCATGACTGCCAGATTGGGGTCCTTCTTGAGCATCCCCTCTCTCTGCTCTCACGCTGCTGCCTTCCTGTAGCTGGGTATCATCATCAGATCCTTCGAAACGCTGGGCATCCTCCTGGAGCATGTACCCAACACTGTGCTCAAACAGTTCGGGGGACTCCTCAGGAGGAGGACATGGTCGGTCTAGGGAAGGATTGACTAATGAAGATAATGATACCAGAGAAGAGGACGCTTTGGCAGCTGCTTTGCCAGTACCCTGAGCCTGGGTGAGAGAGGATGAGGATGAGGTGGGCTTGGTCATCCACTCTACCAAGTCTTCGGCATGATGTGGCTCAACATGTCCAGCTGCCGAAAAGAAGGACAAGCGTGTCCTATGGCCATGTGCTGATGACAATGCACCGCATCCACGACCAGCACTGTTGCCCCCAGACACAGAGCCTGCTTGCCCTCTTTTTTGCCTCCTGACTGTCTGCCTCTCCTTGTTTGCCTTCCAGACATTTTAATGGATGGCCTGCAGGGAGATGGGAAAAGAGCAATAAGGGCTACCTTCAGGTGTATACTGTGCAGGAGGCTTAGCAACAATGACATTGACACTGTCCCCTGCCTATCCTTCTCTGTCCCTAAACTCAAGGATTTGAAATATGGAACAGCAAAATTGGTTTAGAACAGAATAGCACACTGTCAGTTTCACTCACTGTACCTCTCTGTCCCTAAACTCAAGGATTGAAAATATGGTTCAGCAAAATTGGTTTAGAACAGAATAGCACACTGACACTTTCCCTCACTGTCCTACTCTGTCCCTCCCTACAAACAAGATTTAGCACAGAATAGCACACTGATAATTGCCACGAGTGTCCTTCTCTGTCCCTAAACTCAGGGATTGAAAATATGGAACAGCAAAATTGGTTTAGAACAGAATAGCACACTGACACTTTCCCTCACTGTCCCTCCCTACAAACAAGATTTAGCACAGAATAGCACACTGATAATTGCCACGAGTGTCCTTCTCTGTCCCTAAACTCAAGGATTGAAAATATGGAACAGCAAAATTGGTTTAGAACAGAATAGCACACTGACACTTTCCCTCACTGTCCTACTCTGTCCCTCCCTACAAACAAGATTTAGCACAGAATAGCACACTGATAATTGCCACGAGTGTCCTTCTCTGTCCCTAAACTCAAGGATTGAAAATATGGAACAGCAAAATTGGTTTAGAACAGAATAGCACACTGACACTTTCCCTCACTGTCCTACTCTGTCCCTCCCTACAAACAAGATTTAGCACAGAATAGCACACTGATAATGTCAGGGTCACCTGTGGCCAGGTGACAGATGCACACCGTAGGGGGACAGGAGTGCACCGCGAGGTAGTGAACCCTATGGCTGGCTTCTGCGGACAGGAAACTGGGTGGTTGTGGAAAGCGGGACCAGAGGAGCACAACCGGAATCCTAACGGGAGCTAGAGCCAAGATTCCCCAGGGCGCGGAGTCTAAGACCCAGCTGGTCTTCTCCAGGGCCTCTAGTGGTGAGGATGTTATGCTGCAGGCTGGGACCAGGTCGCGGCCCCTGGAGTTTCCTAGCTCACGCCCCGTAGGATAAGGGGAAAAGAGGGGAAGCAGCAGCACACGATAAGAGAGAACCGAATAACAAGCTGAAGGTCAGGGGCCACAAGCAGACAAGGATAACAAAGAACGAGCCGAAGGTCAAGGGTCACGAGCAGACAGGGATAGTCGGGGACAAGCCAATAACGTAACAGAGAGACAGACGTAGCACACGGCAGGCAGGAACCCAAACACACAATGCCTAACAAACACGTTGATCAGCAAAGCAGGCTTGCAGTGCACAGGTTAATATAGTGTTCTGTGATAGGGCCTGGGGTGGAGTCAGGCTGGGAGGAGATTATAAAGGAAGCCAGGTGAAGGAGGTCTGGTCTGTAGATGAACACATGAGGAGGAAGATAAGATGGCAGACAGACATTATTGCATATCCATGACAGATAATTTCCACGAGTGTCCTTCTCTGTCCCTAAACTCAAAGATTTGAAATATGGAACAGCAAAATTGGTTTAGAACAGAATAGCACACTGTCAGTTTCACTCACTGTACCTCTCTGTCCCTAAACTCAAGGATTGAAAATATGGTTCAGCAAAATTGGTTTAGAACAGAATAGCACACTGACACTTTCCCTCACTGTCCTACTCTGTCCCTCCCTACAAACAAGATTTAGCACAGAATAGCACACTGATAATTTCCACGAGTGTCCTTCTCTGTCCCTAAACTCAAGGATTTGAAATATGGAACAGCAAAATTGGTTTAGAACAGAATAGCACACTGTCAGTTTCACTCACTGTACCTCTCTGTCCCTAAACTCAAGGATTGAAAATATGGTTCAGCAAAATTGGTTTAGAACAGAATAGCACACTGACACTTTCCCTCACTGTCCTACTCTGTCCCTCCCTACAAACAAGATTTAGCACAGAATAGCACAATGATAATTGCCACGAGTGTCCTCTGTCCCTAAACTCAAGGATTGAAAATATGGAACAGCAAAATTGGTTTAGAACAGAATAGCACACTGACACTTTCCCTCACTGTCCTACTCTGTCCCTCCCTACAAACAAGATTTAGCACAGAATAGCACACTGATAATTGCCATGAGTGTCCTTCTCTGTCCCTAAACTCAAGGATTGAAAATATGGAACAGCAAAATTGGTTTAGAACAGAATAGCACACTGACACTTTCCCTCACTGTCCTACTCTGTCCCTCCCTACAAACAAGATTTAGCACAGAATAGCACACTGATAATTGCCACGAGTGTCCTTCTCTGTCCCTAAACTCAAGGATTGAAAATATGGAACAGCAAAATTGGTTTAGAACAGAATAGCACACTGACACTTTCCCTCACTGTCCTACTCTGTCCCTCCCTACAAACAAGATTTAGCACAGAATAGCACACTGATAATTGCCACGAGTGTCCTTCTCTGTCCCTAAACTCAAGGATTGAAAATATGGAACAGCAAAATTGGTTTAGAACAGAATAGCACACTAACACTTTCCCTCACTGTCCTACTCTGTCCCTCCCTACAAACAAGATTTAGCACAGAATAGCACACTGATAATTGCCACGAGTGTCCTTCTCTGTCCCTAAACTCAAGGATTGAAAATATGGAACAGCAAAATTGGTTTAGAACAGAATAGCACACTGACACTTTCCCTCACTGTCCTACTCTGTCCCTCCCTACAAACAAGATTTAGCACAGAATAGCACACTGACACTTTCCCTCACTGTACCTCTCTGTCCCTACAAACAAGGATTAGCACAGAATAGCACACTGTCACTGACACTCTCCCTACCTATCCTTATTTGTCCCTAAACACAAGGAATCCAGGATTAGTAAAGGAAAAATAATGACACTGTCCCTGCCTATGCTTCTCTTTCCCTGCTCCGGAACACACTACACAAGGCCGCCGCGCTGGCGGCCTTTTATAGTGTGGGGCGTGTACTAAACCCCCTCAGCAATAATTGGCCAAAGGCATCCTGCCTGTGGCCAATCATTGCTCTCCTCGCTGCCGGCGCTGTGATTGGCCAAGCATGCGGGGTCACAGTGCATGCTTGGCCAATCACAGCGCCTGGATGACACTGCGATGGCGTAGTGCATTGTGGGCCGTTCGCGTCACTCGAATTTGGCGCGAACGGCCCAAATCGTTCGATCTTCGTCAAACGATCGAACAGCCGACGTTCGAGTCGAACGTATGTTCGACTCGAACACAAAGCTCATCCCTACTTGGGATACATTGTGCAGCAAGTAAGCATGTTGTCCCCTGAAGCTGATGTGAAGAAAGTAGAAAAAAATGGGCATTTCAGTTTGTGTATGGGGCTGCGTAGCCGCAGCTGGTCAGGGTGCCCATGCTGACCTGTGTCCAGAGACAAAAGTGCATATGATGGGCACATGAGCATCAGAACTAGACCATGGAGCAATGGAAAAAGGAGGCCTGGTCTGAGGAATCACGTGTCCTTTTACATCATGTGGATGGATGGGTGCGTGTGCATCACTTACCTGGGGAAGAGATGGCACCCGGATGCAATATGAGAAGAAGGTAAGCTGGCAGAGGCAGTGTGATGCTTTGGGCAATGTTCTGCTGTTAAACTTTGGGTCCTGTCATTCATGTGGATGTTGCTTGACACATGCCACCTACCTAAACATTGTTGCTGACTAGGGATGAGCCGAACACCCCCCGGTTCTGTTCGCACCGGTACCTGCGAACGGACCGAAAGTTTGCGCAAACTTTAGAAACCTATTAAATACAATGGACTCACACGTTCGAAATCAAAAGTGCTAATTATAAAAGCTAATATGCAAGTTATTGTCCTAAAAAGGGTTTGGGGACTCGGGTCCTGCCCCAGGGCACATGTATCAATGCAAAAAAAGTTTTAAAAAATTTAGTTTTTTTGGGAGCATTGATTTTAATGATGCTTAAAGTGAAAAAAAAAGTGAAATATTCCTTTAAATACCGTACCTGGGGGGGTGTCTAAACTATGTCTGTGAAATGGCACGTGTTTCCCGTGTTTAGAACTGTCCCTGCACAAAATGCCATTTCTAAAGGAAAAAAAGTAATTTAAAACTGCTTGCGGCTTTAATGTAATGTCTGGTCCCGGCAATATCGACGAAAATCATTGAGAAAAATGTCATGGGCCTTTGGTGGTGATGCCACAACACTGTAAGCCCTCACAGTTACTCTTGGTGGGCACAGGAATGGGCCTTGCTGTGAATTATTAGATCAAGAATTGTAATTACATGCCCCTGTTAAACAGGGGCATAAAAATTGGGCCTTAGGAACTGGTGCCACAACACTGCAACCCCTCACAGATACTGTAGTTGGAGTGCAGCAATGAGCCCTGCTGCAAAGTATTACATCAAAAATTGTAAATACACGCCCGTTAAACAGGGGCTGAAAAATTGGGCCTTAGCCACTGGTGGCGGTGCCCAGAACCAAAAATGTTCTTACAAGCTATCAGCATGATCATTGAGGAGGAATAGGATAGTCACTCAGCATAACATGATAGTCACTTAGCATCAGCATAGGCAGTCTTGAAGGGATCTGACATTTCAAAACAAAATATTCGGTTACATCAGCATCAGGTGCTTGGTAGCTGGTGGTGATCCAAGACTGATTCATTTTTACGAAGGTCAGTCGTTCGACCAAGTCGGTGGACAGGCGCACCCTGTGATCGGTTACAAAGCCTCCAGCAGCACTGAATGTGCGTTCCGAAAGAACGTTGGATGCAGGACAGGCCAGTAGCTCAATTGCATACTGTGCAAGCTCTGCCCAGTGATCCATCCTCAAGACCCAGGAACCCAGAGGATTTTCGGTGGGAAAGGTGTCCAAGTCTGATCATGCCCCTAGGTATTCCTGCACCATGTAAGCCAGACGCTGGTGATGGTTGCTGGAACCGATCATACCTTGGGGCTGCGTACTAAAAAAATTGTCTGAACGCATCGGTCAGACGGCCACCTTCTCCACCGCTCCTTCCTTGACTGACCGAAGCCTCAGCAACACGTTGTCCAGGACCAGGAATTTGTAACCTCCCAGTCTCTGGGAACGCGTTGCACAGACCTTTCTGCAAGGCCTCCCAAAGATGCTTCATCCTCTGCTCCCTCTGCAACGGCAAGATAAGGTCCGCAACCTTACCCTTGTAATGTGGATCAAGGAGGGTTGCCAGCCAGTAATGATCCCCCTCCTTGATCGCACGAATACAAGGATCCCTCCGCAGGCTTTGCAGGATCAGGGAGGCCATGCAGCGTAGGTTTGCTGAGGCATTTGGTCCGGAGTCCTCTGGGTCACTCAGGACGACATGATCCGCAGCCACCTCCTCCCAGCCACGTACAAGTCCATGGGTGTCTTGGAGCTCTAATTGAAGACTGCTGCTGATGCTGAGTGCTAGGCTCCACCTCCATGCTGACATAATCCTCCTCCTCCTCTTCCTGTGTGATAGGTGGGCCAGCAGGAACACTGTCTGGATAAAGGGGACTTGAGAGGTAAGGAAGTCCTCCTCTTCCTGCCTCTGTTTTGCCTCAAGCGCCCTGTCCATTATTCCATGCAGCGTGTGCTCCAACAGGTGGACAAGAGGGACAGTGTCACTGATGCATGCACTGTCACTGCTCACCATCCTCGTGGCCTCCTCAAATAGTGCCAGGACAGTGCATGCATCCCTGATCATGGCCACTGGCATGGGGAAAAAAATACAAGCTCCCCTGTCCTGGTGCCATATTGCAACAGATACTCATTGATAGCCCTCGCTGCAGCATGGCCAAAGTAGTGTTCCACCTGGTGGGCATGTCACAGATTAGGCGGTTCTTAGGCAGCTTGGATTCCTTTTGCAGGTCAGCCAGCCGAGCACTGGCATTATATGAATGGCGGAAATGCCCACAGAGTTTCCTAGCCTGCTTCAGGACCTCCTGTAAACCCAGGTACCTGCCCAAGAACCGCTGCACCACCAAGTTAAGGACGTGAGCCAAACAGGGCACATGGGTCAGTTGTCCCTGTCGGAGGGCAGAGAGGAGGTTGGTGCCATTATCACAAACCACCTTTCCTGGCTTAAGCTGATGTGGCGTTAACCGCCTCTGAGCCTGCCCCTGCAGAGCTGACAGAATCTCTGCCCCAGTCTGGCTCCTGTCCCCCAAGCACACCAGCTCAAGCACCGCATGGCATCTTTTTGCCCCTTGAACGCCTACGGAGCACCGCTGGTTCCAAGGACAAAGCACAGGTAGAGGCCATGGCGGAAGAAGAAGAGGAGGGGGTGGAGGAGAGAGGTGTGTCAGAATCACAAGTAGTAACATTTTGGAGGCGTGGTGGCGGAACAATCTCCAACACTACTGCACCTTGTCCTGCATCCTTCCCAGCTGCCAGCAGAGTCACCCAATGCACCGTGAAAGATAGGTAATGTCCCTGTCCATGCCTGCCGGACCATGAGTCAGCAGTAATATGCACCTTACCACTGACTGCCCTGTCCAGCGAGGCCAAGACATTGCCTTCCACATGCCGGTAGAAAGCCGGAATCGCCTTCCGTGAGAAAAAGTGGTGTTTGGGAACCAGCCACTGAGGAACTGTACATTCCACAAACTCACGGAAGGGGGCAGAGTCTACCAACTGAAAAGGCAGCAGTTGAAGTGCTAGCAATTTAGCCAAGCTAGCATTCAACCGCTGGGCATGTGGATGGCTGGGAGCGAACTTCTTTTGGCGGTGCAGCAGCTGGGGCAGGGAAATTTGCCTGGTACAATCGGACGTCGGTGTACCGATATCAGATTGCCCGCAAGTACTTGGCTGTGACACACCTAATTCTACACCTTCATTCATCTCAGTGCAGGTTTCAGAGAGGACTGAAGGTATAGTGGGGTTGGAGATCCCAGCTGATGAGGAGCAAGGAGAGGTCCGCTTTGTTCTTTGGTGTGAGTCTTTTAGGTACGCTTGCCAACGAACTGCATGGCAGGACGACATATGTCTGGTCAAGCACGTGGTGCCCAAGCGGCTGATGGTTTGGCCACGCGAGATGATACGCTTCAGACATATGTTGCAAATGGCAATGGTGCGATCTGCTTCACACGTCTGAAAAAAGGCCCACACCAAAGAACTTTTGGAATAATGCGCAGAGACAGCAGCGCCCTGCACATGCGGAGCTCTGCGGTGTGATGCATTCGGTGTGCTGCCCTTAAGCTGGCCCCTGGAGGGCATCCTGCCTCGTTGGAGATGTGCCTCCTCCTCCTCCTATCAGGCATCCACGTAGAGTCAGTGACCTCATCATCCCCTCCCTCCTCATCACTGGAGCAAATCTGGCAGTATGCTGCAGCTGGGGGAACATGACTGCCAGATAGCTGTCCTTGTTGGGCACCCCCTCTCTCTGGGCTTACGTTACTACCCCCTCTATCTGGGCTCACGTTACTGCCTTCCTCTAGCTGGGTTCCATCATCGGAGCCTTCAAAATGCTGGGCATCCTCCTGGAGCATGTACCCAACACTGTGGTCAAACAGTTCGGGGGACTCCTCAGGAGGACATGGTGGGGCTAGGGAAGAAGTGACTGATGCCATTGAGCCGAGGGAAGAGGCCGCTTTGGCAGCTGCTTTGCCAGACAAAGTACCCTGAGCCTGGGTGAGAGAGGATGAGGAGGAGGACGGTTTGGTCATCCACTCTACCAAGCGTAGGGCATGTTGCGGCTCAACATGGCCAGCTGCCAAAAAGAAGCTCAAGTGTGTTCCACAGCCACGTGCTGATGAGGATGCACCGTGTCCACGACCAGCACTGTTGCCTCTAGACACAAAGCCTGCTTGCCCTGTTTTATTGCCTCGTGACTGTCTGCCTCTCCTTGTTTGCCTTCCAGACATACTAATTGCCTGCAGTGAGATGTAGCTGCACAAAAGGTGGGATGTATATATACAGTGCCTTGCGAAAGTATTCGGCCCCCTTGAACTATTCATCCTTTTGCCACATTTCAGGCTTCAAACATAAAGATATAAAATTAAAATTTTTTGTGAAGAATCACCAACAAGTGGGACACAATTGTGAAGTGGAACGAAATCTATTGGATTTTTGAATTTTTTTTAACTAAGAAAAAAATGAAAAGTGGGGCGTGCAAAATTATTTGGCCCCCTTGCGTTAATACTTTGTAGAGCCAACTTTTGCTGCGATTACAGCTGCAAGTCGCTTGGGGTATGTCTCTACCAGTTTTGCACATCGAGAGACAGAAATTCTTGCCCATTCTTCCTTGCAAAACAGCTCGAGCTCAGTGAGGTTGGATGGAGAGCGTTTGTGAACAGCAGTTTTCAGCTCTTTCCACAGATTCTCGATTGGATTCAGGTCTGGACTTTGACTTGGCCATTCTAACACCTGGATACGTTTATTTGTGAACCATTCCTTTGTAGATTTTGTTGTATGTTTGGGATCATTGTCTTGTTGGAAGATAAATCTCCGTCCCAGTCTCAGGTCTTTTGCAGACTCCAACAGGTTTTCATCCAGAATGGTCCTGTATTTGGCTGCATCCATCTTCCCCTCAATTTTAACCATCTTCCCTGTCCCTGCTGAAGAAAAGCAGGCCCAAACCATGATGCTGCCACCACCATGTTTGACATTGGGGATGGTGTGTTGAGGGTGATGAGCTGTGTTGCTTTTACGCCAAACATATCGTTTTGCATTGTGGCCAAAAAGTTTGATTTTGGTTTCATCGGACCAGAGCACCTTCTTCCACATGTTTGGTGTGTCTCCCAGGTGGCTTGTGGCAAACTTTAGACAAGACTTTTTATGGATATCTTTGAGAAATGGCTTTCTTCTTGCCACTCTTCCATAAAGGGCAGATTTGTGCAGTGTACGACTGATTGTTGTCCTGTGGACAGACTCTCCCACCTCAGCTGTAGTTCTCTGCAGTTCATCCAGAGTGATCATGGGCCTCTTGGCTGCATCTCTGATCAGTCTTCTCCTTGTCTGAGCTGAAAGTTTAGAGGGACAGCCAGGTCTTGGTAGATTTGCAGTGGTCTGATACTCCTTCCATTTCAAAATGATCGCTTGCACAGTGCTCCTTGGGATGTTTAAAGCTTGGGAAATCTTTTTGTATCCAAATCCGGCTTTAAACTTCTCCACAACAGTATTACGGACCTGCCTGGTGTGTTCCTTGGTCTTCATGATGCTCTCAGCGCTTTCAACAGAACCCTGAGACTATCACAGAGCAGGTGCATTTATACAGAGACTTGATTACACACAGGTGGATTCTATTTATCACCATCAGTCATTTAGGACAACATTGGATCATTAAGAGATCCTCGCTGAACTTCTGGAGTGAGTTTGCTGCACTGAAAGTAAAGGGGCCGAATAATTTTGCACGCACCACTTTTCAGTTTTTTATTTGCTAAAAAAGTTTAAAATATCCAATAGATTTCGTTCCACTTCACAATTGTGTCCCACTTGTTGGTGATTCTTCACAAAAAATAAAAATGTTATATCTTTATGTTTGAAGCCTGAAATGCGGCAAAAGGATGAAAAGTTCAAGGGGGCCGAATACTTTTGCAAGGCACTGTATATATATATATATCTGTACTGATTATAATGCAGCTATCAGAATCAACTGCCTGCTGTGGTATTAGTATGAGAGAAGCAGAAATTGTCTTCAGTTAGTTTTAGGTGAACACTGTGCAGAGGACACAATACACTAACTGAAAATGCTTGAAGCTCTCTGCCTGTGGATTAATTATGAGAACACCACAAATTTTATTCAGGTTCCTTTACGTGAACGCTGTGCAAAGGACAGAAGTACACTACATGAAATTAATGCAGCTCCCTGCTTGTGGTTTTATTATCAGAACACCACTAACTGTATTCAGGTAAGCTTTAGGTGAACGCTATGCAAAGCACACAGTACACTAAGTGAAACACTGACTGCAGCTAGCACAATCACCTGCCTGCCTGTCACAGTATAGATAGAGAATAACAGGAACAGATCTAGCTAAACTGAATACAGTGTATAAATAGTGTGTGTGTATATATATATATATATATATATATATATATACACACACACACACACACAACACCTAGGATGCATATCCTCTACACACTGTAACTGCAGCTAACTGACTCGCCTGCCTGCTCTAACTCAATATAAATGACACTGTCTCTCTCTCTCTCTCTCTAAGCTCTCTCTTTAACCAACACCGCAACACACTACACAAGACCGCCACGGAGGCAGCCTTATATAGGGTGGGGCGTGTACTAAACCCCCTGAGACATAATTGGCCAAAGCCACCCTGGCTTTGGCCAATTATGGCTCTCCGTTTTTTGCGCGCTGTGATTGGCCAAAGCATGCGGGTCATAGTGTATGCTTGGCCAATCATCAGCCAGCAATGCACTGCGATGCCGCAGTGAATTATGGGCCGTGACGCGCCACTCGAATTTGGGGCGAACGTCCCATAATGTTCGCAATTCTGCGAAAATCCGAACAGCCGATGTTCGAGTCGAACATGGGTTCGACTCGAACACGAAGCTCATCCCTATTGCTGACCAAGTACCCCGCTTCATGGAAACGGCATTCCCTGATAGCAGTGGCATCTTTCAGCAGAATAAAGTGCCCTGCCACACTGCACAAATGGTTCAGAAATGATTTGAGGAACACAACAATGAATTTGAGGTGTTAACATGGCCTCTAAATTTTCCAGCTCTCAATCCAATTTAGTATCTGTGGGATGTTCTGGAAAAACATGTCTATTCCATGGAGGCCCCCACCTCACAACTTACAGGATCTAAAAAATGTACTACTGATAGCTTGGTGGCAGATACCACAGTATACCTTTAGAGCAGGGGTCAGCAACCTTTTTCCACTTAAGGGCCGGATTCAATGCATGTGAACACATTTAGGACCACATTCACCTGCTAATTAAGATTTGAATCTGGACCCCTTTAAATTACACAGCCCCCATACCTCTGGACCCCTTTACATTACACAGCCCCCCCCCATTGATATGCTTTCAAATTGTGCACACTCGTGGAATAGCGTCAAACTACGGTACTTAAAAACCTCCATAGACAATGGTTTTAAAAATGTCTACAGGTTACCAGTTCAGAGTTACAGAGAAGGTCTTGTGCTAGAATTATAGCTCTCGCTCTAATGATCATGGTGATACCTTACTGTGTGGTTTGAACGCTGTTTACATTTGCAGTAGCGACTAACATATGCGTTCGCTTCTGCGCGCGAGCATGGAGGGATGGGCTACTTTAAAAAAAAATTACTATGTCCCTTTAAAAAAAAAAATCGAATCACTTTTTTTGCCGTTAGAAGGAATGTAAACATCCCTTGTGACAGTAATAGGCAGTGACAGGTACTCTTTATGGGTGGATCTGGGTTCTATAAGACCCCAAATACCTCCTTTGCACTTAAAAGCATTCAAAATGTCAAGTTTGTCAGTTTTAAATGCGGTCATTTTTTTAAATTTGGCGCCTTTAAGTGTTCTGTAAACCAGAAGTGATGTCAGGACATCGCTTCCGGGTTACTAGATCAGAGACCCGATCGAACCCGATTGGATTGGGTCCCCGGCCAGCCAGTGGATGTGCCGACTGGTGGCTCAGGCCTCCTGTTGGGACGAGAGAGCCTTGACGAGCTGCAGAAAAAGTCCCCACCAGCTGCTTGGGATAACAGCCGAGCGGCTGGTTGCCGACCCCTGCTTTAGAGGTCTAGTGGCATCTATGCCTCCATGGTCAGGGCTGTTTTGGCGGCAAAAGGGGGACCTACTCAAAATTAGGAGGGTGATCATAAAAGTTATGCCTGATTGGTGTAGGTATACACATGATTGCTTTACCTGGCAAAAGATTTGTAACCCTGTACCGTTAGTGGTTTTAACCATACACCTCTGGCCAGACAGCACAACCAAACCATAGCAAAAATTTCTCCACCGCAGTAAAAGTGACCCTGTTATGAGTAAAGTATGGTAGCTGACGAACAAAAAACAAAAAACGCTCAGGTGTAGATGTCCTCTAGGTGGTTATCTCCTCCCAACAGCCAAGGGTGCAGGCAATGCAATTTCAGGCAAAACAAAAGATCAAGCCTTCTGGACAGCAGCACTCCAATAAAAAGCCTTTATTATGTAAAATCTTCAAAAATCCAAATACAGCACAGCAAGTCACAAAATTCTGGTATAGAGCTGACTAGTTTCACACTTTCAAAAGCCCCATACACACTATCAGTTTTCCTGCAGGTTTTTGTCTTCAGGTTTACCAAAACCATGTAGTGCAAGGGCCTGCCTGATTGCATACGAATTGCAACTCTTAAGGTTTGACCTCATATTAGATGGTTTTGGTAAACCTGAAGACAAAAACCTGCAGGAAAACTGATTGTGTGTATGGGGCTTTAGTGTTTAATCATAGCTCTGATTAAACACTAAGAAAGTGTGAAACTAGTCAGCTCTATACCAGAATATTGTGACTTGCTGTGCTGGATTTGGATTTTTGAAGATTTTACATAATAAAGGCTTTTTATTGGAGTGCTGCTGTCCAGAAGGCTTGATCTCTTGTTTTGCCTTAAGTATGGTAGCTGCCGTTACCGGCCTATACTCTGAACCCCTGAGAATGTTTGCAGTCATGATGCATGGTTTCAGGTAAGAGGCTCAAAAAGCATTGAAACCAAATATAGAGATAAAAGGTGCGTTAATCAAAAGTATGGAAGTCAGACACAGCAAGGCAAATAGCATTTTCAAGAGAGGGCCAGCAAGACCCTATTTTTTCCTCACGACAGAGGGGCTTTAAGCAATACAACTTAGTCATCAATCCCCCCCCCCGGGGCCTCAATAATGAAAATGAATATCCATGCCAGCTCCTATCTAACTTGGCTCTAGTATGTGTGTGCATGCACGTATGATAGGGCCCTTAGGTTGTAAGCTCCCTGTGGGCAGGGCCTGATTAGAACAGTGAAACACTGTGTAAATTGTCAGCACTATATAAATGCTTGTACTAATAGAAAATACACCTCCCTTTCCTAGTCCAAGCCCTGTTGTGCTGGGGATAGAAGGTGACTAATAAAAAAAGACCAAATTCTTTATGGCAGTTTTTTTTTTAATACAATGCTTTTTTTTTTTAAAACAAATACATAACCACATTAAATTATGTTTTTACTATTTTCCTGGAGATCAGCTTTTACTGTTATAAAATTATCTTTTACCTGTATGTGTAATCAGGAGCTAAAAGAGTGCACACACAGATAGGGTCCCATAGGAAAACCATTAGTGATTTTTGTTTCATTAGCGATTCCTCTAATCTCCATAGTTTACGTAACTTCTCAAACAATACAGAAAACAAAATGTTTTTATAGAAATTATACATAGGTTCCCAAATTTTGCATACATTCATTCACCCATATGTGTTTATTAAAAGAGAGGTACATGCCCAGAGACGTACCTGCCCGCACTCTCACCGCCCAGCACGGTGAGACTTGCCCTGGCAGCCATTTCCTCAGTCCCATATAAATGGGCCGAGGAAAACGTACGACTCGAGTGGATGTCCCGCTTCCTGGCTTGATTTCAGCCAGCACACACACCAGATGCGTGTACCATACACAAGGTGAGATTCAATGTTCTTGCCCCTCTGAATTTTGAACTTAACGCCTTTTTATGAGACTTATATATGAGAGTATCTTCAAGATTGAGATGTCCTCTCCTGTCTCTCACTGCATTTGGGGGAGTTTATGTTATCTTACACACTCTACATTTATACCCACAGTGTACATATGACTTTTTGGAGATTCTCCATTCATGAAGTTTGGCATGAGAATATCTTATATAGACATCTTACACCTCTCTGAGTCTTGCTTTATCGGACACGCTCCTCTGGATAAACTTTGTGTATGGTAGGTGCATTAGACACAGAAGGCAAATATGAAGGTACACCTATCTACTATTTTGTACATAACATAATAGTGGCTGTATCCCCCTATCCTGACCTACGATTATAGACTAGCTAACACTGTCTATAGATATCCCTTTCCCCTTTTTGGCTACCTATGTTTTTTCATACGTTATTTATTTGCCAGGTGTATGCTCTCACCTTTTTGGCAAGTTCCCTCTTGCGACTGAAATACACCATGTGCACTCTCACATTGGGGCCACCTGTGCACTCTTCCTTTGCCTGTCCCTGTGGTTTCTGGCCGGGCGTTCCATGTTTCTTAATTGCAATCTGGGTAAGCTTTTTTTGTGCGTTTCTTTTGAGCACTCAACAAATATTAGAAGTATAACTTTTTTTTTTCTTCTTTTTCGTCCCTCGAGTAACATGTACAATATACTTAATTTTCAATGTTTATGTATTAAGTATCTCTGAATACGTATATATGTATGGGCACATTGTAATGTATATTGTATTTCCTAGTACCAATAGGATTTCCTGAGGAAGCTGTAAAGCGCAACACGTAGGGATCCCTTGATTTCCTGTGGGACCCCGATATGTAGGACCTTCTTTACAGACCTACCACAGAGTCCATCATATCCATGGGTACACCCACATGTTTTCCTGTGTTCAGAACACACATTTCGGACTATACCATGTATTTACATTGGAATATTTTCTCCATGTTCATTTTTATAATATGGTTTTAAAGTGGTTGTAAACCCACTGTGACAACTTGCACCTACAGGTAAGCCTAGATTAAGGATTACCTGTAGGTGCAAGAAATATCTCATTACCTACACGGTTAAGGAGATATTTGCAGAAAACACTACACTGATGTCTACGGCACATGCGCGCCATAGACAACGGCGCAGGCACACTGACCGTCCCGGTTTTATGAATGGGATATGCCGGTCCCGCGCACATGCACGGGAGTGACGTCATCGCCGCTCTGGCCAGTCACAGCACCGGAGTGGCGATACATGGAATGGACTCGAAGACAAGATGAAGGCGGAGGAGAAACAAGGGGGCTTCTATCTCAGGTAAGTCATTCATAATGAGCTAGTATGCTATGCATACTAGCTCATTATGCCTTTTTCTTGCAGGGGTTTAAAAAAAAAAAAAAAAGAGGGGGGTTTACTTCCTCTTTAACATGATTATATAAATACATTTGTATTTTTATTCAATTGAGTGCTCTCTCTTTCCATTTGGGTGTACTGATGGCTACCAATTTAAAATCCATATTCACCTTCGGTTCTTTTTTTCTGTAAAAGGAGAAGTAAAGCCAAAACAATTTTGGCTATACTTCTCTCTTGGGCATCACAGGAGTGCAGTTTATTCTGCACTCCTGTGACCCGTTTTCAGCTGACAGCAGATGTCACAGAGCTGGTGCAGGCTCTGAAAAGATCCCGACCATATGCTCAGGATCCACCCAGGTGCCTAGACCGGCAGCTGGATCAGCCTCTCAGTGACCTGCTGAGAGCCTGAGCCAGCCGCTCCTGCCTCCTCCATAGCCCAGCACTGGAGGGCCGAGCAGAGAACCGGTGACCGAGTGCCAATTCACACTATGTGCGGAGACAGATGTTTTACTGCCGTGTAAACATCTGTCACCACAGGGACACACATGAAACAATTGTCTTCCATTCACAATGCAACGCAGCCCAACATTGTGCTGTGATAAAATGCTACATTTTATTGTAGTGCACCGGGCCAAATCACACTGCAATGTCGAAACAAACAAAAAAAAAGTCTGAATCACGCATCACACTGCCACCTAGCACAGCCGACAGAGCAGTAAATCGCCCAAGTCACTTTGCGATTCAGGGGGTTGTATGTGTGAATTTGCCCTGACAGTCACAAGCTCCCTGCTCACTGAAGGCTGAGAACCAAGCAATCAACAGTCTTTGATCGCTCGGTTCTCAGTCTTAGAGCCAGCAGGGCATTTTTTTTATTTATGTTTTAGAAGCCCATACATCTCTTTTAAGTGAAATATCTACGTGCATACATTAATCTGTAACCACGCAGCTCCCTGTGCTTCAGGCCCCATAGCAAGTTGCATGCTCTGCTTTGGGTATACTGTAGTTACACACGCTAGTTTGTTGGGAATAGCATGTGACAATTCCCTCCCAATAAAGATTTCTAAATGTACACAATCACATCTGCAAATGCCCCTTTCTTCTGCAAGTCTGAAATATTAAACAGTAACTATAACTGTTCCCTCCCCTTCCTCCTACCTAACCTGTATATAAAAAGGTGTGTGTAGTTACCCATTTCTAATCCGCTTTGGTCATGTGATCCTGCAGCTCTGGCTCCCATGTGTCAGTGAACGGCTGCTGCAGGGGAGAGGAGTGCCATCAACAGCTGGACCATGAGAGCCTATGGGTGATGTCATGGCTCCTGAAATTCACAGCAATTGTTAAGCCCTCTCTTACACAGGGCTGCAGGTCATGTGACAGCACCGGATTGAAAATAGGTAAGTACACAGCTCTTTTTAACACAGATTAGACAGGATAGGTAGGAGGAGGAGGGGGGATGGAACATTTTTAGTTATAGTTAGGCTTTTCTTCCACTTTAGGTCGCTTTGTTCCATTGTGGAGGCAAAAAAAAAAATATCCAGAGACAACAAAAGAACAGCGCCAATTTATTGGCCAGATGAAAACATGTAGCAGTTGAGTTTATTTAAGCACAACATGGTTTTAAACGGTGTTTACATAGCTGTACCTTCTACAAAGGGAATACATATACAAATGGACAGTTTTATGTAATTCCAACACTACAATACAAGAGCACATATTGACCATGCCCATCTTCACCAATTTCCTGCTTTATGTTTTATCTGGGCCTTTTTCTTTCTCTGAGAAATTTCCCCGATACGTACATTGATGTCAGGCACAATGTAAACACGAAAAGGTACCACAGACATGTGATGATTGTCACCCAATCCAATTGATTTAATTCAGCTCTATCATGTCTTATAGGCATCATGAAACTGCAGTGGACGATTCTTGAGGAAATAAAATATTTATTACAGGAAATCATTAACCAACCAATACAGATTACTCCAGGATTAAGCAAGCACTTGGGCTGTCTTTTAGTATGTCCGGCATCTCCATTGCCATAATCATGAATGTGAACACAGTGTGCATGTTTATTGAAATATAGGCAGTTTCATCTACATAGTAGTTGCCTGGTTGCCTCTGGAATCAAAACCCTAACCAAAAGCAAGCATGTAGCAAGTGGCTTCAGCACTCCAAACCTGCATACTTGCCTTGGGTTAGTAAAAATATTGTAGCCAATGGCTCAACATGAAAGCCAGGCAAATAGTATTATAAAACCCAACTCTGGAAATGACCAAAAACTGTCCGCACATAGTAAGGGCTAGTTTACACTTGCTTCAAAACATAGCTTCGGACACGCTTTGTTAAAGCTCTCTGAACGCCAGTTAAAGCCCCTGTCACTAAATAAAATGGTTAGCTTACAGTCCTGTTTACATCTTGCTTGTGCTTCAATGACGCTTTGGTGGAACTTCGCCATAGACTTTTATGGAGGCTTTGAAGCACCACTGAAGCTACATGGGATATAATTTTTGAAGCAAAGCAAAAGCAAAGTGTAAAGAGGACTGTAAGCTAACCATTTTATTTAGTGACAGGGGCTTTCACTAGCGTTCAGAGAGCTTTAACAAAGCCTGTCTGAAGCCATGTTTTGAAGTGTAAACTAGCCGTTGATGTATGTTGACGCCAAAGCAAGTGTAAATGAGCCCTAAAGGTTAAATGCTTGTTAACTCTAGGGGATGATAATTAAAATGGTAATACCTCAATTTCCCCCATCAACAGAGAGTGTTGATGGGGAATCCCATGAAACTATTGTGCTCTCCCAGCAGGGTGGTGGGGGAAGCCGTCCCCCACCGGGAGAACACAGTGATTACTGCTATCAGCTATTATAGCTGTTAGCAGTAATCACATGTAAAATCCGACAGGCTGGTTGTACTCAAGTTGATCGATCGGTCTGCCCATACATGGTTCCCTGCTGAACTGGCCGAGATTTAGGCTGGGTTTACATATATGCGAATTGGATGCGGGTTTCTCTGCATCCAATTCGCATGACAGGCGAGTGTAACCGGCTCTCAATGGAGCCGGTTCACCGGATTGCAGAAGGGTTCCGTGTGTCTTTGTGACCGGTTCAGACCTGAATCACACCTGAACCGGTGAACAGGAACGCACCGGAACCCATGCTGTGAATGGTGGCTGCACATATGTGAACCCAGCCTCAGCCTATGGCCGGCATTAGAGAAGAGGCTTCAGAAGACCAGTTGTTTAGATGAAGGGAGTGAATGCTGGAGTGAGGTAAGCATTACATCCTATTCCTCATCCCATAAAGTTAATGAGCATTTAACTATTGCATTGCTCGGACGTCCCAGTGCAAAGCTCGTTTTTTTATTTGTAATTCCGAGAATTGAGATTTAACAAATATAGTGGGTTATTTACGAAAGGCAAATCCACTTTGCACTACAAGTGCAAACTACAAGTGCAAAGTGCACTTGAAATTGCACGGAAAGTGCACTTGGAAGTGCAGTCGCTGTAAATCTGAGGGTTAGATCTGAAATGAGGGGAAGCTCTGCTGATTTTTTTTATCCAATCATGTGTGAGCTAAAATGCTGTTTTTTATTTTCCTTGCATGTCCCCCTTGGATATACAGCGACTTCACTTCCAGTGCAATTTCAAGTGCACTTTGCACTTGCCTTTAGTAAATAACCACCAATATTCTCTAAGCACATGCTCTCCAGAAATCATAAAATCAGAAGGAAACAATGACACCCCTCCACCATATAAACTCTGTGCGTGAATTCAGTCAAGAAAAAAAATATTTTAAAATTTACACATACACAAACACAATGCTCACATTTTTTTTCAATAAAATATGAGCTCTAGAAGTACCTGTACTGAAGTATAACAATAAAGTCCCAGCACATTTCAAACAGTTTAATCTGTGAGTGTATACATTTGCCTGACACAGTCTACAATGCCTTGGATTGTCCTCAAAAAAAAATAAAAAAAAAATATTATCCCACTAAACATGTCCATGTATCTAAAAGCATAGCAGAAAAACAGCTATTCTTATGGCTTGCTTATTACTCAATTTTGTCTGTAGTTCTCTAACAAGCCTTAACAACCTAGCCCAGGTTTTGACAGAATTTGCCATACATGCCTAGTCTGACAGATCTAGACATTTAACAGGAACAGACCGCTGTGTAATAGTTATGAGGAATGTAATAGTTATGAGGAATGTAATAGTTATGAGGACAGCCAAAACAGAGCATCTTTTGTTGTACCGGGATTTGTTCCATGGATGCCTCCTTTTAGTAACACGTTAAGAGTAAAAAAAAAAAAAAAAAAACTACCAAATATCATTTAAATGATTATACTGTCATCTTTCAATATTTACATCAGATACATATGATGACATAAAAAATAGGGTTAGTATACCTCAAGCAACTTTGTGCAAAAATCTATATTATAACCTACAGAATTGAGAATACACTAATTTTCACCAATCCAACATAAAAATACTAATGAAAGCAGAAACGGGCCTCGTGAAAGCAGAAAGTGTCTAAAAATACATTGCTTATAGCAATCAGAATAGTCCCTTCTTCTAATCTGCACTAGAAAAATGAGAGCTGGAGCCCGATTGGTGGCTAATGGCAGAGCAGCTACTACCCTTTCAGACACTATTCATACAAGAGGCCCAATACTGTTAGCTTTTAAGGGTTTATAACACTTTTCAGTACAAAGGATAACTAATTCTGAAGCTTTCACAATATACGTATATAAGGCATTCAATATATAAACTGCATTCACCTAAAGACGTTACAATAATGTTTCCAGGCAGCTATCAAAATAATCTGCCAGCAATGTACATCATAAAAATAGAAAGCTGACTTCTTGCTTTACAAAAACGCACAAGACTTTCTATACATACATAACAGTTAGTAGGTCCCGAGATAAAACACTGCATGTCTCTATAGAGGTTCTCCTGCAATTTTGACAAAGTCAAACTGGCAGGTAGAATCGGGCTCAGCATACCAGTAATCCTTTTTTCCTTTCAATTAGAAGAGCATAGTTTAAATAAGCAATGAGGCTAGATGGGCTACTTTATTAGCACAATAAAACAGTCTGCATGTGCCCCTTGCCTCACTGCATCTTTCACACATATATTAGACCTCCTAACAAGCCGCCCATCTCATCTTGCAGTATTCCAGTCTCTTCTCCACACACATCACTTCTTAACACAGAAGACGTCAACAGAACTGCATATGGCAACGGCAGGAAGAAAATCCACCTGCTGCCAGTGAAACAGTCTCTCCCATCACACAGCGGTGGCTTGTGAACCAGCAATGTTAAGGAAAAGCTCTCTTTCTTAGACCCCAAACACACTGTACATCTTTTGTTGTCTGATTTCCCTTAGATTAACCAAAACCATGTAGTGCAAGAGCCTGTGGGATTGCATACAAATTGAAACTCTTAGGCCCCTTTCACATTGGGGCGGGAGGTGCACTGGCGGTATAGCACCGCTATACCGTCGGAATTGCAGCGGTATTCGGCCACTAACGGTGCGGTTTAACCCCCACTATGGCCGAAAAAGGGTCAATACTGCTGCCAATGCGCCTCTGCAGAGGCTTTCACATTGGAGAAACAGCAGCCGCTGTTAAGGCTCGGTTTGCAGATGCTATTTTTAGCGCAATAGCGCCTGCAAACTGCTCCAGTGTGTAAGGGGTCTTAAGGTTTGACCTCATATTATATGGTTTTGGTAAATCTGAAGGCAAAAAACATTAAAAATAAACAGAAAATTGTATAGTGTGTATCCAGCTTTAGTCACCACTGCCTATTCAAAATGTGAGCACACAACTTTGATTGGGTAATTCTATTTTATGTTTTTGTGACATGTTTGATTTACAGTTGCACCGCTGGATCAGTATAACACTACAGACAATTGATTAGTACTGGGTCAATTGATCAAAATTTGTATTCAAGATTTACAGCATTCACCCAAGATTTACATTTTTCATATCAACTGAAAAAAATTAAGATTGGGGGAAAACGGTGTGAATCTTGCATGAAAATATTGATAACCCCATGTGTAGAAAATTGTAGATAAAAAGGTATAAAACATACATGCAAACAGTTGCAGTTGAGGACACTGCCTGGAGAGCACTGCAACCGTAATCAATGTGCAGGCTCCTGCAGATTCTTCCCCTAGCCCAAGGTCTATGTGGAGCTACAGACCTTTTGTTATGAAGCCGGAGTAGGTAATCAATGGACTACAAGTGCAGTGACATCACTGCAATTGTGCTCCCCTGAGATCTGTCAGTCCCTCTGCTGGGTTTACTTTAGTAAAAGACTGTTTACCCAGCACAGTACAATTAAATTTCAGCAAATTTACTTTGCAAAGCGAATGTTAAGAAATAAGGTGAACCTGTACCCCCCTTATATCCAATCACATGCAAGGGAAGTTAAAGCAGAACTTAATTTCAACATACATACATACTGCTCATATAGTATATAAGTGGTCATCACGGCTGCCATTTAACTCCTTATTGTGCCAGCATTTTATTACAGATGAAATCTTCATTTTAACCTTTAAATCCGTTCTTTGCTTTTATTCAACTTCAGGTTCTGCGGCAGTCAGCGTCGCACGGCCGTTTTCTATCTCTGCCGCCTATCTTTTCAACGGCCCATTGTAGTTCTTTAGCCACTTCAAGACCGCAATACATACACATATTTATATATATATATATATATATATATATATATATATGTGTGTATGTATTCTATATTCACATATAGCAGCTTTTAAGTGGCTTACCGGGGTTATGGCTGAAGCCTTCAGCCATAACTAAGTTCTTTTTTTATCACCTGGGGATCCTTTTTCTAAAAAAGCAATCTGAGCAGCCGATTGGCCACTGGATCGCTTTTAGAAGCAGCCCCCCACCAGTGTTTTTCGGGCCTACTGTTCTTACCGGCGAGTCCAGGAAACGATCCGACGGCTCGTGAGGCTGGTCACAGAAGTGAGAAGACAGAAGATAGTCTCTGATCCCCTCTACGATCTAGGAGGACTGGAGCAAGGTCATTAAAAGGTATCACCACGAACGTTATAGCGAGAGCAATAATTCTAGCGCTAGACCTGTGTAACTCTAAACAGGTAACCTGTAAAAATGTTTAAAGCATCGCCTATGGAGATATTGTAGTCTGTCGCCATTCCATGAGCATGCAAAATTTTAAAGCATGACATGTTGTTCGGTATTTATTTACTCAACGTAACATCATCTTTTTATTTTACCAAAAAGTTGGGTTACTTACCTGAACCCGTTCGGTCCATCGACGAGAACAAGCCTAGCAGCTCCAGCCGCTGTCTCGGGTTCTCATTGGATAGATTGATAGCAGCATGAGCCATTGGCTCCCGCTGCTGTCAATAAGATTCAGTGACATGGTAGATGGGGGGCAGGGGCGAGTTCTGCTTCTGTGTCAATGGACACAGCAGCAGGAGTGCCCCCATGGAAAGCGGCTCTCCGTGGGGCCACTCAATGAAGAGGAGAGACCAGGAGTGCCGCCGGGGGACTCCAGAAAAAAGGAGGATCGGGGCCACTTTGTGCAAAACCCTTGCACAGAGCAGGGAAGTATAACATAACATGTTTGTTATTTAAAAAAAAAACAAAAAATAACAAAAAAACTTTACAATCACTTTAAGTGGCTAGACTACACTGGTGGCGTGTTCACGTTATTCAGTGTCGGAGCAGGCTTTCTTGCTAGACTGCTCTGACACTGATCTCTTATGGGTCTCATACTGAGCCCAAACATATACTTGTCACACGTCCCTTACTGCTGGAGCACAGCATTATGGGACATGTAGTCCCTTGTTCAATGCATTCATCTCTAGAAAGCCTTCATTTAGGGAAAGAAAGAATGAACTGGTCATGTGACCCTGACTTTTTACTTCTTTTTAAAAAGGTATTTCTGGAGGCTTGTTCAATGTTAGACATATAGACAACTGATTAAGAGAAGGGGAGGGTGTCATTGGCATTATTAAGTATAATACTCACTAGAGCTCCACTAATATATATATATATATATATATATATATATATATATATATATATATATATATATATATATATATATATATATATATATATATATATATATATATAAAAACACAGGATGTTTGCTAGTATGATTGGATATTCAAAGTGAACAAGTGTTACCCTATTCATGAACATTCATTCTGCAAAGTAAACAAACACTTTCTAAGCTGAGAATTCAGTTTGCCAAGGAAGCAACCTTCATTCTTTTAGTAAATCAACCCCAATGTTTCACTATGCACATATATGACTGTTTTTCTTGTGTGAGTTCTCACATGGTTGTACAGCAAAACAGTCATTCATTAAATGCAAATGTTTAATTTTCTTTACAGTTTTCCACTGTAATGGCAATGAACCCAGGTCATTAACTGAGCCTTCACTGTTTACCCTACATCTTAAATGGAACGAAACCCCATTTTCGAGCACCACCTGCTTGTTGATAAGATCTTCCAAATAAGGTACAAAATCTCCTTTGGCCAACCTCATTGCTTCATATACATCCTTGTCACCATGGGATTCCCAGAGGGCTCTTCAGCACCCATTGAAATTTTAGGATGACTTAAAAAAAAAAAAAAAACACCACATAAACAAATACACACTATTCACAATATCAAAGTTGCGTTCTAAAAAAAAAATATATATTTAAAAATGTTTGATCTAAAGATCATTTCTAACTCTACTGCATTTTAAAAGGTTAAACAGAAGAAAAACAACTTTCAAAAAAGTGCAGTCTGTAAACATAAGTGTCCTTTTTCTGTCTAGCAGAGTGTACATATTTTTGCACTGCAGATCTGTACTGTATAGGCTGGAGGTCTGTAGTAATCTGCTATGCCAACCAACAGTGTGGAACAGCTCATTAGTCAGTGACCGGCACAGACTAGAAACAAGCCAGGGACATCAACAGATGACTGGGCAGTGCGCAGGATATAGATATAAACGGTCTGTAAAAGTCTGCCTCTGCAAAAACAAAAGATGCATGAACAGTAAAGCTTACTGTTCTTACTTATAATGCAAGAGGGGACAAGATCTATATTTCTTGCATAAACAGTTACACAAAGCAGTCAAAAACTGGGTGCACAGGGGAATGGAAGGATTCAAGTCTCCACCAAGTACTTAATGGCAAACTCCTTGGTCCTTGGATACATCAAGCACTGATGATATGCAACTACATTTTATCTTTAGACAACATTTTACGCTAGTGGAAGTATAATCTTCCATATAAAATGTACCTATCACAGGTTTGCTCTTATTTTGTACGTTGAACCCCCCCAAAAAAGCAGTAAAATGTAGACTTTTAGTCTGTAACATGACTGATGTCACAGGATGAGGAAACTGCTACATTGCTACTGTGCAAAGACATAAGAAACAAAAGTATGTTAATGTTCATTGAGACAATACCACTCAGTCTTTATCTAGAAGTATCAGCTACAAATGTTTTCTTGAAGAAGGCCTAGGATTAACAGTGACAGAATAGGGAAAATTAAGACTTTTTTTTTTCTACATTCATTACACCGATTCTGGATATTCACCAGTAGGGAATAGCAAAATTGTGAGATAAAGTAGCTGATATCATCTACATAATCAAAATATGTCCATAAACCCACAGGTGTGATTCTTGGGGATTTGTTTTACACGACATGTGAAGGTCAGACAAGAATACTTAATTGTATGAATGCTCCATCTGTCCTTCGATGCGTTCCAGCACCACTTGGCAATCCTGCACAACTGACATTTTCGAAAGGCTGTCTTCAACTGGAAGTGCAGCGGCAGCTTAGCAATCATTTTAGGAAATGTTCTTTGTTACGTTTAAAAGGATTATAGCTTTTTTTAAACAGTTTACTAAATTCTACAGTGGATATAAGTGTTTTACATATATAATCCATTAATACAGTCCGTTCCATTTTACTGCATCGTTCATATGAGTGTTGACATTTGAACAAGGCATAGTGTGGTACAAACAATGAAGCAAACGTAGTTATTGATGTAGTGTATCGTTAACCATGTAGTCTAATGGTAAAATGCAGGTCCTTCTGTCAGTCAGACAAATAGTGACAAAACTCCCAGGTCCTGGAGCTGTGTCCTTACCAAGATGTCCCAACCTTTATTGGCCTGCGGGTTCCTGGGAGATGGGTGCATTATACCCGTCACTGTAACATCTGATCCCTCCCCAGCCAGAGCCTTTCTAGCACGCTGCTCAGAAAACTTGCCCACTCCAACCACCAACTTAACCCCAAGTGCCTTGACAGCTTGGCATAAGGCTTCATCACAGATATCCAGAAGTACATCTCTCTGAGCTTTAGGAAGATCCATTGGGGTCAGGTTTTTTCCCGCCTGGTTCATGAATATGAGAGGGCAATGGTTGTGGACATAGCAATGCTGGAAAAAGTGTTCAGGTTGCCCACAAAGAGATTTGAAAAGACCCCAAAATCGAGCACCACTGACTTCACTATGGGGACATTCAAACCCACGAATGGGCCTTTTTGGATGCTCAATTTCAGGCTTATAAACATGGCCCTCAATTTGAAGCCAGTCACGCACGTGTTTAACTTCCCCAAAAGGAACCTGAGAAGTAAAAAGAAGAAAGTTATTGGCTGTCTGCTAGACTTCAAGAATAAAATACATTTACTGTTGCAGTGTTTGTAAATATGACATTTAATAACCAAACCATACAATATTTACAAAAACGACGCTGCTCTTTTGCAGACGTGCAGATGTGCCATTCATGCCTTATAGCACCTACATGCATCAGGTGTGGGAAATCACATGGGGAAAAAGGACCATGTGATTTCTGTGCAGCTGCAATTTTAAATAAGTGCAGGGACGCTTTCCCTGCATTTTCTTGCAGGTACAGCAGCCTATTTAAATGAATGGCCTGCTGTGCCCATGTAAATCTGAGCCACAAAAAAGGGATTTTTATAACAGCTTACCTGTAAAATCCTTTTCTTGGAGTACATCACGGGACACAGAGCGACTTAGTCATTACTAATGGGTTATATAGTTTACCTTCAGGTGCTGGCACTGGCAACTTCCAAACCGGAAGTACCCTCCCCTATATAAGCCCCTCCCATCCGGGAGCACCTCAGTTTTGTAGCAAAGCAATAAGTGTCCCAAAAAGAGGGGTGGGAGCTCTGTGTCCCGTGATGTACTCCAAGAAAAGGATTTTACAGGTAAGCTGTTATAAAAATCCCTTTTTCTTTTTCGTACATCACGGGACACAGAGCGACTTAGTCATTACTAATGGGACGTCCCAAAGCAATGCCAAATGAGGGGAGGGATACATAAGCTGGGCGCCATCAGGCATGAGGATCTTTTGCGGCCTGCAACACACTGCGCCCAAAGGCGACATCCTCCTGACTTCTAACGTCTACCTGGTAGAATCTAGTAAACGTGTGTACTGAAGACCATGTTGCGGCCTTACAGACTTGAGCCAGGGAGGCCTGGTGATGCACTGCCCATGAAGTTCCAACTGCTCTTGTGGAGTGCGCCCTAACTTTGAATGGAGGCGGTCTCTTTCTCAAGCCATAGGCTTGTATTATGACCTGTCGAATCCACTTGGCTAAAGTAGATTTTGATGCTGCCTGACCCTTTCTGGGGCCTTCCGGCAGAATAAACAAAGTATCCGTTCTGCGAATCTGAGCAGTGGCTTTTAGATAAGCTTTAACTGCTCTTACTACATCCAAAGAATGCAATAACTTTTCCTCTACCGAGCTAGGTTTGGGGAAAAAAGGAAGAACCACATCTTGGTTCAAATGAAACCTCGATACCACCTTAGGAAGAAAGGCTGGATGAGGACGTAATACTACTCTGTCCTTATGGACAACCAGATATGGCTCCTTACAGGACAAGGCGGCTAATTCCGATACTCTTTTAGCCAAACAAATGGCTACTAAGAAAATCAATTTCCTGGTGAGAAGAACAAAGGAAATGTGTTGCAATGGTTCAAACGGTTGTTTCTGTAGAACCGACAGAACCAGGTTTAAGTCCCATGGACATATGGGAATACTAACCGGAGGGCTAATACGCATCACTCCTTGTATGAAAGCTTTGACTAGTGAATGCGAAGCCAAGGGCCTTTGAAAAAATATTGACAAGGCCGAAATCTGACCCTTGATAGTACTCAAGGCCAGCTTCCTATCTACAGCCCACTGTAGGAAGTCCAAAATCCTACCTATTACGTACTTACGTGGATGCCATTTCTTGGCCTCACACCATGTAATGTACGCCTTCCAGATCCTATAATAGATCTGCCTGGATACCGGCTTCCTGGCATTGATCATGGTAGATACCACAGGATTAGAGAGCCCTCTCTTTTTCAGAATGTGGGCTTCAATAGCCAGGCCGTCAAACCTAGGGCTGGTAAGGAAGGGTGGTATATCGGTCCTTGCGACAGCAGGTCCGGACGATGTGGGAGGGTCCAAGGACTCCTCACTGACATTTTTACAATCTCCGCGTACCATGCCCTTCGGGGCCACGCTGGAGCCACCAGAATCACTGGTTTCTTTTCTACCCTGATTCTGCGGATTATTCGCGGTAACAATTGTGGCGGTGGGAATGCATATATCAGCTTGAACTGATCCCAAGGGAACACTAGGGCATCCGAGCCGCAAGCTAGGGGATCCCTTGTGCGAGACACAAATCTGTCCACCTTTGCATTGAATCTGGATGCTAGCAGATCTACATCCGGTGTTCCCCACCACTGGCATATTGCCTGGAAAACCTCGGGGTGAAGAGACCATTCCCCCGGGCATAATTGCTGGCGACTTAAAAAGTCCGCTTTCCAATTTTCCACTCCTGGGATGAAAACCGCGGATATGGCTGGGACATATCTTTCTGCCCATTCCAGGATGCAATTCGCTTCCCTCTGGGCTGCACGACTCCTGGTGCCACCCTGGTGATTGATATATGCCACTGCTGTGGCATTGTCTGATTGAATTCTGACAGGGGACCCTTGGAGTTTGGATGTCCATGCTACTAGGGCATACCGGGCTGCTCGTATCTCTAAGAGATTGATGGGCAGGGCCTTCTCTGCTTCTGACCACTTGCCCTGGAGAGACCATTGCTCCAGTACTGCCCCCCAGCCTATGAGGCTGGCATCTGTAGTGACCACCTTCCAAGAAACCGGACTGAAGGGTTTCCCTTTTTCCAGATTCTGGGGCACCAACCACCAATGGAGGCTCTTGCGAACGGAAGGGGACAGGGACATTGGTAAGTCTAAAGCCTGAACTTTTTTGTTCCAGGCTGACAGTATGGCCCTTTGCAAATTCCTTGAATGGAATTGACCGTAGGGTACTGCTTCGAATGAAGCCACCATTTTTCCCAGCAGCCTCATGCACCGGCGTATGGATGGTTTTCTTTTTGTACCCACTAAGTGGGTCAAATCTTTTAAAGACGACACCTTCTCTGGAGGTAAGAAAATCTTTCTCTGATTTGAATCCAGCCTTAGCCCTAAGTATTCCAGACTTTTGACTGGTCTTAGAGCTGACTTGTCCCGGTTGATAATCCAACCGTGATATTCCAGATACTTGATTGTCTTGTGAATAGCTACTTCCAGCTTTTCCACTGAGTGGTCTATTAGTAGCAGGTCGTCTAGATATGCCATTATCGTTACACCTTGTGTTCTTAGATTGGCCAATAGTGGGGCCAGAATTTTTGTGAACACTCGTGGTGCTGTGGCCAGACCGAAAGGTAAGGCTCTGAACTGAAAATGGCGCCCTTCTACTGCAAAGCGTAGAAATTTCTGGTGGGCCGGAAAGATGGGAATATGCAGATAAGCATCCCTTATGTCGATCGAGGCTAACCATTCCTGCCCTTGTAGGGCGGTGGCCACCGATCGGATCGACTCCATCCGAAAAGTCCTGATATTTAGGAACTTGTTTAGCCCTTTTAGATTTAATATGGGCCTCACGTCCCCATTTGGTTTGGGGACTGAGAAAAGGTTCGAGTAAAACCCAAATCCGCTTTCTTCCAGGGGAACCTTCATGATTACACCTTGGAGCAATAGTTGTTCTAGTGCCAGAAGGAGGGATCCTCTCTTCTGGGGATCTCTTGGCACGTTTGACCTCATAAATTGGGCAGGAGGAGGAGTGTCTTTTAACTCCAGCTTGTATCCCAGACTTACTGCGGAGAGCACCCATCTGTCTCTGATGGTGTCCCGCCAGGTCTCTGTGAACAACTGAAGTCTTCCCCCCACCCGATTGAGTGGGGGCAACGCTTCATGACTTGGGGGGAGGTTTTGTACCTCTCTTGATCCAGGGTTTCTTGTTACCCTGTGATTGTCCCTGATTTCTGCCCCCTGAATTTGACCGCGGAGGCCGTCGGAACTGTTTCACAGCCGATGTGCCAGGGACTGGAGAAGTAGGCCTCTTAAAAGAAGGACTTCTCCTTTTGTTCTTAACCGGTAAGAGTGAACTTTTACTGGCAGAAATTTTCTGGATATATTTGTCCAGATCTTCTCCAAATAAGCGTTCTCCATGAAATGGGAAGCTAACCAGCAATTTCTTACAGGGAGCTTCAGCAGACCAGTTTTTGAGCCATAGAAGCCTACGCATATGTACTACAGACAGCGTAAAGCGGGAGGCCTGTTGGATTGTATCCTTTATGGCGTCCACCGCAAAACACAAGGCTCTAGGCAGGTCAGCTAGGGCAAGAGCCTGCTGATCTGGTAAGTCCCTTAAGACTTGTTTCAACTGATCTTTCACCGCTTGGCAGACTCCAATCGCTGCTACCGCAGGTTGTGTCACCATGCTTGCTGTAGAGAAAGCAGATTTTAGTAAAGACTCCAATTTTTTATCTATTGGTTCTTTGAACATTGGAACATTATCTACTGGACATGTCAGTGATTTGTTCACAGAAGAGATGGCTGCGTCCACTGTAGGGACCCTCCATTTTTTTATGAACTTATCCTCCATGGGATAGATCACCGGAAATCTCTTGGGGGGAGCAAATATTTTATCAGGATGCTCCCAATCCTGGTAAATAAGCCCTTCTAATAAAGGGTGGATTGGGAAGGAACAGACAGTTTGGGGAGCTTTTAGCGACCCCAGCGAGGAAACCGTAGTGGTTGATGGTTCCGCCAGAGGCATTTTAAATGCTGATCGGACCATGTTAGTCAGAGACTGAACCCATAATCTTTCAGCCTGAGATGCTGAGAAAGGTTCTTCCACTGTTGATTCCTCCATAACTGAATCAACCTCATCCTGATCCCCTTCAGGTAGGTCGATCCCTGTGTGGGGCTGTTCCTCCACTAACAGGCACTCTGAAGGAGGAGACGGAGATCGGACGCGCTTTCCCTGTGACAGGGAAGCAGCGATCAATGCTGTTAATCTCTCTTCCAATCCTCCCAGAGTTGAGGATAAAACCTCCTCTGTTATATATACAGGAGCAGGTGGACTGGGGACAGCCGCAGCACCAGGCACTCCTGCGGGGTTCCTACGGCTACTGACCTCTGAATTCTCAGGGGAGATTGGCGCAGTACAAGCATGCCCAATATCCTCAGAGCCTGATGGAGACCCCTTTGGCTTCCTGGAAGACTCATTTCCGGAGCGTCTGGACGACATATCCTTTAAGCACAAAGCTGAGGTATTCCCGTCGTCATACACCAATTTTGCTGGTAATAGTCTAACACAGTTGCTGCTATATACCAGCTGGTGTCCACTAAAGTGCCTTTCTATGGGGATGCCTGCATCAACCGCCTCTGTGTGCCACTGTTTGTTGCTAGCTCTGTTTGCATCCAGCTGACACTTGTACTGTGTCTTTTATACAAGCTGGGACGCCTGCACATGCGCAGAAGCGCCGCGCATCGAGCGTCATCCACCCGCCCCTTTTTTTTCATAGGAGGCGCGTGCGCCCGTGCACCATTGGCGCCCTTTTCGAAAACCAAACAGGGACTAGGAGCCAGGGCCCTTTTTGCCGGAGGGCCTGTGCGGTGGATGAGCGCAGCAACAGGGCAGAGGAAGTGGATTCCCACAGAGAAACTTACCAACTGCCTGGATCTTTTGACTTGAGAAAACCAAAGATCCACATGACAAGAAAAAATGGACCACAGCGGCCTCTAGTGGTTTAACACAGGTACCGCGGTCCTCTTTTTTTTTTTTTTCTTGACTACTATTAAAATTTTACATTTTTCAGTAGTTACAGGCATACACAGATATTAGCGGGAATACCGTTCGGTAACAGACAGAAAGACAAATTAGGCTTGGGGGTCCCCCAATAGAACCAAGTTCCTGGGGGCCCCCACTTACCTGTTCCCCGCCGCAGGACTCTGTTTGGTCCACAGAAGCCCAAACTTCACCTATCACGGCAGGCATTGTAATTAAACCTTCAGGGACCGGGTTCCCAAGGATTCCACTCCCCTGGACCTGTATAGCACCCTGCACAGAAAACATCTTGGTCGTGGGTATGACCAGAGCTCTGGATCCCAGGGTCCAGCCCTCCTAAGAGAGGCATTACAGGCAAAACCTTGCTCTTCTGTTGCAAGGCCCGGGTACCGACCATTTAGCTATGAAGCTTTTTTGGTGGGATCCGGAACAGCTTACTAAGGCCCGTAAAAGAACCTGTACGCAAGCCCAGGAAAACACATGTTACTCTTTGGCCAACACCTTAGACACTGGCAAAAAACTGAGGTGCTCCCGGATGGGAGGGGCTTATATAGGGGAGGGTACTTCCGCTTTGGAAGTTGCCAGTGCCAGCACCTGAAGGTAAACTATATAACCCATTAGTAATGACTAAGTCGCTCTGTGTCCCGTGATGTACGAAAAAGAAAATGTGACAGTGTGAACTTAGCCTAAGTCCCTATGCTTATGCATACAGTGGGGGAAAAAGTATTTGATCCCTTGCTGAATTTGTATGTTTGCCCACTGACAAAGAAATGATCAGTCTATAGTTTTAATGGTAGGTTTATTTTAACAGTGAGAGACAGAATAACAAAAAAATACAGAAAAGAGCATTTCAAAAAAGGTATTAATTGAAGTGCATTTTAATGAGTGAAATAAATATTTGACCCCTTCGCAAAACATGACTTCGTACTTGTTGGCGAAACCCTTATTGGCAATCACAGAGGTCAGACGTTTCTTGTAGTTGGCCACCAGGTTTGCACACATCGCTGGAGGAATTTTGTCCCACTCTTTTTTGCAGATCCTCTCCAAGTCATTAAGGTTTCGAGGGTGACATTTGGTTACTCGAACCTTTCGCTCACTCCACATATTTCCTATGAGATTAAGGTCTGGAGACTGGCTTCTTCTTGATCCACTCCTGTTGCCTTGATCGTGTGTTTTGGGTCATTGTCATGCTGGAATACCCATCCATGACCCATTTTCAATGCCCTCGCTGAGGGAAGGAGGTTCACACCCAAGATTTGATTGTACATGGCCCCCGTCCATCGTCCCTTTGATGCAGTGAAGTTGTCCTGTCCCCATAGCAGAAAAAAAAACCCTCAAACCATAATGTTTCCACCTCCATGTTTGCCGGTGGAGATGGTGTTCTTGGGGTCATAGTCAGTATACCTCCTCCTCCTTCCTCCTCCAAACACGGCGAGTTGAGTTGATGCCAAAGAGCTTGATTTTGGTCTCATCTGACCACAACACTTTCACCCAGTTCTCCTCTGAATCTTTCAGATGTTCATTAGCAAACTTTAGATAGGCCTGTACATGTCTTCTTGAGCAGAGAAACCTTGTGGGCGCTGCAGGATTTCAGTCCTTTACGACGACTATGGTCCCAAATGCCTTGAGATCATTGACAAGATTCTCCCGTATAGTTTTGGGCTGATGATGATTGAAACTCATGGCGAGATCTTGCATGGAGCCACAGACCGAGGGAGATTGAGTTATTTTGTGTTTCTTCCATTTGCGAATAATTGAACCAACTGTTGTCACCCTCTCACCAAGCTGCTTGGCGATGGTCTTGTTGCCCATTCCAGCCTTGTGTAGGTCTAAAATCCTGTCCCTGACATCCTTGGACAGCTCTTTGGTCTTGGCCATGGTGGAGAGATTGGAATCTGATTGATTGCTTCTGTGGACAGGTATCTTTTATACAGGTAACAAGCTGAGATTAGGAGCACTCCCTTTAAAAGGTGCTCCTAATCTCAGCTCGTTACCTGTATAGAAGACACCTGGGAGCCAGAAATCTTGCTGATTGATGAGATTAAATACTTATTTCACTCATTAAAAATTTATGGATTCTTTTGTTGTTATTCTGTCTCTCACTGTTAAGATAAACTCACCATGAAAATTATAGACTGATAATTTCTGTCAGTGGGCAAACGTACAAATGCAGTAGGGGATCAAATACTTTTCCCCCCTCACTGTATATACAAAGTTCAGATGCCCGACATGATCACTCAGTGACCCTTCTATGCTTCTCGTGCCAAAGTTAACGGTAAAATCTTCATGGATGCTTTGGTTTTCTGCACTTTTCACATCATTTAAGCTGTTATCAGTACTTTAAAATCACCCTTTCCTTTTCCCAAAACAGGGTAATGTAAATGGGTCACTTAACTCCCCCCATTCAGCAAAATATACTAGCATATACTAGCCTACTTTTTGAAAATTCTAGTTGTCTGGTTATTATGTTAACTATCTTCAATGATTTCAGAGATACTAATCCAAAAATGCACAGGAGTAGATGTTTTTCATTCTCTTCCTACATAATTATTCAGTGTACGTCTCAAATGTAAGGGTAGTTTTGAATTATCCCAAGCTTTTACATGCACTGATGAATAACCAAGCTTTTACATGCATTGATGTGGCTAGTAAAACATATGTTGTACTTACTGTAAAATCTATTTCTTGGAGTCCATTGAAGGACACCAATTCCAATTGGATTATACTGCTGCCTACTGGACTAAAAACTGTAAGTCAGCCCCTGTATAACCCCTCCTCTATTCAGTATTCCTCAGGTTATGATAAAGCAGAACGAAGGGCAAGAGCAAAAACAGAGGTGCTACCTGTGTAACTCGTGGACTCCCAAAAATGGATTCTATAGCAAGTATCCAAATCATATTCTCTCTCTCATCCATTGACGAATTTAGGAATTCTGATAGTCGAGACCCCCAAAAGCAGTAAAAACTGAGGAGTGGGCAACAGCCACGAGCAAGCCCACAAGAAGGCAGTAGGAACTGTCTGCAACTCCGAACCACCTCAAAGATCAATGCCTACATTTGAACCAGATAAGCTGAAGTTCTCTGCAAGACAGGGGAAACTGCCAACAAGAGAAGATCAGACAGGATCAACCTCATTCTTAAGACCAGGACATCAATGCCAGGGGGAATGAATCCACCCGATAGAACAGCGAGTCTGAACCAGCAAGAGGCCGTGCACTAAGAAACCACAAAAACAAGCAGAGTATAACAGATAAACATTGGGGGAAGCCCTCAAGAGAACAGGTCCCCAGAGGGAACTTTGGACAAAACCAAGTGCACAAACAAAGACAAGCCAGGCTACACAAGAAGGCTCAAGCCTTACACTCCTAACCCTTAGAATTCAAGGAAAATTCAATTCCTATTGTGCAAAAGCCCATAGGAATTGAGAAGTGACCCCCCTGAGATTAGTAGAGAACTCAGGGGTACAATCCTACAAAAAGTTAGCCTGACTGGAAATATGTAGGATGCATGAGAGACCCCCCAGAGGGATAGGAAGGGCTAAGTAGGGTTTTCACCAGACTAGTGAAAGGTAGCATGACAAGAAAAGGAAGATAAAACAAAAATGCATCAACTTAAACACACTGAGCTGTCTATGGGACATGGCAGAAGAACTCTGCAGGACCAGCCCAACCAGGTCCCCAATAAAAGAGGAAACCATCTGTTCTCGGGGTCCAGGCTGAAGCTCTAGTTATGAGGACTCTCTAGCAGGTAAGGCTCCCCGTAGGATAGGGAAGAGAGACTTCCTTGAAGAGGCTGAGGGGCCCGGTCCTTGTTTAGGTAGGACAGTTTGAACTAGTCCCAGCTGACCCTGTAGTTTAAAGGAATTCCTTTAAAAAGAGAAGGGATGCTGCAGATTACCATGTACCAAGAAAGATTTAACAGTACCCAAGGACAGAGTGAGTGTTTGGATGGGGTGAAACTTCAAAACCTTAACTGGACAGGGAAAAGGGGTCCTGGGATGTGGAGAACCCAAGGAAACCTAGAGAGTTGCGTTGGCTAAAATGGGTGTTCTCTGCACCCAAATAATACATAGGTAAACTACCAAGAACTCACACAGATGCACACTCAGCCCCCCACTTAACCACTTAAGCCCCGGACCATTTGGTAGCTAGAGGACCAGAGGTGATTTCAGAATTTTGCACTGCGCTGCTTTAACTGTAAATTGTGCGGACATGCAATGTTGTACCCAAACAAAATTTGCGTCCTTTTCTTCCCACAAATAGAGCTTTCTTTTAATGGTATTTGATTGCCTCTGCGATTTTAATTTTTTGCAATATAAAAGCGGAAATAGACCGAAAATTTAGAAAAAAAAATTTGAAAAAATGGTGAGTATTTTACAGCTCTCATTTGTTTTTGAAAATGAAGAAAGACATTTTTTTTTTTTTTTTCAATTTTCAAAACTTTGTGACAAAAAGCGAGATCTGCAAAATACTCACAATACCTCTCTGCAAATAGCTTGGGGTGTCTATTTTCCAAAATGGGGTCATTTGGGGGGGGGGGGTTTTGTGCCATCTGGGCATTCCATGGCCTCCGAAACTGTGATAGGCAGTGAGAAGTGAAATTAAAAATTTACACCCTTAGAAAGCCTGAAGGCGGTGCTTGGTTTTTGGGGTCCCGTACACGGCTAGGCTCCCAAAAAAACTCACACATGTGGTATCCCCGTACTCAGGAGAAACAGCAGAATGTATTTTGGGGTGTAATTCCACATATGCCCATGGCATGTTTGAGCAATATATCATTTAGTGACAACTTTGTGCAAAAAATACTATTTTTTTTTAATTTATTTATTTCCGCAACTTGTGTCAACATATAAAATATTCCATGGACTCGACATGCCTCTCAGTATATAGCTTGGGGTGTCTACTTTCCAAAATGGGGTAATTTGGGGGGGTTTTGAACTGTTCTGGCATTTTATACACAACATTAGGAAGCGTACATCCACTCTTCTAACCACTTGAAGACAAAGCCCTTTTTGACACTTTTTGTTTACATGAAAACATTTTTTTTGTTTGCAAGAAAATTATGTTGAACCCCCAAACATTATATATATTTTTAAAGCAAAGGCCCTACAGATTAAAATGGTGGGTGTTGCATTTTTTTTTTCTACACAGTATTTGCGCAGCGATTTTTCAGACGCATTTTTTGGGGAAAAAATACACTTTTTTAAATTTTAATGCACTAAAACACACTATATTGCCCAAATGTTTGATGAAATAAAAAAGATGATCTTAGGCCGAGTACATAGATACCAAACACGACATGCTTTAAAATTTCGCACAAACGCGCATTGGCGACAAACTACATACATTTTTAAAAGCCTTTAACAGGTTACCCCGTTAGATTTACAGAGGAGGTCTACTGCTAAAATTACTGCCCTCGATCTGACCTTCGCGGTGATACCTCACATGCATGGTGCAATTGCTGTTTACATATGACGCCAGACCGACGCTTGCGTTCGCCATTGGGCAAGAGCAGGGCAGGACAGGGGTGCTTTTTATTATTATTAATTTTGCTTTTTTAATTTTATTTTTAAATTGTTCCTTCCATATTTTTTTTTTTATCATTTTTATTGTTATCTCAGGGAATGTAAATATCCCCTATGATAGCAATAGGTAGTGACAGGTACTCTTTTTTGAAAAAACTGGGGTCTTCTAGACCCTAGATCTTTCCTCTGCCCTCAAAGCATCTGACCACACCAAGATCGGTGTGATAAAATGCTTTCCCAATTTCCCAATGGCGCTTTTTATATCGGGGGGGGGGGCATTCCCTCCCACTGCTTGTAAAAGCAGTCCAGAGGCTAATTAGCCACTAGGATTGCTTTTACAGGAAAGCTGGCCGCTGGCTGAAAAGAATGATACCAAGATGATACCTAAACCCGCAGGCATCATTCTGGTATAAACATTCAAAGTCCAGCAACATACCAGTACGTTGCTGGTCCTTGTTGGACATGTATTGTAATCTTTTTTTTTCATGCAGCCAGTTGGCTGAACGAAAAAATAGGATTTTTATAACAGCTTACCTGTAAAATCCTTTTCTTGGAGTACATCACGGGACACAGAGCGACATAGTCATTACTAATGGGTTATATAGATACCGTCAGGTGCTGGCACTGGCAACTTCCAAAACCGGAAGTACCCTCCCCTATATAAGCCCCTCCCATCCGGGAGCACCTCAGTTTTGTAGCAAAGCAATAAGTGTCCCCAAAGAGGGGCGGGAGCTCTGTGTCCCGTGATGTACTCCAAGAAAAGGATTTTACAGGTAAGCTGTTATAAAAATCCTATTTTCTTTCTCGTACATCACGGGACACAGAGCGACATAGTCATTACTAATGGGATGTCCTAAAGCAATGCCAAATGAGGGGGGGGATACACCATATATAAGCTGAGCGCTATCAGACATGAGGATCTTTTGCGGCCTGCAACACACTGCGCCCAAAGGCGACATCCTCCTGACTTCTAACGTCCACCTGGTAGAACCTAGTAAACGTGTGAACTGAAGACCATGTTGCGGCCTTACAGATTTGAGCCAGGGAGGCCTGGTGATGCACTGCCCATGAAGTTCCAACTGCTCTCGTGGAGTGCGCTCTAACTTTGAACGGAGGCGGTCTCCTTCTCAAGCCATAGGCTTGTATTGTGACCTGTCGAATCCACTTGGCTAAAGTAGATTTTGACGCTGCCTGACCCTTTCTGGGGCCTTCCGGCAGAATAAACAAAGTATCCGTTCTGCGAATCTGAGCAGTGGCTTTTAGATAAGCTTTAACTGCTCTTACTACATCCAAAGAATGCAATAACTTTTCCTCTACCGAAGTAGGTTTGGGGAAAAAAGAAGGAAGAACCACATCTTGGTTCAAATGAAACCTCGATACCACCTTAGGAAGAAAGGCTGGATGAGGACGTAACACTACTTTGTCCTTATGGATAACCAGATATGGCTCTTTACAGGACATAGCTGCTAATTCCGATACTCTTTTAGCCGAACAAATGGCTACTAGAAAAATCAATTTCCTGGTGAGAAGCACCAAGGAAATATGCTGTAATGGTTCAAATGGTTGTTTCTTTAAAACGGACAGAACCAAGTTTAGATCCCATGGACATATGGGAATATTAACCGGAGGACTAATACGCATCACTCCTTGTATAAAGGCTTTGACTAGTGAATGCGAAGCCAAGGGCCTTTGAAAAAATATTGACAAGGCCGAAATCTGACCCTTGATAGTACTCAAGGCAAGCTTCCTATCTACAGCCCATTGTAGGAAGTCCAGAATCCTACCTATTACGTATTTACGTGGATGCCATTTCTTGGCCTCCCACCAGGCGATGTACGCCTTCCAGATTCTATAGTAGATCTGCCTGGATACCGGCTTCCTGGCATTGATCATGGTAGATACCACAGCATTAGAGAGCCCTCTCTTTTTTAGAATGTGGGCTTCAATAGCCAGGCCATCAAACCTAGGGCTGGTAAGGAAGGGTGGTATATCGGTCCTTGCGAAAGCAGGTCCGGACGATGTGGGAGGGTCCAAGGACTCCCCACAGACATTTTTACAATCTCCGCGTACCATGCTCTTCGGGGCCAGGCTGGAGCCACCAGAATCACTGGTTTCTTTTCTACCCTGATTCTGCGGAGTAATCGAGGTAACAATTGTGGCGGTGGGAATGCATATATCAGCTTGAACTGATCCCAAGGGAACACTAGGGCATCCGAGCCGCACGCTAGGGGATCCCTTGTCCAAGAGACAAACCTGTCCACTTTTGTGTTGAATCTGGATGCTAGCAGATCTACATCCGGTGTTCCCCACCGCTGACATATTGTCCGGAAAACCTCGGGATGAAGGGACCATTCCCCTGGGCATAATTGTTGGCGACTTAGAAAGTCCGCCTTCCAATTCTCCACTCCTGGAATGAATACCGCAGATATGGCTGGGACATATCTTTCTGCCCATCTCAGGATGTAATTTACTTCCCTTTGGGCTGCACGACTCCTGGTGCCCCCCTGACGATTGATATATGCCACTGCTGTGGCATTGTCGGATTGAATTCTGACAGGGGACCCTTGGAGTTTGGATGTCCATGCTACTAGGGCATACCGGGCTGCTCGTATCTCTAAGAGATTGATGGGCAGGGCCTTTTCCGCATCCGACCATCTGCCCTGGAGAGACCATTGCTCCAGTACTGCTCCCCAGCCTATAAGGCTGGCATCTGTAGTGACCACCTTCCAGGAAATCGGACTGAAGGATTTCCCTCTTTCCAGATTCTGGGGAACCAACCACCAGCGGAGGCTCTTGCGAACGGAAGGGGACAAGGACATTGGTAAGTCCAGAGCCTGAACTTTTTTGTTCCAGGCTGACAGTATGGCCCTTTGCAACTTCCTTGAATGGAATTGACCGTAGGGTACTGCTTCGAATGATGCCACCATTTTTCCCAGCAGCCTCATGCACAGGCGTATGGATGGCTGTCTTTTTGAACCCACTAAGTGGATCAAATCTCTCAAAGACGACCCCTTTTCTTGAGGCAAGAAAATTTTTCTCTGGTCTGAATCCAGCCTTAGCCCCAAGTATTCCAGACTTTTGACTGGTTTTAGGGCTGACTTGTCTCGGTTGATAATCCAACCGTGATATTCCAGATACTTGATTGTCTCGTGAACAACCACTTCTAGTTTTTCCACTGAGTGGTCTATCAGCAACAAGTCGTCTAGATATGCCATTATCGTTACACCTCGCGTTCTTAGATTGGCCAATAATGGGGCCAGAATTTTTGTGAACACTCTTGGTGCTGTGGCCAGACCGAAGGGTAAGGCTCTGAACTGAAAATGGCGCCCTTCTACCGCAAAGCGTAGAATTTTTTGGTGGGCTGGAAAGATGGGAATGTGCAAATAAGCATCTTTGATGTCGATCGAGGCTAACCATTCCTCCCCTTGTAGGGCAGTGGCTACCGATCGGATCGACTCCATCCGGAAAGTCCTGATATGTAGGAATTTGTTTAGCCCTTTTAGATTTAATATGGGCCTCACGTCCCCGTTTGGCTTCGGGACTGTAAAGAGGTTTGAGTAAAACCCGAACCCCCATTCTTCCAGGGGAACCTCTATAATTACTGCTTGGAGCAATAATTGTTCTAGTGCCAACAGGAGGGATCCTCTCTTCTGGGGATCCCTTGGCACGTTTGACCTTATAAAGCGGGAAGGAGGGGAGTTTTTTTAACTCCAATTTGTATCCCAGATTTACTGCGGAGAGCACCCATCTGTCTCGGATCGTGTCCCGCCAGGTCTCTGTGAACAACTGAAGTCTTCCCCCCCACCCGATTGGGTGGGGGCAACCCTTCATGCATTTGACTTTGGGGGAGGTTTTGTACCTCTCCTGCTCCAGGGCTTCTTGTTACCCTGCAATTGTCCCTGATTTTTACCCCCGGGATTTGACCGAGGAGGCCGTCGGAACTGTTTCACAGCCGATGTCCTAGGGACTGGAGAAGCAGGCCTCTTAAAAGAGGGACCTCTAACTCTATTTTTAACCGGCAAAAGTGTACTTTTACCGCTGGAAATTCTCTGGATATATTTGTCCAGGTCTTCCCCGAATAAGCGTTCACCATGAAATGGGAAGCTGACCAGCAATTTTTTACAGGGAGCTTCAGCAGACCAGTTTTTGAGCCATAGAAGCCTGCGCATATGTACTACAGACAGCGTAAGGCGGGAGGCCTGATGGATTGAATCCTTTATAGCGTCCACCGCAAAGCATAAGGCTCTAGGTAGATCAGCTAGGGCAAGAGCCTGCTGATCTGGCAAGTCCCTTAAGACCTGTTTCAACTGATCCTTCACTGCTTGGCAGACCCCAATAGCTGCCACTGCTGGTTGTGTCACCAATCCTGCTGTAGAAAAAGCAGATTTTAACAAGGACTCCAATTTTTTTATCTATTGGGTCCTTGAACATTTGGACATTATCCACCGGACATGTCAGTGATTTATTCACACAAGAGATGGCTGCGTCCACTGTAGGGACCCTCCATTTTCTGATGAACCTATCCTCCATGGGATAGACCACCGGAAATCTCTTGGGGGGAGTAAATATTTTGTCAGGATGCTCCCAATCCTGGTAAATGAGCCCTTCCAGTAAAGGATGGATCGGAAAGGAACAAACAGTCTGGGGAGCTTTTAGCGACCCCAACGAGGAGACAGAAGTGGATGATGGCTCCGCAAGTGGCATTTTAAATGCTGATCGGACCATATTAGTCAGGGACTGAACCCATAACCTTTCAGCATGTGATGCTGAGAACGGCTCTTCCACTGTTGATTCCTCTACAACCGAATCGACCTCATCCTGATCCCCTTCAGGTAGGTCGATCCCTGTATGGGACTGTTGCTCTGTTAACAGGCACTCTGAGGGAGGAGACGGAGATCGGGCGCTTTTCTCCTGTGACAGGGAAGCCGCGATCAATGCTGACAATCTCTCTTCCAGCCCTCCCAGAGCTGAGGAAAAAACCTCCTCTGTTACATACACAGGAGCAGGTGAACTGAGGACAGCCACAGTATCAGGTACTCCTGAGGGTGCTCTACGGTCACTAACCTCTGATTCTTCAGGGGAGACTGGTGCAGCCGAAGCATGCCCAAGATCCTCAGAGCCCGATGGAGACCCCCTATTCCTCCTGGAATTTCTAGTCCCGGAGTTTTTAGACAGCATATTCCTAAGCCACAAAGCTGAGGTATTCCAGCCGAAATACACCAGTTACTGACAATAGTCTAGCATAAATGCTGCTATAAGAAACAGTTGGTGTCTACTAATGTGCCTTTCTAGGGGATGCCTGTATCAACCGCTTGCTGTATGCCTTTTTTAAATGTTGCCAGCTCTGTCTCTGCACTCCATAGCCAGCTCACCACACAAAATTGTGGTTTTTAACATGCTGGGACGCCCGCACATGCGCAGAAGCGCTGCGGCGCGCACAGAGCGTCATCCCCCAGGCTCCGCCCCCTTTCCCGGCTCACCTCTATATATAGAGGCGTGTGCACGCGCACGGCCACGTGCGCCTTCGGCGCTAATTTCGAAAATGGAAACTAGGGACAAGAGCCAGGGCCCCTTTGCCGCAGGCCGGGGGATGGACGAGCATTGCAACATGGCAGAGGAAGCAGTTTCCCATAAGAGAACTCACCATCTGCCTGGACTCGCTCTGATGAGAAGAAACTAGTCCACATGACAAGAAACGTTCCACAGTGGCCTCTAGTGGACAAACACAGGTACCGCAGTCTAATATATTAAATATATATATATAAAAAAAATATTTTTTTTTTTTCTTGACCACCATTAAAAATTATTACATTTTTTTAGTAGTTACAGGCATGCACAGAATTTTGCGGGAATACCATTAGGTAACAGACAGAAAGACAAATTAGGCTTGGGGGTCCCCCAATAGAACCAAGTTCCTGGGGGCCCCCACTTACCTGGTCCCCTCCGCAGGACTTTGTTTGGTCCACAAAAGCCCAAACTTCACCTATCACGGCAGGCATTGTAATCAAACCTTCAGGGACCGGGTTCCCAAGGATTCCACTCCCCTGGACCTGTATAGCACCCTGCACAGAAAACATCTTGGTCGTGGGTATGACCAGAGCTCTGGATCCCAGGGTCCAGCTCTCCTAAGAGAAGCATTACAGGCAAAACCTTGCTCTTCTCTGCAAGGCCCGGGTACCGACCGTTTAGCTATGAAGCTTTTTTGGTCGGATCCGGAATAGCTTACTGAGGCCCAAAAGAACCTGTACGCAAGCTCAGTGAAAAACACATGTTTCTTCTTGGCCAACACCTTAGACACTGGCAAAAAACTGAGGTGCTCCCGGATGGGAGGGGCTTATATAGGGGAGGGTACTTCCGGTTTTGGAAGTTGCCAGTGCCAGCACCTGACGGTATCTATATAACCCATTAGTAATGACTATGTCGCTCTGTGTCCCGTGATGTACGAGAAAGAAAAGAGATTGATCGGTGGGTATGCCCACCATTAGAATACCGCCCTTCATCCACCCACTTCTAATGATGGGCATACATGCACCATTTATATATGCCGAAGCATGGGGGCATCCTCCCGCAAAAAAGTTATGCCGCGTACACATGGTCAGACTTTTCCACGGGCAAGCCTCCATCGGAATTTCGACCGTATGTACGCGGCATTAGGAGCAAAATCACTCCTCCGCCCCTGCTGCCCCAATGCTTCGGCATATATGCTTTTTTTTTTAACTGTGGTGGTGAAATCACCTCCTACATCACTGGAGTCGCAGGGATCAGGCCTGTCTCTGCGAACGCTGCAGTTATGTGTGTTGTGTTTTGTAAGTGACAGTGATCGATCGATACTGCACTTGGGTGGCCTGGGCTGGACGGAGGGGCAAAACGCAGGTGCCAGCAGGTATCTGGGCTGATCCCGCTAACACTGCGTTTTTGGGAACCCTAAACTGCTGGGGACGCTAGTATAGATCTGATCAGATCAGATATTGATCTGATCAGATACTATACCACTAAGGGGGGTGTATGCTTCACGCGTGGGTGTTAGCGCTACTGGCACTAACCTGACGCTGCCTGGGGTGTGACGCAGACCCTCTCTGATGCTAAAACCTAATTGATATCACCCGCCGGGCGATCAGGGGGTTAAACCTTTATTGTGTTATATATACGGCGGGTGCCCTGACACTATAAAAAGCAAACTAACTAACCAGCGTCACCCGTAACACTTATATGGTGATCAATGGTGAAAGGGTTAACTAGGGGCAATTAGGGGGTTAAAACCTTTATTAGATAATATATGGGGGTACCTGACGCTATAAAAACCTGCGGCGAACCTAAAAAAAATTACTGGCTACCGATCTGCATCACCGACGCTAAGACAGCGATCAGAAAAATGATCGCTTAGCGACAGTGGTGATAGAGGGTGAAAGGGTTATCTGGGGGGCGATCAAGGGGTTAAACCTTTATTAGGGGGGGGGGGTTAGGGGGCTACACTGGACCTAAAACTAAACTTTGGTGACACATTTACAGTCACAAATGTCACTGATTGCAGTGATCAGTAAATAAATGGTCACTGCAATCAGTGACACTGTGGCTGGGGGGTGATCTGGGGTGGCCTGGGGGGGGGGGGGGGGCGATTTATGTACCTATGTGTCCTGGTGTCAGTGTAGTGTTTTGTGCACTAACCTGGCATCTTCTCCTGTACGGCGCTCGGTATATGTGAGCGCCGCAGGAGAGATGACATCACTTCCTCTGCCTGTGTAAACATTACACAGGCAGGGGAAGCTCTCTCATTCGCCGGGAGCGATCGAGAGGGGGTGGCCGGAATCGAACGGCCGTCCCCTCATGCCTGATCGCTCCCGATCAGTTAACTACCGCTCACTGTAAAGAAGGGGGGTCCGATCGGACCCCCCAACTATACAAAGGCAGTCACGTAGATATACGTGATTCTGCCTGTCGGTGCCATTCTGCCGACGTATATTTACAGTGGGCGGTCGTTAAGTGGTTAAAGAAGTAGGAGTGCACCTTCATGTAAAAGGCTTTTCAGAAGAGTTGGCTAGCCTCTGGTTTTGGAGGCATTACAAGCAGAGTAGGAGTTCGACTCTGCAAGCCTAAGAGTACCTACTGCTAAGATAGATGAAAGGTAGGATTGCTATGACCTATCCCAGACCTCCTGTGTTTAAGCAGGAACACACTCCAGCCCACCGTGGCCTTTCCAATCATGGTGTCAAGAACAGGGTCGAAGAGACAACATCCCTCAAAAGGTTAACTGAGTCAAATACACTGCCAGAGTGCCCTGTGCAACTGTAAAAAATAAAATAAAAAATCAGTTCCATGAAAGACAAAAGTTTAGGTGCTTGTAACATGCCATCACAACTGGATCATAAGGCTCAGACATTTGCTCTATCCACTCCTTCAAACAGGGACTCCGTTTGAGGGAATACACTCATTCCGACAGTTTGACAGATTAAAGGCCAAGTTCACCTTGTTTTCTAAAATTCAGCTCCCCGTGTACCAATATACAATTAATGTAGCTTGGTTGCATAAAAATACCATCTTTCTTTGATTTTGAGAACAAGGCCTTACACCTTGGCCCAGGACTCGACAAACCCCGGGCGCCAGGTCGCAATTGCGACTAGAATTAGCGACCTGGGGCATCCTGTTTCCGTGCGCCCCCCTGCCGCGTCGGCCAGTAAATTGAGGCCGCGGCTTTGAGGCCTTCTGCAGTCCTACGATTCCTTCTGGAATCTGGCGCCCTCTTGTGGTGGCCGTTGGTATGACAAGACAACCTGCAATGCTAATGGAGCTTCCCCTGCCGGTTTTCCCTGATTTCAAATTATTATTTTTTGCTAGAAAACTACTTAGAACCCCCAAACACACACACATATATATTAGCAGAGACCCTAGAGAATAAAATGGTGGTTGTTGCAATATTTTATGTAACACAGTATTTGCGCAGCGGTCTTTCAAACGCATTTTTTGTGGAAAAAATACACTTTAATGAATTAAAAAACAAAATTAAAACAGTAAAGTCTTTCCATGTCCTCTGATAAAGCCCTGTGTACCATCAACAATTACCACTCTTTATGTGCAGCTGGGCTCCAGTATTTCATGGTGACCAAAAAATCACCAGAGCAATTAATAGTCACTGTGGGACACACACACACACACACACACACACACACGTGGGCAGGAAGTGGCTGCAAAGAGGCAGCAGAAGATCAGCAGCACTGGAATACTTCTTTCACCTTTTTTTTGTATCTTATTTAAAATGTCACTAAGGCTTCATTTAGATGTGCAGTTGGGTGGTAAAAATGTGCAGTAGAGACATGTTTTTGCCATCCACCAACGGCCACCCTTAGGCCCCTTTCACACTGAGGCGTTGAAAAAACGCTCCAAAATTATGGGATTTTGTACCTCTATTTTACCGCGTTCGCGGTAAAAATAGCGCTAACGCGTATGCGTTTTTACCGCGTTCGCGCTAAAAATAGCGTGAACGCGGTAAAAACGCATACGCGTTAGCGCTATTTTTTAAAATAACGCTTATGCCTATGCGTTTTTACCGCGGTTCCCATTCATTTCAATGGGGATAGGCGTCTTTTACAGCGCTATTTTATGCGCCCTAAAGTTGCTCTAAAAAAGCGGTTTGCAGGATTTTTTCCAACGCCCAGCCAGCATAACGCCTCAGTGTGAAAGCCCTCAGGGCTTTCACATTGAGAATGCTGGGGCAGGATTATTTCAGGCGTTATTACAGCGCTATTTTTAGCGCGAAAACGCTGTAAAAACGCCTCAGTGTGAAAGGGGCCTTAAGCTCCATTAGGCAGCAGATGAGGGCGTTTTACAAGCCGCAGTCACGATGCATTAGGCATAATAAGGAGTTTCCCCTTATAAACAGGTTATTGACTGGCTGCTCTGCTGTGAGTAAGTTAGGGGGCGCAAATTACTTGCCTTACCCCCGGCGCTGACAAAAAAAAAGCCTGGCTCCTAACTTTTTTAGCTGGCTCCTAGATTCAAAGCAAATCTGGCTTAGCCCTTGCTATATTTCTTGGAAAGCTTCAGAGACTGCCTGGTATAGATTTGAGACAGAGAAACCAGTAAAACACAGGAAGGAGATTACCAGTGGACCTCATTAGCACACACACCTTTCACCCATCAACTAAGTTTTCACAGCATCCCCAGCATTTCTCCACGTGTGTATTTGCCTAGCTTGCCCAGGGTCCCTTCAGATGCACTCAGGCTGCATGCTAAACTCCCTGGGGCCGCATGCATCCCACGTGACACCCCTGATGTAGTGCAAGGGCCTGCCTGATTAAATTCAGAGTAATTGGATAGATGGGGTGTCCTCCTATTTATATAGTTTTGGTACATCTAAAAAGGGAGATTATACAATCAGATTGTATAATGTATGGCCACATTTATACACCTAAAATTATGTAGTTGCGCTTTGTCATTAACGGCACACCAAACACATTTTGCCAGATGAAAAAACAGGTGAGAAGACACAGTAAAAAATGTGCAACTCGCACCACGCCAAAAAGCCCCATAAACAACTTTGCCCCATGTAGCACAGCCCATTAAAATCAATAGGCTGCCCTATGTGTGTGTCACTGGAAAAATAAGCCAAACATGTGCGCCCACTACTCTAGGTGTGAATGGGGTCCGATAGTGAAATTGGTGCGTTTACACAAGAACAATGAGGCTCTATTTACAGCTGTGCGTTTCCAAACGCATAGCAAACTGCACAGAAAATATGTGCTTTTCCATGAGTTTCAGAAATGCTGCAAATGTGCATGGTGTTTGCGTTGCCATTACATGTTAAAGGCATCCCAAGTGCAGCAAATGCACCAAAAACTGTGGTAATGCACCATGCTCCGCTCCACAAAAATTTCTGGAGCTTCTCTGGGGTGATTGTTGCGTGTAGGGCTGCCCTATGCGTAACGAGTGAAAACGATCCAAAACAAAAAACTGAAACGGAAGTGGGAATGTGAGTTTTCAATATGCGGAGATGTGAATGGGGCCTGACAACTGAGTGTCTCCATCCACTCCCCCCAATGCACTTGTATAAAGATAGCCGTACACTATACATACCGATTGTATAATCTCTGCACAATTTCCTTTAGATTTACCAGAACTATGGAATAGGATGACACACCTGACCAATCTATTTAATTTGTATCAAACCAGGCAGGCCCTTGTACTACATAGCAAATAGGAGATTGTACAATCAATTTGTATAGGAAGTGGGTGGAAGGTAGTATTGTAATGAGGGGAGTGTGGCCCAGGGTGATGCAATAAGGAAGTGAAGGCTTCTGGGAGATGACCCACAGGAGGTGAATTCTGAGAGACAATCTACATAAAGTGATGGAATCTCAAAATCATTAAAAAAATTCTAATAAACTGACAAGATTTTAAACCTTCTGTGAGTGAGGTAAATGAGGGAAAAGCACATTGGGATAGCTGGGCCAGAAATGGCATTGAAAAATGCTTTGGTTAATTATGTTAAGTGAAATTCTGCCCAAAAAGGTGAATTTATCCTTAAATGTTATCACCAAAATGGGATGGAGGGCAAGACCAGTCGATTCAAACTGAGTTTTAAGGAGGACTGTAGCTGCCTGTAGGTAAATCTCAAAGCTTAATATTCCCCTAACCAAACTAGTGGTAACCCTGTTAAGGTGGGCTACTGGTGTATCCTTGGTGGGAAAAGACCACTGATTTACAAAACGCCCCCTCAAAAGGAAAAAGTTCAGACACATTCTCAGGTGGGGCCCAGGACCCTTCAGGTTGCTTCCGGTCCGCATGAAGAAATATCTCAAATAGCAGAAGTAAAGAAAAGGTATTTGCAGCTGTGGGAACTCTAATGCCCTGTACACACGACTGGTTTTCCCGTCGGAATAAACTCCGAAGGTTTTTCCGATGGAGTTCACACGGAATTCTGCTCAAGCTGTCTTGCATACACACTAAAATCCGACCGTCCAGTTTGGTAGGAGGCAGGACGCAAAATGTCAGATGTGGGGATGACAGTGGAGACCTAATACACATGTTCTGGAGGTGTCCCAAGTTAGATCAGTCTTGGAAAGAGATCGTAGAAAAGATAAATGTGGTATTTGGGACAGCTCTGCAACCGGAGGTTAAAATGTGTGTATTGGGTCTCCTAGAAGAAAAGAGGGTATCAGGAGACATAAGCACAGCAATTATAAAAAGGTGTCTGTTTCAAGGAAGGAAACTTATTGCGCAGAAGTGGCAAGCGGTGAACCCCCCCCCCCCCCCCCCCACAGCGTTAGAATGGAGGAAGGCGATAGAGGATATGATCACTAAAGAGGAATTTATAAACACTAAGAGGGGAAACCAAAATAAATTTAAAAATATGTGGAAACAATGGACAGAAGTGGAAGCGCGTTAAGGGTGGGAGATTGAAAGTGAAGTCGGTGAAGGGATAAGGGGAAAGGGGGAATTGCAAGGGGGATTTGTGGGATTTCCTATTTTTGTGATATCTGATGTATGCATTGTTATATATAAAGGAAAATGGTTGTATGACTTTATATGTGATAGAAAACAAGAATAAAGAAGATTTGAATAAAAAAATAAAAATCTCACCGCCAAGAACGCGGTGACGTAAAACACTACGACGAGCCGAGAAAATTAAGTTCTATGCTTCCGAGCATGGGTCGAATTGTTTCCGAGCATGCGTGGTGTTTATTCCGTCGGAAAAGCATACAGACAATCGGAATTTCCGATCGAATTTTTTTCCAACGGAAAAATTGAGAACATGTTCTCCATCTAATTCCGTCGGAATTTCCGACGGAAAAAGTCCGATGGGGCATACACACAAACTGAATATCCGATGAAAAGCTCCCGTCCGACTTTTTTAGTCGGAAATTCCGCACGTGTGTACAAGGCATAAAAGGTCCAAAGCCTGAAAAGCAGGCTGATCCTCCCAATGCAAGGTTGAGCGCACTGTAGCAATAAAGTTTGAAACAACCCCCTTTACATCTGAGGTGGCAGCAGTACTTCAAAAACAAACAGTCTCTTCTTATATATACTGCTGGAACACTTAAACCGAGTCAGAGATGGTGACAGAGACCAAAGGACCGGCCTGATCTATGGGTTTCAGAGGGTCAGAGATAGACATTTAAAGCCTCTGCAGGCATGCGCAGCAACAAGCCACGGTCACAAAGGCCTGAGTTGACAGGGATTTCCCTGTGGATATACGCTTGCCTGATGAAAATGAGAAAGACTCTGGTGATGAAGACCCTATAACAACAGGTGCCCCAGATTGCAGACGCGTCTTCCTTCTGAGGAAGTAAATGCCCCATAACTGCTAAGGGAGTATTAGCCAAGGTCAGCCATGGCAGCAGGGACTGTCCCCTTTGGTTCTTAGTGAAAACAGGTTGCATGCATGAAGTGGTAACGTAACTAGAACGATATGTGAAGCAAAGTTGCAAGTGCCAACAAACTCAGGCAGCTGAGGGTTTTAGGCAGTCGCAGGTGACTACTTGTTCGTTGTAGGTGAGCAGTGGAAACATATCGGAGATCCACATGGTGCTTCGCAAGTAGGAGCAACAGTGGGATGGTGTTTCCTCTAGGCTAAATTGCGTGAGTGTGGAGCCCACATCCAGTAGATGGTGTTACCACTTGGTTCCTCAGTCTTAATTAAATCCTTACTGTGGATAACGGAGATTCTGAAATGTGATCAACAGTGAAGTAGCCCCTGTGAATTTAGCCTGAATGGCCTTACACACGAGTCTTCAGAGACTGAATCATGCCTGGGGTTATGTTATGGCTCTGGAAAGCCCTTTTTGGCCAGCACAGTACACCAAGGCCAGCCATACACGGTTCAAATTTTGGCCAGTTCAGCAGGAAACGGCCTAGATTTAAACGATTAGGGGCAAGCTGAATGTACCAAGTTGATTAATTGATCAACTTGGGTACAACCAGCCTGCCGGATTTGCTTTCGATTATCACAAGCGGCTGCTATAGCCGCTAGCGATAATCACTGTCTTCTCCTGGCGGGAACGGCTTCCCCCGCCCGCCCCTGCCGGGAGAAGGCAGTGGCTCGGCAGAAGGGATTTCCCTCTTAACACTGTCTGTGTTGATGGGGGAAGTCGTGCAAATTTATTTCCTGAAACCCGTGGTTGCAGGAAAGAGTTATCCACCATATATGGGCTGCCTAAGGCCTGGAAAGCATCACAATGCAGTGCCCAAAGGTCACATTCCACGCTAGCCCCACGTGTCAAGTCCAGCTAGGTCTGGAAACGACCTCCAAAACTAGGTTGAGGAATTGAGAATAGATCCAGCAGCAGTGTGGCAAGATACCTTCATTGACGTCACTGAGAAAATGGGAGGGCAGAGTTGGGGTTATACAGGGGCTGGCTTACAGTTGTTTAGTTTGCCAATATCCAAACCTCCTTTAAGCAGCAGTATAACAAGACTGTATCCAAATTCCTGTGTCCCTCAATGGACGAGAGAGAAATATCAATTTTGTTTAGAAAGAGACCATTCTAGAACTTGTGCATTATACACCAAAATAAAACAATTATCAAAAGAAATAAAACACCTTTTTTCATCTAATTTTCACATTATAGTTAAAGAGCTTCCCAGTAAAAGATGCCATATTTACATTTAGCCAAACAGTGGGCCCTGGCATACAGGCCCAGGAGTTGTTGGCTTGAGCTGTCATACTTTAGGTGCAAGTTGGAATATTAAAATGTATCCACCTGATTTCAGTAAACAAAACCTTCAACTGTCCATCTGGTAGAGTATTTTCTCACGGGCCTATAACAATTAAGACCCCTTTCACACTGGAGGCGTTTATTAGGCAAAAATAGTGCCTGTAAAAGCACCTCCCCTGCAGCCCCAATGCTTTCACACTGGAGCGGTGCGCTTGCAGGACATTAGAAAAAGTCCTGCAAGCTGCATCTTTGGAGCGGTTTAGGAGCAGTGTATACACCGCTTCTCCACGGCCCCTGCCCATTGAAATTAATGGGCAGTGCTTCGGCAGCGGTGCTATTCGGGCACATTTAACCCTTTCTTCGGCCGCTAGCGGGGGCTAAAACTAGCGGCGCTTTACCGCTAACGCGGAGCAGTGTGAGTGGGGTCTAAGGCTTCATGCACAATGGGCTTTAAAAATGCAGCTTTTACAGAAAAAATTTAAATAAAATAAAAAAGCGTAAAGTTTAGGCCCATTCATTCATTTTAATGGTCAGGATAAATTAATATTCTGGCCAATTGAATGCATTAATGTGCATGTGTGCAAAACCAACTTTTTTAAGCAGCTTTTCTCCAGCCGGGAGAAATGCATTTAGAGGAGCTGCGCAAACGCTCAGTGTGCATGAGGCCTTAAACATATCAAGTAAAAAGTATTTTTGTTGACCATATAACTGCATCAACTGTAGGTAGGCATCAAAATACAGAAAGCAGACATGCAAGATGACGTTGAAACCTAAATGGCACCAGATTTGGAAGACAGACAGGATGCAAATGGCAGTACAAAGTAGTGACTAATCTTCTAATACATTGGTTTCTTGGGAAAAAATTCATAAAAAATTACATTTTGATATTCATGTGTATGAGTATTCTTATGGTAAGTGTTCAGTTTCACATTAAAACAGTCATTCATGTTTGCATTAGGAATGAATCATCTGTTTAGGTACTCATGCTCGGATCAGAGAGATCATTCTTCAAGTGTAGAACAGATATTTGTGATATACAGTGAAAAGTTATTTTTAAACAATCAGTCACAATCTGCAAGATGTTAATGAATGAGCTCTTTTCTTCCCATTAATACAGAAACATATGTTGCAGATATACATCTCAATACGCGATTAAAGTCAAATAACAAATAAATAAAAAAATGTAGCTAGTCCAATTACCTGCTATGCACACATAACCACAGGTAAGTCAGTCAGAAAACACACGCTCGCACCAAATGATTATTTGTGTACCTTGCAGTAGATGAACTTGTGGGGGCATATTTGCTAATACCTGTAGTGAATGTCACATTCACTAATCTATAAATACTGTATGTTCTTTGGTGTGACTTTTGCAGCTAAACTACAGGCAGTTTAACCACTTCACATCCCGCCCATAGTCATATGACGTCCACAAGAGGGATCTCCCATCCTGGGCGGACGTCATATGACATCCTGGGCTTCCCGGCCGTCTAGGGGGTGCGCGCCTGCGGCATCGCTTGGGACCCGGTGCACGTGCCCGGCGGCCGCGATGTCCACCGGGCACCCGCGATTGCCCGGAATCACGACAGGACCGTGGATCTGTGTGTGTAAACACACAGATCCATGTCCTGTCAGAGGTGAGGAGGCCGATGTGTCTTCCCAGTACAGAGGAACACAGATCAGTCTCCTCCCCTTGTGAGTCCCCTCCCCCTACAGTTAGAATCACTCACTAGGGAACATATTAAACCCCTTCAGCGCCCCCTAGTGTTAACCCCTTCCCTGCTAGTCACATTTACACAGTAATCAGTGCAGTTTTATAGCACTAATCGCTGTATAAATGTGAATGGTCCCAAAAATGTGTCAAAAGTGTCCGATATGTCCGTCGCAATGTATTACTAGTAAAAAAAATAAAAAAACAATAAATCTATCCCCTAATTTTTAGACGCTATAACTTTTGCGCAAACCAATCGATATACGCTTATTGCGATTTTGTTTTATTTTTTATAATTTTTGGGGGATATTTATTATAGCAAAAAGTAAAAAATATTGCATTTTTTTCAAAATTGTCGCTCTATTTTTGTTTATAGCGCAAAAAATAAAAACCACAGGAGGTGATCAAATGCCACCAAAAGAAAGCTATATTTGTGGGAAAAAAAGGACATCAAATTTGTTTGGAAGCCACATCGCACGACCGCGCAATTGTCAGTTAGAGCGACACAGTCTCGAATCGCACAAAGTTCTCTGTTAATTCTTCCCGGGGCTGAAGTGGTTATAAAAAAAAAAAAAAAATGCAACTATATATGTATTAAAACTTACTTTAATACTTTTTAATGCAAATAGTGTAAATAACCAAATTTTATTTCAATGTCTAGTAATCCCCCAGTACAATAGTCCTTAGACTGGGAGGATAAGGGGCAGAACTAGGGGTCAATCTGGTGCCCTGCATTTAGATGAAACATACTTACAGGAGAAGAGAGCAGAGAGATGACCTCACCAGTCTGTTGCTGTACTACAGTAAAGAAATATCAGGTCACCAGGTGTCAATTGTAATAGGAAAAAAATAAATAAAAAATCAGGCTGTGATGTCTGCCAGGGCTGTATAAATCTTAGGAAGGGGTAGACGGAATTACAATTTCTTTGGAAAGTAAAGCTCCCTTATATGTATTTTGTCTGTGAATTTTTTAAGGTAATATACTGAGGAGGATTTGTTGGCATTTATGTCAGTGGAGGAAAAAAATTTAAGAAAACTAGCATACACACAATTGCAAGAGTAGAAGGTTATAAACAAGGTTCCTACATGCTAATTCTGCAAGAATACAATTTCTGATTTGGCGAGCAGCTTTAAGTAACACGTAGCCACATAACTCTTTCCCTATGTTGAGGTAAGGCGCAGTTTGGCATGATCTCAAAATGATCACACAACTTAATAAAGGAATGGGGCAAAGAGGTGTAACCAATTATCACAGCCAGCAAGACTGTCTGACCTTTTCATATAGTGTCACTCCACCCACTCTCAGTCAGTCTCTCCATCAGCCATTAACAGATTTTTTTTTTTATGATTTTTTTACTCTTGAGTGGCAGTCTCCATGTCAAGCCTGGTAGTTAATTGAGCTGCAGATACAAGCGAGTAGGATAGTGTTGGCAGACCTGGTATATGGCAGGCATAATCTTAATGAAGTAAACCATGATAGATTTATTACCGAAAAGGGATGGATGAACAAATGCTTAACAAGTGTCTGTATCAAAGATGAGTTAATGGTACAAAATGTTGAGGACATATTTAATTGAGCAATTTTATGCAGGTTAATATGGCACTGATGCAATTAAACTTAAGAAAAAAATCAATCCCTACCCTTGGAACAAATTAACCTCATTTGATAAGAATCTTACCCCTGTCTGAGCCATGCCGTACGGTCCCGGGTTCATTCCTAAAAAAAGCACTTCCTTTTTGGATTGGCAATAGGTCCGCACAAACCTCTCATGTGGGTCCCAGGCATAGAGCAAGGGATTATACACATACTTTACTGGATCCTGAAATACTAGATTGCCCAGTTTCAGATTCAGTTCTAATTCCACTTGTAGGAAGTCATCTGCAGGATTTTCCTCATCAGAGTTGCTGGCATAGGCGCCAGACGGAGCCTGCGAGAGAATCATTCCTCCACCTTTTCACTACCTGTGATGATAAAAGACACAGCTTCCTTCCGTAAGTGAATTACTGACATGGTCATCTTATAAAAAAAAAAAAAAAAAAATGAAATACAAGCACAAAAGTAATAAAGGATTTTTTTAGAAACCTTAAGCAACAGGGATGGAAGCATGCTAACAGACCTGTAGATCAGTGACAGAGAAGCATCAGCAACAGAATGCTAGGATAATCACAAACACTAGTGATACGGCAGTAGTACCACAAGATATTATTTCTCCTTACAGGTCATCTAAGGAGCAAACCTACCACCAAATGCTAGTAAGAAAGAAGTAGGATGGGAGATCCCATTTGCGGACATCATATAGTCATGGGTGGATATTGAAGTGGTTATCTAACAAATCTTACGGATGGAACATGTTTCCGAAGGTGAATTACCTTTAACAACCAGAGCCCAATAATTTTAGGCCTGAAGTATTACATAAAACCTCCAAACATTATATATTTTCTGAAAGCAGACACCCTAGAGAATAAAATAGTAGTAGTTCCAATTTTCTATGTGACGCGGTTTAATTTTATGGGGCACAAAAACACAATGAATTACCCAATTTTTTGGTAAAATATAAAAGCTGAGGTTACACCAAGTAGATAGATACCCAACATGCCAAACCTTAAACCAGTACCCTATATTTTCCATAGGCGACGCTTTAAAAGCACATCAGTTTAGCATTACAAAGGAGGTCTGTTGCTAGAATATTTGCTCTCATACCAGTATGCTCAGCAATATGTAACACATGTATCGCAAATGACGTTTTCAGGCATAGGCACCCCACCGCATGCGTTTACGCTCGATATGTGGGGGGCCTCAATTTTTTTTTGTGGGGGGGGGGGTTTATGTGCTTGGGTGTAACTTTCATTTTCATATATATATTTTTACTTAATTTTTTTTTCCCCATCACATAGGGGACAAAAAGTGCCCTATGTGATGATTTTTTTTTTTTTGGTGACAGGTTCTCTTTAATGGGACATGCAGGATCTAAAAGACCCTGCATGTCTCCCCTGTGCTCCACTGAATGTAATGCACAGTCGCACTGCATTACAGTCTTTCCCGGCCTTGATGGCCAGGGAAAATGTCAACGGGGACTCATCACTTCCAGGTCAACATCTACCCGATGGCAACCGCTGTCTCGGGCCCGCAGATGGACAAGCGGAGCCCGGGATAAATAGCGGAGGGGCGTGCAGGGTGTGGAAAGCATTCAGGTGGCACCCCAGGAGCCAGAACAAAACTTTTTGTCGCCATAGCGACCTGGGGTTTGTCAAGCCCCGACTTCTTTTAATCGAAGTTAAACTTATATGCTCTGTGCAATCGTTTTGCACAGAGAAGCCCCAATTCTCATCTTTTTCAGTCCCCCGCCGGCGGTCCTGGCTCCTTCCCCTGCCGAGTGCCCCCAATAGCAAGCCTCTTGCTATGAGGGCACTCAAGTAGGCTCACTCCCAATCTGCGCTCCTATTCACACACAGTGTGATTTGGGCCCACCCCCTGCTCTCTCCTCATTGGCTCACTAGACGTGATTGACAGCAGCAGGAGCCAATGAGAGGAGAGAGAGAGACTCAGGAGAGCCGCTGATCTCATGCATGTCGCTAGATCGAGATGGGACTCAGGCAAGTATAAGGGCCCTTTCACACGTACGGATCCCGTGAGGATCCGTTCCTTTAACATCTGCTTGCTCAGCGGGAATCGCTCCGTTGATCCCCGCTGAGCCGGCAGATGACAGGGCGGTCCCCGCACACTTTGCAGGGACCTCCCTATCAGATCTCCGCTCTCCTCTATGGGGGGGATCGGATGAACACGGACCGTCTGTCCGCGTTCACCCGATCCGATCACAGATGGAAAAATAGGATTTTCCTCCGTCTGCAGAAACGGACCATAGTGGGGACTGATGAGATCGGATGTCAGCGGATGTTCATCCTCCAACATCCGCAATCCCATAGGGATACATGTATGTCTGTTTTTCATCCAAATACAGATGGATGAAAAACAGACATACGGTCCACATGTGTGAAAGGACCCTAAGGGTAATCGAGATGGGAGTATGGCGTTATGGAAAAAAAAAAACATCCATCCATACTCACTTCTATACTACAGCTGTCCCAAGGCTGAACACAAAGCTCTCAGTCTGTCAAGGTGGGAGAGCAGTGACTGTCAGTCATTGCTCTTTGCTCCCCTAGCGCTCACTGGGGTGCTCAGCTGGCAAAGGGGAGGGCACTCAGTTGCATGCTAAGAGGTGAAGCCAGCTGTCAATCAGGCAACTGGGTGGATCCCAACTATATTGTAGGGATCCTTCCAGGGCCTGGAGCAGCTCTGCCCATCGGCTGATAGCAAGCAATAGCCTCCTATCAGCTGACTCTGGGTCATAGGAGAACAGTAAGGCTGGATTCACATCTATGCAGTTTTAGTGCTTTTTGTATTTTGCAGATTTGCACTACAGTCCATTTAACATGGTTTCCTATGGAACACGTTCTGTAGTGCAAATCTGCAAAATGCACAAAAAATGCATAGGTATGAATCCAGCCTAAAAGCCATTTCACAGAGACATTCCATTCAGCAAGTGGATCTATGAGCAGATCCCCTGCTGAATCAGTGCTAAATGGGATGGTTTCAGATTACTGTATATACTCGAGTATAAACCGACCCGAATATAAGCCGAGGCACCTAATTTTACCACAAAAGCTGGGAAAACTTATTGACTCGAGTATAAGCCTAGGGTGTGCCTCACTGTGTCCATGACTAGACTGACGTTTAACATGGGAGTCTATGGAAGGGGTGCCCGGCTTTGAAAAATTAGTACTCCCCGGCCGTAGGTCCCCCGCACAAGAAACTTTGCAAACCTGTAGAGGAAGATTGGGGCTACATGTGTGCCAAGTTTGGGGTCCAGAGGACCTACGATCGGCCGGTACCAGGTCCCCAAAGTCACCAGAGAAATTACTGTTTAACATGGGAGTCTATGGAAGGGGTGCCCCTGGTTGGGGTCCAGGGAACCTACGGCTGGCCTGTACCGGCTCCCCAAAGTTCGGGAGATCAGGCACAAAAAGGTGACTCGAGTATAAGCCGAGGGGGGCATTTTCAGCACAAAAAAATTGTGCTGAAAAACTCGGCTTATACGGTATTATTTTTTTACATCCATCCCCATTCAGTTTGTGTCAGTTTCAAAAACTGAAAATAAATGGGAGGATGACACAGGCCTTTTTCTTTTCTGGACCTGGATGGACTCGGTGGTGGGTGTAAACGGGCACAGCCCGCCTATAGACCCACATGGAGATTCTGATCAGGTCCGCCTGCAGAATGGACAAGCAGAACTGATTAAAAAGCCCATGTGTACTTCTGTGACTTACAAGGGAGGTAGGTATGGTCCAAAAAATCTTTGGCCATAGCTTATGAAATGCCATGCAACTGTTGCAGGAGTAAATGTAGACAAGATTTAGGTGTAAAGAGGTTGCAAAAGATCAGCAGCAACGAGATGTAAGAATGGATGATAAAAAATACCTGAAACATTTTATTAAGAAGCATGGTGATTGTTAATTCAGTTAACTAAATGTCATTCAGCTGGGATTGCATCTACTTATAAATCATGTCTGAGCATCACACAGCACATGGGAGTCCAACGCCTGCCATCTTCCAGTCACTCATTCTAGGCAAGAGAATCAGATAAAATTGGTGTACAGAGGAAACAGCACTGACCCTACTTTATACTGTAAAATGTGTGCACAATATACATCCTGTATTATTATACTATAAGAAGAGCAGACAGAAGAGGATACATCCATGTAGAGGTGAAGGTGTATGCACATTAATAAAATGCAAACAATATGATGGTGATCAGTACAATGAAAGGATCTAAGCCTAGGTTCACACCTGTGTGACTTGTAGCGCATTTGCTGAAACGCATGACAATCCATGTTACAATGTTTTCTATGGGCCTGTTCGCATCTAGGCATTTTCCTGCAGTAGATTTTTTTTGAAGAGGTGCAGATGCTTCTTTTGGTGCAGAATGGTACAATTTTGGTCCCACAGATTTCAATGGGCGTGCATAAAAAAAATGCACGTACATGTGTTTTTTTTGGGGTGTTTTTGGTAGGGTTTTGTGTTTAACCAGTTTCTTCCCCATAACAAAAAAAAAAGTGCATGAAGCCGCATTAAAGCAGTAGTAAACCGCTGAAGAAAAAAAAAAACTGCAAGACAATGGCATAATGTGATAGTACGCATCGCATACTAGCACATTATGAAATACTTGCCTTAGAATGAAGCACCCGCAGCCTGACCTGGTCAGCGCTGAGGGGGCTGACATGTTGCCTCACCGTTACTTCCGGGGTCGCTGGCTCAGGCGCTGAGTGGCCAGAGCCGTGATGATGTCACTCCTGCGTGCATGTTTCCATCTTACAGAAAATTACCTTTTCGTTTTCAGTCTGCAGAGCTGTAATTTTTATTAACATTCAATTACAATATGACGTGTGTGTGTGTGTGTTACAAATACTGTAGCTGCTGACTTTTAATATTAGAACACTTACTTATCCAGGAATCCAGCCGTGTCTTCACCCAAGCTGATTTTTCAATCAGTTCTCAGGTGCTGCCGCCGCCATCTCGGCTGCGGGAAACCAGCAGTAAAGCTTTGCGGCTTCACAGCCGGTTCCCTACTGCGCACGCGCTTTGTGAATGGCCTGGCAGCGGAGGGGCGAGTTTGCTGTGGTACCTCCCCGAAAGGTGCCAAACGTGGCAGCGGGGGGCGAGTGACAGACAACCGGAGCTTCCCCTTTTTGGGTGGAGCTCCGCTTTAAGAATTAATGGCACGCATTTGCAGCATAACGCACATTTCCTGTGTATTGCCATACATTCGGGAAATGCAAAGTATGAAAGGGGCTCGTTAATGGCACCCCAACCACTGCCAGGAAAACGCACATTTTATCACGTGACAAACAGTATAAAAAAAATGTGCGACCCAAAACATGGCAAAATGCCCTGCAAGCTGCTTTGTCGCATGTACAGCGCTCCATTCAAGTGACTAGGGGGGCCTATTCTGTCACGCAACAAAGATGGTGAAAGCTGTGCGTCAGCGCGACATCCCTGTGTGAATTATTATTATTATACAGGATTTATATAGCGCCAACAGTTTGCGCAGCACTTTACAACATCAGGGAAGACAGTACAATCACAATACAATTCAAAACCGAGGGATCAGAGGGCCCTGCTTGTTAGAGCTTATGGGGTCTGAATACAGCCTCAGCGCTCAGTGTGTCAGGCAGTGAGCCCTCCTCCTCCTCATTCATGTCCCATTTACTAAAGAACACCTCACACATCTCACCACCAACACAAGCCGGTAGTGTGCAGGCACAGGGTGCCCGGGCTCGGAGGATTTCTTAGTAAATGTGAACAATGCTGCTTCTCCTCAGCCATGCTCCCACAATGCACCGCGGATAAACAATCCTTACTACACAGGAGACTCGTACACCACAATGGCGAGGTCACCGGCCGGGCTGTGTGGTGGTGAGGAGTACTCAGGCTGACAGCTCCCCGGCCCTCAGCCTCTCACAGCCGCGTCCTTGTCATTTATCTCAATGGCATTTACCTTACAAGTCGACAGCAGCCGCGTCCCAGCCAGCATAAAAAGGGGGCCTCGGTGACGTCGGGGTCATGTGACCGGGGCCTTACGTTGGCGCGTCACGTGAGCCGCCCGCTCTGAGTGGCTGGAGGGAAGGCGCGCCAGAATTGAATGGGAGAGTGGGTGGGCTCTGGAGCGGCGGTGTATAGGAGACGCGGGGTGTCAGTCAGTGTGATTGTCACATTCGGCGGGATACACGGGGGTCCGCACATAGAAGACAGACTCATCACACAGGGTGGAGGGAAACCGAACACTATTACCTGCACACCGGAACTATTCTCCCTACATAAACACAATGCCACTCCGACAACTCGGAACTTCCGGCTGCACACAGGCAATATCCCTCCGCCGTGTGTACTATGTATCCTTCCACACAGCCCGGGGCGCACAAAAGAATAACCTTCTAATGTCGTCATATCTCACAGTATGACCTCATCCTCTCCCTACTCTAGTGTCACTCCGCGCCCACTTCCAACCCCTTCCTCCCCGTGTCTTCAGGCGCTGTAAAGAAGGAGGCGTGGTTTTCTGCCTTTATTCCCACCCGTTAGCCTTACTACAACTCTCCTTACTACAACTCCCAGAGTGCTTTGCAGCCACAGGAAGTGTAGTACAGTCACAGCAGGACTGTTTTTATTTAGAAGTCTACTCTATATAGTGGTTCTAACGGTAGAAGGTCTTTTTTCACCATAAAGTGGAGTTCCGTTTGAATTTTTTATTTTTTTTTTAAAGTCAGCAGCTACAAATACTGCAGCTGCTGACTTTTAAAACAAGGACACTTACCTGTCCAGGGTGCCCGCAATGTCCTCACCTGACCCTTCCCTCGGCTCCGGGTGGAAGTGCCGGCATTGCTAGTAAGGGAATCAGGAAGTAAAGCCTTGTGGCTTCACAGCTTGGTTCCCTACTGCGCATGCGTAAGTCATGCTCTGACTGGTCCCTGCTGTGTTCTGGGACCTGTGTGTCTTCCAGAAGACAGGAGGGGCCAGACATGGCATAGATTGGTGCAGGTACTGCGCCGATCTATCGCCGGAAGTGGGAGCAAATACCTGTATTAGACAGGTATCTGCTTCCCCCAGAAAGGTGCCAAATGTGAACTCCACTTTAAAGGGGCTGTAAAGGTTCATTTTTTTTTTTTTATGTAGCACTACCCCCGTAGGAGCTGCTGGTTATTTTTGGTCCTGTCGTTACCCCACAGTTCAATTTATCAAAATTTACTTGGCTCTAAATTGGGCAATGAGCCCACAGATGCAGTCACCAGTCACTTAGTCTTTTTCTTCAATGCTTTTTATTTAACACAACTTGTAGCCGTAGAGGGATGGAGGGTTAGGGGAAAGTTCAGATACCTTGTGCAGATCACTGAGGAACTTGAGATCCAGAAAACAAATGAGTGAAACGGATAAAGTCTCTGCCACAGACTTGAGTGAAACGAATAACTATTTGTACAATCCTCTGCCACAGGATTCGGTGATCAGTAATAGACAAGCGAACACAGCTACACAGTACCTAAAGTCCCCTTAAGCCATCCGGCAATACTGTGAGGTAGATTGGTTAGGATGCATCCTCCAATTGAGTCACCAGGCCCTTCTTGAGATACCAGCCTTTCGCTTGGTCCTCTCCAAGATGAGTCCTCCCCCGGATCCTTCAATTGCTCGGCTTTTCCCTGCAGGCAAGACAGCACAGGACCACCTCTGAACCAGTAGGCCCCAGACAGGCTTCTGGGCCTACTTGCAGTCACGTAGCCTCGGGCCAGTAGGCCCCGAGGCAGAAGAGCAGTTGTCACATACCTTAGGCCAGGCGGGCCATGAGGTGAGAGAGAGAAAGATGGCGTCTTCCCCTTAAGTATCCTCTCCCAGAATGCACAGCGGTGAACCACTCCCACTGGGCTGTTTCTGGGGAAAGGGACACCCAATACACCTCAGCCTGTTGTCCTTCCATCACTGGCCTGTTGTGACAACGACACCTACAGACGACAGTGTGAAACTGCACACAACACAGCCAATGCTGGAGCAGAGGCTAATTTAGCCATAATATTGAATCTGAACTATGTACAGAACAGATAACCCACTAAATTTACATTCAAACACCTGGTCAACAGGAGCAGGGCGCTACATTTAAATAACAAACATGTGATACTTACCTTCTCTGTGCAAGGGACCATCACTTCGCATGTGCCGCTGACGTCAGCAGCTGCATGCAAGGTGAATATCTCCTAAACCGTACAGGTTACGTAGATATTAAAGGTGTTGTAAACCCTCATGGTTTTTCATGCATTCTTTGTGTAGAGCCCACTACCTTTTTTGGTATGTGCTTAACCACTTAAGGACCGCCTCACGCCGATATACGTTGGCAGAATGGCACGGCTGGGCACATCCACATACAGGTACGTTGCCCTTTAAGAGCCCAGCAGTGGGTCGTGCGCGGCCGCCGGAGCGCTCGCGACCCGGTCCTGAGCTCCGTGACTGTGCCCGCGGACCCAATCACCACCGGTGTCCCGTGATTGGGTCACAGAGCTGAAGAACGGGGAGAGGTAAGTGTAAACAAACCTCTCCCGTGCTTCCTAGTGAGCCTGTCACTGATCGCCTGTTCCCTGTCATAGGGAACGACGATCAGTGACGTCACACACCAAGCCACGCCCCCCTACAGTAAGAAACACACATTAGGTCACACTTAACCCCTTCAGCGCCCCCTACAGGTTAACCCCTTCACTGCCAGTGTAATTTTCACAGTAATCAGTGCATTTTTATAGCACTGATCGCTGTAAAAATGACAATGGTCCCAAAATAGTGTCTGATGTGTCCACCATAATATCGCAGTCATGATAAAAATCGCTGATCACCGCCATTACTAGTAAAAAAAAAAAATATTAATAAAAATGCCATAAAACTATCCCCTATTTTGTAAACGCTATAACTTTTGCACAAACCAGTCAATAAACGCTTATTGCAATTTATTTATTTTTTATTAAAAATATGTAGAAGAATACGTATCGGCCTAAACTGAGGAAAAAACATTTTTTTTTAATATATTTTTTGGGGATATTTATTATAGCAAAAAGTAAAAAATACAGAATTTTTTAAAAAATTGTCGCTCTATTTTTGTTTATAGCGCAAAAAAATAAAAACCGCAGAGGTGATCAAATACCCCCAAAAGAAAGCTCTATTTGTGGTAAAAAAAAAAGGACACCATATTTGTTTGGGAGCCACGTCGCACGACCGCGCAATTGTCAGTTAAAGTGACACAGTGCCGAATCGCAAAAAGGGGCCTGGTCCTTTAGCTGCAAAATGGTCCGGGGCTGAAGTGGTTAAATATGGTTTTTGTATCTTAGGTTCTAGTATAGGCAGATTTAGGCAGGCCTGTTTGTTTTGATCTGGGACTGGGAGTGTTCTAGTGCAGCAGTGGGTGTGGCCACTTGTGCTCAGACTCAGAGACACCTCCCCTGGTTTCGAGTCAGAAGGTTCTGGAAAAGGGGTTGGACTTGAGGTTCTAAGTGACAGGCAGCTTGTGTAGGAGCTCTGACCAATCCCCAACTAGGATTGGCAGGGGGCGGGCCTCCTATATAAGCTGAGGTAACGTGCCACTGGGGAGGAGTCTTCAGAGGAAAGAAGATGGAGCAGTAGTGTTTTCTGTGTGGTGGCCCCTGACTGGGGCCTGGGACTTATGGCCTTCCAGGTGCTGAGGAGAAAGTCCTGGAGGAGGACTATTCTTCTTCAACACCGCAGAGGAGGAATTCAGGAATAATTAGAAAGGAGTATTGGGACTGTTACTGCTGAACTGTGCAGTTGAACTACGTTTCTTCTATGGACCGGGGACCATGGAGAAGGTCAGTGGGTACACTACAGCAAGTGATGGAACCAGAGGAAAAGTCAGGAAGCTTGTGAATATCTACTGTTGCCCCTAGTAATGGAACGAGACAAGGGGGTGTTTTTGACGGGAAGTTGCACGGTCAGTCCCACACAGTAGGATGTTACAAGGAGAGACTTTAAGCTTATCGCGGATGGCTGTGGCCGGCGAACAGTCTCCGCAATATTGGACTATCTGGGCCTAGTAGTCCACTAGTTGCTATATGCTGTTAAGGTACTGGGTCGTCGGGGGGAGGTGTGTGGCGACACTTCTGACTCAGTGCTAGCATTTTAGTAACTGTCCATGTGCTGAAGAGTTATTCAGAGTGACTCTTCACAGGGAAGCAGGAAATTCAGGAACGAATTATAACCAAGGCTTTACTCAGGAATATTAAAGTAATATTCTGCAGGGGACATCACAGCAGTCAAGGAGCGATAGTCTACAGTGACGCAGCACCATTGACTGTTGATTTTTCATGTGCCCTACATTCAGAACTTAAAGCGGTTGTATACCCGCTGACACTTTTTTGTTTTTACTATACCTGTAAGGCAAAAGGCATAATGAGCTAGTATGCACCGCATACTAGCTCATTATGAAATACTTACCTTAGAACGAGGCGTCGGTATCTCACCCGGTCCACGCCGAGGCAGCTGACATTTTGACTTGGCGTGTCTTCCGGGTATCGCGGCTCCAGCGCTGTGAGTGGCTGGAGCCACGATGTCGTCACTCCCGCGCATGCACGCGGGAGACTTCTTTCCGGCAAGGTCCGGCATCTGCCAGGTTTTCAGCCGAGAGTCAGCGGCTCATTGCAAGGGGAATATCTCCTAAACCATACAGGTTTAGGAGATATTCTTTTTACCTACAGGTAAGCCTTATTTTAGGCTTACCTGTAGGTAAAAGTTCAAAAAAAGACTATACAACCACTTTAAACCACCAATGTGCTAAGTGCTATGGGCATCCTATGTCATGATATCCTTTCCAACTCTACCCAAGTTAATCCTGCAATAAAAATACCGCAAGGTAAAGCAAGTGACTTTTCCTTGTGTTTCAATAAATGGATGGATGGTCAGACAATGGTGTGATGTGTGGATCTTTTGAATTCGTGCTCAGTGCACCGCTACATTTGCATTAAGATGAAAAACCTTCTGTAGAGCTGCAGCCCCCCCCAGAGCCCCACTTTTACTTACCTGAACGCTGTCTTTCTCCGGCCGGGAACAAGCACACCAGCTATAGATGGTGTCTCGTGTCCTGATTGGATAGATTGATAGCAGCAGAGCCATTGGCTCCCACTGCTGTCAATCAAATCCAATGACCCGGGGGGCGGGGCCGAGTCCTGCTTTCTGTGTGAATACACGCAAAAGCAGGACTCACCAAGGAAAGCGCTTCTCCATACTATATTTATTTATATATGCGCTTACTTTATTGATAAGATTAATGTGAAATTCAAGACATAGCTGGGTGTACTAAGATGTCCGCTGCAGCTTCTTCTGACTGTAGGTGTTCTGTCAGATGGGCAAACTTGGTAGCAGTGGAACGCATGCGCAGCTGACGAAACGTCACTTCCATTACCTAATCTAACGGGTCGCCAATCCTGACGGAACACCGGCACTCCTGGCCCCCCTGCTGAGCGTCCTCATAGCAAGCTGTTTACTATGTGGGCACTCGTGCATGCTGGCTCCCCAGCTAGGGTTGCCACCTCTTCCCTTTAAGGCAGGGTTCACACTATTGTGATGTTAGACATCGCATGTAATTCGCACCGCACTGCTGTGCAGATCACATGTGATGTCTGTACGATGTAAATTTATTTGCATGGCTGAATTTGCATCACATTTGCACCAAAATGGTGCAGGGCCCTTTTTTTGGGCCGCAGTGTTCACCTCCATGCGATCCGATTCCTGCACTATTTCGCACTATGACCTGCGAATCGATGTGGGGGTGTCATTAACTTTGTATTGACACCTGCAGCAGTTCGCATAGGGCAGTGTGAACTGCCTGCCAAACTGAACACATTTATTACACAATTTAATGCAGATAATGCACTAAGTGAATTTAATTACCACCTTAATCACCAACAGAACCTGTGTAATTAATATGTGTTCGGTTTTAAATGGATGAGGTGGCAACCCTATCCCCAGCACCGTTTTGTGTGTCCATTAAAATACGTAATGGAGCTGAGTCCCACCCCTGCTCCCTCTTCACTGGCTGTGATTAACAGCAGCAGGAGCCAATAGCTCCCACTACTGTGCCTGAGCCAATGAGGAGGGACAGAGCCGGGACAGCAGCTGCTCTTGTGCACACTGCTGGATTGTAATCAGGCTCAGGTAAGTATAAGGGGGAGCTGGGGCAGGGGGAACTGCATGCAGAAGTTTTTTTTACCTTCATGCATTCCGAAGGTTAAAACACTTCAAGTGATTGTAAAGGATTTTTTTTTATTTAAACAAATAAATTATAATATAATAATAAAATAAATAAGTAAACGTCTGCATCCATAAGACAAAGAGCATGGCTCAGCTCCGCTCCCGCCTCACTGGCTGTGATTGACAGCAGAAGCTGCACACTGAAGGTTTTTTACCTTCATGCATAGGCTTTACAAACACTTTCAGCCTTTAGAACCAGTTTAAAGGAGAAGTCCAGCCAAAGCTTGTTTGGCTGTACATCTCCTAGGGATCACAGGAGTGCAGTTAATTTTGCACTCCTGTGACCTGTTTTCAGTAGAAAGCGGGCTGAAGTATTTTCTCTGCTTTCGTCACTGCTGTCAGTCTAGGCTCCGTGTCATCCCGACCACAAATTCGGGATCCGCCAGATCCCTGGACTGACACCTGGCTCAGCCTCTTTAAGAGCCTGAGCCGGCCACCCCTTCACCCTCCACAGCCCAGCGCTCCAATGAGCGAGGAGGGAGCAGAGAGCTGTGACTGACAGTCTACAGCTCTCTGCTCACAGAGCTCTGAAAACTGAGCCAACGGCGGTGTTCGATCGCTCAGTTCTCAGTGTAGAGGCACTGGCGGACAGATGCAGCATCGGACCGAGTAAGTAACTGAAGAAATGTAAAGACAAAAAAGTTTAATACAAGTAAATATGATATACATTCCTATCTATTTACTAATGCTAACAGCATAAGGATTAAGAATAGTCATTGTTAACTGAGAGAGCTTCAGAATACAACGGTATGTATGATGTGTGTTGTAAATTCCTCATTTGAAAATAAAGTTTTATTAACAAACGCATCACTAAACTTGACTAAAATGACAGCATGACTCATTATAGTGAGACACCATATTTCTATTTGTCATCTTGGACCATGATACTAAAAATCTTTTTATTATTCAAAAAAAAGTATCTCATAAAATAATTAAAGTGGTTCCAAAGTCTGCATTAAGGTAAAAAAAACACCTTACTATTTTTCCACCGCCCCATCCCTGAACACTTATGCCGCGTACACACGATCGGAATGTCCGACAACAAATGTTCGATGTGAGCTTTTGGTCGGATATTCCGACCGTGTGTATGCTCCATCGGACATTTGCTGTCGGAATTTCCGACAACAAATGTTTGAGAGCTGGTTCTCAATTTTTCCGACAAAACAAAAGTTCTTGTCGGAAATTCCGATCGTGTGTATCCAATTCCAATGCACAAAAATCCTACGCATGCTCGGAATCAATGTACTTAATTTTTCTTGGCTCGTCGTAGTGTTGTACGTCTCCGCGTTCTTGACGTTCGGAATTTCCGAGCAACATTTGTGCGACCGTGTGTGTATGCAAGACAAGTTTGAGCCAACATCCGTCATAAAAAAATCCACGGTTTTGTTGTCGGAAATTCCGATCATGTGTACGCGGCATTAGGCTACTTTCACACTGCCAGCGTGGGGGCGTCGGTGGTAAAGCGTCGCTATTTTTAGCGGCGCTTTACCGTAGTTTTTACGGCGATATTCGGCCGATAGCGGGGTGCTTTTAACCCCCGCTAGTACCCGAAAAAGGGTTAAAACCGCCCGAAAAGCACCGCTGCAGCGGTGATTCAGCGGCGCTACCTATTGATTTCAATGGGCAGGAGCGGTGTCTACAGCGCCTCAAAGATGTGACTAGCAGAACTTTTTTTACCGTTCTGCCAGCACACTGCTCCAGTGTGAAAGCCCTTTCAGGGTGCTTTGCAGGCGCTATTTTTAGCGCTATAGTGCCTGCAAAGCACCTCAGTGTAAAAGTAGCCTTATGTCAGCCATAGATGGATCGAATCTCGGCCGGTTCAGCAGGGACCAGCCAAGATTCAAACCATGTATGGGCAGGCACAAGCAGCATGTCAATTTTTTTAAGCAATTATTGCCAGTGTTCCGTCAGATTCGGCGACCTGTCAGAATGTGTAACGGAAGTGAGGTTTCGTCGCTGCCATCTTGCTACACCCCCACTTCTCCACAGTAAGGATACAGTGAGAAGGGGGCAAGCAGACATCTTGTTACATCCACCAGAGTTTTGCATTTTACACTTATTTATAACAGTAAACTGAGGTTATATAGTGAAATACAGTACTTAGAACTCCGTCTGACTGTTTTCAGGGGTCTCAAACTGGTGGCCCTCCCAGCTGTTGTAGAACTACAATTCCCATGAGGCATTGCAAAGCTAAACAGTTACAAGCATGACTCCCATAGGCAGAGGCATGATGGGACTTGTAGTTCCGCAACAGCTGGAGGGCCGCAGGTTTGAGACCCCTGGTTTAGATGTTGAACTTTAAAAGCAGCAGCAAGCTTGCTCATCTCACAGGTTTGCTAATCTGACAGAAGATGGCTGCTTTTAAAATTCAACATCTAAACTTTCAGACAGAGTTATAAGTACTGTATTTCACTATGTAACCTCAGTTTACTGTTATAAATAAGTGTCAAATGCAAAACTCAGATGGGTGTAACAAGATGTCCGCTTGCCCCCTTCTCACTGTATCCTTACTGTGGATGGGTGCGGGGTGTAGAAAAATGGCGGCGACGAAACATCACTTCCAATACAAATTCTGATAGGTTCGCTGAATCTGACGGAACACCAGCAGCTATAGCCACTAGCAATAATCACTGTGTGTTCTCCTGGCTGGGACGGCTCCCCCTGCTGGGAGAACACAATAGCTCCTCAGGAGGGATTCCCCCATCAACACTGACTGCATTGATTGGGGAATCATCTATGGCCAGCTTTACCTCCCCTCACCAATTCAGGGTTGTCCTGTCTCACTGGAGACACTGAGAACAATTGTTTTCTATATGCACTGCACATATTTAAATGCAGCCAATGAGCTGCAGTGTGGTACAGCTCCTTTCCTGTCTGTGTTTCTGTGGCACACTGTGGTGAAATTTCAATAATGTTAAATAAAATGTGAACCGTGCTCTATGCTAGGCCCCGCCGGCTAGAATTTAAACTATCTTCACGGTAACAGAGTTTTTGTATTTGTCTGTTAGAAAACTATAATTGTATGTTGTGTTTGCCATATGCATTGTTTTTGAAGAAAAACCCGCTAAGTGATTACATTCTTTAAATTCTAAGATAGCCCAGACTGCTAGGGTATTCTATTTTTCTCATACAATTTTTTTTTAAATTTATATGGTCCAGGAATGGATGTGGCAGCTGCTTGTCAGTCGATTGTGTGGGAGTTTCATTATAATGCCGATTATTCAGATGGTTCTTATGAGGTAAAATTGATCTCAGCATTTTTACAAGCACTTTTAAATTCATTACTAATGCTCCATCCTGAAAAAGGTATATTGCATTTTTTAATATTTAATTCAATATAGCAAGCTATGGAAGAAAATAATCCAGGGATGAAGAATGCTTAACCTCAAGACCCAAATTCACACATTAGGAGCAGGAGGTAAAATTATATTTCATTAATGTGTTCACTCATAATAATCATCTATCGAAAAGAAATAAAAATGTATAATTCCTTTTTATTTTCAAGGATTGCTATTTACTTGAGAAGTCCTGGTTTTGGTATAGCCTTTTATCTTCATTTCATGTGAAGCACAGTAGAGCCTTTTTAAAACAGGAGGTATCTAGATGTCCAACTTCAACCACAGAAATAAGAGGTTTATTTCTGATTTCAGGATACTGCTCTGAGCCAGGGATATCAAACTTTCTTCCCTGTGAACACCTGTACATCCAAAATGGCAGGTTACGGCACAGGTACATACTTATTATAAAATAATTTATTCAAAATTGCATACACTTTTTTTATACTTGTTGCCCATCATCAGGGCTTGGGGAGCAACAAGGAGTTTTGTTTTTATAATTTCTTTATTTTTCAACTTTTTTTCCTTTATACAGGGAAAGGAATAAAGAAAACTAAATCATCTTTACATATTTTAACATATCCTCCTTCGATATATACAAAAAAAAGTAAATTGGTACATTTGATTCCCCCTAGTCCTACCAACTCCTCCTTTCTAGGGTAATATCCACTAGGGGTGGGGAGGACAAAGTGAGACATTTAGTCTAAACCATAGTAAGGAGCGAGGTGAAAAAAGAAACAACAATAAAGTAATGAAAGAAAAAGGAGGGGAGTTCTTCCCCTCTAAATTTTACATCTCATATTACCGTATTTATCGGCGTATAACACACACTTTTTTCCCCTTAAAATCAGGGGAAAATTGCTGTCTGTGAGGGGAAGAGAGGAGCGAGCGCCGCCGATATACACATAGCCGAGTGTACTGTGTACTCGGCTAAGCTCTGCTCCGCTCGCAGTCCCGCCCAGTCCCGCCATTGGACCTGTGTTATGTCCATCATAGGAGCCTGGCCAAGGGGCGGGACTGCGAGAGGAGCCGAGTACACAGGACATCCGGCTCTGTATATCTCGGTGCCGCAGCGGTAAAATTTAAACGATCAGGCTGCAAGGACACTGGGCAAGGCTGCAGATGGACACTGGGCAAGGCTGCAGATGGACACTGGACAAGGCTGCAGATGGACACTGATAAGGCTGCATTGATGGGCATTTAAATGTAAGTTTTTATCCTTAATCTTCCCTCCTAAAAGTTTTTTTCCTTAAAATTCCCTCCTAAACTTGGGGTGCGTGTTATACGCCAGCGCATGTTATACGCTGATAAATACAGTATTTTCCTATGTCTGATAATGGGACGACGCTATCCCCTGGCCCTGCCTGTTTGGCTACAATCTCACAATATTCCATCCACCCCCTTATTTATAGTCCATTTCCATTCCCTTCCCTATTTCCCCCCACCCCCCCCCAAAAAAAAAATAATAATGTTCCCCTCCACTCTCCCTCCCCCCCATCTCTTCTCTAATTTCTATCAATTCGCTTCTTCCCTTCCTCTGAAGAAATGAAACTATTCCATGGTGACCACATTTTCAAATAGATTTCTCTTTTTTTCCTGTTTGTTCATACCAGATCTTCCATCCTGTTCACCTCTTCCACCCTTTTTGAGCCACATACTCACAGTAGGGGGTTGTATCTGTTTCCATTTGAGCGGTATGCATACTTTAGCAGCATTCACTAGGTGACACAGGATGAAATTCCTGTATGTTTCCCTCGGAATCTCTGATAGATGCAAAAGAAATAACACCTCCTGTATTTCTGCCTCACTACATTTTTGAGTAATCTCTCGGACTTCCTTCCAGAATTCCTTAACTCTGGGGCAGGACCAAAAAATATGTAACAAGGTTCCCTGTTCTATCTGACATCTCCAACACTCCCCTGATATATTCGGGAAACACTTTTGAAGTATTTCTAGTGTTTTATACCATTGTGAAATAATTTTATAATTTTTTTCCCGTATTTTTGTACATGTTGCTGTCTTAAATATAGATTGTATCATTTTAGTTTTTTGGTCCTCCGAAAAGGTCCTCCCCAGGGCAACAAGGAGTTTTAACTGCACATGTTATGGTGAGGTTGGCCAAAAGAAACCAAAAAGCCCTCCACTGAACTGTGAAGGGCAGAAGCTCCTTCGTAAAACAGAAGGCATTTATATCTCTTACTTCCAGCACAAATCTAAAAGCAAGGGGTTCATTCCTTATTTGAGAATAGTGGTCAGAACCATGCAGATCATTCCTTCCTGTTCCTTGGCCAGCTGTACATTCTGAACCACTGGTTGCTGAGCAGTAGATCCCTATAGACTTTTATGGTGCTGTCTCCCAAAGCCGCAGCTTTCCGAAGCAGGTAAATATGCACAGTACCGAGACAAGTTCATCTAGCGCCCAGGGCAAGAATGCGGAACTACACCCCCTCCTCTACTGTTAATGCATGCCATAGAATGGGTTTACTGTCCTGTGTCCATTCTCTGCCCCCCTCTTGTCCTGCTGTGCCCAGAGCAGCTTCCCCTCCTGCCCACCCCTTGTCCTAGCCCTGAATATACATATATGGTAGGGGGTGGTCCAGAAAGAATAACATCATTTATTAATCAAACAAAAACGAAGGAAGTGAGAGTGAGTGTTTGTTCCATCTGACTCTCACTCTCTGCGTTTTCTCATACTAGCAGCTTGATCTCAGAGGTTGTTGGCCATTTAGCAACGAAGAGTTACAAATCTGCATGGCGAGGGCATGTGTATTTGACATTTGTGTGTCAGCAGTGCTTCATGGTGTCATTGTGCAGGTAAATGTTTCTTGTCTGTATTGAGCCAGTGCTGAGGTCTATCTCGGTAAGGGAGAAAAGAAAGGAAAAACTACTAAAACCAGATGCATTTCTCCCGTGACCAACACTTCACCAATGCCACTATACCTATTTACCTCTATATGTTCTGTGGTTGTGTTGCTTCTTTTTCATAAAATGCAATAAAAGGTAACTATTAGTTTCATACAAAGTTGTGCAATGCTCCACTCTCCCCTCCCTATATTACACATTGGCAAGATTACATTTCTCAGATCAACTGGCAATGACAGGAAAATTAGTTCTATCCTATCCCAAGGTGCAACATCAGCATGGGGTATACTGCTGATCTTAAGGGATAAAATCAAGGATATGTGGAATGTGAAGGGAAGGTTAGCATTAGACATCCTCTTTAACATCTACTTTATTGTAAACAGTTGGCCAATGAGTGTGCATTTACATCACATTGCATTACATTGCATAAATATCAAACGTAGTATGTACCATGCTGCGCTGCAGTGTAATGTCATTCTGATCTAGCTTAGCACTTTAAAAATAACTTAGCTTTATGTCACTGTCACATTATTACATGTTCCACCTTTATCTCACCACATTGGTATATTCCTGTCTGCTCTTGCTTCATAAAAAAGATGTAAACTTAATCAAGAAGTTATTATATTCCAAAATGAAGGATAGTAGCAAAGTCAACTTTCCAGAATGCCATGGCAAAAGAAGCTCTACCTGACAACTCACAGTATTCCAGAGATCATGACGAACCCTAGACAATATGAAAATTGTTGCCATGAGATTGGTGCAATACTAATGCCGCGTACACACGACCGTTTTTAATGATGAGAAAAATGCAATTTTTTTAAATGGTCATTAAAAATGATCGTGTGTGGGCTTCAGAGCATTTTTCACGACGTGAAAAATGGGCATGAAAAAATTGGAACATGCTCTAATTTTTCTCGTCGTTTTTCACCTCGTCGTTTTTCTCGTCATGAAAAACGGCCGTGTGTAGGCTTTAACGACGTGAAAAAAAATACGCATGCTCAGAATCAAGTATGAGACGGGAGTGCTCGTTCTGGTAAAACTAGCGTTCGTAATGGAGATAGCACATTCGTCACTCTGTAACGGACTGAAAAGCATGAGGCTGAAAAGCGCGAATCGTCGCTCAACAAACTTTACTAACATGAAGGGTGGCACCATCCGAATGGAACTTCCCCTTTATAATGCCGTCGTACGTGTTGTACGTCACCGCGCTTTCCTCAAGCATTTTTTTCAACGATAGTGTGTAGGCAAGGCAGGCTTGAGAAGAATCACGTCGAGAAAAATGCAGTCTTATTCAATGACATTAAAAATGGTCGTGTGTACGCGGCATAAGGTTTCTGAATTCTTCAAGGTTCAGTTCCAGGAACCTTATCTTATTCTCCAATGCCCAACAACTGCACTTGCAAAGTGCACAGTCTATTTACCTTTAGTAAATCAAACCCAATGTAATACCAGCTGCAAAGAAACGATGAAATACTAGCTGCTCCAACCACCTTTATTGTTAGCCACTAAAATTCTCAAATACATTACAGCATTACTTAGTACAGTAATTATTAGCTGCATTGGCCATTTTTTTCCAACTCCCCATTGATTGGACCTCCAGACAATGCTGCTATCAGTAAAGAAATTGCAAAATTGAATTTTTCAATTATTACTTTCTGTAGCAGTTATTTAATTTTTTTCAGCTTTAGCCACCTAAATGATAACAATTACCTATACATTCACTACAGTCACTGTGCTGGCCACTTAGAAAAGCACTGCCATCACTTAAAACGTTTCTGGGTCATGGTCTCCTTTCCACCAAGTGTGACACAAGACTTATTTTTTTCTTATGCAATTGTTTACTAATCCCCCGTACACACGATCGGTTTTCCCGTTGGAAAAAGTCAGATGAGAGCTTTTGGTCAGGAATCCCGACCGTGTGTATGCTACATCGGACTTTTTCCAACGGAAAAACTGGCGGGAAAAAGTTAGAGAGCAGGTTCTCTATTTTCCCGTCGGGGAAAAAATCAGATCGGAATTTCCGATCGTGTGTACAAATCCCGACGCGCTAAATTCCGACGAATGCTTGGAAACAAATCGATGCATGCTCGGAAGCATAGAACTTCATTTTCTCGGCTCGTCGTAATCTTTTACGTCACAGCGTTCTCAGCAGTCAAAAGTTCACCAAACTTTTGTGTGACCGTGTTTATGCAAGGCATGCTTGAGCGGAATTCCGTCGGAAAAACCATCCAATTTTTTTTCAACGGGAATTCCGCTCGTGTGTACAGGGCATTATAGTTATGGTAAAGCTGGTCAACCATACATACTAATGCATAAATATTGTAGCATGCATGTTCAGATGAAACAGTGGCCAAAACTTCTAAGTTGCCTATACTTATTATTACTTGTTAACTACAAAACTTTGAGGCACTGGCCATGCAACAAGTTTTGACCTGCTGCAGTATTGTTCAGGTTAAGTGAACCTGTGTATGTACATGTAGGAAGAATAAAAATTACTTGCAGTACTGCTAGTTACAATCTGCACTGTGAATGTAGTTACTAAAACCTTACAGAGGACTTTCTTTCCTTGCTCCCAATGGCTGAAGAGAGTTGTATGGGAAGAAGGAATATGTTTATGTTGCAGTGAAGGTGGTTATCAAAAGAAAGTTGTTGCTTTGAGCTGCACACCAATATAACAAATAGATTGAAAAAAATTGACAACAGTTGTGAACACATCTCCAAAAATATATATTTTTACATTCTGCTACATTCTTTTAAAATTAGTTTTTTAAGAAAAATTTATTTTTTTTGCTTTTTCCCGCAAAAATGTATGTTTTTCAAAACAAATACAACGCTGTATTAATATTTCTTTCAAATTTGCCTTTACAATAAATCACATGTAATGATGTTGCAATAGCTATTAGATGTTGGATTTTAACTTAATGCTTATCTAAACCCAAAATAAAAAAATGTGATATATATTGCAGCTTAAAGATCCTTATATGTAGTTGCTCAAGGAACCTTATATTTATTGTGTGTACTATTAGTCCCATCAATTCACCATGTGATGGAGATTAACACAGGCAGACATGTTTGAGGTCCTACAAAACAAGCTTTATCACACAGACCCCACATGAAATAGGCGTAAAGCACCTCAAAACAGTTCTGTGTAAATCTATTACATAGCTGAAGCCAGCACACCAAAATATGTAATAATAAAGTTTACTGAAGTCACATGTAAAAACATTTCAGTGACATAGAGTTCATCCATGTTCTGTTTGAATCGGTTTACCAGGGCTATGGCTGCAGCTGTTAACCATAACACCAGTATTAAAATTTTCAGCTGGCGATTCACACTGAGGAGGTTGGGGCGGTAGCGGTAAAGCGCCGCTAGTTTTAGCGGCGCTTTACCGCTGTTTAAGCAACGCTTTCCTGCCGCTAGCGGCATGCTTTTAAACCCCCGAAGGGGTTCGCACGGCTGGCCATAGAGATAAATAGAGACCAGATCGTCCCTGTTCACCTCTATGATCTTGGAAACCGGAAGCAACATCATGACGTCACTTCCAGTTTAGGGCAGATGTAAACAATTATTATTTTATGTTTTTTGAAAGCATTAGATCACTTTATTTTTATTTATTTATTTATTTTTATTTTTTTATCTGATGCTTCCAAGGTTAGCGGAAATATCTGGGGTCTTATAAACCCCAGATATCTCCATAAAGAGGACCTGTCATTCTTTATTGTTATCACAAGGGATGTTTACATTTCTTGTGATAGCAATAAAAGTGATCAAAAACAAAATTTAAAGGGACAGTGTAAAAATAAATTTTTAAAAGAAAATAAATAATTAAAAAATGTTTTTAAAGCGCCCCCGTCCCCCTGTGTTCACGCGCAGAGGCAAAAGCATACATAGGTCATGCATGCATATGTAAATGGTGTTTTATTACTACACTTGTGAGGTATCGCCGTGAACATTATTGGAAGAGCCATAATTCTAGCTCTAGACCTCCTTTGTAACTCTAAACTGGTAACCTGTAGAAATGTTTAAAGCGTTGCCTATGAAGATTTTTAGGTATCATAGTTTGTCGCCATTCCACGAGCACACGCAATTTTAAAGCATGACATGCTAGGTATCTATTTACTCAACGTAACATCATCTTTTATATTTTACCTAAAACCTGGGTAATATTGTGGTTTTTTGCATTGAAATTCATTAAAGCGTATTTTGTCCAAAAAAATTGCATTTAAACAACTGTTGCGCGAATACCGTGTGACATATAAATTTGAATCCTGAAATACCCTCTCTGTAATAATACTCTAGCCCTGCTGCCACTGCAGTTAGATATGGGAACATGGTGAATGGCCATGCCACACAATTAATGGAGTTGATCTTTTTATATAAAATGTACAGCCACATGCTTATCTCTGTTAATTGCTTTCCTTCACGGTAAGGTCCAAAGGCCACACAATTATTGCTGCAATGCTTCTGAATGCTACACTTAAACACTTCTGAGGTATTGCCTATATATACCAGTAAACATGGGCACTTCAATAAATACAGTAAATAGAAAAATCTATATTACAATTGTAATAGTTATATATTTGTTAAATCTGGTCCCATGTGGGGATGTAGAAGGGTTGGTCCACAGGTCAAGGAATTATAAACATTACAGTAATAACACTTGTAGTAGCACCCATTTTCTCTGAAATTGTAAAAGGTATTTTCTTATACAGTACTTATCGCAAGGATCTGCTCTAATCAATAAATCCCTCAAATTTATGCTCTGCCTGTATGTGTTCAGAGGGGGTTTCCTCACATCTGCAAACAATTCTCTGTCATGTTCTAGGTCACAGGGGTGTCAAACTCAAATTCATCGGGGGCCGCATCAGCAGTATGGTTGCCCTCAAAGAGCTGGTTGTATCTGTAGGAGTATGTATCTACTCTTTATTATCATTACGCTATGTACAGCGTGCAGGGGTCAGGATTGCGCTACGTACAGCGTGCAGGGGTCAGGATTGCGCTACGTACAGTGTGCAGGGGTCAGGATTGCGCTACGTATAGAGTGGAGGGGTCAGGATTGCACTACGTACAGAGTGGAGGGGTCAGGAATGCGCTACGTAGAGAGTGCAGGGGTCAGGAATGCACTACATAGAGAGTGCAGGGGTCAGGATTGCGCTACGTAGAGAGTGCAGGAGTCAGGATTGCGCTACGTTCAGAGTGGAGGGGTCTGGAGTGTACTATGCACCCCTCCTCCTGAATTCTGACCTCTGCACCCATCACTCTCCTCCCATCCCCCCACCTCAGCACACATCTGCCTCCACAGCGTCCCCCCCCCCAAGTTTCCTCACATCTGTACTCTCTCCTACCTTCCTACCTGGCCCAGTTCTGGTACCTCCCCGTATAGGCGGCTCCCTCCTTTTGTATTGGGCTATAGTTAGTACCTCCCTCTGTGGGCGGATCTCTGTGCTCAGTATCAGTACTCAGTTTTGCTCTATATGTTTTTTTCACCATCACTTAAAAAAAAGCAGCACAACACTGTCTCTCTTCATCAACAAGTACTTAAAAAGCCCGCCCTTAGGACGCAGCCTGCTGGATGACAAAAAAAAAAAAAACAGCTGTCAACAATCTCTGCCACTATACTGGGCTGACCGTGCATGCGCTCAGCTCGCATAAAAGCCGGCGTCGCTGGAGGGACTGAGGAGGCGAGAGAGCGGAGGCGGGGGTGGAGGCGGAGACAGAGCGGCGGTGGAGGCGGAAACAGAGCAGCGGCGGAGGCAAAACTGAGGCGTGGGTGAAGGCAAAGACAGAGCGGAGAGGGAGATGTTTACTCTTGTTCTCATGGAGACCGGCCACGCATGCGCTAATACAAAGCCGCCCCGCTCGCGGGACTGAGGAGGAGGATGTTTTCCCTTGTTGCCTGGGATACCTGGCAGAGAAAAACTAAGCGGTGAGAAAAAGAGGTAGCGGCCGGAGGCTGCTGTGAGGGCCACATGACAAGGCCTGGCGGGCCGGATTCGGCCCACGGGCCTTGTGTTTGCCACCTGTGTTCTAGGATGTGTATGTATCTGTAATGCTTTTATTGTGCTAAAATTTAAAAAAAATTATATTCCTGAAGGAAAGGATTCCCTTTGTTGGATTTGGAGCGTTGTATACAAAATCCTTTCTAACATTCGCAATATCATGAAAAACAAAAATCCCTCTGCTAAAATTGACCCTGCCGCTATACCAAAATAAAAAAAAAAGGCATACTTGTAATATATAAGTGCACAGTACATATCTTTTCTGCCTTACACTGTGCTTTTGGTCTGTTAAATATAGAATTGATAGCAGTTTGTTCTATCTGTTTATGTGCAAAAATACCTGTTAATTCTGAAAAAATCAAATGCTGTAAAGTGCCCTTTGTAGCATTATATCCAGCATTGTTATTAGCCCTGTCTAGTTTATCTTTGTGATCTGTAGAACACTTCAGTAGACCTAGCCCCTCATGTCCTAGAGTGACAACACTGCTCCTTCATAGATACACTGTAGATGCTGAGTGAGCTTTGCCAGTCTAGCACACGTGTCTATCAGGCTTGAAAAGTTTGAAAAAATAAAGCAGTATCTAAGGCTGCAGTATAAAAATAAGTAAAAAAGTTTGTTCTTGGATTTGGATCATGCTTTAGAGGCTACTGAGAGGCGGTAAGGAAGCGTTGTGAGCACTCCTCACCCCCTGTTTTAACCCCATTTTAAGCTGACAAATGCGCCACAACCACGTGCGTTGCCTGAGGTTGCAGGGTGTTTCACACATTTCCCCAATTGCCTAAATGTGTCATATTCTGCAGCCTTGCCACCCCAATAGGGCTGAAAAATGACTTTCTGCCCAAGCAAAAATCTGATTTGGTTCTCTTTGAGCTGCAATTCTTCTGGTTCCTACATAATGGTTAATGTAGATCCCCACTACCGTGGCATTGTCTGACTAAATCCTAATCAGATGACCTTGCAGAAGAGAAGACCAGCAATGAAGGAATAGCCAAATTTCTCTAAACTCCAGAATATTAATAGGAAGCAGGATTCCTCCCATGACCATGTCTTTCAAACTAAGAGAATACTGAGGACTCATACAGAGGGTTGCATCCTGTCGCCTGGATCTTCCAGACCAGTGGGATCAGGGATTTCCTTTACTCCAGCACTGGACTTGTGATCCCACAGATGGTCTTCCAGCTATCTCTCTGCAGGGATGACCAGAGAGCAAAATGAGGCAAAAACAGGAAATATCACCTGGATTGCAGTGGACAGACCAAAAGTAAAGGCAACAAATTGGTAATGTTGCTTGACCACAGCAAACTGCAAGTTGCGTTGGTGCATCGAGAAAATGGGCGCATACAAGGAACACCTTTGATGCCTATTATGGCCAGAAAATCTTCCAAATGAAGGGAAACAATGACTGATCTGGCAGATTGCATGTGGAATTTTTGTACCCTGGGGAAGGTGTCGAGAACCTTCATATCTAGAATAGAGTGAATGTCCCCCTTTTTTTTTTGGAACAGTAAACAAGTTCAAGTACAAACCCTCAAACCACTCCTTTTCTAGAATGAAAGTTATAACTCCCTGAGAAAGGATTTGCACCAGAACAATGTAGAGGTCCATCTATTTTTATAGGGACTTGAAGCTTGAACAACATCAAAAAGGGTGGCGACAGAGTTTAAAAGCTTGTAGCTACTGGATACCACATTCTGGACCCAAATGTCTGAAATGTCCAGGAACCAAGTAGCTAGAAAAACCAGCAGACATCCCCCCACTTTCACAAGTGGGGATGTCTACACATTGGGAGGAGGCCCTGCTTGCAGGTTTGGAGGATGCAGGGCTTATGGCAGAGCTGAATTATGGGTTTAACTTTGGACTTGGAGGTCTAAGAGAAAAGTAATTATTTTTAGCTTCCAAAGAGAAATGTTTGCTCAATTGAGGCTTAGCCTTCCTTTATTGGGGTAAAATGATACTCCCACCCCCTGTGACATCCTTCTTAAAGTTGTCAATGAAATCGCCAAAATTGACATTTCCCTTTTAAAAAGCATACACAAGAATTTTTTTGTGCTGATACACTGCTGACCAGAATTAGAGCCAAAAGATCCTCCACATGTATACCGAAAGCAGACTCATTCAAGATATTAGAAGAATAATATCTATCAACCCATAGATGCAGGAGACTAGTAGTGTAACAGACCTAAGCTCCAGTTGGGGAAATTTGTTGTCAAAACTAGAGTTGTGCTTTAAAGATAATAAGGTGAAATTGAATTGGGTGGAAAGGCAGGGCTTAAAAATGTGGAAGGAAAGGATTTGCATAACCCTTTCTATGGTTTGCCTGCCAGCCCTACCCACAACCATTGCAACATTTTGCTTTCTGTAAAACAGATATACACACTTTTTAGGGATTTTTGACTTTTAACAGGAAGCATGTAGACCGTTGAAGAGTTCAGTGCTTAGAAGCTCTATCAATCAGCGATTTTCTAATTTGAATAATCTGCTGTAATAATTTCTGAGGAGTTGAATGTTAGAGGGCCTGAGCGCGAGGACCCTGATAGCCAAATCTGTGTGCAAAACCACGTCTTTTTTATTTCCTTATTGCGAGTGGAACCCTTCTTCAGCCTAGGTTCACACTGACTGCGGATTCGAAATCATGTGAGTTCAGCTGAACTCGCACAATTTCATACCCGCATGTCAGTCCGACTTCGAGAGCGATTTCAAAGACATCTGTGCGGGTTCCTGCACAGATGTCTATACAAATCGCCCCCCGAAGTCACCAAAAGTAGTACAGGAACCACTTTCAGGAATTCATGCGGCGCTGCAAAGTCGGCACCGCACTGATTCGGACGTTGCCATTGCCAGCAATAGTCGCTGATTTGGCATGCGATTTGACATGTCAAATCGCATGCCAAATTGCCCCGATGTGAACGTGGGCTTAGAATGAGATGTAAAATTAATTTCACCTGCTAGTGCAGTTGTGGAATGTACTCTGTATACAAGGGGGGTTATTTCCGAAAGGCAAATCCACTTTGCACTACAAGTGCAAAGTGCACTTAAAATTGCACTAAAAGTGCACTTGTAAGTGCAGTCGCTGTTAATCTGAGGGGCAGATCTGAAATGAGGGGAAGCTCAAAATTTTATCATCCAATCATGTGCGAGCTAAAATGCTGTTTTTTATTTTCCTTGCATGTCCCCCTCGGATCTACAGTGACTGCACTTCTAAGTGCACTTTTAGTGCACTTTCAAGTGCACTTTGCACTTGTAGTTTGCACTTGTAGTGCAAAGTGGATTTGCCTTTCGTAAATAACCCCCATAGTCTTGATCTATTATCCAAACAAATGTGGGTAATAGGTGTTGGCCATAAAATTATTCTAATCAAGTTTACTATAGTAATTCAACTGTATGTAGCATGCCTGAATAGCAACCATAATGATAATAACCTACCTGCTGTGATAATGAACACAACTTACATGCTATTAACAATTTACTTAATTGAAGTTATTGAAACCTTGTCTGCGATTGTTAACTAAAAGCAAAGATGGCACATCTTTAATTCTTTGGCCCCTTTCACACTGGGGCGGGAGGTGCAGTGGCTGTAAAGCACCGGGTATTTTTAACGGCGCTATACCGTCGGAATTGCAGCGGTATTCAGCCACTAGCGTTGTGGTTTTAACCCTCGCTAGCGGCCGAAAAAGGGTTAAAAACCACCGCAAAGCGCCTCTGCAGAGGCGCATTGCCGGCGGTATAGCCGCGGTGTCCCATTGATTTCAATGGGCAGGAGCGGTGGAGGAGAGGTAAACACACCGCTCCTTCACCGCTCCAAAGATGCGGCTAGCAGGACTTTTGGGGTGGTCCTGCTAGCGCACCGCTCCAGTGTGAAAGCCCTCTGGCTTTCACACGGGAGTAACAGCAGCCGCTCGGTCGGTTTGCAGGCGGTTTTTTTAGCGCAATAGTGCCTGCAAACCGCCCCAGTGGGAAAGGGGTCTTAGCCATTGGACACATAAAGTGAAATTACAATTTGAATTTTTTTGACAATTTGATAGCTGGTATGTTATAGTGCCTAATGCCTATGCCTATATAGTACTATTAGTTTATAATACACCACAGCCACTGAGTACCTTCCAAATAGTATATACCCCTTGTGCCCAGCATGTGATCCTATTGGAATTTGTTGTCCTTTTTTTTTTTCTTAACCTGAATGGACTCGGAGGTAGGCAGGTGTAAACAGACACAAGTCCGCTTACATCAGCCTGCTCATAGACCCACATGGAGCTTCCTATAAAGTCCGCCTCAAAAAAGGACAGGCGGACCTGAACAGAAAGTCTGTATGAAAGGACTCTTATGCCCTGTACACACGAGCGGAATTTCCGTCGGAAAAAAGTTGGATGGTTTTTCCGACGGAATTCCGCTCAAGCTTGGCTTGCATATACACGGTCACACAAAAGTTCTCTGAACTTTCGAGCTTTAAGAACGTGGTGACGTACAACACTACGACGAGGCGAGAAAAATAAGTTCAATGCTTCCGAGCATGCGTTGAATTGTTTTCGAGCATACATGTTTTTTTCCCGTCGGAATTGCATACAGACGATCGGAATTTCTTATAGGAACTTTTTCCATCGGAAAAATAGAGAACCTGCTCTCAATCTTTTGCTGGTGGAAATTCCGACAGAAAAAGTCTGATGGAGCATACACACGGTCGAAATTTCCGACCAAAAGCTCACATCAGACTTTTGCTGGCGGAAATTCCGCTCGTGTGTAAGGGGCATTAGTATAAAAAATATGTGAAGGGTTGAGTTTATGATCCATTTTTAGGAATTAATTATTAACACATGCAGCTTTTTCAGAGTATAAAGCCCTGTACACACGGTCGGACTTTTGCCCAACAAACTTCGTTTTGAGCAAGTTGGACCAACAATCCGACCGTGTGTACGCTACATCGGACAAACTTTTTTTTGCTTTTTTCTTGTTTTCATCGGACAAAAGTTGGGTCTGCAAACGGACAAACTTTTGCCCAACAAAAGGCCGATGGAGCAAAGTCCGACCGTGTGTACAGAAAACCATCGGACTTTTGTCCGATGGACAAAACAACTAATGTTAAAATCAACCAACAATAGCAGAAGTTGACCAAAGGGTGGCGGTAAAGAGCAAAAAGAGCAGAAAAACCACGTGATGTTGCAAAAAGTTTTGGGAAAGTTTGCAGAAAAGTCAGAGCGTGTGTATGCTATGGGTGTTCCCGACCAACTCTGTTCGGACAAATAACCACGGAAAAGTCTGATGGAAGTCCGACCCTGTGTACGGGGCTTTAGAAGTAACAATTCTTGTGTATTTACAGACTCCCATGAGTACCTGTGGATTGCCATGAGTACCAGTTTTGTAGTCCTGACTTTTTTAGCTGGTGAGTTCTTGCATATCCACTGAAAATAACTTGTCTACTTTTTCCTTATAGGTTATAGGTTGCGAGACTTTATTTTAAATAACTCCAGCAAATTCTGATGCACATTTAACCTAGGTTCACGCTACTGCTGCTGCTTAATCATGCGTTTTTTTAGTGCGTTTTAATGCTTCATGTGTTTTTTGTAGAAGGAGAAAACTGGTTGTTAAGCAAAAAACCCTGCCAAAAAAGGAACAATGCGTTTTTCATGCAGCTTTCATGCGCTCCCATTAAAGTTTATGGGGCCAAAAACTCACTATGCTGCACCAAAAGAAGTACCTGCACTGTTTAAAAAAATCACACTCCACCATGTTAATTTGATGTGAAAGGGCACCATAGAGAATCATGTTTTTTCATTGTCGTGCATTGTAGCATGACGGCAGGTGCAGGAGAAGTTGTGCTAGTAGGAAAAGGGCCTAAAGAGTAAAGACCACCTGGACCAGTCACTGTCTTCAAATAAACTTATATTCAGACAGAACCCTAAGATTCATACAGAAACACAGACTTTTTGAGAGGAAACACTCAGAGAAAACACATGAAAACAATGGCTGAGCATACAAACTCAATGCAGATATTGCCAATGCAGCATATGGAACCTAGATCTCCCGTGCTGCAATGCATGAATGCAATGCTAAAGCTAGCCATACACAGCTCGAAATTTGAGCCATGTGTTTCATTATTGCCACCACCAGCTTGACAAGTCTGTGCCAGGTGGGAAAATTATTGGCTAATCAGTGACTGGATCCTATCAGATGCAGTCACTGTTCGGCTGCATTATTGTATTCAGGTAGCTGTGGATGCTGTGGCTGTCTGTATACAATAGCAGGAAGTGAAATTTTCTAAAAAAGTACAAAAGTGTGTGGTAGCTTTACCATTACAACCCCCACATTGCCTAATTCCAGGTGTAAGTAGCATTGCTAGCATTTGAATTCTGATAGAGTGGTGGACCTATGCGAATATAATGCAGCTCCTACGAGCCATATTGTATTGGCCTGGACAAATTTACTTCTCTGTAAAAACATAAATAGCTGCAATATACTGCTGCTTAAATTAGAAGGGATATAGACCCCTCCAATGCTGCTACTTGGGAAGATCACGGTCAAGTCCTTTAAGATTACGCCAATTACATTTTTGTTATGGCAGTTAATTTTTTGGCAGTACTGATCATGTTTGATGTGTATAGATATTTACCTTGTTTTGATATATATTTATTTTACAATATACAATCCTTTACATAACAAATTTTGTCAATTAAGGGGAGCTCCGGTCATTTGTAAAAATAAAAATTAAAGGCAGCAACTTTTATTATACGGACAATCCAGGGATCCAGTGCTGTCATCGTCCCGGCCAGTTCTTTGCCAATCTTTGGGTCCCTGGCACTGCCACCTTCCTTGTGGGAAGCCAGATGTGACTTCCTGGTGTTTCACAGCCAGCCTCCCATTGTGCATGCACAAGACATGCTGCGCATTCTCAATGGTCCTTGGAACATGTGATGTGTCCCAGGAGGTTGTGGGTAGGGAGGGGGGAAGCCAATTTTTTGCTCTGCTCGCCTATGTGAGTGGGTACCTATCAGACATTTCTGACAGGTACTCACTCCCAGAAAAAAAACTTCCAATACAGAAAGTGTTGGCGGGTACAAGGGAGGATCAGCGGAATTTTCCTTTTCAGGCGCAGTTCTGCTTTTCAGGTGAAGTTATGACCCAATTATCAGCTTGGGTCATGCAGATTATTACCTGAATTTTTGTATGCCTCTCCACTTTCTGAGATTGGAAAGAGGGACACATTATAGTATGCAAAGCACACACCTTTCATGCCACCAGTTTTAACGACTATAGAATATTATACATTTTTCTACAGAGTTCTGTACATCAGGTAAAATAGAGGCACAACTAAGAAGGAAAGAGCGACAGATGGATTTGATTCCAAATGAGAAGCAGTTCCTAGAACTGGGCTATGTTTTTTCACTAAGGTGACATAAAACAATTAAAAGAAAATGTTTCTAGCTGAGAATAAAAAGTTGAGTAATATGGCAAAATTGTATTCAGGTTGCACTCTGACTACACTATACAATTCAATGTGAAGGTGTAGGACAAAGTAAGGGTTAACCCCTCCCCCTACGCAGTATACTTACAGATGCAGTATAACCGAGACCCTGTATTGTACTTAGAGCGCCATCTATTGACTAAGACTGCAGAGTTGTTAAGAGCTGAAGCCAGGAGACTGTCATTTTCTGAGTGACTGGAAAGAGGCGTTCACATGTATCTGACAAAATCAGAGCAAGTTAATGATTTTTAGAATTTCAATGCTAATATAAATGAGTATTAAAATCTGAGAAAGTTAATGATCTTTAGAATTTCAGTGCTAATATAAATGAGTATTAAAGTGAGGCTTTCTAAGAAGCATCATAAAGGAGAAGATGATATACCACAGTGTTTTTCAAAGCATGTACCAATATATAAAAGCCAGTGTATTTCAGTACTCCCTAGTATAAAAACATAGAAGCATGACGACAGAAGAAGACCAAGTAGTTCATCCAGTCTGTCCCTTTTTCTTTTTCTTATTTTTTTTTTATTTGTTTATTTTTCTTTTTTACTAAAATACCTTTTTTTTGTGATAGTATAGATTTAGATTTGTCCCAGGCATGTTTAAATTAACTTATATCCCTGCTGAAAGTCTATTCCAATTATCGACTACTCTTAATAAGGTAATACATTCTAAAGTTAGTTTGGAACTTTCCTGCTAGTTTGAGGTCCTGTTGCTGTGTTCCTGATCTTTAGCTTCGAATTTAAGCTAAAGCCATTCTGAACCTTAGTATTGTAGGAGTCATTTTGTATATACAGTATCACTATCTAGTTGTGTATAAATATTCAAACCCTTATATCTTTATGTCCCTGTTTACACCTGTGTGATTTATCATGCTTTGGCCATTGCGTGACAAAGCATGATGAGAAATCCCAACATTGTCTGTGGGGCCCTTTCACATCTGTGCCACATTCCAATAAGGCAGTTATTTTGGTGCATTTTTGCACACATAGACCTCAATAAAAGCATATGCGAAGCGCATGACAAAACCCATCAAACACACACAACAAATGCATGAAAATGCAGGTGCACAAATGTGAAGCCTTGATATCTAAAGTATTTTTCCTCTCAGAGACATCTGGGTGGTTAAATATGCAAGCATGATCCAATCTTTCTAAAAAGAGGCATGGCTAGATCAAGCAGCAATACTCACAAAATGAACCTTTGGGGTACACATACCGCTAGTTGGAAATCTGTGACATTCTGTACACCAAAAACGAATAATTACATGATTTCCACAAGTTTTTCAAACTGCATGTTGTTCATTTGGAATGCAATTTTACATTTGCCATGTAAGTACAGATCTCTGTTGGTACTACTACACAGCAAATAGGGCACTTTCCATGTGTTATGCCCTACCCTGTGCAGGTATGGTAGGCTTGTTTGCTGGTGTCACTGCATGTTGTGGTTTCCACACCACACTTTCAACTTTCCTGAAGTGTGTAGTCTGTTCCATCTCCTTCTGATCATAATTTCTGTTACTAACTATCCCCTTCTTTGTGCCACCCTGCAGAGGAAGTGCAACCTGTTAGTGATCAAAGTGGGCCATGTCTTTTTGCCAATTAGGAATTGAATCAAATAGATGAGTGAGATAAACAGAGCTAGACAGAGGAACTAGAAGCTGTACCTTGTGTGGCAATTTTTCAGCAGCACACTTCCTATACAGATTTTGTGTTTTAAGCAGTTACTATCAAAGTTATTAAATATTTGTGGATAAATTGAAAAAGCACCTGCACACCACAGTGAGAAAGCTTAGTAAAGAATCCAGCAGCTAGGGAGCACCAAAACACAGAGCTAGAAATACTAAAATAATATGTATGTAAATCATATTCAGATATGCAAATGAGTATGCTTTACATCTCCCTCATATTCTTACTCTCTCACTCCCTGCTAGTTATCAGTAGGTCAGTGAGGATTAAACAATGAATCTTCATTACTGAAAAATGATTTGGCTTTAAATTCCCAAAGTTTAGATGGACAAGCTTTGGGCACATTGCTGCACTTAACACTGAATTTACTGAAGGGCATGTAAATAGTCAACAGACTAAGTACTTCTGGGCTATTCAAGGGATTATTATAATGTAATGCTATAGTTGCGTATGTCCAATTGGAAATAGATTGTGATTGTAAAACAAATAAGTCACTTGTACAGCTTGTTATCCTAGTCTTAGACCGATGCATTAAATGTGAGTTAAATGTTTTGGAAGGAGACCGTTCCCCGATTTTGTGATAAGGGGTGACACTTGTCTTGTGTGTATGTCAAGTGCGTGACAAGGGCGGGAAGCATACAACTGTTTCTGGGGGAACCAAGAAACGTAGGTGCGTGGCATTCCTGACTTTTTGATGGGGTGTGAAGTATGTGCCCCTGGTGAATCACAGCAAGGTATGTGTCCTTGATGAATCTCTACGATGGAAAGCGCGAGAGATCTATGTCTAATGAACGCGTAGGAGGAGAAGATTGAGGCCCGTGTGTCCCTTGTGTGCCCGATAGATGTGCACACATATGATATACACCTGGCATTTGAAAGGGTGTGACTCAGACAAAGATGTGATGAGTTTAGGCTGTTCAGGTGCATTTTGGGTCGATGCTCTTGTATCTTCAGAAGGTGGAATGAGAAGTTCGTGTCCATGACTTATCCAGAGTATGGGCCAGGGTCTGGAAATGTGTTTTGTGCTTTATAAAAAATGAAATGCATATGTATTGGATAACACACTCTACATATTTCATCCAAACCTCCAAAGGGGGAACAGCAGACCATTTCACAGATAACCCATTTGCAGCAGAAACAATACAGATCTCCTTGTGGGTCTTTGCTCATTGATTTCTACCAAATCTTCATAGGAGTTGATTAGACGGGGAAAAAGAGCGAGGGAGGGTAAGAGTAGAAAATTGAGAAAGGGATGAGAAAATTAGGTTGGTAGAGGAAGAGATGAGCGTAATGAAAAAACGAAGAGGAAAGCAGAAGAGGAGAAGTGAGGAGGAAAAGCTGAAGAGGTGGGGGTGAGCGCTGCAGGGAGAGCGGAAAGGAGATGGATAGCTTTGTCCTGCAGATGAACCCGCCCGGCAACACGGAGGAAGTTATGAAGGATTCATCAGTCAACACACGTCCCTGCGCTTCCCTGAGGTGCTGCTCCCCTACCTCCAAATCTCATTTATATCTCAGAGGGCGGAGGGAACAGATACGCTGCTCAGTCTACCCATGGACACCCTTTTGCATTTGGGGCACGCTACCCCCCTTTTTTTTCCCCTTAGTATTTAAGCTTTGTTAGATTGTAAGGGTTTAAAGGCCATCAAGCACTAACCCACTAATTCCCTGAGTCAAGGCACTGTTAAGCAGATTTGTGACTAAGTCAGTACACAGAACTGAGGCACTGCAATGTTGGGTGTCCTCCCTAAAATCTGCTCAACAGCCCTGGGGTTCAGGACATATGTAAGTGACTTCTTCAAGGCTTCTTACCGCTCTGAATTTTCCCTTTCTTATCCAAAGCTTAATATAGAGCAAAAAGATTAGTATGCAGGTGTTTTTGTGCCATATGTCTGTGGCTGAACTGTATGTGTTAATTAGCGGATAGATGTGTGTTTGCACAGGCAGACTAATAATACCTGGGTATGTGTCTCCCTGTCTCAGACATACTAGCTAAGCGTGCCTAGCCTTCTTAAATATCACACAGCTACCGTGCTGCAATTATATATTGGATAGCCGGACGTGTAATGACAAAAAATAGCATTATACATGTTCTTTTTATATAGATATTATGCCTTATATTAACCATAGGACAGGCGCCTTGGTTATGTAGACTTTTTGGTCTTGTAGTTTCTCATTATAAGCGATATTTGTGAATGGCTAAGGCTTGGAACAGGCCTCAGTAATCTTTGTATGTCATTTGTCTATGAAGTTCAGCTCTTCTCTTCACCTTTTCTTTTGCTTTTGTACATGCATTAGTAGCAGTTCTAGTTTGCTGCCATTTCCTTTGATCTGCACAAAACCGGTGACTTTTATATAACTTTATGAGTCGGCTTTAATATTTGTGCCTTGTGATGTAAATAACAATATTTAAAGTGCAAGTCTTGGCCCGCTGTAAATGTAAACTCTAGCCTAAAAAAATAAATACCCCTTGAGTGTAATGCGGGTGAACTTTTGCACTATAAACAATAAAATAAGGTTATTACTCTCTATTGACTTCTTTCCCCTGCATTTCCTAAGCAACATTTTCTGCTTTCATTGTCCCTGAATTATTTTGCCCCTTGGTTTGTGTGTTTTTATTCCACAGTACGCGTTTTCCTTCTGACGTTACTATTTTGCGGCCACTTTGTACTGTAATTGAATTTCCTTTGCTTGTATTCTCAGCTCCCCAGAGTCTTGGGGTATAGAATCTCTTTCCCCCCCTTGCCCTGCTTCCTATCCTGACATCAGTGCCCATGTATCTGCCCAGTGGAGAGGAATGGGTCTCTGCATTGAGGCCATGACTGAACTCTTGAACCGACAGAAGATAAGTGAGTGGTACAGGGACCCATCGCTCCTGCTTCTCTCTTCTGCTCATTTGTCTCTCACTTTGCCCCTGGAGGGGATTATTTCAGCTGAAAAGATGGGAGGGGAAGCAGGGAACAAGTGTAAAGCTGCTGTGAACATCAGTTGGCAAATCTTACTGGAATGGGTTAATCGGTCACATGCATCCCAGCAGCTAGTGGGTTAATTAGTCTTCTTCCCCGGATTCATTAAACAGAGCCCTGCGGCATCCAGTCTACCTCCTGTTTTCTCTGTACAGTGTTAAATGTTTCTCTTTTTATAATATTGGTGATTTTTAACCTTTAAATTGGCACCTGTGACGGTTAGAGCTCTGCACAGTAATACACTTTGAGTATCTGATAGGATAAAGGTCTCTTTCTCATTGCTGCAGCTGTTGACATCTCTCTGTCCAAAGTCTTTGTTTTAACCATCTATCCTTAAAAGACCAAAAAAAAATCCAATTTCTTGGTTCTGAATTGGCAAAAAAAATATTAAACTGAATAATTGCATCCCAAGATGTTCCTGCTTCCTATTACTGAAAAATGTCAAATAATGTTAAATATCCACACTTTAAAATGTCAGGTGCATCTATCTCTTTCCCATTCATTAGGTAGGGTAAATCATTTATAATTATTATAGATGGTCTAATATTGATTAAAATTTATTAACACATAGTATAGATAACGCTCTGCAATGCACTCTTATCAGATTAACTTATTAACAATATTATTAACTCAGCCGCTGTCATTAACCTACTAGCCACATAAGAGGAACAAAGATGCCAAAACTTTTAGGATGTATATATAGTACACACACTAGCAAAACATAAGGGCAAATGCCATTCATAAAGAATACTGTAGCAGGTTAGAAGTGCTTAATTGGTTTATTTGTGACACATTTCATACATAATCGGTAGTGAGGTTGTACATTAGGTACATGGGATAGGACACAGGAAGGACCATGAAGTTTAACCCGTCATAATTAAAATAGTTCAAGTACTGATTTTCTATATCACTTACTTTACTCACTTTTGAGTCTCATGATGAATAATCCCACAACAGCTCCTGCTGTCACTTCTCTAACTGGTAGTCATTTGGTGACAATGACTTCCAGGTCATAGACCTGTTTGCTGGACACAGAACAAAGGCTTCTCTAGCAGCTATCAATTGCAGGACAGCTCCTCTTTGGCTATACGTATTATCTCAGCAGTGTCTAGTGGACAGTGTAACATGAAATTAGAGAACAAATATGATATATGGTGACCATTTCACTTAAAAGGTCATTAGTGGATCTTTATAACATATTTTAGAGATCACTTCTCCATTGTTCAAACTGATAAAATATTTTTTATGCCACTGTCCACGGGTTTAATGGCTCTATAAGGAGTTATTTTATCACAAAACAGACAGGAAAGAAAAACTTTTCATATAATTCGAACACCTTGTTGGAAAGAGTTATCTGAAAATCCTTTAATGACACATTTATAATTAATTTTGTGCTATTAAGTCAACGTTATCAGGTCGGTTTATTTGTTAGAGTTGTAATTGACCTCTTAGGTGCTTAGGCGTTACAGGTCAGACGTGGGTGTCTCTTACCACTGAATGTTGAGTTTACACTTTCTAACAGGTGTATGGGAAATTGGTATTTAGACATGCATCAAGGCAGACTTCATGTAATCTAAATATTTGGCTCCCTGTGTCATATTGTGACAGTTTTCTCTATTCTCTTTATTGTTAGCATTAGCTTTTGATTTAGACAAATGTTCTGTTTAGTTGTCTTTACCAGGGTCTCTTAACTCTGGTCCCCAAGTACCCCTAACAAGTCATGTTTTGAGGATTTCCATCTGTGAGAACAGATAGGATAATTTCTGACCCAGTCAAACAGATTACTCCACCTGTGTATGATTAAAGATATCCTCCAAATCTGACCTGTTAGTGGTTTGTTAGCTCGAAGCTCAGAAACAGCCCAATACTTTTTCCATAACCATCAAGAAAGACTTTTTTGCAACCTCTAGCCTTCAAATTTTCAATATTTCTAGCTTATGGTGTAATGCTGTCATTCCGTTGTAACTATTATTTGTTTTTTCCCTAGTATTAAATAAGGTAGTATATTACTTTTATAGTTAGATATAAAAACCGTAGGAATACATATATTGTACAGTTTTATGCTACATCCCAACACCAAAACACCCATCCTCTTCTGTCATACATATTTTAATGCCTTTTTTTGTGCGAATAAGGCTTTTGGGTAATCTCAAACATTTTGTTTTCTTAAGATCTGCTCTTATTAAATTTAGTTTGGTTTTATAGATTAGTAGAACATACTTTTTCTTTTCGAGTATTTTCCACCTTTTGTTAAAACATTATATCATCTGAATTTCGCTAAGAGAAATTTTGCTTGGGGTAAGAATTCCAAAATCGAATTTCGTAGTATAACAAGATAATTTAAAAGCAGCTTACCGCAAACATATATAAGTGATTTTATAAAGGATAGGTATAAATTTTGAACAGCGCATATAGTTTTCATTTCACCGTCTTAAATTTGTAAATTATTTTTAGCTTAAGGACTTGTAAAGCAGGTCAGTCATTGGTCATATATAGACGCACTAACTATTCCAATAATAATAGCACCTCAATAACGTTGCAGGCGTGAAGCAACTTCCTATGGGGTGGTTGTTAAAGATAAAATACTTTAAATTTGTGTGTCAAACACAGTTTTATTACGATAACACTCCAGCTATTAGAATATTCAGCGTAAGTGTAACAGGACATTCTAAACTGACATTTTCCCATATTTTAGGATTTGCATAGCAGTTTTGCTTTACAAACTAAAATTTTTTATTTTTTTTAATTTGCTTAAATTATTTTATTTTTACATATAAAATTTCTAGTTATTCCAGTGGCTGCTTGTACATAAACAGTCGCTGGCTGAAAATTAAAATCTTGTGTTGCTTTGATCCAGACACCAGCCCAATTAGGGTTGTGAGGAGATTTGCCACTTACAAGCTGTCAAGCTCCCAGTGAGATTTTGCACTTCTTGACCTGTAGAATTTGAACCCCATTGAAGTTGGTGTATGAACCATGTCAGGAAGGAGAGTTCAACTACACAGATACTACAACTGAATTTCTTAAATTCTGAGACTCCAGCTGCAGATAAACCAAATCAACCTTAGGTAGACTTTATGCTATATTGTGTTCTTAACAAAGTAGTTCCAATTACTCTTGATTTGTTATTTTCCTATTAAAACTGTCCAGGCATTCCCTGCAAGTCTGTACAGATTAAAACAGTCACTGTTCTTGTGTCTTCCTTCTGTTGTAGTCAGTACAAGTTGATATTAAAACAATGAATTTAGTGTATTAAATATTAAATTAGTCTTTAAATCAAATTAGTCCTATGTGAAAGGTATTAAATAACAGGAATATTTTTGTATTGCCTTTGAATAAAAAAAAAATTCTGCAGTATGTGTAAAACTTCTTTAATGGTCCAAAGACAGCAGAATGTTGTACCGCGTTAGCCATCGATGAACGCAGTTCATGAACTGTAGTTTAGAAAAGACCATTTATAGACTAATATAGATGTTAAATGCAAGCTTGTAGGGGTTCCTTCTTCTGCCGCTATACCAAATCTAATGAGTTTACCAATGAATGCTACCAGTTTAACTCCCAATTTTTCTGCTCAAAAGATGATACGGGACACATTTCAGGACACTTAAGGATAACCTAATATTCCTTTTAGTTTATGGTGGATGTTGCAATGCCAATAAAAACTGAGAAAATGGAAACTAATTTGCAAAGGACAGCAGCCGTTCCCTTTATTCACATTTAGTTGATGTAACCTAAATAAAAGAAAGCGTTTGTTTTTAGGTGGCAATTTTATGCAAACCCTTCATTGAAATCAACCAATAATTACTCTTTGATCAAACCTTCCTAAAGCTCTGACTTGTGCACAGTATCACTTCATTAACCCCGATCCAGCCAGAGACCTGCGCTGCAAAGAACTGGTAACTGGCCGTGCACGTGTCATGTCTCTGCACATCTCTCATGGATCCTCCCTCCGATGCTGACCTCTGAACTCAGGCCTGGGTTCACGGGAAGGTCACAAAGAATGATCGAGACCTAATAGACAAGAGATGGAAGAGTTCACAATAGCCTAAGTGGAAAACAAGCAGACAGATAGAGGAGAGAGACAAATATATAAGGCTTCTGGGTGAATGAGATATTGAGCAAACAAATAAACCAAGATGCTTATAGCGTTATTGTTGCAAATAGTACGTATCAGCGGCTGATTTATTTTTTAAATGGCCAATCAAGTAAACGGTCGTTAACGATAAACTTTGGCTATTACCATGTAGGTAATATCTTGCATAATGTGGTAACAAGCAAATATGATCTGTCAAGTAGAAGCCAACAAGTAAAATGAGAGATTATATTCCTTTAGAATGGCATTGATTTCCACGTGGAAGTTTTAAAGCTTTAAGTTTTAAGCGTCTCGAACAACAATGCATGTAGAATGACCGCCATACCGCCTTTTCCGTCTTGGACAAGATAGCATATTCTCATATTGCAGATGAACCTTAAAACATGTCCATACTGTTTTACTGACTCAAATACAAAGTCAGCTGTCATTTCAACAAAACAGCAGTCCTAATATTGTGTACCTATTATCTGTTATGAAATCAGTCTGTGAACTGAAAGCTCTTTAAAAATGAATGCAAGGGACTTTTTTTTGTGGCAAAAAAAAATTAAAAATCCCTAGCTGTTTTAAAGAAAATCATTTAATTGTGTAACACCTCTTATGTTATCTATATAAAATATGTTCCGCTAATTCCACTATTGTTTTTCTTTAGATATTGCTTGTGTGTTACACATCTTATTTATATCCATGATAACAAAACAAGTCAAATGACCTATGCATGTTAATATATGTATATTTTTAAATATATATATATATAATATATATATTATTATTTTTTCTTTAAAGAGATATTAAGTACATCGTCATCTTTAGATGTTATACTCAGTTTTTTAAAATTAACACAGCAGAAGCCAAATTCCTAAATGGTTAATGTATGTTTTTTAGCTGAAACACTTCCCTCTACTGGCCATCACAGAAATGGCACTGTTTGTAATCTGCAGTGACATGTCATCTGCAGGACACAGTTTGCGGTTTCTGGCCTTTGTATTCATAATATGCTTCTTATAATCACTTTAATAACTGTTTGTGGATTAAGTGTTGTCCTTTTTTAGTGATGCAGTTTAAATACAAATCTGAAGATTAAATTAAGCTGAAGGAACAAGTTACCCTTTGGCTGCCATGGCATGTTGGGACTAGTAGTTCTCCAACTGCACAATAGCCACTGGCTTTCCAGTCATGACTTTTAAAGAAATAATTTGAAGCAATTACTCATTCCTATCTATATACTTATATCTGAACCATTTATACAGAATAAGGGTAAATATTGAGCATGATTTATTTGATTGTGGGATAACCTGTATTTTAATCATTATCTACCTAATATGATGTAGTATGGTATAAGTAAGTTAAAGTCCATTAACATCACTTTTGATATTTCACATGTTGCTAACATGGGCTGTACAGCTATACATGTGGTCTATTGCTTCCTTTTCCTTCTGTTTCTTTTTTTTTTTTTCTCTATTTGTACATTATAAGACAATTAAGTCTGTGAAGTCATTGAGGAAAGGTACCCTGCAATGTCATTCAGTTGGATAGGGCACTAAAAGTGATTTTTGTAGCTATGTGCAGGAAATCCCCACCCCATCCACCACCCTTTTTTTAAACTTTTTTTTTTTTTTAAATACCTTAAATTCTGCTCAGGCATTTTTTGGTAAGTCTTTATATGCTAGTAATAGCTTTTTTATATAAGCCAGCTTGCATTTTAGGTTTATTGGTCCTATAAGCAACATCTTCTGCATATCCACATAATAAAAACATGTAACAATGCCACTTTAGAGACATTTCAGTAATGTAAAGTGCAATGGTTTGGGTAACTAGAACATACTATAGCCAGTCTGCGGAGGAATTCGGGTGCAGCAGTAATTGTTTTGTGCCGATTCTGATAGTGTAGAACTGGAAGTACCAGTATGCCATATGGCCTCTAAGGAAGCATATAGGAAATGTAAAAATTGTTCATAATTTTTAAAATGGTTGATATTCCTCTTGATCTTGTGTTTGATTCAGTAAGACGGTTGAAACTAAAAATACTGTGCTTTTAAAGGTGGGTTTTTATCAGTTTAAAGAGACATTCATTTTGTCTTTCGTTTGTAAATTCAAAAAAACCCACATCATTTGCATCACAAAATCTGAGTTTTCCAGCTGTTTACGTCTTTTATTTTTAATTATTTCCTATTACCTCCAATTCTTTGCAATTTAAAATGTTTTGTAATGGCCCAGAAAAACTACATTTTTCAGTAGTTATGCAGACTAAAGTATCATAAAAAGGCAACTATCACAACGGAACACTGACTACACTTGACAGTTTGGGTTGTTTGTCAAACAAAAGCTCTGAACATTGAAAGACGCCTTAAATGGTCAACACACATAAACTGTTTTGTATATACGGCAGTCTATAAGAACGCTGCTAACTGTATGCACAGTGTCCGAAAAGCAGCCCTTTTTTTTTCATTAAACATGAGGGCCTTCAATTACGCAAACGTAATTTAAAACAGTTGACTTTTCATAACATTTTGTAACATCTGAGTTATCTGTATTGGTCATAAGCACCACAAACACTGCCCGATGGTCAACAAATTGTATAGTATTGTTTTCATCATGATAAACATTCTGTACCTATATGATTAACTTCTAGAATGGTGATTTATTTTATATTTTGTTTTATGTGATTGTGTTTAGTGCCTTCACAAGCATGTTGCTTTATAGGGGACATATGCTGCTTTGCCAAAGAGCCGAATAGTCAGGTCTTCTGAGTTTCATCTGCCTATGTTTGGCTAGATTGGATTTTATCGCGTTTTATCTGCCCACGTTTGGCTAGATTGGATACCACCGGCTTACATCTTTATGTCCATTTTGTATTTGTGGATAATAATGCAAACACGTTTAAATAACTTTCTGATTTTTGACGGTTGCCTTTCTTTCAGGATAGCAGTTTACCAGCTTAATTTATTTTAATTCATTTTTACTTGTTGCCTGGTGTTGTGTTTTAAAGTACCAATTATTTTCTGATTATTTCTTGAGTTGGAAAATTTTGCCCAATCGGCATCAATTTCAAATTGTGTGGAGGTACTTTTATAGGAAAGCAAACACCACCTTTCCCCTATTTCTTGTGGGGTAGTTGATCGGCTGGGTTGGACTTTCCTGGTTCACATCTCTTACCCTGAGGTAGGACTATTGCTGGGCGGTGTCTTCTCAGAAATTCATGCTTGAACATTTAAAGAACTACCACTCATATAAAGTCTATGGTCAATTTTAGTACCGGAACCTGTTATTGCTGATCATTAACAATTCTGTGACATCTACAGTATTTGGCGTAATAGCAATTATTGGCTTTTCAGCTATATGATTTTTGGATCTCTCTCAACATAAGGGTTCAAAATAAAACCAGTAGTAAATTTTGTATCTGGTCTGGTATGCTACAATTGCAGCAAAACACCCAAATTCCCATATCTGACAAAACTTACTCATAGCTGCTTGGTCATATAGCCATCACTAAAGATTAATTTGGTCTGAGTGTTGTTTGAGTGCTTTTATTTGCTATAATAATTGCATGATGTTTTTATCTATACTGGTCCAGTGTAGTGTCATAGTAATGCTGATTAACTGTAGCCAAGAAATGAGAGTTAGTCCTGCACCTGTGGAAGACATAGGCAAATGGTTAGAAGATGAATTGTCTTTATTTCCTTCCTGAATAAAAATAACTATAGGCACTAGAATCTAACTTTTTTGTCTATTATTATATTTTTGTTAACTTTCCAATATACAAAATATAAATACACAATTGTACCATTCTCTTTGACGACATTCTTCCACATTTCTCAGCCCCCCCCCCCCCCCGCAGGTTATCCTCTTTCCCTCTATACTTATACCCTTATATACCCCCTTGCTCTTCTTTCTTTTATATTCTTATAACTGTCTATCTCCTACCTTAGAAGACTAACTGATGATCTGTTCAGTTAAAATAGGTTTGGGTGGCTCTTGGGAGGATGTTAAACAATTGTATTTTTGGATTTGGACATTTGTGAACATTAATTGTATTGAAGCTTACCACATGATTTCTGCATTAGTTTTTTTATTTTTGCTTTTCTTTTGGTGATCTAGCTAATAAGTCTGTTGTTTTTCAACAGAACAAACTCTCCTGCAAATCTATCAGTTAGAGGGTTAAGACCAACCATTTACCACTAAGAGGGGTGCTTAAAGTGACCATATTTTATTTATTCATGTAAAACCTTTACCGTCATTTTAAAACCTTTACATGATTTCTGCATTAGTTTTTTTATTTTTGCTTTTCTTTTGGTGATCTAGCTAATAAGTCTGTTGTTTTTCAACAGAACAAACTCTCCTGCAAATCTATCAGTTAGAGGGTTAAGACCAACCATTTACCACTAAGAGGGGTGCTTAAAGTGACCATATTTTATTTATTCATGTAAAACCTTTACCGTCATTTTTGCGGCGCTATTGGGCCGCTAGCAGGGTGCTTTTAACCCCCGCTAGCGATCGAATAAGGGGTTAAATGCGCCTGTGTAGCGCCGCTGCCGAAGCGATTTGCAGGCGGTGCGGCAGCGGTGCCCATTCATTTCAATAGGCAGGGGCGGTTTAGGAGTGCTATATACACCGCTCTTCCATCGCCCAAAAGATGCTGCTTGCAGGACTTTCTTTAACACCCTGCCAGCGCAGTACCCCAGTGTGACAGCACTCAGGCTTTCACACTGGGACTGCACGGGAGGCATTTTTCAGGCGCTTTACAAATGATATTTTTAGCACTTTAGCGCCTGAAAAATACCTCCAGTGTGAAAGGGGTCTAAGAGCTGTAGTCATCCATGATCCTAGCTGCTGCAGTAGTACAAAGGGCTGTATGTGTTTCCAAATGCACAAATAAAATATATAAATGGCTAAAAATATTAATTAAACAGTATTGAAGAATGTTAATCCAGGGAGTTACCTGCCTGCTTCTTTTTGGGCAGTTGGATTATTATTATTATTATACAGGATTTATATAGTGCCAACAGTTTGCGCAGCGCTTTTCAACATGAGGCCAGACAGTACAGTTACAATATAATTCAATACAGGAGGAATCAGAGAGCCCTGCTCTACACTTTACATTGGTTTTTGCCTTTTATATGCATCAGCTGAAGTCTGAGTCAAAAGTTGTTGTTTTTTTAATTCTTTATTTGTGTAAGACATGTGGAAATACAGAATCCAACGCATTAGTGTGCATACAAAGAAACAGTTTAAATATTAAATCTAGGACATAAACACCAGTTTACATTAGTAAATTAAACACAATCTCCGGGAAACCTTCCCTGGACTTCCGGGTCTAGGGAGTCTCTGCAGCCCGCGTGACAATTTTCCACGGCAGTCGCCGTATTTATAGATGCCAGATATAAAAATAAGGTAGAGATGACCCGCAGGGTCTCTACTACTAACAGGGAGCATTGGAGAAAAAGTAGAGAGAAAGGAAGAAGGGAAAAATAAATATATCAAGAAATAAAAAAAGGCAGTGGGGGCAAGGGGTAAGGAAGGAAGGGGATGCCACCATCCAGTCGCCCAACCATGTCCGGGGGAAGCCTTACGAGGGGGCCCACCACCAGAGAACTAAGCCACCAGCTCCGCGTATTCCTCGGAATAGACAAATTTGTGCCAATAGAACCATTTTGTGAGGAATTTCTCATGAAGGCCCTTCTCCGTGGCCACCAAGTCCTCCATTGCATTAATGCCTGCCACTCTTTTCAGCCAACCAGCGTCCTACGGTGACTGCGTCTGAATTTTTTTTTTTTAAGTTGATGGACATTTATGTTTTTCAGCCCAGTTTACTACATTACTATGTAACTGGAGGACAAAAACGAGAGCCATCTAAAGAATTTATATACATGTGTGTCATGTGACATGATCTTTTTATTTATTACAAGTACTTATATAAAGTTGACAATTTATGTAGCGCTTTACATATATACAATACATTCACATCAGTCCCTGCTTACAATTTAAGGTCACTAATTCACATTCATGCATACACATACTAGGGCTAATTTAAACAGGAGCCAATTAACCTGCATGTCTTTTGGAGTAAACCGGAGTACCCGGAGGGTTGGGATTCAAACTGATGTCCCTAATTCTGCCAGGTGGAAGTGCTAATCACTTAGCCACTGTGCTGTCCATCTTACATATTTAAATTAAAAATAACAGCCTAGCACTCACCAAATGTTCTGTACAAATCTTTATTTAGCACATTTTGCAGGATAAAAGACAGTAACACTAACTTTAAGCTAGAGTGTCTTTCCATTGTGGACTAATGTCTGGTTGTCATCTTATGTCTACAGCTAGCGTCAAGGTTCATGTTCATGAACACCAATTGCTCATACTTATAAATTTAAGTAAACTACCCTTTTCATGTCATTGACTCTAAAATTATTTCTCTGACTATGTGTGATCAACATTTCTTTCAAAAGTATATTAGTAGTTAGTAAGTAACTGGAGATCCTGCCAGTTCCCTGTACTTCCTTATTGATTGGTAACACTTTTCTAGCCAATCCTCCGTTGTTTGAATTGCCACTCTATCTGCACGTTTAAATTTTCCCCCAGGGAGGAAGCCAATCCTCTTTTTTGCCCAACTGGATTTCAAATGTGACACCTTTGAATGGCTTGTGGCTGTCTCTAGCAGTGGCACCTCCAGGGAACCTTGCTGACAGATACAAAGCCGACCCTGAGCAAAAGAAGGGAACATCCTGCTGTAATGTCTACAGGACACATCACATGCTGCAACTAAGCTCCGCCAGTGAGGTGTGGAGGGTAATGGGGGGGGGGGGATTAGGTGCGCGCAATATAAAAGAGCCAAAAAATATTTTTTGACATTATTGAAATAGTGCGATCTATGGACACAGCGACAGCACAGACAGTCACATATCAAAATCTGACATGTGGGCAGGAGCAGGTGCATGGATCTGAGTGCCCAGTGTCTGTTCAGCCACTGTGTCTGCATGCACTTCTGTGGGCTGCCTGCAAGCAGCTCAATAGTGAATTCACACGCAGCAGACAGCGGTTCAAATTAAAGAATGTCCAATCGTCTGTCTGAATGAGCCCTTAAAAGGAGCTCAACTTAGTAAAAGACGAACAAGTGAAGCTGTGTTAAAACCTGTTGTTGATTTTGGTGGAATAGTGTAGCAAACACTTCACTAAGCACTTGTATGTACTTAGTAGGGATGACCAAATCTGCCTGGCATCAGTTTGCAAGCAGTTTTGCAAATCTTGCTCAAAGTTTGCAGCGACTATCATTGAAGTCTATGAGAGGCAAATCTTGTTATTCAATCCTGGCCATTTGTAGGGCTAACAAGCACGCTAATATACAAAAAAAGGCATGGAAAGCTAATCCCAGAAATTTGCCACGATCCATGGTAGTGGCAAGGTAGTGGCAAGCCCGCAACCACTGAGAAGTACTATTTAGGCATGTGAAATGTGTGCCAGGCATCCTCTTGATGCTCATTTATACAAGGACTAACATATCTGGTATTTCAGAGAATGGGCTCATGTTACTATCAAATAAAAGACTCCATTGTGCAGAGTTCAAATGAACAATGGGTTATCATAAACTAAGAGAAAAATAATGAGCAAAAAGCAAGGGGGTTTAAGTAATGGCAGAAGATTGGAAGGATGTGTGAAAGCTGACAGCCAGCAGTGAGCAGTGCATTAAGGTCGTAGGTGTCTAGGTAAAAGTGATACAGTTTGTGAGCACAAGATTGAAAAGGAGCAGTGAACACAAGCAGAGAGTGAGAAGAAGAGAGATGCCTGTATAAGAGCCTCATTCCTCATGCTGTTTCTGCTCTGCCGGTCAGACAAAAGATGTATTAAATGTCCTCATTAGCAGCATATCGAGTGCTGAAGTGGATACAAGTGCTGCTCCATCAGAGAGCCGTCGGCAAGCGTAGAGGGTGCCCAGGGAGAATATGCATGCAAAGACAGAATGAAGCCTAGACTTACAGTCAAAAATACCAGCAATAGCTTATGATTGGGATGATGATACAGAGCTATTGTTGTGTGCCTCATGTTCTGCTTTGCCTAATTTGTAATTTTGCTAGGTAAAAACGTCATTATAGAACACAAACCTCATCTGCATTATTGTTGAATTTGTTTGGCTTTTCTCTTTTTCAGGTTATGCAACCTGTTTGTCTCTCCATTCATTATAGGTATTTATATAGCACCAACAATTTTTTCAAAACTAAAAAACAGTACCGTCTTAATATTCCACAACATAAGTCCTGTGGCTGGTGACACTGTATGCTGGTGTTGGTCAGAATATAATACTCATCAGACTCAGTGTTTAAACTACAAAAAAATGGTGCCTGGCCGCACACAGGATCAGCAGACTGTAAAGATAAAATAGCAAAAGATGATGAGAATTGGCTTCAGCTCAGTTCTTTAGGAGAAGCCTCCCCATGCATTTTACCCACCCTACATGGGTGCAACATATTGGGGGGGGGGGGGATCTTCAATGGGTGAAAACCAAGCTGAAGCCAATTCTCATCAGCTTTTACTATTTTAGCTTTACAGTATGCTGATCCTGTGTGTAGCCAGGAGCCATTTTCTTGTAGTCTAAACAATTTATGGAGCCACATCAGTCCCTGCACTCGAGGAGATTGCAGTCTAAGGTCCCTAACTCACATTCATACATATGCATACTAGGGCCATTTTGGACCAGGATTCAATTAACCCACAAGCATGTCTTTGGAGTGTGAAAGGAAACCAGAGTACCCAAAGGAAGCTAATGCAAGAGAACATGCAAACTTCTATGTGGAAGTGCTAACCACTTAGCCACTGTGCTGCCCCTACTGTTTCACACACCCACTTGCTTCACTATCTGTAAATTTGTCTATCTTAAAGCTGTCTCAATAACGCTCCCTCTTTTAGCTCTGATTTCTGGTATGTATATATATATATACATACAGTGGGTACGGAGAGTATTCAGACCCCCTTAAATTTTTCACTCTTTGATATATTGCAGCCATTTGCTAAAATCATTTAAGTTCATTTTTTTCCTCATTAATGTACACACAGCACCCCATATTGACAGAAAAGCACAGAATTGTTGACATTTTTGCAGATTTATTAAAAAAGAAAAACTGAAACTGACACTCATATATTTAACTCAGGTGCTGTCTATTTCTTCTGATTATCCTTGAGATGGTTCTACACCTTTATTTGAGTCCAGCTGTGTTTGATTATACTGATTGGACTTGATTAGGAAAGCCACACACCTGTCTATATAAGACCTTACAGCTCACAGTGCCTGAAGAGCTCAGAGACAGAATTGTGGCAAGGCACAGATCTGGCCAAGGTTACAAAAAAAAATTATGCTGCACTTAAGGTTCCTGAGAGCACAGTGGCCTCCATAATCCTTAAATGGAAGACGTTTGGGACGACCAGAACCCTTCCTAGAGCTGGCCGTCCAGCCAAACTGAGCTATCGGGGGAGAAGAGCCTTGGTGAGAGAGGTAAAGAAGAACCCAAAGATCACTGTGGCTGAGCTCCAGAGATGCAGATGGGAGAAAGTTGTAGAAAGTCAACTATCACTGCAGCCCTCCACCAGTCAGGGCTTTATGGCAGAGTGGCCCGACGGAAGCCTCTCCTCAGTGTAAGACACATGAAAGCCCGCATGGAGTTTGCTAAAAAAACACCTGAAGGACTCCAAGATGGTGAGAAATAAGATTCTCTGGTCTGATGAGACCAAGATAGAACTTTTTGGCCTTAATTCGAAGCGATATGTGTGGGGAAAACCAGGCACTGCTCATCACCTGTCCAATACAGTCCCAACAGTGAAGCATGGTGGTGGCAGCATCATGCTGTGGGGGTGTTTTTCAGCTGCAGGGACAGGACGACTGGTTGCAATCGAGGGAAAGATGAATGAGGGAAAGATGAATGCGGCCAAGTACAGGGATATCCTGGACGAAAACCTTCTCCAGAGTGCTCAGGACCTCAGACTGGGCCGAAGGTTTACCTTCCAACAAGACAATGACCCTAAGCACACAGCTAAAATAACGAAGGAGTGGCTTCACAACAACTCTGTGACTGTTCTTCAATGGCCCAGCCAGAGCCCTGACTTAAACCCAATTGAGCATCTCTGGAGAGACCTAAAAATGTCTGTACACCAACGTTTACCATCCAACCTGACAGAACTGGAGAAGATCTGCAAGGAGGAATGGCAGAGGATCCCCAAATCCAAGTGTGTAAAACTTGTTGCATCTTTCCGAAAAAGACTCATGGCTGTATTAGATCAAAAGGGTGCTTCTCCTAAATACTGAGCAAAGGGTCTGAATACTTAGGACCATGTGATATTTCAGTTTTTCTTTTTTAATAAATCTGCAAAAATGTCAACAATTCTGTGTTTTTCTGTCAATATGGGGTGCTGTGTGTACATTAATGAGGAAAAAAATGAACTTAAATGATTTTAGCAAATGGCTGCAATATAACAAAGAGTTAAAAATTTAAGGGGGTCTGAATACTTTCCATAACCACTATATATATATATATATATATATATATATATATATATATATATATATATATTTATGTGTGTATATATATATATATATATGTATATGTATATATATATATATATATATATATATGTATATGTATATATATATATATGGTTAAAATATTAATTAAATCCAAGATCTATCTGTCTGTTTAGATGGACATCTGTGAATTGAATTGTCCACCTCCTTCTTAAAGTGACTGTCTTGAAGAGTTGAAGTTCCTGTTCCTGGAATCTTAATTCTCTTGCAGAGCAAAACCGTTGTCAGAATCTTCACATCCAACACACCTCTGCTGCCAGATGTCTGCGTCCCCTGCCATGTGCTGTGGTTCCTCCCGCCGTCCTTTATCTCACTACAGAACATAGTAGTGACACAGAGACCAGCAGGTGGAACCACAGTGAACGGCACATAGTGAAGGCATCTGGCACACCTGCGAGTGTGTCAGATGTGAAAAACCTGCCAGGGCTTTGCTATGCAAGAGTGAATATTCAATAAACAGATGGTATCACAGGTAAGTAAAATTTGCTTCTGTTGCAAAAAATGTTTCATCCCGTGATTGTTGCTTGAAAGCCCAACTCCATGAAAATAAATCAATCCACCCTTTTAGTGGAGCCCAACCCCCCCTTTCACTGCAAGGGTGGATTTTTTTTCATTTCATGCAGTTTTAAATTTTGAAGACTTACCCTGCAAGCCTTGTTATATCGAGGGGATTGCAAAACAGGCTGTATCACTTACCTGACTCTCCACTCCACCTGCCTCCAGCACTCTCCTCCTCCGCCCAAAATTCCGGTCTGTGAGTGGAGGCCTTGCGTCATCTTGTACTGTATAGGGACAAGGATAACTTGCCACAAATTTGTGGCAGTGTTGAATTGTATGTCTTGTTAACTTGCTGCACATTTTTACTGGAAAGTTGTACACTTGCAGAGCACTTGAAGCACAAGGTCTAGTTGACACTTTTCCAATTTGTAGCAAATTTGCATGGCAAGTCTCTAGCAAGAGTAGAGTTGCAGTAGTGAGTCTGCAGAAAGAGCTCTGCAAGTCTACAGCATGAAAATTCAGCCACAGTGACCCCTGTAGTGGGCGGACTATTGCCACAACATAACTGAACCAGAACTTGGAGCAGGCTTGCAGAATGTTTGCAAAGAAAGATGATCTGAAGTCATGCAATGCGGACTTGCTGCAATTGTGTAACAAACTTGTGAAGCCTGGCAAGTCTAGCAATAGCTTAGCAATTAATTTTAAAACTTGCAGCACAATTGCTTGCTATCTGGGTTGTACTGTGTGCTTAGGAGGCTAGAGTGCAACCAGAGTCAGTCACAGCTTACAGAGGACCTGGGGGTGGGGGGGTGGGGTGGGGTGCGGACTGGTCAAAGTGCTGGAAGGAGAAGTAAAGTAGACTAAACAAGAAATTAACTCTTGCAGTGCATGGGGTCTCCACTGAAAAGGTGGATATTTTAATGTTTACAGAGTTGGGCTTTTAAAGATCTCCTAGTCTTTCGGGGAAGCATTTCCCTGAAGTATGCTGTGTCTTTTTGTTCTTTCAACAAGGCCATAACAATTTTTTTACTGCCGTTCAACCTCTTTATTCTACATTATGGTGACTCTATTGGGCAGCATGACTTGGCTTTGTAATGGCTAGGGCAGTTAGACAATGCTGGGATTATGTTGGAGAAGTCTCTCCGCTATACGCTCAGAGAAGTCCAAAATGTAAATTAAAGCTGAACTCCACTATTATCCAAATGCAAGAGTCATGTGTATTCTTACTTGAATCTTGGTGCACTTTGTGTTTCTTTCAGATCAGTGTAGTAATCCAGTGTGAAACGATGCCGCTGTTTAGGAGCTTCTTGTAATAAAGACTAGTCACTGCTGCTCTCTCTACCTGTATAATCTCACTGGTCTTGTATCTACCCCCTCCTGTACTTATCTGCACATAACCTGCATTAGGTGAACCTGTTGGGCGCACAGCGAGGATATCACCACTATGATATAATGTAATAACTGGATTTGCAAAGGCATTTAGTGCACAAAAAGTGCATTTATATCCCTTTGTCGCCATTGAGGAATATATTTAAATGGGAGTTTTTTTGTGCCAAGAAATCAGCTTTACTTGTCAACAACAATGCAACATTGGAACTGCTTGTGTGTCATTTAAGTGAATTTCAGTGTCACTTTTTACTGATGCTGTGTTCGTGAAAATTTGCATGGATTGGGCAACAATATGATGATGGTTTATCATCCTTTATGAAATTAACACAGGTATTATAGCAATGTATCTCTTGCTTAAAAGGTGTCCTCCTTTTGGATCTCTTAAAGCCAGGCTGTATGTCTAAACAGTTAGTGTTAATTGTGTAGAGTAATAGCGGCATGCTCCAGCAGAGGGCTTCAAACATTCTCTACCCGCAAGGCCCATTAAGATATAACAAGTAGCAATAAGCCATTTAATGCCGCACGCAGGTAACTCACTGAGTTCCGTTTCTACTAAGACACAAAGCTTTATACAATTATATTGCACAGAATCCCAATGAGTACTTTATGATTGGTGTGAATACGCACTTCTTTCTACCACTTGTATAAGGAAAGCACCTCCCTCCTAGAAGGGTACCTGGTTTCATAAATGCGAATAAGAAAATACTGAACAGAATCACTTGAATTATTTTCCTTTCTACTTAGATGCGTCATTACAATATGGCATGCCAAGACCATGCAAATGTATTCCCTTACCAGAGAATCTCGCCGTCATTGTGATGGAAATGTTTTCATTGCTCTCCTTTCATTCTATTACAACACTTGAGTTTTTGCGTATTTGGCAGATTTAACTTTCCTGTGGTGTCATTTGGAATTTCTGTGTGGAAATTCTGAATGCAAGAGTCTTAAACTGGTAGAAAGAGAATGGACAGATAACAGATTAATACTGTAGTACAATATAGACACTGATCCTTTTATGCCATCTCAATGTAAAGCTATATTTTCTCCTTATAAGCTGTAGTTACAAGTGTGTCTGACATTTCTCTTCAGTACTGTCATAAGACCAGCCTGTGGACTGCTTGAACAGTTTTCAACAAATGTCATTGTTTCAAGAACCATGAGTAAAAACTTTGGGGCAATGATGCAATATTTAAACAGGGGTCAACACACACCTCATTAGATTATGTTATGAAGGTTGTTTTAGAATAGGAGCTGCCAGTTTACTAGCCTGTATAGGTCCTGAGCAGCAACTGCTACTGTCTGTATCGATAGAGCATTAGAATTGTCTTCACAATATTCACTGTCTCTAACTCATCAAGCTGGAATATCATTTAAAGTAGATCTATACCCAATCATGAAAATTCTACATAGGCTTTACCATAGTAATGCAATTAATGCAAGCTGATCCAACCATGAAGGTCCTTGTTTAGGCACCTCCTGTTATGGATTGATGTCTGTCTCCAGATTGTGGTCCTACATTGTCACATGTACCCCTTGGGGAGTCTACAAGTGGCCTTGTCGAAATACATTAGGCAGCCATGGTCCATCATTGTCACCATCAGGTATCTGGTCCAAGGCAATGATGTGCAGCCGCTGCTTAAGCAAAAACATACAGACAGGAAGAGGCTAAAAGATGCTGGAGGAGATCAGCAGCATGGAGTTATAAAAAAAAGGTAAAAACAGTATTTAAACTTGGCATTTATTTATGCATGGTACTTTAGCAAACTAAATGTCATCCAGTTAAGGTTTACATCTACTTTAGGGTTTGCTAAATGGCATGTAAGGCCCCCAAAGATGGCTAGAATTTTGGCCGATTTCTGCTGAATTGTCAAAATTCCACCCAAGGGTGGCAATGCTAGCACCACCCGATTCGACAAAAGTCTAATAAAAAATCAACTGAGCCTGATGGAAAATTACCAGCCAAATAGTGATTGCATCCTATCAGATACAGTCACTGTTCAGCAGCGCCAGCTGCTGCCAATGCTATGGCTGCTTGAATACAGCAGCATACCTTCCAACCTTTTGAGATGGGAACAAGGGACACCTATTAGCAAAAGTATGTAGGCATAGGACACGCCCCCCATGCCACGCCCCCCAAATTATATTTAAAAAAAGGCACAAGTGCTTTTTTTTTTACCACTATTATTCCTTTTATACAGGCTTTTGACATTTACAAATGCAGTAGTTTAAAAATTGGATGAGAGGTTTAGCACTGGGAAACACTTTTGGAAAGATAAATAGTGCAATTTATATACAACTATATAGATCAGACCAAAATGAGGGGCAAACAAGGAGGAAAGAGGGACAGAGGGACATTGTTCCAAATCAGGGACAGTCCCTCGAAATCAGGGACTGTTGGGAGCTATGCAGTGGAGATTCCTCTATCCATGCTGTTAGTGCAGATGGGGAAATCAATGGATCTTCTGACTTGCATTTGGGTTGAGTAGCTGACATATGAGTTATCTATGGCAGGCTTTAGGGCATGCTAAAGTTACATATTATAATTTTAGTTAAGAGGCTACTTTACCATGTCTTTAAGGGCATTTAAGGTGCTTTAAATGATATTGCAGCTTGATGAAGCTCGGTTACAGTGTACATACAAAGAGCCACTGACCCCCGGTGGGGGTGAATTTTCAAAACTAGCCCCGTTGGCAGAACATTAATGAGGTGCTAAGGCTCCTTGTACATCCTTTTATTGGCATAATTTCCCCAAGCTTGATAAAGTACACCGTCTTTAATCACAAGGCCCTTGGAACCAAGTTTTTTAATGCAGAAATTGTCACACAGACCAATTTGTGGCTTTCTGCAGTCACTCTGCTGGGCACAAACCAAAATAAAACTTTCTGTAAATTATTTTTATGCTCTCAAATATTTCAGTTCTATCTGCAATAACACATTACTGTATTGTATAACAAACACATTTGCATCTTCATTTTCAAAGAAAGAAAACTATCCCTATAATAAAGGCAGTCCTTACTACACCAAGAAATTTGAGGTTCTTGACATGATAAAGGTTGATACTGGCTGAGCTGGTGTATGTCTATAAAATGCTCATATAAATCCCAGTACTTACTCCAGTAATATAGCTGCTTAAAGGGAATCTGCTACAGTGCTTAAAGTACTGAGTGGTGGAGGTGTAAATGCATGTTTTTTTGTAAGCAGAAAGCTCACTGCATATACATGATCAGGGTAGAGTATCTGAAAGCAGTCAACCTCTCTATGCAGTAAATCAACACGCAGTATGTCAAACACTATGGCACTATTTTTTTTTTTTTTTTAATCAATATAAGGGTGATAATTGCTTTATGCTTCACCACACTTTTCCATATCTTGACATAAGTTTTTCTTTGGCCTATCAGACTTCAAACTAGATATTTGAAAAGCTGAGAGGTTAAAAAGTAAAAAAAAAAAACCCCAAAAAAACCCATTGAATTTGAAAAAAACAAGGCAGAAGACCTAAATGCAATTATTTTTCACATAAATGAAAATTCCTACTCCAGCTACTGTGTTGATTCAAGCCAAAGATGTTTTTAGCTTTGGGGGAGGCTTAGATCCCCTTGCTTACTGTCTTTGTGATAACGGTTTCACCAGACAAAACATAACAGAATATCTCTAAAGTTAGCCATGGATCCAAATTTGGTCAGTTCAGGAGGGATTGGCTGAACTTCAATCCATCTATGGTCATTCCCGTTCGAGAGCAGTCGATCCAAGGATCGACTGTTCTAGAACAAGCTTGTTGGGAAATTTTGCTTCGATCAGCGCTGCAGCCAACTTGTTGCAGCACTGATCAGTGTATTCTGAAGGTCGGAGGAGTCCCAGTTGTCAGAATACGACACATCAAGGAGAATTTTCCCATCCACATTGATTGTGTGGAGGGGGAAATCTGTTCAGTTTTTTTTTTCCATCAGCTCGCTGGCTGATCAAAAAAACAAACAATTTTTTTTTTTAGTATAGTAGGGGAAGCTTAGAACCCACGTTGCCTGTTGCAAATGTTCTCTAAATTCCCAGATAGCACTAGAGACCCAACAATTGTTCTAATTCCTGCCCACAAAACGAAAAAATACATCTAGTGGCTGCACTTTAATGGGACAAAGCAAGTAAGTAATAAAAACATATTTCTATGATAAAATTCCCAATTACAACGTTCCTAGAGACCCTAGGGTTCCTTAGTTCTTATATCACAGGTCCCTATCTGGATTTTAACATCATCAGAGGCATATCCTATTGACTACTGCTACCAGTTACTGGATTACATTGATTGCATCCTCAGGGGCCGGGTCTAGGAACAGGAAAATCTGCCAGGTAACAGCCCACATATCCACTAGTATGTTGGCTAACAAGCAGTAACACATTACTGTTGAATAGATGAAAATGTGGCTAGGCAAAAGAGCAGCTGGAGAATGCCAACTGTAAGTGCTATATCCTTCACGACTGACTTGTCAAGGATAAGGTTCCCTTAGTATAGGCCCTGTTTTAATTAATACATAAATGGATTAAATGATGTTGTTTTATAGCTGCCTGGAGTTAAGCTTTAAATGAACAGTTGCTGTGAACTGCCAGCACTGGAGATCTTAACTAGTGCTAGAGAGTCTAAAAACCACCAGCTGTGCCAAAAATACCAACTGTCATATCCAGTAATACATTCAATTCAGCACTACATATTATGACCTCATTCACAGCTATTAAAACCCATAGAAATTTGATGTTCAAGGAAAAGTGTACAATTATTTTTAAAAAAAATTTTTTTTCCATGGCCAGGGTATCGCTAGAGGGCTGCAGGTGGTCCCAGGGCAGAAGCCACACTGCTACACACTGCAGAGGGAATTGTATATGGAATTTTGAAAATAACGAATTGCACAAGATAAAAAAGAAACATACTCATAGTACTTGCCTAAAATTTGGAAAATATAGAATGTGTATTTTTAAAATGGAAGGGTTAATTTTTTCTTGGATTTGTGACCCAGCTGCTTTTAGAAGTTCCCAGGTATGTTAATTCATGAAAAACATGCAACGAACTGAAAAAGGAAGTGCTGTTTCACTTACAACTTGTAGCCTGCAGACCTAAATCAAACTTAATGAACTGTTACACATTTCTTACAATATTAATTCACTGTTAACTGCATTTTACCGTACTTCTCTCTGTGGGACATATTCCACAAATCTAAATCTGATTGAATGCTTTCCTTTGCAGATCCCCATTGGTGGTTAAGAGTATACTGGTCTTTGTTATGACACTCAGGAAGGCATAGAATATGACGATTTTGTTTATGCTGTGTAGCTTTATAGTTCTAATCGTTAGATTTAGATTTAAAGTCTGTTCAAATACAGGAATCAGGTTTATTGGCTATGTTCAGCACACAAATCCTGTACCCCCATTTTTTTTAAAATACAGTAAATAAACAGATATAAATAATTTGGGTTAAATTTATCCTTATATTTGGTAGATTGCAGTATTATTTCTCTAATGTCATCTGTTTATGATATGTGAGAAAATCAACAGTTATATGTAAAGGCAAACTACCTAATGATGAAGATCCTTTATGCATAATTATTGATGGATCTACTGTGTTATCAGAGGCAACAGCCAACTAACAAGCAGGGCAGATTCCTAGAGTGACATAAGTCCCCATACAGATGGCCAGGGCAAACAGCCGACAGTAGCAGAGTCAGGAGGCTGATGGCCAGATCAGACACAGACAAACTGATCCTAATGGCTGGTACACACGGGCCAAATATCTGCGGTTCAAAAGAAACCAGCCGACATTTAGCCAATGTGTACAGCAGTTTGTCCGACCTAAGCTTGTCTAACATCTGGCTTGTATCGAACGGGCAAAACCAGCATCCGATCAGCGCAGTCCCCCTGTCAGAACACAATAGCTCAGCGGGGGAGATCGCTGCACTAACATTGCTTATGTAGTATAGTGACCTCTCAGTTTTTTTTTTCCATTTAGCCCGCTGGGTTGAACGAAATAAAATAAAAGGTCTGGTGTGTACCCAGCATAAGCATAGGTAGATATAAAAATGACTGACAATAGCAGAGACAGCAGGCTGATAATCAGGATAAGGATGTCTCTCTCTACTCCTTACCTGACCCCTTAAATTTCCTCATGCATCACTAATTTACTGATATATCAGCATGGATGGTATGGTCACACCACTTCCCAAAACAAAATCTTTCTAAAACTGAGCTCATAATATTTCATCCCCCCTGTGCCCCAAACCTTTACCTCAAGATCAATAACATATCATGCAAGGGTGCTAGGTGTAATTCTGGACTCTGATCTGTCCATTCATTCCCAAATGTAAACACTCCTAATCTTGCAGCCTTCACCTCCATAACATTTGCAAGAGGCACTCCTTCTTACCAATGACACCACAAAGCTACTATTTCACTCCCTTGTCTCGACTATTGCAACTCACTCTTCATTGGCATACCTCTACAAAGCTTAGCCCTTCTTCAATGTATCATGAATGCTGCTGCCAGACCACCTTACTAAGTGCTCAGTGTCTGCCCCTCTCTACCATTTCTTTTAATGGCCATCCACAACTCTACTTCAAGCTACATCACCAACCTTGTCTCAAAATATCACCCAAACCATCCTCTCTGCTCCTCCCAGGACCTTCTTCTCTCTTGTCACCTCCTCCCAAGTTCACCTCCAGGACCTCTCCCATCCTCTGGAACTCCCTATCCCAGTCTCTCTGGCTACACTATCCACCTTTAGGCAATTCCTGAAAACAAATTTCTTCAGGGAAGCCTCTACTTAAAAACTGAACTTTTACATTCTCCATCAACTCATCCCCACAGAGTTATTACCTTTTGTATGACTTGTCTCTCCCTTATAGATTATAAGCCCTCACGAACAGGGCCTTCCTAATCCTTTTGTCTTGAATTATATTGTAACTGTAGTGTCTCCCATTAAATTGTAAAGTGCTGTGCAAACTGTTAGCGCTATATATATATATATCCTATATAATAATATTGTATAATAATAAGCAAAGACATGCTAAGTACAAGCACAGTCTAAACATTTTACGGGAGTAATCCAGGGCATAAATGAGCAGAAGTTGAATAGACATTAAGTCAGAGTATGAGCAGCTAAATGTCCAACAGTTTCAAAAACACTTCTGGTTAGGGCAGGTGTGTGCTGCAGACAAGCTCTACAGTTCTACATAATGACCAACAGATGAGGAGATAACCTGGCCCCACCTACTTGGTGTTGTCTTGATATTGAGACATTGCTGAACTGAAAAGATACCCCACTGGTTATAGTTTTATTGTTATGTGGTTCTATCCTGCATGACAGCACTGATCTACCTCCTACCTAGCCAAGTGTACTTTTGTGTTTGTAGTCAAGAATGCTTTAAGAGGCCATTAGGGTAAAACGAGCAGGAGGTGAGCTTTTTATGTGCAGACCGTGTGTATTTAAATAGGGCAGCTCCAGAATACAAAGTGAAGGTAGACCATATGTGGACAAGACTTAAGGACTAGCTATGGTGGTATTGGGTAGAAATGCAATATCTGTAACTAACTACCAAATTATCGTACCGTGTTAGCTATCAATAAATGCAGAAAGTTTTAAACTTAAGGGGTAACCTAAAGTGTACCCGTACCTTGCCCATACAGTAAAAATTAACACGTTCAACAGAATGCATACCTCAGAAGCATACATTTGCTTCCTCAATGCTTCATTCATCTACTAGGAGCTCTGTGTAAGTTATGAGTCGCTGCAGTTGTAGCCAACTGAGGACCTTGGGCTCCCTGTATGACCGCATGATTGGCTCTTTCACACTGAGTGAGTCAAATGTTCTACCATTCCCAAAAATACTAGAATTTTCCTTTGGCTCCAGTATTTGAGAAGAGTGTCAGGAAGCATATGGAAATGTAGGTAAATGCTTTTGAGAACAGAGAGATTAAAGAAGGCTTGTCTCTTTGCTCTGGGTAAAATCAGTGGAGGTCAACTTTGTTGATATCGGGGGCCTCATTTGTTCTCCTTGCCATCACCAAAGTGTCACACATAATATTTAGTAAATGTAAAAACTACAGCAAACCTTCAGAACCTGCATGCATGCAATAGGCGGTAGTAAAAGACTGCACACATACTGCAGGAGATGGTCACAGACTGTCTCCATCTATAGGAGTTATTGAAGACTGGGGACATGCTTCAGGGGACAGCCATAGACTGGAGACACATTACATGAAACTGCTAGAGATTCTGCTATTACAGCCCCTTTTCAAATCCACGCTAACACATTTTTGCTCTCTACGGCCTACATAAAAATTACTTATGCCACAGCAAGATCATTTATGAAATATAAAAAAAACACCTAAAAAGGATGGACAGCACAGAAAAAAGTAAAAAAAAAATTGTGTGAAAGAAATAAACCTTATCATTAACTATTGAACCTTCTGTAGGAATATTTTTCCCTCATTGGCCTCTGTAAGCACGGAAAATATAGACTACTGTACGTTTCTTAGGGCTGCACCATAAATGCCAAAGAGCCACATGCAGGCCCTGGACTGCAAATTGGACACCGGGGACAAAGTATAGGTGTGCTTTACATTAGCCAATAAAGGGTATTTCTGAAAAACCAAGCATTTTGCATAGCATAATAGGACTGAGATCCTATTTTTTTTTATTTTGCCTGCAATGTCTCTCGCTTACACTTCCCATAATTGTTACAACGTAAAGATCAGACCTCAGATAACACTATTTATTGCTCCAGTTAGCAAACCCGCATGGTGCAGGGGCTTTGTTTACTCTTTGTCCTAGCTGGTTGTATGCACTAATGCACATGTGCTGGCCGGCTGCATTTATCTCAGTGGCCTGCCCTATATAGGGCAATCCAGTGAGGTCTATACAGAAAGCTAGTACATGTGCAATACTGTGCCCAACCTGCTAATGTATGAATTTGATCCAATGAGACATGTAATCATAGGCCTATACTTTTAGCTTCTAATGTAACAGGGTGGGTAATGGAGAGCATTTCAGGGGGGGGGGAGTGTTTATTTGTGATCAAAATGATTTGAATATTGAACCTGGAGGCTCATTTAACAAGGCAGTGCATTAAGCGAATAAAGTGCAGAAAGTTAACCCACAACAGCCACCAGTTTTTGCATTAGATAAGGTTACAGCAGTGAGTACAATGAAAGTTTGTTATTGATTGTGTTTTATGGGTACCACACTTTGCTCAATACCTTATTACAAAAGTCTGCATAGAGATTGTGCATAGATACACTTAGAGAAGAGTAAGCACAATCACAATACAGTTACTAGGAGGGGTTTACAGTACAAAGGACCATCGCAAATAGAGGTGCTTATCCAGATAATCTATATGTATGAAAATGCATTGAACTTTGTACAACATTTTTCACTGTAATGGCCCGTTCACAACTTGGAGTGTCTACTTTCCAAAAAGAGTAATTTTGAGAGTTTACGTACTAATTATGACATTCTTATTTTAACAGTAAGTAAAGGAAACAATAATTTTTTTTTCAAAAATTTGGGGTGTTTTTTTCTTATTATAGAAAAAAACAAAAAAAAACAACAGTTTATTAAATACCACCAAAAGAAACCACATCTGTCTCAAATAATATAAAATTAATTTGGATACAGCTATCATATTCAGTCAAAGTATGAGTGCACCAAAAAATAGTCTGGTATTGAAAGAGTATTACAGGCTGTACTCAAGTGGTTAAGTAAGTGACATGGTTGTTTTAAAGGCTTGTTCATACCATGTTCGTTGAGCTGTGTTTTTCTGTTTTCCGTGTGCCCTGTTCTCACCACGCAGAAAAACACATCTCAACGAACATAGTGTGAACAAGCCCTAAATGTTACTTCTTAAAAGAGAAGTAAAGGAATCTTTTTTTTTTTTTTTTAGATTCATACTTACCTAGGTGGATGCAGCATCGGTCCCATGCTGCATCTGTCCCCACCCGCCTCTGCACTGAAAACCGAGTGATCGAACATCGCCGATCTCTTGCTTTTCAGAGCTCCATGAGAAGAGAGCTGCAGACTGTCAGTCACAGCTCTTTAAGTGCGGCAGCCCATAACAAACACTCACAAGTCACTCACCTAAAGTTAGACTAAATGTGATGTAAATACAGGTCTATAGCCATGGAGCATAAAATATGCCTATGTTTACGGTGTCCAGGAGTGTCCCTATTACTGTATTGCACAATACACTGTGCGCCTGTAATTTCATGTAAATGCTGGTACTCCTGATTGTTGTGCATGCTCTTGGATGTATTTTTCTTGAACGCACTGTATATACAGGCGTGTTTCATGCTGTATGGCCATACACCTGTATTTACACCTGGGCATGTAGCCTAATACAAGATGCATACTGCTGCATCTAAGAATTATCACATAAAAGAGAAGTATTTAATACCCAGTCTGTGAACACTCAAAGGTATTAAATACTTCTCTTTTAAGTGATAATTCTTAGATGCAGCAGTATGTATCTTGTATTAGGCTACATGCCCAGGTGTAAATACAGGTGTATGGCTGTACAGCATGAAACACGCCTGTATATACAGCGCGTTCAAGAAAAATACGTCCATGAGCATGCACAACATGTAATCAGGAGTTCCAGCATTTACATGAAATTACAGGCGCACAGTATTGTGCAATACAGTAATAGGGACACTCCTGGACACTGTAAACACAGGCATATTCTTCTTCCGCACCATCAATTAACTTATGGAAACGTCTGAGCCCATTCAGCCCTGCCATTATACAAAACCACCTATATGTCTAGAGGTTGTGTCAAGAAATTTCATAAAGTATGGAACATTTGGGTGGAATCCACTTATACTAATGCTGATTCTTCGGATGACTAGTTAACAGTTGGATAGGTAATTAATGGTATATACTGTTGTACAACACTACATTTATACTTCATTAGAGGGAGTCTTTCCTGACATAAGATATGGGAGAGTGTGTATTTTCATAAATCCCACAGTTGGCTCTGTAGGATGTTTGGGAGGGAGAGTGGCCAATAAGAATCCTAATGTTTCAGCCTGCTCAGGCGGTTAGAACGTACCAACTTTTCAATAGTTTAGAGTGCCTTGATTGGTTGCTGCTAGGTTGTTTTTATTGTGTTTTTTATTGTGCTTTTGTTCTGTTCTTTTTTTTTTGCTATGCAATCGAGCCTGGGTATACCCAATAGGCTCTGTTATGTACTTTTAACTTCGAAACCTGCAATAAAAATAATAAAAACAAAAAGAGAAGTATGGCCAAAGTTTTTTTTTTGTTATACTTCTCTTCTGGGTAACAGGTGTGCCCTTATGTTTGCTATCCTGTTACCCAAAATCAGAAAACTGCAGGCTAAACCCTTCTGTCAGCTGTTGTCACAGAGCTGCTCCAGACTCTGGAAGGATCCCAACCATATTGTTGGGATCCAACTGGATGCCTGATCGGCAACTGGCTCAGCCTCTTAGCGTGTCTCTGAGAGCCTGGGGAAGGAAAAGCCACCGCCCGTTGCCCGGGTGAAGCGCTGCCTGCCATAGATGGGGTAAGTCAGTGATGGCGAACCTTGGCACCCCAGATGTTTTGGAACTACATTTCCCATGATGCTCATGCACTCTGCAGTGTAAGTTGAGCATCATGGGAAATGTAGTTCCAAAACATCTGGGGTGCCAAGGTTCGCCATCACTGGGGTAAGTGCTCCAGTGCTGATGACCCAACCGGACTGGGGATGGTGGCTGTGGATGCACTGTTTGCTGCCCCCCAAAACATTTACCACCAGCCGCCACTGTTCAAACAAATCCTTTAAAAATCGTCCCCTGTCAAAAACTTTTTCTAGAAGAGTAAGGAAGATTTAGAACCTTTGTGTGGAGTTTATTGCTGTCACTGTCCCCATGAGGGAGATTTCCCTTCCTGTCCAAGTGACGGTGTAAGGCAAAAAAGGAAAGAAATCTCCCTTGGTTGGGAACACAGCAAGCATTTATATACTGACAGAGGTTCTAACCCTTCCCTTTTCCTAGCAAAAAAAAAAAGGTGGGGTTTTAATAATAAGGACTATTTATTGAATGGTAAGCATAGAAAAGCAGATGGTCTTCATGTGTTCCTTTAGCTGAATTCCATGCAGCACAGAGTCGGTTCACCAAATCTGGTGTCTGCACATATGGCGCATTTTGCACAATCTGTTACATAAATGTATTATTGATGCAAGCAGTATTCTTGCTGAGGAAACACAACATTTCTGCCATGCAATGCTCAGATATACAATTCCCTGTTATTGATTTATTTGCCATCTATTCTTTTTTCTCTATAAAGAGGAAGATGTTTGACAATTGGTACACACAATGTGGCAAATCACATCTTTCCCAAAGCAAGATTCTGTTAAACAAAATTAGGAAACCTTCTGTTTATGCTGTAATGTACAAAATCCACAGAAATGTAACAGTCATAAAGGAATTCCATCTTACAAATGGTAATAGTTTTCCTCTAGACTTCTTCTAGTAGTTTTATGCTGCTGAATGCACACTATTCTGTCATTATGTCCAGTTTTATCATCTGCATTTCACATTGGGTAAGCTCAGAAAACGCCATCGAAGACCGAAGGAAATGTAATTTTGTTTGTGCCATATGCTCATATCATCTCTTTTAATATATGATTGTCATGTTAGGTTCTTACCTTACACAACCAATATAATGCAGTCTCTTTCACAAGGAAAGCCAGTTGAAATGTTTGCTTACTAGACAGCTTCAGCCTCCCTGCAGTTCTGTTAACGGTGTTTGAGCCACAGTGATGGTTCTCTGGCAAAGGTAACTGCTAGGCTTTATGTGGAAACAGTGCAGTCTGTTGTAATTTGTTGACTACATAATCTATGTCCTTTCTAATTGCTTCTTTTTTTAAAGTGGAAATGTACAGCCCTGGCCAAAAGTTTTGAGAATGACACAAATATACATTTTCACAAAGTCTGCTGCCTCATTTTAACCACCCCAATACAAAGCACTTTCACCCCTTTCCTGCCCAGGCCATTTTTTAGCTTTCAGCACTGTCACACTTTGAATGACAATTGTGCGATCGTGCAACACTGTACCCAAAATCATCTTTTTATCTTTTTCTTCTTACAAATAGAGCTTTCTTTTGGTTGTATTTAATCACTGCTGGGATTTTCATTTTTTACTAATTTTGTAAATAAGTAATTTTTCTCCTTCACTGATGTGCGCTGAAGAGGCTGCACTGATGGGCGCTGATAGGCTGTTCTGATGGGGACTGATGAGGCTCCACTTATGGGCACTGATTAGGTGGCACTGATGAGGAGGCACTAATATGCTGCACTGGTGGGCACTGAAATGCTGCACTGGTGGGCACTGATAGGTGGCAGTGTTGGGCACTGATGGGCAGTGATAGGCGGCAAGAATAGGTGGCACTTATGGACACTAATGGGCGATGCTGACAGGCAGCACTGATGAGCAGGCACTGATAGGAGGCACTGACTGGCATCACTTATGGACACTGATTGGTGGCACTTAAGGGCACTGATTGGTGGCACTGCTGGGGCTTTCCTGTAATCAGGGCACTGAGTATCAGTGCCCTGATTACCTGTCCAGGTGTCCTCTGCGAGGAGATGCCGCTGATCGGCACTCCTCACCACACACTCTGTCAGTGTGAGGCATGGAAAGCCGATTCACGGCACTTCTGTATTTACATGTGACCGGCTGTGATTGGACACAGCCGATCACATGGTTAAAGAGCTGTTGCCGCAGCTCTTTACAGAGATCGGGGTCGCGCCATGACCTAGCGACACAGTGCGGCCACGATCGATGCGCTCTGCGTGCCCCTGTTGGGCGTGTGATAGCGTCCGTTCTGGGGCGCCGTCATATGAGGTCCTCCCAGAACAAGAGCCGCACCGTCCCTCCGTCATTTGATGGTGGGTGGGCAGCAAACGGTTAAAGGATGGCAATTTGCATATACTCCAGAATGTTATTAAGAGTGATCAGATGAATTGCAATTAATTGCATAGTCCCTCTTTGCCATGAAAATTAACTAATTTCCCCCAAAAAAACACATTTCCACTGAATTTCAGCCCTGCCACAAAAGTATCAGCTGGCATCATGTCAGTGATTTTCTCATTAACACAGGTGTCAGTGTTGACAATGACAAGCCTGGAAATCACTCTGTAATACTGACTGAGTTAGAATAACAGACTGGAAGCTTTAAAAGGAGGGTGATGTTTGATATCATTGTTCTTCTTCTGTTAACCATTGTTACCTGCAAGAAAACATGTGCAGTCATCATTGCTTTTCACAAAAAGGGATTCACAGGCAAGGATATTGCTGCTTTCACCTAAAGAAGGTCCAGCAAGAACCAGGACCGTCTCCTACAGTTGATTCAGCTGCAGGATCAGGGCACCACTAGTGCAGAGCTTGCTCAGTAATGGCAGCAGGCAGGTGGGAGTTCATCTGTTCACACAGTGAGGCGAAGACCTTTGGAGGATGGCCTGGTGTCAAGAAGGGCAGCAAAGAAGCCACTTCTTTCCAGGAAAAACAACAGGGACAGACTGATATTCTGCAAAAGGTACAAGGATTGTACCGCTGAGGACTGATGTAAAGTAATTTTCTCTGATGAATCCCTGTTCCGATTGTTTGGGGCATCCGGAAAAAGCTTGTCCAGGGAAGAAAAGGTGAGCGCTATTATCAGTCCTGTGTCATTCCAACAGTAAAGGATCCTGAGGCCATTCATGTGTGGGGTTGCTTCTTAGCCAAGGGAGTAGGCTCACTCCCAATTTTAGCTAAGAACACAGCCATGAATATAGAATGGTACAAAAACATCCTCCGAGAGCTACTTCTCCCAACCATCCAAGAAAAGTTTGGTGATGAACAATGCCTTTTCAAGCATGAAAGAGCACCTTGCCATATGGCAAAAGTGATAACTAAGTGACTTGGGGAACAAAACATCTAAATTTTGGGTCCATGGCCAGGAAACTCCCCAGACCTTAATCCCATTGAGAACTTGTGGTACAGTGCACCCGGAAAGTATTCACAGCGCTTTACTTTTTCCACATTTTGTTATATTACAGGCTTATTTCAAAATTGATTAAATTCATTATTTTCCTCAAAATCCTACAAACAATACCCCATAATGACAACGTAAAAAAAGTTTGAAATCTTTGCAAATTTATTAAAAAGAAAAAATGAAAAATATTACATGTACATAAGTATTCACAGCCTTTGCCATTACACTCAAGATTGAGCTCAGGTGCATCCTGTTTTCACTGATCATCCTTGAGATATTTCTTCAACTTGATTGGAGTTCACCTGTGGTAAATTCAGTTGATTGGACATGATTTGGAAAGGCCCACACCTGTCTATATAAGATCCCATAATTAACAGTATATGCCAGAGCACAAACCAAGCCATGAAGTCCAAGGAATGGTCTGTAGACCTCTGAGACAGGATTGTATCGAGGCCCAGATCTGGGAAAGAGTACAGAAACATTTCTGCAGCACAGTGGCCTCCATTATCAGTAAATGGAAGAAGTTTGGAACCACCAGAACTCTTCCTAGAGCGGGCCGCCTGGCAAACTGAGTAATCAGGGGAGAAAGGCCTTAGTCAGGGAGGTGACCAAGAACCCGATGGTCACTCTAACAGAGCTCCAGCGGTTCTCTGTGGAGAGAGGAGAACCTTCCAGAAGAAAAACCATCTCTGCAGAACTCCACCAATCAGGCCTGTATGGTAGAGTGGCCACACGGAAGCCATTCTTCAGGAAAAGGCACATGACAGCCAGCCTGGAGTTTGCCAAAAGGCACCTGAAGGACTCTCAGCCCATGAGAAAAAAATTCTCTGGTCTAATGAAACAAAGATTGAACTCTTTGGTCTAAATGGAAAGCGTCATGTCTGGAGGAAACCAGACACCGCTTATCACCTGACCAATACCATCCCTACAGTGAAGCATGGTGGTGGCAGCATCATGCTGTGGGGATGTTTTTCAACAGCAGGAACTGGGAGACTAGTCAGGATCGAGGAAAAGATGAATGCAGCAATGTACAGAAACATCCTTCATGAAAACCTGCTCCAGAGCGCTCTGGACCTCAGACTGGGGCGAAGGATCATCTTCCAACAGGACAACGACCTTAAACACACAGCCAAGATAACAAAGGAGTGGCTATGGGACAACTTTGTGAATGCCCTTGAGTGGTCCAGCCAGAGCCCAAACCCGATTGAACATCTCTGGAGAGATCTGAAAATGGCTGTGCACCAATGCTCCCCATCCAACCAGATGGAGATGAAAGGTCCTGCAAAGAAGAATGGGAGAAACTGCCCAAAAATAGGTGTGTCAAGCTTGTAGCATCATACACAAAAAGACTTGAGGCTGTAATTGGTGACAAAGGTACTTCAATAAATTATTGAGCAAAGGCTGTGAATACTTACGTACATTGGATTTTTTTGGTTTTTCATTGTTAATAAATTTGCAAAGATTTCAAACTTCTTTCACATTGTCATTATGGGATATTGATTGTAGAATTTTGGGGGAAAATAATGAATTTAATAAATTTTGGAATAAGGCTGTAACATAACAAAATGTTGAAAAAGTGAAGCGCTGTGAATACTTTCCGGATGCACTGTAAATCCATAAGAGGCGGGTGACCAACCCCCCCCCCCCCCCCCACAAATTCTGACAAATTCCAAGCATTGATTATGCAAGAATGGGCTGCCATCAGTCAAGATGTGACCCAAAAGTTTATTGCCAGCATGCCAGGGCGAAATGCAGAGCTCTTGAAAAAGAAGAGTCAACAGTGCAAATATTGATTCTTTGCATAAACTTAATGCAATTGTAAAGGTTTTGACATTAATTAAATGCTTGTAATTATACTTCAGTATACCATAGTAACATCTGACAAAAAGATCTAAAAACACAGAAGCAACAGACTTTGTGAAAATGTATATTTGTGCCAGTCTCAAAACTTTTGGCCAGGGCTGTACTGTCCTGTTGGTATCCTAAAAAAAAGATGATGTGTTTATGGTCCACCTAGTGGTTTAAAGCGGTAGTAAACTCCACTTTTTTAATTTATACCTACAGGTAAGCCTATAATGAGGCTTACCTGTAGGTACAGTAAATATCTCTTAAACGTGCACTATTTAGGAGATATTTACTTTAGTAGCAGCCGGTGATGTCACCGGCGCATGCACACTGTGCTCTCAATAAACAGCATTCCATTGAAAGAGCTGTGCCACGGCTGTGTCAGAAAAATCTGATTTTTTTATATATTTATAAATGATATTGGGTCTGGGATCAAAAGTACCATTTCAGTCTTTGTAGATGACACCAAGCTGTGCAGTGGAATAACATCCTGTAAGGATGTGTCCAATTTACAAGCTGACCTTAATGCACTGTTTAATTGGGCAGCCTTGTGGTTTAATGTTGATAAATGTAAAGTTATGCACTTGGGGGCTAAGTATATGCATGCATCATACATACTAGGGGGAGAACAACTGGGGGAATCAATGGTGGAGAAGGATCTGGGTGTTCTGGTAGATCATAAGCTTAATAATAGCATGCAATGCCAAGTTGCGGTTTCCAAAGTAATCAAAATCCTTTCTTGTATTTAGAGGGGTATAGACTCCAGAGAGAGAGATATAATTTTTCCTGTGTACAGAACATGCACGCATGCATGTTTGAGCTTTGGGGTCCACACCCTAATGCAATAGGCTGCGCACACCTATGAGATCATTTATGCTACTATGTAAATCCCGCATTGACGCCTTATTGTGGCCAGAGCTTTCAAAACCTGGAAGGAAGACCAGGTGAAGATGGAAGCCGTGACAGTGCACCACTGGAGGGTTTAGCACACTATGACATTATCCTGCAGGGGACCATTTTATTTTTTTTATTTTTTTAGTTTATTACCACTTTAACTGATTTGGGGTGGAGAGTTTTACAGTATAAAGTGGGCAAAAGAACAACCACAGTGAGCCTGATAAACTATTGTTACTCTTTCGTCCATGGACCGACACAGCTTCTCTATTGACAAAGTGGGTATTATCCGTTAATTAGGAGTGACTAGGCAGAAAAACTTGTAAAAAGTGTTGCATCACACCTTCTACAGTACCGCCCAGGGGGCGGACCCTCTGGGTATACCCTCTCAGTCTGCATCTTCGCAGATCAGTTTTTTTCTGTCTAGCAAGGAGTAGGACATGGCTCCCTTCGGGCCCATTGGTCCGGGGAAAAAAGATATATATATATATATATATATTTTTTTTTTTTGCTACATTTGTTGTTTCCTGCGATCTTCGATCAACTGCCGACTGGGTGACAGGCTGGATCCTCGATCCTTGTAGTCTCCCCAGTTTCGGCCATCGAGCGTGTGCCGACCCTAGCTACGCGCTGGGTTTTCCACGACATGCCCATCGCTCCACGGGTGGCCGGTGAGCTTACGCTCCAGGGCCTGCATCGGACCGCTCAGCTTCGGCTGACCTTACGGCCGAGTCGCAGCAGCCTGGCCGGTGAGCTTACGCTCCAAGGCTTGCATCGGACCGCTCAGCTTCGGCTGACCTTACGGCCGAGTCGCAGCAGCCTGTCCGGTGAGCGTCATGCTCCAGGGCATACATATGATCGTCCCTTCTGGGTCCAATCACAGCATGCCTGGCCAACAGTCACCTTCCGTGCGCGGACGATGATCTGTTTGGAATGTCTTCCAGCAGAATACATGCAGGATAGGTAAGTAAAACTCCCCTGCCTCGGCTGGGTGATTTAGCTGGACATTCCTGGAGAGATCAAGTAAGTGGTTGTGGCCCCTTTCTTCCCTCTCTCCCTGCCTTTCCCTCCTCCCTGGGCTTCTAGCTAAAGGTTGCTGGGTGCTGGGGGTCACCTAGGGGGTCCCACTGGAGCGGGGCTGGCTGTAACTAACATTTAAAAGAAATGTCCTTTTTTCTTACCTGTGTTTGTGTCCTTCCTCCTCCATGCTGTCGGCGGCCATTTTGAGGTGGTCCATGCCAAGTTTGGCCTCTTGTGACTGCCCGGCGGCCATCTTCCTGTGGTTTGGCCACACCCACTGGCCCCTATCAGCTGATCGGCGGCCATGTTTGTCCACCCTGTATGCAGACATTGCCGTTCGGCGGCCACCTTTTTGTGGGCTAAGGCTGCTTGACCTCTATCTTCTGTCGGCGGCCATTTTCTTAGAGCCCACATTATCTTCCATACAGACGTTTTTGGCAACCATTTTTCGAGAGCCTCCGGCCTCTAGGGTGCATTACACTGGCGCGAAAATTCACACAGGAAGTGCTGATAAAAGAAGCAGACTGACACAGCAGCAGGGGGGACAGCATCACAGGCGCAGCATAGCAGTACCTATCCAGGGTGGTGAGTCCTCTGGGTGACCCGGCCTCTCTGCAGCACAGGAGGGTGGCCTATTGATATCTTGCCTGGAGCCCTGTGAGTGTCAGCGTGTGGTCAGCATGGCATCTGAGCCAGATGTCTTCTCCCCTGAAACACCAGATTTAGCAGCTGGTGCCCCTGAGGTGTCTATGAATGCTATGACTGCAATCCTAGAGGCGTTTGCTGCCAGGGTGGAAGCAGCACACGGGAATACAGGGGGTAGTAAACGCCCCATCCCCTGCAAGCTTCTGGGGATAATTCTGGTGCAGAACCAGGTCCAGCTACGGCTCGGGGCCCAGAATCTGACGCATCAGAGACTGCAGACCGTGACCGGACAGTGAGGATGACTCAAAGTCCAGGTCAGTACGCGAGACGGCTTTGGTATCTGACCTTATTACTGCAGTGCGGGATATGCTAAAATTGGAAAATACTGCAGAAGCAGCAGAGACTCCGGTCCACTTGGGTTTCATAGACCTGCCCGCACTGCTAAGGTGTTCCCTTGTGTGTCTTTTGATAAACTCTTATACAAGGAATGGGAGAACCCACTGAGGGTCTTTACAGCCCCAAAGAGGTTTGCGGTATGGTACCCCTTTTGAGGAGAGTTTTCTGAAGAAATGGACCTCTCCCCCCTATAGTGGACCCTCCGGTGTCCAGACTTGATAGAGCCACCACAATTCCTGTAGAAGGGGCTCCTGTTTTCAAGGACCCTGTGGATAAGAAGGCTGAAGCACTCGCTTGCTACCTATACTCAGTGGTAGGCTCGGCAGTACGCCCGGCATTGGCGGGGGCCCTAGTGTCTCACACACTTACTGAATGGGCAAGATTGCTACTTCAGGGGTCAAGGAGCGAGATGCTCCTCCTGATGAGATAACATTGGCCGACCTGTTGGTCCAGGGCCTTAGGTTTGTCTGCGAGTCAGACATGAATACTATTCCCCTGCTGTCTAAAACGTTGGTTTATGCAGTAGCAATACGCCGCCTGATCTGGCTAAAAGGCTGGTCTGCGGACCAGACTTCCAAGAAAGCCCTGTTGGATCTGCCTTTTAAGGGCGACAGACTTTTTGGGGCTTCTCTGGATGACATCATCAAGGATGCCACAGGAAGTAAAAGCACTTTGCTTCCCCAAATTAGCAAGGGTAAGGGGCCACGCCAAGGGCAAGGGCCCTCCTTTACTGCACGCAAGTGGTTTTTTCGTCCCCCTAGGGCGACAGGGAAAAGACCCCAGGCCGATAAAGCGCCTGCCCAAGGACAAAAGCGTCCCTGGTCCCGCATACCCAATAAGCCTGCAGACAAATTTGCGTCCGCATGAAGGTCCACCCCCACCCAGCTCTCGGGTGGGGAGACGTCTTCGCAAATTCGCGACTCAGTGGACAGCACTAATCTCCGACAGGTGGGTTTGCGAAGTAATCTCCTCAGGCTACAAGATAGAGTTTCTCTCTTGTCCACCGGACAGATTCAACACCTCCAATCTCCAGCTACTACCAACCCGCCGGGAGGCCCTGTATGGGGCGGTCCAGGGTCTACTGGAACGCGGGGTAGTTATTCCAGTTCCAGAACTGGAACGGGGTTTTTACTCAAATCTGTTCATTGTGCCGAAGAAGGAGGGGGTTCGTCCAAGCTTGGATCTCAGAGCCCTCAATTGCTTTGTGAAGGTACAAAGTTTTCGGATGGAGTCGGTTCGATCTGTAGTCACGGCTCTCCATCCGGGGGACTTTCTGGCCTCCTTGGACATCAAGGACGCATACCTGCATGTCCCCATATACTCCAGACACCAGAGGTTTCTGCGATTTGCTATCGGGAAGGACCACTACCAGTTTGTGGCCCTCCCGTTGGGCCTTGCCTCAGCACCCAGGACGTTCACCAAGGTGCTCGCTCCGATTCTGGCACTTCTAAGACAGCGGGGTATCGCTATCACAGGCTACTTAGACGACCTTCTGCTGAAGGCCCCTTCAAGCTCAGAATTAGAGGTAAGCGTGTCCTTAACCTGTCAGACTCTTCGAGACTGTGGTTGGATACTAAACACGCAAAAGTCAGTATTGGTGCCCACTCAACGCCTAGGGTACCTGGGGTTGATTCTGGATTCTTCAGAGGCAAAGGTATTCCTCCCTGTGGAGAAGTTGCAGACCCTCCGGGCTGCAGTACGGCAGCTGACTTCCAGGAATTGGTCGTCACTCCGTTTTTTGCATGCGAGTGTTGGGCCTCAGGGTAGCCTCCTTCGAGGCGGTTCCATATGCTCAATACCACACTCGAGTGTTACAGAAGGAAGTTCTGTCCAGATGGAACAGATGTCCATCATCTCTGGATTATCAAATCCGAGTGAGCCACATAGTCAGGAGATCCCTGGTATGGTGGCTGACAGCACCGGCTCTAATGGCCGGGAAGTCATTTCTTCCGGTTTACTGGATAGTGATCACGACGGACGCCAGCCTTACAGGTTGGGGGGGAGTCTGGGGTGTTCAGTCGGCGCAAGGTCGCTGGACCCCAGAGGAAGCCCTCCTGCCGATCAATGTCCTGGTAATCCGGGCGATCAGGCTGTGCCTCTTTAAATGGTCTCAGAGGCTGCAAGGGCGTCCAGTCAGGATCCAGTCAGACAACGCCACAGCAGTGGCATATGTCAATCATCAAGGAGGAACAAGAAGCTGAGCTGCAACATCGGAGATCGCTCGCATCCTGAAGTGGGCAGAGAGGAGCGTATCGGCACTGTCGGCCGTGTACATTCCGGGTGTGGAAAACTGGCAGGCGGACTACCTGAGCCGCCAGATGCTGGACCAGGGAGAAGGGTCCTTACACCCGGAGGTGTTCCAACTCCTCTGCCAAAGATGGGGCACACCAGACGTAGATCTTCTGGCTTCCCGACTCAATCGGAAGGTATTGAGATTTGTGGCCCGGTCAAGAGACCCATGGGCAGACGCAACGGACGCGTTGGTAGCATCGTGGGGTCAGTATCGGCTAATCTATGCCTTCCCTCCCTTAAGGCTTCTTCCTCTTCTGCTCCGCAGAGTGGAGGCAGAGGGAATTCCAATGATCCTAATCGCTCCAGATTGGCCTCAGCGTCCTTGGTACGCCGATCTAGTACGTCTGGTAGCAGACGTCCCCTGGCGCCTACCACTACGGAAGGACCTGCTATCGCAAGGTCCCATATTCCATCCTGCTTTACAGTCATTGGCTTTAACGGCATGGCTGTTGAGAACCAGGTACTGAGAGACCGGGGCCTGTCAGACTCAGTAATCTCTACTATGAGAAGTGCTCGAAAACCGTCCTCTAGGAAGGTCTATCACCGCACTTGGAGGGCCTACATCTCCATGTGTGAGGAAATGAAATGGCATCCGCGTACCTATTTGGTTTCCAGAATCCTGCTGTTTTTACAGCATGGGGTGGACCAAGGGCTTGCCCTAAGTACGATTTAAGGGACAGATATCTGCCCTGGCTGTCTTTTTTCAGCGACCCCTGGCGACTCACTCTCTCGTGAGTACATTTGTGCAGGGGGTCCGACATGTGGCCCCTCCGGTCCGTCCCCCGTTACCTCCGTGGGACTTGAACCTGGTCCTCTCGGTGCTTCAGAAGGCACCGTTTGAGAATATTAGAGATATTCCCCTGTTGACACTTTCTCAGAAAGTGGTCTTTTTGGTGGCTGTTACGTCAGTTAGACGAGTCTCTGAGCTGGCAGCCTTGTCCTGCAAGGCTCCCTATTTGATTTTCCACAAGGATAAGGTGGTGCTGCGGCCGCAGCCTTCCTTTCTTCTGAAAGTCGTTTCGGCTTTTCATCTCAATGAAGACATTGTACTTCCATCCTTGTGTCCTCAGCCGTCGAATCCTAAGGAGTCGGCGTTGCATTCCTTGGACATTGTCCGAGCTTTGAGAGTATACCTATCTGCTACTTCCCTGTTCCAGAAGTCAGACTCACTGTTTGTTTCGGTGGCTGGTCCCAAGAAGGGCCAAGCAGTCTCATCGGCCACCATCTCTAGGTGGATCCGACAGATAGTAATCCAGGCTTACGCCTTAAAGGGTCAGGCGCCCCTCTTTCCTGTCACGGCGCATTCGACCAGGGCAATAGGTGCCTCTTGGGCTTTCCGACATCAAGCGTCTGTTTCCCAATTATGTAAAGGGCGACTTGGTCGTCCGCACACACTTTCACAAAATTCTACAAAATTGATGTAGGTGCATCTTCGGATGCCTCTTTCGGCCGCAAGGTTTTGCAAGCGGCTGTTTAGAGTTGCAACTCCTCCGTTGGAGGAGTGCTGTTTTGTGTTTGGGGTGAAGTTTATTTTTATGCTGTTACCACCCCTCGTTTTTTCTCTGACACTGCTTTGGGACGTCCCACTTTGTCAATAGAGAAGCTGTGTCGGTCCATGGACGAAAGAGTAAATAGGATTTTTTACTCACCGTAAAATCCTTTTCTCTGAGTCCATGGACCGACACAGCACCCACCCCTCCTTTTAAGTTTGTACTGCTTTTTGACGAACTGATCTGCGAAGATGCAGACTGAGAGGGTATACCCAGAGGGTCCGCCCCCTGGGCGGTACTGTAGAAGGTGTGATGCAACACTTTTTACAAGTTTTTCTGCCTAGTCACTCCTAATTAACGGATAATACCCACTTTGTCAATAGAGAAGCTGTGTCGGTCCATGGACTCAGAGAAAAGGATTTTACGGTGAGTAAAAAATCCTATTTTTTCTGAAATTATTTTGGTGCACTTGTGATGTGCACTTGGCATAGGCCAAATAAACATCATAGTGCGCCTATGTTGAAGAGGGTTTACGGCATGTGCTCCACAAACTATAAAAAAATCACAATTTGCGATTTGCCGCAGGAATGTTGCAGTTTCCGTGCCCTATAAATTAATATCTGCGATACTTGTAGCGTAGATATTAGTCAGAAATCTCAGTGTGACGTTTGTACAGACACTTACCAGAGGGAGCCTGAATCAGGAGAAACGGCCTTCCTCTTCCCTCTGCCCCACTGATCAGAGGACAGAAGGCAGCCAGCAGATTCCCTCTAATAAGTGTCCCAACAGACACAAACCAGAGCAGTGATTCTCAACTAGGGGTCCTCTTGAGGTTGCTAGAGATTCCTTGAACAGTGAGCAATGGTGGATTGATCTTCTACCTACAATGCAAGAGGACCATTTTTAACTAACCACCAATGCAATGGGTTAATTCTACACTGACAACAAATATTGCAGCACAGGTTTTACTGTCTGCCTTTGTTTTGTGCAGTTACTACTCATTTCAAGAATAGTACTGGAAAACATTTGTAGGAGGATGGAGACAAAAATATCTGCCCTGGTTGTCAGAAACGCTAGGTACACCACATTACTTGTTTTTTATTTAAAACTTTCTTCAACTTATTGGTCTTACTAATGTACCATGAGCTTTATGTATAATATTTTTTAGCAGGGATTGCTAGAGAACCTTAAAATTTCAAAGGTTGATCAGGAGTAAAAAAGCAGAGAAAGCCTGCACTAGGGGGAGCAGGCAGCTCTGTGCTTCCCTGCTGCCTGCACTTCTCTCTTCTCCCGGAGAAAACTTCCTGATCCTAGGGGAGAGAGGAGAAGAAGCGACAGTGAGCTGCTATAGCTGGATGTATCATTCCCTGCACTGTGACAGTGCGCCTGGTGTGCGCTGTCACTGTGCAATGACATGTATACCTAATAAACAGCGGTCCCTGATGGAGCTCCATAGCTCCCAAAGGTCCCTGATGGACCTTTGTTTATTAGAATAACTGTGCACACAATAGTGCACTTTGTCTGGCCCAAATTCGGAAATTCGGATTTTCGAATTTCCGAAATTCGGAATTCGAGATTCTAAAATTCGAAAATCTAAAATTCGAAAATCTAAAATTCGAAAATGGGAAATTTGGAAAGTTGAATTTCCGAATTCAGAATTTTTAGAATTTCCGAATTTCCGAAAATCGGAAATTCGTTTTTGTTCTTTTTTTTGCTTTTTTCGGAAATTGGAAAAAATTCGTTTTTTTCGTTTGTTTTAGTCGTTTTTTTGGAAATTCGAAAAACTCGGAATTCGAATATTCAGAATTCCGAATTCCGAATTTCCCGAATTTCCAAAAAAAGCTAAAAAACTAAAATGAAAAAAACGAATTTTTCGAATTTCCCGAATTTCCGAAAAAAAAGCAAAAAAACGAAAATCGAAAAAAACACATTTTTTGAATTTCCCCAATTTCTGAAAAAGCAAAAAAACTAAAAAAAACTAAAACTAAAAAAACAAATGTCTAGTCTTGATTATATGCGTACCAATGAAAATGGTTGCAAGTTAGCTCACACTGAGATGTTTATTTATAAATGTTTTCACATAGGAGCCACACAACTTTCACCCAAAATTCACACATTTTTCTAACTGGAAAATGTGTGAAGCCTGGTTGAAAATTGTGTGAATTTATTATTATTTTAAGCTCTGGGGTTGATTTATTAACCACTTCCAGACTGCCCACGGCACTTATACTGCGGCAGTTCAGCCCAGCTGCGCTGGAACAAGTACGTGATCCGGCATTTCCGTGTAGGGGACATGTACACCCTCCGCCCTGGCTGTACTGTCATTCGCTTAGCGGTTAGCAGGTCCCAGCCAATTATTTATGGCCAGGACCTGCTGATCGGCTTAGCGAATGACAGTATAGAGCCCTGTGTTTACTAACAACACAGGGCTGTGTACACGGAGCAGAGAGGTGGCTGTTTTTTTCTCCCTGCAAGGCGAGATAAAACAGTCACATCGCTTAGTAACATCAGCACACATTACACATTTTAGGCACTCAGTTAACCATTTGATTGCCCCTAGATGTTAACCCTTTCCCAGCCAGTGTCATTAGTGTGAGTGACAGTGTATAGTATAGTATAGTAGTGTATTTTTGTGATTTCATTTTTTTCAGCAAAGACATGTAGCAGAATACATTTTGGCCTAAATTTATGAATAAAATGTGATTTTTTTATTTTTTATTTATTGGATATGTTTTATATCAGAAAGTAAATAATATTGGGGTTTTTTTTCTCTTTTTTTTGGTCTTTTTTTTTGCTTAAATAATAAATGATGAAATGGCATAAAAATAAAGCTCTATTTGTGTGAAAAAAATATATAAATTTCATTTGCCTACAGTGTTTAATGTCTAACGCAATTGTCATTCAAAGTAGCGCAGTGCCGAATAACAAAAAATAGCCTGGTCATGAAGGGAGTAAAGTCTTCCAGAGCTGAATTGGTTAAAGACAAATACACTTTTTGCTTTGCAAGTGAAGTTGCACTTCAAGGGAATCATCCCCAGAACAGTGAATGAGGTGAAGCTCAGCTGACTTCCGACCATCCAATTATGTGAAAGCAAAATGCTGTTTTGTTTTTTTATCCTTCCTTGCTTGTGATTGGGTATTTTTTGCAAAGTGACATCGACTTCCTGGGTAGAAGATGATGGGTAGGGGCTAATAGAAGAATGTGTGGAGCAAAAAAGGGCATTCCTAAAAATACATGGACAACTGCCATTTTCTTTTGGTCTTGGATAGAGTCATGAGGGTTATAAGCCTTGTCAGGTTTTTATTGCTATCTGTGTCTCTGTTTTGGAGATTTACTCTGTCTGTTTGTCCTGGTAATCATTGTCACCGAGACAGAAAGTGAGGTAAAACCGGAAATTTGGGGTTATCAGAAGAACAGTAATAGAGATGAAATCTTTCAATGAGGACACTCAATGGGGGCATTCTCCTCTCTTTTTAGAGATATCCTCTCACTTCCTGTTGTTCCTCAAGGACAAGAAGTGATGGGAAATCTCCCCAATGGTCAATGGTACACAGATGGCCATTCAAGAATGTTTCCAAAGCTAGTCCCAACTGCTTCAAAAAGTCAGTTGTTCAGCAGCTGGCCTACTAATCACTGGCATTATTAACCACTTGCCGACCGCAATACGTATATATACACCTTGCAGTTTACAAATGGTTTAGCGGGATTATGGCTGATGATATCAGCTATAACCCTGGTATCGTTTTTTGCAGCTGGTAAGTGGCTTTGTCATGAAAGGGGACGCCCCCTCCCACCGCCCGCCGGTGTTTCTCTGGCTTACTGTTTCTGCCGGTTCGCCCGAGAAGCAATCTGGTGGTGCGGCCAGCTGCTCCTATAGACGATCTTAGAGTAGATCCTCTTTGATCGTCTCTATGGCCTTGGAGGACCGGAACAACATCATGATGTCACTTCCAGGCACAGGAAAGCAAATTATCTTTTTGTTTTTAAAGCAAAAGATCAAATTTGTTTTTGATCTTTTGCTTTTAAATGTAAAGAAGAGATTTGGGATCTATTTGACCCCAGATCTCTCCATAAAGAGGACCTGTCATCCTTATTTATATTACAAGGGATGTTTACATTCCTTGTAATAGGAATAAAAGTGATTAAAAAAATGAAAGGGACAGGGTAAAAATAAAAAATAAAAAGTAAAATAAAGAAGAAAAAAAATGTTATGTGCCCCCACCCCTCCGTGCTCGTGTGCAGAAGTGAACGCATACGTAAGTCCCGCACGAAGGTGTAAACAGTGTTCGCACTGCACATGTGAGGTATTGCCGTGAACATTAGCGCAAAAGCAATAATTCTAGTGATAGACCTCCTCTGTAACTCTAAACAGGTAACCTGTAAAGGTGTTTAAAACGTTGCCTATGGAGATTTTTATCTACTGTAGTTTGTCGCCATTGGACAAGGCGCGCAATTTTAAAGCATGACATGTTAGGTATCTATTTACTCGGCATAACATCATCTTTCACATTTTACACAAAATGGGGGTATATATTGTTTTTTTTTTTTTTTTTTTTTAATTTACTAAAAGTTTTTGTTTTTTTTTAAATTGCATTTGAAAAACTGCTGCGCAAATACTGTGTGACAAAAAAAAATTGCCATTTTATTCCCTAGGGTCTCTGGTAAAAAAAATAATTGTATAACGTTTGGGGGTTTTAAGTAATTTTCTCCAAAAAATAACTTAAACTTGTAAACAAAAAGTGCCAGAAAAACCCTGGTCTGCAAGTGGTTAAAGTGGTTGTAAAGTCAGAAGGTTTTTTATCTTAATGCATTTACTGTGCAGCAGCCCCCCTTAGCCCACCTAATACTTACCTGAGTCCATTTTGATCCAGAGATGTTGCAGGAGAGACTCTGCTGCCTGGGACTCTCCCTTCTCATTCGTTGAGACAGTAGCACGGCGCCATTGGCTCCGGCTGCTATCAATCAAAGTCAGTGAGCCAATGAGGAGAGAGAGGGGTCAGGGCTAAACCGCGGCTCCATGTCTGAATGGACACACAGAGCATGCCCCCACAGCAAGCTGCTTGCTGTAGGGGCACTTGGCAGGAGGGAGGGGCCAGGAGCGCCGATGAGGGACCCGAGAAGAGGAGGATCCAGGCTGCTCGGTGCAAAAACACTGCACAGAGCGGGTAAGTATTGTTATTTTTAAATGGAAAATACTGAGACATTAGTATTACTTTTTTTTTTTTAAGACTCAGCAAGGGCAATATTGTTCTCTTGCCCTTTTAAATATTTTTATTGAAGATAATATAGTACAAGTTATGCATACAATTTTATACTTTAGTATTACTTTAAGCTTGTGGAAAAAAAGTCCCAGGTAAACATTGCAATAATAACTGAAAATGTGTGCTTACTGAAAATACACCATATTTTCCCATTAGATTCTATGGTTAATTCTACGGTCCAATCACACCTGCTGAAAAAACACGCATTCTTCTGGTTTATAACATAATGAAAAATTTCAACCTCACAGAGATGCTGCTAAAAGCACCCATCTAAAATTGTGATCACCACATCGGCTTCCTCCAATCAAACCTCCTCCATGCTGGTATAGACGGCGCAGCTCTTAGTAATCTACAGGAACTGGATTATCACCTGCTGCACGCTAACAGCATAGCGGCGTGCTAGAACAGAACGGCAGAAACTGTAACACACCCCATAACAAATCATTTTAAAACAGTATAATTTTATTCACTCACATAAAAAGATGGTAAAACAGCACATGAAATGATAAATAAATCCCATAAGTCTTCCAAGAGAGGTATCAGAAATTCTTACAGTAAGAAAATGGAATATGCAAAAGCTAGCAGTAGTCTTCATAATAAATAAAATTAGGAAATAAAAAATCTAGGAACTAAGATGAACAGACTTCACAGGCTACTATAGCTACTATATTCTTCCATCATATTCTACCACTCTTTACTCTGTCGTGGAATTGTATTTTAAGTTAGATTTAAACACAATCAATATATTCCCACATATGCTTTACATTGTTAATATATTTTCAAATGTAATTTTCAATATATATATAAATCTGCAGCTTTTATTAAAATAATACCTGGTGATCCAGCCATGAATGTCCTTGTTCAGACATGTCTTGATATTGGGTGTCTCCCAACTGTGCTCTTGCTTTGCCAATCTGTCACATGGGGGTCCCAATGAAGACTAAAGCCTCATACACACGATTGGACTTCCATCGGACAAATCTGTGTAATTTTGTCCAAAGGGCGTTGGCCGTGAACTTGGTATATGGAAAAATTATTATTGCGCTATTCCTAAAATTGTGCATGAATACTAATGCTGCAATTTTTATGTGAGACACGCACACAATAGTATAATGAAAAATTGTAAGCTGCGCAAAATGATGTGACAAAACAAATGACACGTGAAAATATATATAAATGCAGAGAAACTATGACCCCTCTCTGTCACAGTGATGAATGTACAAAAACATAAACATGTGAAAAAAGTTCAACTGAATGAGGGATAGACAACTGGATAACCACTGTCAATATCCCAATCACTCTAAAGCCCTGTACACACGATCGGATTTCCTATGGATTCTAATCCGATGGATTTTTCCATCGGAAATCCGATGAAGCTGACTGCCATCAGTCTTGCCTACACACCATCAGTCAAAAATCCGACCGTCCCAATAGCCGTGACGTAAAACACTCCGACGAGCCGAGAAAAATTAAGTTCAATGCTTCTGAGCATGTGTCAACTTGATTCTGAGCATACGTGGGTTTTTTCACCGATGGAGTTCCACACAGACGATCGGATTTTGCTATCGTTTTTTTTTCCCATCGGATAAATTTAAAACATGTTCTATTTTTTCACACCGATGGAAAAAAGACCGATGGGGCCCATACACGATCGGTTCGTCCAATGAAAACAATCCATCGGACTGTTTTCATCAGTAAAACCGATCGTGTGTACACGGCTTAAATGGTGATGTGAAGAAAAGGGAAGGACTATATGAACCTCCCAAGATGTCCAATCCGTACTGGAATGTCTCAATGTGAATAAGATTCCAGATGAAAGTTCAATGATGTAGATTTCTTACACCCAGATTCCACAATGACATATACAAACACCCAAGAAGGAGTGAAGAAAGTTATAAAAAGGAATTCTCCACCAATATATTTGCTTTGCTGCCGCTTACTAGATTGTATGATCTCTTGTTAGGGAGATCATACACGCTTGTGGCTATTTCCCCAGCCCTAGGTCTCTGCGCCTTGATGTTAGAGTACCGTCAGGGATTTCCAACCCAGGTATCCGCAGCAATAGAAATGTTCATTTCCCATGTAAAACAAAAAAATGCCTCCATAGTGTAACTCGATTAAAAACATTTATTGTTAAAAACAATCACATTGCACTTACAATTGTGCTGATGGTAAAATAGCGGTTCAGTATTTCAATTCGAGCTGGTCGGCTCTCGATCACAGCCCATAGCTTTCGGGACTGGCACAGTACGCGGTGACGTCAGCACGCCGCTTCTCCCTACGCTGTTTCGTCACAGATGACATCTTCCAGGGGCACGGGCGGCATGCTGACTCACCGCCATATATACACACAACAATACAATGGGTGATGCCCAACTCTGATCTCCTGGCGTCTCAACTAAAAAAATCGGCATTTTGAAATATGGCAACTGACCTTAATGTATGGGATAAATGAAGGCAACCTGAAGGTGCCCATACTCTCCACCCTTCCCAACTAGCATTAGTGAGTGCTTATTTGGACTTATTATTAAAAACAAAGTGTTAATTATGTGAAACCAAAAACGAAGGAAATCGAGTGTATTGAACTGTGATCACACAGTCCATCACATTACGCCTCAGACACCTGCTGCCAATGACGGTATTGCAGGTGTCTCCATGACGGTTAGAATTGACTTCTGTACTCGACACAATAAAATTGGAACATATATTATATGGTCAAGCACTATTCATGACTATGCCTATTGGCCTATCAGAATTTAGGGCGCAACATCCCCAAACCTATTAATTAATAGTGATTAAAAAAGAGGATATTTATCGCTCCTCAAAACTCATCACTATGTTAGAACAAAAATTAAAAAATCGATGCAAAATTTTAATTGCATCATATATGCTGGATAATAGAAAAAAAGAGAAAAAAAAACATATGTATGATATGAAAAAGAGAAAAAATTGATGTAATAATGACCAGCTGCGATTTTTGCATGAAACATTTTATTACTAATATATATAAAAATCGGGTAAAGCGATTCCAGAATTAGAAACCACTCCACCCATACTAACCCAATGTCTCCCCCTTCACGGGTCAACATGGGTGAAGTTATGCTAAAATATGAATATGAAATTACTGCTGTTGAACAAACAGCATAAGCAGACCGCAGAGTGTAAATATGGATGGTGATTGCAGCGACAAGGTGGTCTCCATTCTGATGCTGCAGTCCTCTCAATTGCGGGTGTAAACCATACATGGGGATGTAAAAACAAGGAGAGCCATCATAGCGTACCTCAGATGGGGAACCACAGTGGGCCGGATGCCAATCACACAATGTTGCACTCACTTGTTATAAAGGAGCGTGGGCAACAATCCACAAACGCCGAGTTCGTCAGCCCTCACTGTGTGTTTGGCTCTGATCTGGTCCCCTTCTGCTTCCAAGTCATCAGCAAGGTAAGTACTCGTGGGTATTGTAAAGGATAAAAGAGAGCCATACATAGCGTGTTCCCGTTTAACAAGCATTTATTAAAACCAAAAGGAGAATAAAATAACTCAAATTTAGCAGAGAAAAACGGTACAAGGAATCCACGAGCGCCGAGCTCATCTTCCTACCGTCATAGTGTTGGTGTACCTAATGCTCCAATCCCGACACATGTCGTCACGTCACGTGACTTCCCTTGATGAAGGGCTGACGAACTTGGCGTTTGTGGATTGTTGCCCACGCTCTTTTATAACAAGTGAGTGCAACATTGTGTGATTGGCATTCGGCCCACTGTGGTTCCCCGTCTGAGGTACGCTATGATGGCTCTCCTTGTTTTTACATCCCCATGTATGATTTACACCCGCAATTGAGAGGACTGCAGCATCAGAAAGGAGACCACCTTGTCGCTGCAATCACCATCCATATTTACACTCTGCGGTCTGCTTATGCTGTTTGTTCAACAGCAGTGAGGTGAGCTGCTTGCAGACACAGAGGTGTATCACTGAAGATTTCTCCAGCACTGCGTGCTTGTAGTTTCTGGTGGTGGGATTTATTATCACAATGAAGACTTTACATATTTTTCAGCTATCTTTGTTAGACTGTACATTTATTGGACCTTCAGCATTGTTTTATCACGTTCACTTTTTGTAGCTTTTTGGATACTGCAACATTGTGTTTACTTGTCTGTATTGAGTTTCACTTTAAGCCCGGTTCACATAGGGGCGGCTCGTCAGGTGACTCGGTCGCCTGACGAGTCACGCTCCGCTCTGTACTATGGAACCGTTCTAAGTAAGAGCGACTCAGGTCGCTCCGACTTAGAAAAAGGTTCCTGTACTTCTTTTGGGGGCGACTCAGGGCGACTTGCATTGACTTCTATACAGAAGTCATTATGCAAATTGCCTCAGGCGGGCGTCTCAAGTCGTCTTGAGATCGCGCCGCCGAGTCGCCCCCAAAGTCGTGCCGCCCCTGTGTGAACCGGGCCTCATGCTTTATATTTGGTGGTGCCCCTGATCACTCACCATCTCATTGGTTCATTGTTTTCACATTTATCACTGTTTGTGTCTACAGTGACCTTCCTCCCACTTCCCCTGCCCCATCACAGCGCAGACATCACACTTTTCCTTTTCAATTTGAGAGCATGACCCTCCAACATTTGTTGTCGGAAATTCCGACAACAATTGTCCGATGGAGCATACAGACGGTCGGATTATCCGACAAAACCCTTCCATCACACAATTGTTGTCGGAATATCCGATGTGTGTACGACAGGCCTTAACAGTGGCCGCTTCATTGCGCAGGCATGATCTGCTGTTGTCACCTAAACTGTCCTGAGAAATGTATATATGACAATAGTTCATGACATGCAGCCTTTTAGGAAACTTAAGGCCCGTACACATGGTCTGACTTTTTGCCAACAAACTTCAAAATGGGCAAGTTTTTCAAAAAATCTGACCGTGTGTACGCTCCATTGGACAAACTTTTCGGCAACAAAAGTCCTACGGTGCAAAGTCCTATCGTGTGTACAGAAATCCATCGGACTTTTGTCCGAGGTACAAATACGCATTCCCAGAACCAATGTTAAAATCAACCAACAATAGCAGAAGTTGACCAAAGAGTGGCAGCTATGAGTAAGCATCTCATGATGTGAAACGCGTTAGCCAGTCCCTGTGTTCACCCCTGTGTGTTTTTTTTTCTGTATTTCGTGGATTTTATATAATAAATTAGCATTTTTTGCAGAGTGCGGCGGTCCAGGAATTTTCTTCTTATCGACCACATTGTGCAGAGCCAGCACCTGTGAGTGTTTAGAGTGGGGCGGTAGCACTATATGGATCCAGAGGCTTCAGAGCGGTAATCCTTCTCCTTAAACAAAAGTCTGATGGTGCAAAGTCCTATCGTGTGTACAGAAATCCATCAGACTTTTGTCCGAGGTACAAATACGCATGCCCAGAACCAATGTTAAAATCAACCAACAATAGCAGAATTTGACCAAAGAGTGGCGGTAAAGAGCAGAAAAGAGCAGAAAAACCACGTGATGTTGGGAAAGTTTGCAGAAAAGTCCGAGCGTGTGTATGCTATGGATGTGCCCAGCCAACTCCCTTCGGACAAAAATTCACGGAAAAGTTTGTTTGAAGTCCGACCGGCTTTAGCCGACCGGCTTTAGGGGCGTTGCAGTGATTGTGATATTCACCAATCACTCATAGGGGGTTAATCAGTCACCGTAATTTAAAAAAACACATGCACTAGGAAGATTTTCTATTAGATTGTAAGCTCCTGAGAGCAGGGCCCTTTTAACCCTCTTGTAAAGTACTGCGTAAACTGTTGGCGCTTTATAAATCCTGTATAATAATAATAATAATTTTCCTAGGGTGAATATATGCCACATTCATTGCTTTATAAATAAACCTTTTAATATCATTCAGTTAAGCCACGTACACACAATTGGATTTTCCGACAACAAATGTGTGATGGCAGGGTTTTGACGGAAAATCCAACTGTTTGTATGCTCCATCGGACAATTGTTGTCGGAATTTCCGACAACAAATGTGGAATAGCATGCTTTCAAATTTTCCGACAACAAATGTGTCTTGTCGAATTATCCGATCGTGTGTACACAAATCCATCGGAAAAAAAATCCAAAGTACAAACACGCATGCTCCGAACCAATGCTAACCATAACACAACATTACCAGAAGTTCCCCAGAAGGGTGGCGCTAAAGAGCTGAAAAACCTTATTATACACAATAACCTGTTGCACTAATGTATGTGTAGTGTGACTGAGACTTATCATATTTTCTATTTTTCATTTGTAGCACCCTCCTAGTTCAGAGTGGGATGCTAGGTAAATTTAGTTTAGCTCCTCTATAAACAGTGGAACAGGGGTTGATTGTTTTGGGCTATGCAGAGTCTCACAGGGTGCTGTTCTTCTACTCCCCCTGTCTTCTAGAGTGTACTAGAAGCATAGTGGGAGGGAGAATCTCTATCCAATCCCTGGGGAGGTGTGCCCAGAAGGTGGAAAGAGAGCCCATAAGTAGTCTGAGGCCTAGCAGCAGAGTGCAGTGTTCCTGGGTCCAGTTCTGTAGGACTGAGATCCCTGTGCAGGGGCTCTGTCCCTGGAGCATAGAAAACTAGAAGAGCCCTTGTAAAGACTTGAGGTCCCAGCTTGACTTACCTGGGAGGCCTACCAAAGAACTTTTGTCTAGAGACTGAACTGAGCCAGAAGGAAGTTGTTGGGAAGAAGTCCATAATCCTGTGGTTGAGTCAGTAACCCCCCCCCCCCCCTTTACAGAGGTGAAGTGACAGTGGGGTGCTCGGTGCAAGGAGTCCTGTGAAATATTTATTTTGTAAGTCCAAAACATCCAGGAGTTGTGCAATACAGTCAGGAGAGCACAGTGCAGAAAGTTGTGCAAAACAGCCTAAATTTTGTGCAAAGCAGCCAGAAGTCAAGCAGTCCTCAAGTTGTACAGTCCTACAATTTCAGTGTATCCTATGCTCTCCATCCCTATCCAAGTTACTGCTTTAACCACTTCCTGCCCACCATATAGCAGAATGACGGCCGGAAAGTGGTTGCATTATCTTGACTGGGCGTCATATGACATCCAGCAGAATAAGCCGCTTGTGCGCAGCGATCGGTGGTGTGGTGTGTCGGTGTAACACACTGCATCTCTGATCCCGGTAAAGAGCCTCTGACGTAGGCTCTTTACCACGTGATCAGCTGTGTCCAATCACAGCTGATCACAGTGGTAACTAGATAGTGCCATTTATCGGCTTTCCTCCATTTGCGCTGACAAGGCCTGGGTAGAGGAGAGCCGATCAGCGCATTGATTATCAGTGCAGACCCATCAGCAAACCCGCCAGTGATGCCCATCAGTGCCCCATCAGTGATGCCCACCTGTATGCCAATCAGTGCCCACCTGTACCCACATTATATGCCAATCAGTGCCCATAAAGGATGCCAATTAATACCCATTAGTAATAGCAGTCAGTGCCTAGCAGTAATGCCTGTCATTGACTCCTCATCAGTGCTGCCTATCAGTGCCCAACGGTGTCGCCCATCAGTGCCCATCATTGCCGGTCATCATTGCCACCCATCAGTGCATTCTATCAGTGCCCATCAGCGCATTCTATCAGTGCCCATCAGTGCCACCTATTAGTGCCCATAGTGCTGCGAATTAGTGCCTCCTCATCAGTGCCCATCAGTGCCACCTCCTCAGTGCCCGTCAGTGCTGTCTCATTAGTGCCTGTCAGTAAAGGAGAAGACTTACTTATTTACAAAATTTTATAACAGAAACAAAGAAAAAAGTTTTTTTTCTCAAAATTTTCGGTCTTTATTTAATAAACAAGGCAGTCAGTGGTGATAAAATACCACCAAAAGAAAGCTCTATTTGTGGGGGGAAAAAATATGAAAAATGTCATATAGGTACAGTGTCGCATGACCACGCAATTGTCATTCAAAGTGCGACAGCGCTGGAAGCTGAAAATTGGCCTGAGCAGGAAGTGGTATAAGTGCCCTGTATTGAAGTGGTTAATAAAAACCCTAACACTAAACCCCTAGACTGATCTTCTGAGCCAGAGAATGCCAAAAAAGCTGTATACAGGGGGTCCCCTAATTACGATCGCCCGACTTACAAACAACTCCTACTTGCGAACCGGAGCCTCGGAAATTACTGTAAATTACTGTAAATTACTGTAATTGCCGGTCTGCGCATGCGCGGCCATTCGACGGACATTGGAAAACATCAGAAATGTCCGTAATTGCCGGTCTGCGCATGCGCGGCCCGAGTTACGAACATTTCCACCTTACAAACAGGAGGAAAGTCCCTAACTCGTTCGCAAGTACCTGGCTGCATGTGTTCTAAAGAGGTAAATAGATATTTTCAAAAAGGGGAAGCAATCAAAACTAAAATTAAAATAGTCCTTCAAACTTTAGTAGCGCTGCTGAAGTTTGAAGGACTATTTTAATTTTAGTTTTGATTGGTTCCCCCTTTTTGAAATGTTGGTTTATACTATAGCAGCTGCTGTCTCATTCCACTAGTTTATTTTCCTAAGCGCCAGATAAGTGATCTTTGAGAAATTCTGTGGGGTAAATAGATCTGAAATACCAGCCGCTCCTGCGGGGGGGGTAGCACAACACATTTTAGACCCTTTTTAAAAGGCAAGACATAGATCAGGGGTGTCAAACTCAATTTCATCGTGGGCCGCATCAGCATTATGATTGTCCTCAAAAGGGCCGGTTGTATCTGTAAGATACAGCACATCCCCTCCCATTACATTAAATGTCAAGAGCCACCCCACCATCAGAAGTTGAGTCCCCTACTCTCCCTTACATCACAGTGCACCCCCTTTCCTTATGCTGCTGCTGGGAAGAAGCTGGATGCATTGCTTGAAAGCAGAAAGTAGGGGTCTGGAGGAGGACCAGAGGAGGACTGGAGCTCTCCTGCAGCTGCAGGAGAGGTGCGAGGGCCACATGAAATGGCCTGGAGGGCCGGATTCGGCCCGCGGGCCTTGTGTTTGACACCTGTGGCATAGAGAGATGCTGGTGTTTAAACCCACTAGCAACTTAACTTATTTCACCATACTTACGTTAAAATGTATCTAAACAAAATTTTTTAAATATATTGCAGTTTACCATTTCTCAGGTGTGATAGCTGCATTATTTTCCTTTCTTCCGGCTGTTTTTTTTTTTTTTTTTTAGGTTTTATCACCAGATGATCCTGCCAGTTAACACACTCCACTCCTAGGATGACAATGCTCACTGACATAGGTGTGCAACCCCAAAGCTCAAACACACATGCCTTTCCCTGCAGCCCCAGCTGTCTTGGACAGTGAATGAATGGGATAGTGCTCTGTGCTGAGCGGCTTCCTGTTCATTCACAAAATGAAGAATAGTAAACACAGTTCACTATGCTTCTGTTATGAATGAACACAGTGAGTGAGTGTGTTCAATGTGTTCATTTAGAAAGGAAAGGGGTCGGTGAATGACTTATTTACTAGCCCCTTCCCCCACACTCCATTCTGAAAATATCCCCAACAGGAGGCGGGGGGAGAGGGGAGGAGGGGCACAATACGGGGGGAAGTCCTGACAATAAGGGCAATCAGCACCGCACACAGTGATTATGGTGTGCCCAGGCACACCTGGCACACCCCCTGTGCGTGCCTATGCTGACTATATCTATAGAGGGGAAGTGTTGTCACCTTAGGACAGAAAGTGGTAGGACTACAAAACACCTCCAGCTCTCTCAAATTTTTCTTACTTATTGAACAGATCTAACAGACTTTTAATGTTTTATTTAACATACCGAAAGGGAGCAAATAAGAAATGTTCATTGTTAGGGTTTGCATACACTTTAAGAACAGTTGCTGCTGATGACACAATGGCATATATATTGCCATAGCATAACATACATCTGCTCGGAGGCTCAGCGGGACAGGCAGCTCAGTACAGCCTGGCTGAGTAATAATTAATCCAAAGAGTGATATCATTTGCCAAGTATGAATTTTAGTTTAGTTCATGCATCTCTTTAAGGCTGCTGTAAAAGCAATTAGTATTCTGCACTGGCAGATTTTCTTCTTTTCCAAGAACGGCACTTGTTTTGGATAATGAGATTGCATTTAAAGGAAACCTGTGCTGAGGAAACTATGAAGGCTGTGATTGCCACGCCTCATTTTGAAAATGCTTCTTGCCTGGCCGTCATGCTGATTCAATAGCTTTAACAGTTTTATTTTTTTTAATTGTCCTTGACCCTACACAAGGGTACAGATCAGGAGTTATACCGCGTACACACGATCGGAATTTCCGACAACAAATGTTCGATGGGAGTCCGACCGTGTGTAGGCTCCATCGGATATTTGCTGTTGGAATTTCCGACAACAAAGGATTGAGAGCCGGTTCTCAATTTTTACGACAACAAAAGTTGTGGTCAGAAATTCCGATCGTGTGTATCCAATTTCGACGCACAAAAATCCTACGCATGCTCGGAATCAATTCAATGCATGCTCGGAATCATTGAACTTAATTTTTCTCGGCTACTTGTAGTGTTGTATGACACCGCATTCTTGGCGATCGGAATTTCCAACAACATTTGTGTGACTGTGTGTATGCAAGACAAGTTTGAGCCAACATCCGTCGGAAAAAAATCCACGGTTTTGTTGTCGGAATGTCCAATCGTGTGTACGGGGCATAGGCTATATTCACTCAGGAGTTTGTGTGCAGATACTTTAGTGTGTTCAGAGGTCGCTAAATAGACACAGCAACAGTCTCTGCAGAAACAGCAACCTTGGACACACACTGGCTACAATCAGGCTCCATTCATACCTGAGCATATCAATTCACTGGTATTTTGCGGGCGTTTATTTTTTTTTAATGCTTTTTTTGCAGCTTTTTACAAGCTTTTTTAACCACTTCAGCCCCGGAAGGTTTTACCCCCTTCATGACCAGGCCACTTTTTGCGATACGGCACTGTGTTGTTTAACTGACAATTGAGCAGTCAAGCGATGCTCTACCCAAATAAAATTGATGTCCTTTTTCCCCCACAAATAGAGCTTTCTTTTAGTGGTATTTGATAACAGCTGCATTTTTTATTTTTTGCGCTATTAAACAAAAAAAAAAGACTGACAATTTTGAAAAATAAATTATATATATTTGTGACTTTCGGCTATAAAACAATCCCAATAAAAAAAAAAAAATCAAATTTTTTATACTAAGCAATGCATACCTTCCAACATTTTGAGATGGGAATTAGGGACACCTACTAGCAACTGTATGTAGGCATAGGACACACCCCCCCCCCCTAAAGGAGAATTAACCCCCAAAAAAGACGTTTTCTTTACCACTACTATTCCTTTACATATGTGTGCGCAGCCTATTTCATTAGGGTGTGCACCCCAAATGTATTAAAACATGGATGGTGTCAGTAGAGCAGTGGACTTGTCAGTAGAGCAGAGGTTGGTGTCAGTAGAGCAGTGGACGGTGTCAGTAGAGCAGTGGACTTGTCAGTAGAGCAGAGGTTGGTGTCAGTAGAGCAGTGGACGGTGTCAGTAGAGCAGTGGACTTGTCAGTAGAGCAGAGGCTGGTGTCAGTAGAGCAGTGGACTTGTCAGTAGAGCAGAGGCTGGTGTCAGTAGAGCAGTGGACTTGTCAGTAGGGCAGAGGTTGGTGTCAGTAGAGCAGTGGACGGTGTCAGTAGAGCAGTGGACTTGTCAGTAGAGCAGTGGACTTGTCAGTAGAGCAGTGGCTGGTGTCAGTAGAGCAGTGGACTTGTCAGTAGGGCAGATGTTGGTGTCAGTAGAGCAGTGGACGGTGTCAGTAGAGCAGTGGACTTGTCAGTAGAGCAGAGGCTGGTGTCAGTAGAGCAGTGGACTTGTCAGTAGGGCAGAGGTTGGTGTCAGTAGAGCAGTGGACGGTGTCAGTAGAGCAGTGGACTTGTCAGTAGAGCAGTGGACTTGTCAGTAGAGCAGAGGCTGGTGTCAGTAGAGCAGTGGACTTGTCAGTAGGGCAGAGGTTGGTGTCAGTAGAGCAGTGGACGGTGTCAGTAGAGCAGTGGACTTGTCAGTAGAGCAGAGGTTGGTGTCAGTAGAGCAGTGGACGGTGTCAGTAGAGCAGTGGACTTGTCAGTAGAGCAGTGGACTTGTCAGTAGAGCAGAGGCTGGTGTCCAGTAGAGCAGTGGACTTGTCAGTAGGGCAGAGGTTGGTGTCAGTAGAGCAGTGGACTTGTCAGTAGAGCAGAGGCTGGTGTCAGTAGAGCAGTGGACTTGTCAGTAGAGCAGAGGCTGGTGTCAGTAGAGCAGTGGACTTGTCAGTAGAGCAGAGGCTGGTGTCAGTAGAGCAGTGGACTTGTCAGTAGGGCAGAGGTTGGTGTCAGTAGAGCAGTGGACGGTGTCAGTAGAGCAGTGGACTTGTCAGTAGAGCAGAGGCTGGTGTCAGTAGAGCAGTGGACTTGTCAGTAGGGCAGAGGTTGGTGTCAGTAGAGCAGTGGACGGTGTCAGTAGAGCAGTGGACTTGTCAGTAGAGCAGTGAACTTGTCAGTAGAGCAGTGGACTTGTCAGTAGAGCAGAGGCTGGTGTCAGTAGAGCAGTGGACTTGTCAGTAGGGCAGAGGTTGGTGTCAGTAGAGCAGTGGACTTGTCAGTAGAGCAGAGGTTGGTGTCAGTAGAGCAGTGGACGGTGTCAGTAGAGCAGTGGACTTGTCAGTAGAGCAGAGGCTGGTGTCAGTAGAGCAGTGGACTTGTCAGTAGAGCAGAGGCTGGTGTCAGTAGAGCAGTGGACTTGTCAGTAGGGCAGAGGTTGGTGTCAGTAGAGCAGTGGACTTGTCAGTAGAGCAGAGGCTGGTGTCAGTAGAGCAGTGGACTTGTCAGTAGAGCAGAGGCTGGTGTCAGTAGAGCAGTGGACTTGTCAGTAGAGCAGAGGCTGGTGTCAGTAGAGCAGTGGACTTGTCAGTAGGGCAGAGGTTGGTGTCAGTAGAGCAGTGGACTTGTCAGTAGAGCAGAGGCTGGTGTCAGTAGAGCAGTGGACTTGTCAGTAGGGCAGAGGTTGGTGTCAGTAGAGCAGTGGACTTGTCAGTAGAGCAGAGGCTGGTGTCAGTAGAGCAGTGGACTTGTCAGTAGAGCAGAGGCTGGTGTCAGTAGAGCAGTGGACTTGTCAGTAGAGCAGAGGCTTGGTGTCAGTAGAGCAGTGGACTTGTCAGTAGGGCAGAGGTTGGTGTCAGTAGAGCAGTGGACGGTGTCAGTAGAGCAGTGGACTTGTCAGTAGAGCAGAGGCTGGTGTCAGTAGAGCAGTGGACTTGTCAGTAGAGCAGAGGCTGGTGTCAGTAGAGCAGTGGACTTGTCAGTAGGGCAGAGGTTGGTGTCAGTAGAGCAGTGGACTTGTCAGTAGAGCAGAGGCTGGTGTCAGTAGAGCAGTGGACTTGTCAGTAGAGGCAGAGGCTGGTGTCAGTAGAGCAGTGGACTTGTCAGTAGAGCAGAGGCTGGTGTCAGTAGAGCAGTGGACTTGTCAGTAGGGCAGAGGTTGGTGTCAGTAGAGCAGTGGACTTGTCAGTAGAGCAGAGGCTGGTGTCAGTAGAGCAGTGGACTTGTCAGTAGGGCAGAGGTTGGTGTCAGTAGAGCAGTGGACTTGTCAGTAGAGCAGAGGCTGGTGTCAGTAGAGCAGTGGACTTGTCAGTAGAGCAGAGGCTGGTGTCAGTAGAGCAGTGGACTTGTCAGTAGAGCAGAGGCTGGTGTCAGTAGAGCAGTGGACGTGTCAGTAGAGCAGAGGCTGGTGTCAGTAGAGCAGTGGACTTGGTGTCAGTAGAGCAGTGGACTTGTCAGTAGAGCAGAGGCTGGTGTCAGTAGAGCAGTGGACTTGTCAGTAGGGCAGAGGTTGGTGTCCAGTAGAGCAGTGGACGGTGTCAGTAGAGCAGTGGACTTGTCAGTAGAGCAGAGGCTGGTGTCAGTAGAGCAGTGGACTTGTCAGTAGGGCAGAGGTTGGTGTAGAGCAGTGGACTTGTCAGTAGGGCAGAGGTTGGTGTCAGTAGAGCAGTGGACGGTGTCAGTAGAGCAGTGGACTTGTCAGTAGAGCAGTGGACTTGTCAGTAGAGCAGAGGTTGGTGTCAGTAGGGCCATGGACAGTTTCAGTAGCTTTTTATTTTTATCATTTTAATCTTTTTATTTTTTACGAGGTCATTGGTGCAATATCAGCAGAGGGAATCTGCACCTCAAGCGGTGATTAGGGTGTGCCCAGGCACAACCGGCAGACCCCCTGCGCACGCCTATGTTCCTTTATATTGGCTTTTAAAAATTTTCAAATGCAGCAATTTATAATTTGGATAAAAAATTTGCGCTGGGAAACACTTTCTGAAAAATAAAACATGCATTTTATATGCAACTATATAGATCAGACCAAAATGAGGGACAAATGAGGAGGAAAGAGGGACATTGCTCCAAATCAGGGACAGTCCCTCAAAATCAGGGACAGTTGGGAGCTATGGGCAATGTCATTATAATGTCTTTTAGGACTACTAGTAGCAGCCACATAGCATATTGGATAAAACTCATTTGATTCAAATGTGGGAAAGGGGCGCGTAAAAATATTTTCCAGCATGCCGAGCTGTTTTTTGCGATGGCAATGATGCGGTCATTGCACATGATAGGGTAGCAATGATTGCTATACAGTACTGATAATTTCGCAAACATGCATGCAGATCACATTATCTATGAGTGTCCCTTTCCATTTATGGCCGATCATGTTAATTGTTTGCCTTCAATAATGTGATCAGACTGGCAGCAGATGTATTTTACTAATACTGGATGGCAGCAAGCTATGCCAGACCCTGTCTATAAGCGGTATATTCCCCTGTACTTCAGGGATAAATATCTTTCCTCAATTGGCAGAATAATGATAGATCTAAATGTCAAAGAATCCACGGGACAGTTTTAAACTTGGGATTGCCAGGACGATTCCCACAGTTCCTTCCCTTCATTTGGTAATTTCCAGTGCCCAGAAAAGTTCTACAAAGCATTTACCATGTGCTGCCTTTCAAATCTCCCAAACTCCCACAGCTGGAGACATGCCTCGTGTTCTGGCTGTAATAGCTGCTGTGATCAGGGGCCACAAAGACACTGATCAAACAAATGTACTAGAGCCATTACGAGGGCTGGTGGTCCAGATGGATGAGGAGAATATGCTGCTTGATCTCTTCCTGCAGCATCTGCACCCAAGAAAGTTCTCAAGAAATAATCAGGGCAAACGGCCCATCTGGGGAGCACAAGAATCCATTCTTCTTGGGCTGAATGTGGAGTGTAATGGGGATATCAATTGGAAAAAAATTGACTTTAGATGTCATATGTCAACATATTGTTTGACACTCAGGTTCATGCACCGGGTTTGATTTTACTTAAAAAAAAAAAAAGGAAGGAAGAGCAGTGTTAAACAGGACCTGCCCATATTTGTGTGGATGTTAACAACAACGATCACTGAACGCATCTACCTAATCATACATTGACGTTCAATGCCGTGCATGGTGAACAACCAAATAACATTGCCTTTCTTCTGCTCTTATCCTATATGGTGCGCAACAGAATACGCACACACGTTTCTCAAAATTACTTTAAGCACTTCACCTCCGGAAGATTTACCCCCCCCCTTTCATGACCAGGCCATTTTTTGCAATACGACACTGCGTTACTTTAACTGACATTTTTACGGTCGTGTGACGATGTACCCAAATAAAATGTACCGGTATGTCCTTATTTCCCACAAATAGAGCTTTCTTTTGGTGGTATTTGACCACCTCTGCATTTTTTATTTTTTGTACTAAAAACAAAAAAAGACCGGCAATTAAAAAATATATATATATACCATATATACTCAAGTATAAGCCGAGATTTTCAGCCCTTTTTTTGGGCTGAAAGTCCCCCCCCCCCCCTCGGCTTATACTCGAGTCAGTGAAATTGAACATTGTAATAGGCGATAGGCGGAACTGTGTCTGCTGAGAATCGCCTATCACGAACGTTCTCTCATCCTCAGTTTCCCAGCAGACGTCCGTGATTGGCGGAAACTGAACACAGTGTCTGCTGGGATGGGTGAGGATGAGAGAACGTTCGTGATAGGCGATTCTCAGCAGACACAGTTCCGCCTATCACGGAAGAGACCAGAAAAAGACCGCGAGATTTAAACGATGGACGCCGCAGCCTTCAGGTACAATTTACAATGTTCAATTTTAATTCTAGGGGCACAGTGAGGATGGGCACAGTGAGGATGGGCACATGTGAGGATGGGCACAGTAAGGTGGCAATGGGCTTAGTGAAGTTGCAATGGGCACAGTGAGGCGTGCAAATGGGCATTGTTGACCCTCGGCTTATACTCGAGTCAGTACGTTTTCCCTGGTTTTTGTGGTAACATTAGGTACCTCGGCTTATTCTCGGGTCGGCTTATACTCGAGTATATACGGTATATATTTTTTACTTCCTGCTATAATTAATATCCAATAAAAAAAAAATTAAAATCAAATTTCTTCATAAATTTAGGCCGATATGAATTCTGCTACATATTTTTGGTAAAAAAATCCCAATAAGCATATATTGATTGGTTTACGCAAAAGTTATAGTGTCGACAAACTATGGGATATATTTATTGGTTGATTTTTTAACTAGTAATGGTGGCGATCAGCGAATTATATTGCAGCGAACATTCTGACACTAACTGACACTTTTTGGGGACTAGTGACACTAATACAGTGATCGTTGCTAAAAAAATATGCACTGTCACTGTACTAATGACACTGGCTGGGAAGGGGTTAACATCAGAGGCGATCAAATGGTTCACTGTGTTCCTATCAAGTGTTTTTATAAACCATGTGCAGTGATTTTACTAGGGGAAGACATGGATCCAAAGTCCCTGCTTTGCAGAGACACAGGATCCACGCTTTCCCTCCTGTCAGATTCACGATCTGCCTTGTTTACATAGGCCTAACTGCCATTTTGCCTCTCTGTTGGATGATCAGCAAGTAATGACAGACATCAAGTCCGCGGTACCCGCTGATCGGCGCCCACTGTGTATGATCACAGCGGGAGCGAGCCTCCAGCGGCACATATGCGCGCCCCCTACCCAGGAGAATTGGATCACGTATATATATATATGTGATCCGCCACAGAAGTGCCACTCTGTAGCAGTAAAACTGCTTTTGGGGTGGACCTTAAAGAAAACAAAATTTGTGGTCACAGCTTGCTATGCCATACATACTGTATGCCACGCTAAATGGGATGTAAAAAATTTTGTTGATGTCGTCATATTGCGTATTTATCATTGTAATCTGTATTCCAAGCACCAGCCTGTGAAATGTCATACGCCAACTACTTGTTGAACTTCTGCTTATGTGCACAAAGATCTGCAGATAAGCAGGATGATTACAATTTACTGATACGCTTTACTAGGGTTTTTGTACAGCCTCCTATTACAATAGTCGTGTGAACGTAATGCAGTCTTCATTTTATATGGTACTGTATGCAAATTTAAAAATGATAATAGTAAAACAATATCAGCTTTTTATTTTAAGCATTCCATGGCTTAGCTGGTGCACATTCCGATATTAGAGTATTCATTCAGGTACTGTATATACACTGTAGTCTGTGCAAGTGTAGCGCCCTGCTCCTGATGACCAGGCGCTATGTTAAATTTAGTGGGTGTCTGAGCTGGTATTAGCTAAGACTTTGTTAATAATTAAGACTAAACCAGCCTCTGTTCCAGCTATGGCTGTGTTTGGAAGGACTTCCCACTGTTTGCCTGTAGGTGGCGTTACCACCCCAGGCCAATGTGGAAGACAAACAAGTCAAAGTGCATTGGGTGTCTTTCCCCGGGAACAGTTCAGTGGGAGTGGTCTCCCCACTGAGTATGCTGGGGAAGGGTACTTAAGGGGCAGACGCCATTTTTCGGGCTCTTCTTTGCCTCGTGGCCCTCCTGGCTCGAGGCATGTGTTACTGGGAATTCAGCCTCGGAGCCACATTGGCCCGAGGCTGTAACTATGCCAGGTCGGCCCAGTTGTCTATGCTGGGGCCTACGCTTGAAGGTGATCCTGTGCTGTCCGTCTTGTGGGATAAGCCATTCAGTGGAGGAAACCAAGAGAGGACCTGTCCAGGAGAGGACTGAGCGGAAGGCCGGTATCTTGCGGAAGGCCTGGGGACCTTACTGAAGGATGCACCATATCTAAAGTAACCTTACAGTCTGCCGGGTTGGCTTAAAGGCTCTTAGACTGTAAGGCTGGATATCCGGGTACTAAAATCCTGTGGCAGATGATAATTGAACGGTTCAACTTAACCATCAAAAAGGTCTGTGGCAGAGACTGTTCTTTCTTATTTGTTCGTACATCATTCCGGCTGCTAGGCCAAGTGAGAAGGGCCTATCCGGGTGAGCAATACCCACTCGAAGGAAAGTGGTGAGTGAGACTTTGTACCTTAGGAGTTTTCCCCAGTGATCTGCTGTGTGTGCCTGAACCTTCCCCTAACCCTCCATCCCTCTACTTATACAAGTTTATTTGGAAAATTAAGCCTGAAGAAAAAGGATTCATAACTTGTGTGGACATTGAAGTTACTGTAGACTCTCAACCCCTAGACAACGAATGTTGAGGTAACGTGCAAGGCCCAAAATTAAACCAGCAGCTCCTACGGGGGTGTGCTACACAAGCATGTTTACACACATCCAGAAGCTCATAGTAAACTTCAGGAGCATAGGATTTTCCTATTCCCATAGGATCGATTTTCAGTTGTACACACATATCCTTTATCAAAAGAGAAGTATGGCAAAAGCTTTTTGGTCATACTTTTCTTGTGGGTCATAGGAGTGGATTTACTTTTGCTCTCCTGTAACCCAGAGTCAGCCAAGAGTGGGATATAGCCCACTCTCAGTTGATGTGGCAAAGCCACTCCAGGCTTTGGACGGATAAAAATCATATTGTCGGGATCCACTCAGCTGCCTGATTGAATGCTTTGCTCTGCCTCTTAGCATGCAGCTGAGAATCAGAGCCAGCTGCACCCGCCCCCTCTCCAGCCCAGTGAGTGTTGCAGGAGTAGAGCAGAGGGCAGATAATGACAGTCACTGCTTTCAGCTCTAAGCAGACCAAGAACTGAGTGATCAAAGGTCGTGTAATTGCTCAGTTCTCAGGCTTAGAGCCAATGTGGTACAACTACAGATGGTGCAGCATAGAGGCGAGTATACATGTTTTTTTACATAGCCCAAAACTTCTCACTTTAATCGCCCCCAACACATTTTTTTCATCAAATCTGATCAACAAAGTAACAAAAATAGATAGAGCATTCTAATTGTGGTAACAATTGTTATGCAAGCATATGAGCCTGAGTGTTTGGGGCCTGTAAATGTTTCACTGTAATTAAAGGAAGATCTGCATTAATAAGACATATTATTTTTGATATTTTTATTCCACAAAAATATCAAGTGATGCATTGTATGTTATATAAGGCCAGTCTGAATATAGAATTAGAAATATGTAATATATACAGTATATCATATGTATGTATATATGTATATATATATATATACACACACACACAGTCATGCTCAAAAGCATGAAATGGCCCTGATAAAAACTTTACATACCCTGGAATGTTTGGCCTTGGTACAGACACAGAAGGTGGCACACACAGGTTAAAATGGCAATTAAAGGTTAATTTCCCACATTTGTGGCTTTTTAAATAACAATTGGTGTCCATGTATAAATAGTCAATGAGTTTGTTAGCTCTCAGATGGATGCACTAAGCAGGCTAGACACTGAGCCATGAGGAGGTAGAAAAGGACAGTCAAAAGACCTGTGTAACAAGGTAATGAAACTTTAAAAAGATGGAAAAGGATATAAAAAGATATCCAAAGCCTTAAATATGCCAGTCAGTATTGTTTAATCACTTAATAAGAAGTGGAAAATTAGGGACTCTTTTGATACCAAGCCAAGGTCAGGTAGACCAAGAAAGATTGCAGCCACAACTGGCTGAGGAATTGCTCAGGATTCAAAGAAAAACCCACAGGTAACCACAGGAGAAATACAGGCTGCTCTCCAAAAAGACGATGTGGTTGTTTATAATGAGCACAATTCAATGATACTTAAACAAAAAAGAACTGCATGGTTGAGCTGCCAGAAGGAAGCCTTTACTGCGCCAATGCCACAAAAAAGCCAATGAGGCGTGTCAAGGTGTTGTTGGGCATATTGTAACCAGGCTTTTTTGTGAAACTTGTATATGTAGCGATACCCCCTAGAGGGTTGCTGGATTAAATTTGGGTCCTGCCGTTACCCCACCTTTCACCGTAGTAGATACTAGGCTTGTGCAATTCGTTTCGTAACGAATTGAAATTCGTCCGAATTTAGCAACTTTCGGACATTCGGAAGCATTCGAATTTCCGAACAAAGCAATTACGAATAAGACCGAATCCGAAATAAATTATACCGCAAATAGCGAATGCCCGAATGTCTTCGGCATAATTCGTTATGAAAAAGTTACGAATGTACGAATCCATACGAAGCACAATAACACTCACTCTGCTCTGCTCTCTGCTTCTCCCACACCGTGCTGAACTCCCTCTCAAAATGGTGTACAGGGGCGGAGGTTATAGCCGCATGTAAAAAACGAAAGTAAAATACGAGATTTTGAATCCATTCGAACCACAATAACACTCTGCTCTGCTCTCTGCTTCTCCCTCACCGTGCTGAACCCTCTCAAAATGGTGTACAGGGGCGGAGGCTATAGCCGCATGTAAAAAACGAAAGTAAAATACGAGATTTCGAATCGTTACAAATAACCGCAATGTATTTAGAAAAGTACAAATCCATTCGAAGCACATTAGGCATAATAGGCAGCGTCGTTGTGAGAGAGACACGGAAAATTACGAATCAACGAACCCAAAAAAAGTTACGAAAGTAGGAGTTGTGTCCAGAATCAACGAAAAACAACGTACTCTACCGAAAGTACGAATTATAAAGCAACAAAAAATTCAACGAAAAATGTCGCTTGCAAAAATACGAATGAGTCCGAACACGAAAAATCCCGTCTAGCAAAATTACGAATGATTACGAATCAACAGGACCGGAAAGAAACGAACCGAAACGGAACGAATTTTTCCGTTGTGCACAAGTCTAGTAGATACTAATAGTCTATGTTAGGAAGTTTTAGATAGATGTGAGTGCCAGTCACTTCAGTCTTTTTCCAATGCTTTATTAAACAAACTTTCAGTAGCAGAAGGATAGAGGGTTAGGGGAAGTTCAGATACCTTGTTTGCAGATCACGGATTGATTTCTTGGATCCAGAGGACAAACAGCTTTCTGTCATTGGATCTTGTAACAACCGGATAGGCCTCTCACACCGACCTAGCAGCCGGTATAATGCACGGACAAGTCTCTGCCACAGACTTAGCGATACGTGGAACTCCTGGATAATCCTCTGCCACAAGATTGTGTAATCAGCAGTCAGTTAGTTGTAGGTCAGCTGCACTGTACCAGAACCATTAAGCCATCCGGCAGTACTGTGAGGTAGGTTAACTTAGGTGCATCCTCCAAACGAGTCACCAGGCCCTTCCTGAGAAACCAGCCTTCAGCTCGGTTCTCTCCAGCAAGGTCCTCCCCTGGAATCTTCTCCGCTTGAGTGGCTTCTTCCGCACAGGACAGACAGCACAGGACCACCTACAGTTAAATAGGCCCCAGACAGACTTCTGGGCCTACCTGTAGTAGCACAGCCTCGAGCCAGCAGGGCACGAGGTGGAAGAGTCACAGCTGCCACATACCTTAGGCCAGGAGGGCCATGAGGTCAGAGAGAAATAATCATGGCGTCAGTCCCTTAAATATTCTCTCCCAGAATGCACAGCAGTAAGAACACTCCCACTGGGCTGTTTCTGGGGAAAGAATAGTCAATACACTTAGCTTGCTGTATTTCTCACACTGGCCTGTGGTGACAGTGACACCTACTGGCAACAGTGAGAAATGCGCACAACATAGCCAAATTGGAACAGAAGCAGAATTAACTTTATACAATCACTCTGAGCTATTTACAGATAGCCCCTATTCAATAGGAACAGGGTGCTACATATAGTAAAAGCTTCTTTCTGGCAACCTGACCATGCAGCTCTGTTTGATTCACGTATCATCATAAGGTGCTCCTTAAAAACAACCATGCCATCTTTTTCTAGAGCAGCCTGTATTTCTCCTGATGTTACCTGTGGGTTTTTCTTTGTATCCCGAACGGTTCCTGTGGCAGTTGTGGCTGAATTCTTTCTTGATCTACCTGACCTTGGCTTGGTATCAAGAGATCCCCAAATTTTCCACTTCTTATTAAGTGATTGAACAGTACTGACTGGCATATTCAAGGCTTTGGATATCTTTTTATATCCTTTTAAATCTTTATAAAGTTTCATTACCTTGTTACGCAAGTCTTTTGACTGTTCTTTTCTACCTCCCCATGGCTCAGTGTCCAGCCTGCTTAGTGCACCCATGTGAGAGCTAACAAACTCATTGACTATTTATACACAGACCCTAATTGTGATTTAAAAAGCCACAAATGTTGAAAATTAACCTTTAATTGCCATTTTAACTTGTGTGTGCCACCTTCTGTGTCTGTACCAAGGCCAAACTATCCAGGGTATGTAAAATTTTTATAAGGGTCATTGGGGTGATTTCTGTTATCAATATGATTTAAAAATGATCCAAAACACTGTGATAATTAATGGCTTCATGTGATTGCTATCCTTAAATAAAAGACGTTTTTTTGGCATGATCAGTCATATTTTCAATAATAATTCCAAAATTTCTCAATTTCTGCCAGTGTATGCAAACTTTTGAGCACAACTGTATATATATATATATATATATATATATATATATATTGTATACAGTATAACATACAAAATGGCATCTGTACAATATCAAAACAGTTTAAAAGGTGTTTGTTCCAAACCCGTACAGCACATCTCATAGTGAAGCATAGATGTGAACATTTTGTATTTTATAAATCAAAAATAAGAGTGAGTAATTTAGAACAATCCAATAATCCTGTCCAAAATTCCGTTGGCTGCTACCATGATTGTTCAAGACAAACACTTTCCAAAGCAGCTCAAAGATCCATTTAGGAAGGAATGTTTCTTTGGTTCACTGAAGTGGACCTGTTGTCAAGCGTTATTAAAATGTTAAAATAAAGTTATGTTAACAGTCTTTCTGGGATGGATTATATTTTATTTAAACAGTTGAGAGTAGGTCTACTTTAAAATAGTGCAGGAAACCAAAATAATAAACTCACCTAGATGGCTGCAGCACCAATCCGATGTTGTAGCAGTCCCCCGCCTGCTCTACACCAAGAAATGAGCAACCAAAGACCAGTGATCGATCAGTTCTTAGGTCCATTCAGCGCTCTGCCTCTCCAGCACTCATTGGAGTGCCGAACTGTGGAGGGGGAGGGAGTGGTTAAGTTAGGCTCTCAGTGGCACGCTGAGAGGCTGAGCCAGCTGCCAGGCAAAATCTGGGCTGATCCCCACAATATTGTCGGAATCCCTGCAGAGCATGGAACAGCTCTGTGACGTCAACAGACTTTAGCCCACTGTCGACTGAATCTGGGTCACAGGGGTGCAGAACTAAGTGCACTCCTGTGACCCAGAGCTCCTGTGACCTAAACCCAGAGAAGTATGGATAAAAAAGCTTTGGCCATATCTCCTTGAACCCTTAAAGTTGAATTATAGTCTAATTTCTTTTCATTTTGGATAGAGGGAGCATTATAACCCATGTCATTTTTTTCCCATTATCGAGATTTACTTTCTGTCCCTTAGCCAAAACAGGCCTTGGGGCTCCTCAGGTCACTGGAAGTTCAACATGGCACCTCATGGCAAAGAACTCTCTGGGGATCTAAAAAATTTTTTTTTTTGCTCTACATAAAAATGGCCTAGGCTATAAGAAGATTGCCAAGACCCTGAAACTGAGACCCTGAAACTGAGCTGCAGCACGGTGGCCAAGACCATACAGCAGTTTAACAGGACAGATTGTTGGGCCCAAAGTTTCAATATTTTGTGTGGCCACCATTATTTTCCAGCACTGCCTTAATCCTCTTGGGCATGGAGTTCACCAGAGCTTCACAGGTTGCCAATGGAGTCCTCTTCCACTCCTCAGTGACGACATCACAGAGCTGGTGGATGTTAGAGACCTTGCGCTCCTCCACCTTCCGTTTGAGGATGCCCCACAGATACTCAATAGGGTTTAGCTTTGGAGACATGCTTGGCCAGTCCACCATCTTTACCCTCGGCTTCTTTAGCAAGACAGTGGTCGTCTTGGAGGTGTGTTTAGGGTCATTATCATGATGCAATACTGCCCTGCGGCCCAGTCTCCAAAGGGAGGGGATCAAGCTCTGCTTCAGTATGTCACAGTACATGTTGGCTTTCATGGTTCCCTCAATGAACTGGAGCTCCCCAGTGCCGGCAGCACTCATGCAGCCCCAGACCATGACACTCCCACCAACATGCTTGACGGTAGGCAAGACACACTTGTCTTTGTACTCCTCACCTGGTTGCTGCCAAACACGCTTGACACCTTCTGAACCAAATAAGTTTATCTTGGTCTCATCAGACCACAGGACATGGTTCCTGTAATCCATGTCCTTAGTCTGCTTGTGGTCAGCAAACTGTTTGCAGGCTTTCTAGTGCATCATCTTTAGAAGAGGCTTCCTTCTGGGATAACAGACCAATTTGATGCAGTGTGCAGCGTATGGTCTTAGCACTGCCAGGCTGACCCCCCCACCCTTTCAACCTCTGCAGCAATGCTGGCAACACTCGTACATCTATTTCCCAAAGATAACCTCTGGATATGAAGCTGAGCACGTGCACCCAACTTCTTTGGTCGACCATGGCAAGGCCTAGTTTGAGTGGAACCTGTCCTGTTAAACTGCTGTATGGTCTTTGCCACCGTGCTGCAGCTGTTTCTGGGTCTTTGCAATCTTTTTATAGCCTAGGCCATCTTTATGTAGAGCAAAAATTATAATTTTTTCAGATCCCCAGAGAGCTCTTTGCCATGAGGTGCCATGTTGAACTTCCCGTGACCAGAATGAGAGAGTGAGAGGGATAACACCAAATTTAACACACCTGCTCCCCATTTACACCTGAGACCTTGTAACACTAATGAATCACAAGACAACGGGGAGGGAAAATGTCTAATTGGGCCCAATTTGGACATTTTCACTTAGGGGTGTACTCACTTTTGTTGCCAGCAGTTTAGACATTAATGACTGTGTGTTGAGTTATTTTGAGGGGACAGCAAATTTACACTGTTATACAAGCTGTACACTCACTTCTTTACATTGTAGCAAAGTGTAATTTCTTCAGTGTTGTCACATGAAAAGATATAATAAAATATTTACAAAAATGTGAGGGGTGTACTCACTTTTGTGAGATACTGTATCTCCTAAACGGTGCACGTTTAGGAGATATTTACAGTACCTATAGGTAAGCCTTATTATAGGCTTACCTATAGGTAAAAGTCAGAGATGGGAATTTCTTCCCACTTTAAGAAAGGTATTATTGCAATTCAAAAGAGCCCTCGTGGCACTGGAGGGGGGTATAAAGAAAAGGTATATAAACTGGAAGTTTATGCTAGGTTGGATTTTTGGAATTTCCCACAGATTCCTTTTAAGTGTGTTTTTATGTATTTTGAATGCATTCTGGAGTGCAAGAGCAGTTAATAGCATGCAAAACAAAATAAAGTAAATATAGAGTACACATAAGATGATATTTTTTTTTTTTGCTGTGAAATGAAATTTAAGACAACGAGGGGCCATTTTTTATTTATTTTTTCAATTTCTTTATTAAATTTCTCAACATGTACTAAAATACAAAGGGCAGAATACTCTTCTCATCCTGACATCACATAATAAATACAGTTATAATACCCCCCTCCTCCACCTCAACCCCCCCCCTCTCTGAGAGCCTACCTTCTTACCCTCTTGCACCTAGTTTCTCCTATATTACTTTTCTTCTCCCTCTATTAATTGAATTGAACTTTCACTTTAAATCAGCCCACCTGTCCCTTCTATATTGAACTGTATTGTAATTGTGCTGTCGCCCCCCCCCCCCCCCCCCCTCTACATTGTAACACGCTGCGCAAACTGTTGGCGCTATATACATTGTGTATTATAATAATAATCAGCTGAATGTATTCCAGGTGCATCAAGACAAAAGGTGTTTAATATCTTACAGTATGTTTTCTTCCTAAATCACCTACAGTATAATTAGAAAAGCCTGTCCACTGCCAGCAGCCGCAAAGTGGGACCTTGCTTTCTGTATGGAAGCATTGATCTCTCTGCAGAGGACTACTAAGTCAGACCTAGAGCTGAAGCCCCTTGCTGATTGGAGAGCAATCGCTGTCTTCCACAAAAGAGCAAGGGTCCCACTCTGCATTTTGCTGGCGGAGGACAGGCATTTCTACTATTGTTGATTTTTTAATGGAATTTTTTTTTAGGTCTCATTCATACCAGCCTGCATGCTGTGTTGGGGTAGTGAGATGTATTGTTACAACCAGGGCTTTTTTTCTCAAACAATAGGTGCTGGAACTCAACCACGACCCCCCCAAAACCTCTCCACCCACACACCCTCCAAATCACATCAAATAGTGGGTGTGGTCAGTCAAATTTCACGAACAGTAGGAGGGTCTTAAAGGCTCATTAAAGCGGAGGTTCACCCGATTTTTTTTTTAAAAGCCAGCAACTACAAATACGGCAGCTGCTGACTTTTAAAAAATTGACACTTACCTGTCCAGTGCGCCCACGGTGTCAGCAGACGAGGCTGAGCAATCGCTCGATCCTCGGATGCTTCCGCCGCCATCCTCGGTGAGGGAATCAGGAAGTGAAGCCTTGCGGCTTCACTGCCCGGTTCCCTATTGCGCATGCGCGAGTATCGCGGTGCGCCGTCACTGGTCCCCGCTCTCTCCTGGGAACAGTGTGTTTCCCAGAAGACAGCGGGGGGTGACGCGAAAGGGACAGGACTCCCGCGGGAGTCAGAACCCGGAAGTGGTGCAAATACCTGTTTTATACCCCTGAAAGGTACTAAATGTGACACCGGAGGGGGCGAGGGTTCCAAAAAGCGGAGGTTCACTTTTTGTGTGAACCTCCACTTTAAATGCTAGGATTGCATTACATACAGAGTGTAGAGTTCAGGGGGGTTACACACAGAATGCGGAGCTGTCACTTGTAAACACAGAAACCAGACTTCTGTGTTTACAAGTGATTGTGGTGAGCAGTCACCAAAGGGTCTGAGCCAGAGGTGGTGGAACTGAGTTCCACCAAGTTCCACCTGAAAAAAAGCCCTGGTTACAAGGCATTTACTCCTTTTATTTTTATTTTTTTTGCTCTTTGAAAAACTGTATACACATGGGCGTCTGCTCCATAGGGCAAGGGGGGTCAATTGCCCCCCCCCTGGAAGTCAGAGTGAAGACGCACACTTGCCCCCTGTGTTGCAATGGCCGCGGCAGCCATGGACTTTTTTTTCTAAGTCTGCAGACTGCTGCTGCCCTGGGGGCTGGGGCTGCTCTCAGTCTTTTCCGACTATCCATCCCTCCCTCCTCACCCCCAGCCCAAGCATCGGATTGGCTCCGCCTCTGCTTTACATCACCATGACCCTAACCCAGCTGTTCCGTGATTGGCTGCTGCCTCAGCCTGCCTCTGCCTGTGTAAATATGCCTATGCCGTTCCAGCCGGCGCGGCGCCGGCTCCTCCCACAGGTGCGTGGCGTGCAGTGGCCTAAACAAGAGACTGAATACGCTGCCAGGGTCTGCCCTATCGCTTTTTGTATTTTCTATTGCAATGTATTGCCCCCCCCCTGAAAAAAATTCAGCGGACACCCATGTGTATACATGCAAATTTTTTTGCAGTGCACATATATCATGTAAACAAGGCACATAAAAAACTATTTTTGCATTGAGCCTGCACTGATCTATGCACATCAGCGCAGCTCAGCGGACATGGCATGAATGAGCCCCTGGGCTTTGATGCCCCTGGAATGTATTTAGCTGAAGATTCAGTTGGGCTGTAAAGCCTGTTGCAACAAGTTAGTGGGTGACTGGCCCTGCCTCATCAACCCAACATTGGGAAATAGCCTTCACATTGTTTATTTGAAAGTAATTAATTTCCTCAGCTTTCATAATTGTAATATGTTATAGAAATATAATTACAGTGTTTAGGTGGATCTCCCTTCAAATTAAGCTAATGAGCTACACTATTTGGTTGAATATATTATTTTCAGTTCAACTGGTATGCTAGTCATGTTTGTGCCAGCTAGGAATTCTGCTGGTTATGTCCTAACATCTGCATGTAATTGCTTGAAGCTTGCGCAACAAGTTAAACGATAAACTGCAGTATTACACTCAACACTGAGCATAAAATCCTCTTGTTTACTCCTTTTTGGTCTGTTAGGCCTCATGCCCACTGGCGTTTTTACAGCTGCGTTTTTTGCAGCTTAAAAACGCCTGTCCATGTTATTGTAAATATTTATTTATTTATTTATTTTTGAAAAAAAAAAAAAAAAAAACGTCGGAGCTAAAAACGCGACCGCGCGTTAGTGCGCGTTTTTTGCGCGTTAGTGCGCGTTTTTGCGCGTTTTTTGACGCTCGCGTTTTTTCCTGCCTAGTTCTGACGCTGAGGAACGCACTGGCCCTGGGTTTTTTTTACAGCTTACAAACGCCTATGCTCTTTACAGCTCAAAAACGCCTAGGTGGGCATGAAGCTATAGACTAACATGGACAGGCGTTTTTAAGCTGTAAAAAACGCTCAAAAACGCGGCTGAAAAAACGCCCGTGGGCATGAGGCCTAAAACACACCAACAGAAGCATTTTTTTGTTTGTTCAATTAGTGTAATACCTTTTGATCCTGCCAGAAATTTTGAAATCTGATAACCTGCGCTCTCTACCTGCACTACAATGTTCTCTGTTAACAGTGTTCCCGGAGTTCTTATGAACTACGGAACACTTTTGCCCTATTTTATGGAGATGAGGAGGGAGTGTTCTGTAGTCCTTAAAGGGGTTGTAAAGAAAACATTTTTTATTTTTTAAATAACAAACATGTTATACTTACCTCCACTGTGCAGCTCGTTTTGCACAGAGTGGCCCCGAACGGCGTCTTCTGGGGTCCCTCGGCGGCTGTCTTGGCTTCTCCCCACAAGCACTCCCCACCTTCATGCGAGCGAGCTTGCATGGTGATGAGTTACATAGTTACATAGTTACATAGTTAGTCAGGTTGAAAAAAGACACAAGTCCATCCAGTTCAACCATAAAAATAAATAAATAAATAAATAAAATAAACATATATCGTACAATCCCATATACCCAATTCTATACCCACAGTTGATCCAGAGGAAGGCAAAAAAAACCCAGAAGAGCATGATCCAATTTGCTACAGCAGGGGAAAAAATTCCTTCCTGATCCCCCGAGAGGCAATCGTTCTTGCGGACACACTCCCGTGATACAGCCAGTGGCTATTGCCGCTCACTGTATCACTCGGCTCCGCCCCCCGGCGCGCCGCGTCATTGAATGATTGATTGACAGCAGCGCGAGCCTATGGCTGCGCTGCTTTCAATCCATCCAGTGTAGCCAATCAACGGCCAGGCAGAGAAAAGTGCAGGATGTCGGGGGTGATGGGGGTCGCATGGTGATGAGTTCTTGCGGGCACGCTCCCGTGATACAGCCAGCGGCTATTGCCGCTCACTGTATCACTCGGCTCTGCCCCCCGGCGCGCCGCGTCATTGAATGATTGATTGACAGCAGCGCGAGCCTATGGCTGCGCTGCTTTCAATCCATCCAGTGTAGCCAAATAACGGGCAGGCAGAGAAAAGAGCAGGATGTCGGGGGTGAGCGTGGGACTTTCGAGGACTCAGGTAAGTAAAACGGGGGCTCGGAGGGGGTCCAGTATTGTCGGATGTTTTTTCACCTTAATGCATAGGATCCATTAAGGTGAATTTTTTTTTCCTTTACAACCCCTTTAAACACTTCCTTTCCTAATGTGACAATGCTGCTCCTCCATTGAGTCAACGCTGTATCCTGGCCTAGGCCAACAAGGCCCAGGCCTAGGGCAGCACTTTGCAGGGGGGCAGCACGGAAAGAGTCCCCGCCGGCTTGCGCTACACTGTTAGTGTAACGCCAGTCTTATGGGGCGGACTAGGCAAATTAGTCTAGCGCTCCCATAAAGTGGCCGCACTGCTTCCGGTATGCGGGAGGGGCGGCATTCCTCAACTGTGGGGGGGGGGTTGGGGGCGGCGATGCTTCTAATTTTTAGTCCTCTCCATAAAATTATCAGAAATTTGTGCTTAAAGTAGAACTATAGGCAACACTTTTCATTTTGGATAGAGTAAGGGAGTGTTATAGTCCCTCTCAGTTTTTTTTTTACCATCCCTGTCCCATTGCAGAGATTTCCCTTTACTTCCTGCCCCATAGCCAAACAGGAAGTGAGAGGAAATCTATGCAAATAAAGGGAATCCATTGCCCCCCCCCTCCCCCAGGCCCTCAGAACGAGTGTCCTAACTTAAAAATTTCAGGGCGGATCTTAAACAGAAAGGGGTGTGGCCTTGACCGGAATGGGTGGGTCATATTTAAATTAGGGGGTGCACGAGTTTAGTTAGGCCTAGGGCAGCACAAAACCTAAATACACTACTGAGTACAGTGAGTGATCGTTGTCACCCAGGGACAGGAAATGTCTTGCAAAAAATAAAACTTCATCTATCCTAGAAACTGGAAAGTTACAATATAATAAAGTTTTGTTCTTGGTCTTAGAAATGTATAAGGCTACTTTCACACTGGGGCAGTGCCGGCGTTGGCGGTAAAGTGCCGCTTCGCAAAAAAAATAAAAAACATTGCAATTCATGCGTCCAGCGCCCTGCATATACATTAGGGGCCTGGGCACATGGATTAGAGGGATGGCGCCCCTGTGCCCTGCATGCCCTGAGTGTTGTCTCATCTGCCATGGAAGCTTCTACCTGCCTGTCAGACCTTTTTTCTATAAGTATACACTGACCTGCGCATGGCACGATTGTGTGCAAAGATGAAGTACTTCCCATGCAAATGCAATGACGTTGCATTATCCAAGCCAACCCAATCAAGAGGTGGAAGAATTCAAGCCAGGAAGAAATCTGGTAGAAGAAAGGGAAGACTAGTGACATCACAGCGCAGGAGAAGATTGCTTTGCCATAATGTGCAAATATGCTGCATATACTTGTACATAATGACAACAGCTTTTTGGGGGCACAAAATCTTGAAATTAATCTGGCGGTTTACTTCTGTTTAAACAACTGGAATCTGATTGGCTGCTAGGACGAATTAAACCACGCTTTTGTGTGCACTTATTGCAATGAGCCCTACAGACCCTTGCATAAGCCTAGAAGAGATTAGCAGTCACTTTCCAGCATACTCTGTAATCTAGGTATCATGCTGTGATTCCCAGCAACATTAAACTGTAAACTCACTGAGATTCATCATTTCTCAAAAATCATTGCTATGTTTACTAAATTGCCAACAGCACATAAGAATATTTTATAGATATTAAAATATGTTTTCTGATCTTAACATCGTGTGGTTAAAAAAAAAAAAAAAAAAAAAATTGCACATTGAAAACATTTTTCTTCATTTATATGAACGTGTAAAGCTTTGCATCACAGCCAGTGTGTGGCACATTAGTTGTTTAGCGCCCCCTTCTGGCCACCTTTCGTTTTGGTAGAAATGAAACCTTTTAATCTCTGCAAATGTGCATTGGATTTCTTGGTTTTTCTTTTAACATGCCTAATAAGCTTGTTTCATTTCAGTTCTTTGCTGTTGTTATAAATATATAAAATGTACATATTTGATAAAAAATATACTATAATAGATTTAAATAGTATGGTATTTTCCAATAATTTCATTAGTGTTATTTTTAATGTTTTAAATGTTGTTTAAAGCACAAAAAGCAATTCAAAATCATGTTATTTCTTATAAAAATATAGTAGGAGGTGTAGAAATGTAGTGTCATAAGGAGTGTCTGTCTTGAACTGGACTGATTAACAAATGTTAAAAGCCATGATAACAGTCTTGATGAAATTGACAAACTAACCAAAATACATAATGTGACCCAAAGCCTAGGTCATGTAACCAGTGCAAAAAAAAAAAAAAAAATGGAGTAGCATCTTATCCAGGAAAACGGAAAATTTATATCAAATACTTACCGTAATTTTCCTTTCCTGATGGACTCCATGGCAGCCTACGTGTGGGTTAATCCCGCCCCTCATACCTCATAGGACCCTTCTCCCATAAATCTTTGCTCTGGGCCAGAGGCCGTGTTCCATAATTTAGCCTACTCCAGCCACTGGGAGGGAACTCCTGCTGCCATGGAGTCCATCAGGAAAGGAAAATTACGGTAAGTATTTGATATAAATTTTCCGTTTTCCTGACAGACTCCATGGCAGCCTACGTGTGGGAAATAACTAGCCATACACACCCGGGTGGGCAGAGTGCTGGACAAAAGAAAAAAGGTTTAATTGGCACCATCAACAGACAAGATACGTAAACCACTACGCAGTAGTGTGCCATGAACGTGTTAATTGAAGACCACAAGGCCACCTTGCAAATAACTTCTGGAGGCACGTGACATGATGCCGCCCATGATGAAGACACTTCTAGTTGAGTGAGCAGTCACCGCTTCTGGAGGCGCCAAGCCCTTGGCTTTATAGGCCCACTGAATGGCCTGAACAATCCATGCTCCGATAGATCTGGAAGAGGCACGCATTCCCTTATACTTCCTGTGAAAAGAACGAGCAGGTGGTCGGTCTGACGGAAAGAAGCTGTAGCTTCAAGATACTGACTCAGAGCTTTTCCAACATCTAAGGGATAAACACTGGAATCCTCGGTAGATCTGAACGTTGGAAGAGCAATCTCCTGATTGTCATGAAACACAGATGCCACTTTGGGGTTTGAACCCAACATAGGAATTAAAAAGTTTAGAAATGGCTCCTTGCATCCCTGAGAGCTGATTTCAGAGACCCTCTTGGCCGATGTTATAGCCACCAAGAAGACAACTATTAGAGAGAGTCATTTGACAGAAGATTAATCTTCATGTTCCAACTCTCTACCTAAGAAAAAATCCAGGACAAGGAGAAGATCCAAATTAGAAAAACTTGGCTCTGAGGTCTGAGCCTTATTGCTCCTCTGAAAAACTACTGAGTAAGAGGGTGTCTAGCCCAGGAAACACCCGTAAAGGCAGAGATTACAGCGATTTGCACTCGCAGCGAGCTGACTGACAATGAGAGATCCAATCCTGATTGTAAGAAGCCCAGGATATCATGTATCTTTGGGTTATTGCAAGAACCTGCAGTGGAAGAGGTGTAGTCTGAAAACTTTTTCCAAATCCTCTGGTAGACCCTGTTGGTGCCTGTTCTTCTGGCATTTAATATTGTGGAGATGGCCCTACTTGGACAGCCTAGGGCCTCCAACCTTCCCCTCTCAAGAACCAGATCATCAGATGTAGATGGGTCGGGCATGGATGTAGAAATGCCCCTTGTGATAGGAGATCTGGTCTGGAGGGTAGAGGAACTGGGTCCTGGAAGCTGAGTTGCATCAGCAGTGGAAACCATGGCTTGTTTGGCCAGTACGGGACTATTGCCACTATCTCTGCTTCTTCCATCCTGAGCCTCAACAAAAAACGGAGAATGACAGGAACCGGGGGAAAGGCATAGGCCCTGTGGAACCGCCAATGGTCTGTCAGAGCATCTACCCAAAAGCCTGGGGATACCAAGACCTTGTGTAGTATCTCACTAGTCTGAAGTTGCATGGGGAGGCAAACAAGTCTACTTCCGGAATGACTCCCAGGGACAGGACCCACCTGAAGACTTCGGGGGGAAGTCCACTCGTTGTCCAGAGAAACTCTCAACAGAAAATCTGCCTGAACATTCTGGACTCCAGGGAGATAGACAGCTGTCAGGTTGGCCAGGTTTTTCTGGGCCCAGATCATGATGGGCTCTATTTCCTTTGACAGGGAGAGACTGGGAGTACCCCCTGTCTCTTGATGTATGCGACTGCCGTTGTGTTGTCCAGTCTTAGGAGGTCTCCTGCTGTTAAGTGGTGAAAGGCCTGCAGAGCGCAGAACGCTGCCCGGAGTTCCAGAACATTGGAGACTATCCTGTGAGAGAGAAAATTCCATATGCCTTGGGCTACTTCTGTCAGCCCCTGTTGCTGGCATCTGTAGTGATGGTGACCCAAGACACAGGTGCGATGGAGTGACAATTGAGGAGGTTCCTCTGTTGTAGCCACCAAGGAAAGCTCTCCCGCATGGATGAGGTTATTTGGATAAAGTGATCCCGAAGCCCTGGATTATACTGCTGGAGGAAACCCTTCTGGAAGGGCTGCATTTTCCACTGAGCCCACTTTACCATGGGTGTTGTTGCCACCATGGTACCAATGATCTTTAGGCATTGAGAGGCTTGGAGATGAGGACGACATTGCAAGCCAAACTCTGTCCCGGATCACTGGGATTTTTCCAGGGGTAACAAGATGGTGCTCTTGATAGCGTTGAAGTGTGCCCCGAGGAATACCAGGGACTGCGTAGGATCCAGATGGCTCTTTTCCAGATTCAGAAGCCAACCAAACTCGAGTAGAGTGGAGATGACCTGGGATCTGTGGATTAGCAACTGCTCCTTGTCCCGAGACAACAGCAGGTCGTCTAGATAGTGATACAGACGGACACCTCTGGTCCTGATCAGAGCCACGACAGCCAACAAGTTTTGAAAACACACAAGGCGATGTAAGCCCGAAGGGGAGACAGGTGAACTGCAGACGGATTTAATCGACAGCAAAGCGAAGGTATTTCTGGAATTCTGACGCTATCGGAACATGGAAGTAGGCGTCCTTCAGGTCTATAGAGACAAGCCAATCGCCTGGTTGGATTGCTTGACTGATCATGAGTAGTGTCTCCATCTTGAACTTCTCCTTCTAGATAAAATAATTCAAGTGGGTTAGGTCTATAACTGGCCTCCAGGAGACGTTTTTCTTCAACACCATGAAGAGGGGCGAGTAGACCCCTTAAAACCTTTTGTCATCTGGAACTGGAATTGCAGCGCCCTGAGCCACAAGAGAGACAGGAGATTTTGCTTTTTCTCTTCCGAGAGAGGCAAGGATGCCGACTCGCTCTGTTTTAGGCAGGTGAAATATCATAAAGACTTAGGGGATTCTTGTCCACCGGAAGATGCCCCTTTTGAAAACTTCTGGCCTGAAGGCTGTTTTTTTCTTCCAGGTCTTCTTGAACTCGCGGCCAGGCCTATAGTAGCGAGCATTCCTTGCTCGATCTGAACTTTGCCTGGGCTGTGTTCTCTTCTGGTTTAGCAGACGGCGATCCTGGGAAAGGAACCCCGACTTGCCCCCTGTGGCACGGGTGATGGCACTGTCCGATATGTTCCCAAAGAGGGACGAACCCCCAAATGGAATCCTGCACCATGCCTGCTTGGAGACAGGGTCAGCTACCCATGGGCGCAGCCACAAGGCACGCTTAGCCGTGACAGATGTCAGCATGATCCGAGCCACCAGGCGAATTATGTCTAGGGAAGCCCCACGAGAAAAGCCAACGTCAACCTTAGCCCATGAATAGGTGAGCTCCTGGCCAGTTCTTCCGAGATGCTCCTCAGAGAAGCATCTACGTCGTCTGTCCAGACTTCCATCGCTTTAGAAAGGGCTGCGAGAGCTAGAGCTGGTTTGCAGGTCATACCCGCTGTAATGTAGATCCGCTTGAGGTCGGTATAAATTTTCCACTCCAGGCAATTCCTAAAGGAAACAGTATCCTCCAATGGGAGTGTGACGTGCCTCACCATCATCATTAGGGCTGAGTCAATGAGAGGAGCCAACTCCAGGTGTTTTACATCCTTGCTTTTAAATGGGTACATTTTTGATACCTTCATTAACAGGCAATTCTTCCTTTCAACACCACCCCATTCGTCGGTAATTATTGCGCTGAGTTCACCCAAAAAGGAGAAATTAGGGTGTTCTTTTTTGAGGTGTTTAAAATATTTCCTCTGTTTGGAGGGTGCCTCCACTGGCTTATCCATCTCAAAGCTTCTTTGACAGCTTTTGACCAGCTGTGGTACTAGGGCAAATTCAAAACCTGCACCAGGGTCATCTACCTCCACCTCACTGTCTGAGGCTTCAATTGAGGAATGGCTCGGCTGTGAAGGGCCTGGAGCCTTGAGATCATCCCTAATAGGGACTGACATAGTGTCGCCAGCAGGGTTGTGGGTATGACCAGAATCCCCTTTACTCAGGGACTCATGGACCACCTTTCTGACCAGTGCTTCCACTTGTTGGTCTCCACCCTCTCTTTCTTATGCGACTTTAGAAAAGCATCGCTCGCAGAGCGATTTGCCTTTAGGAACCTAGGCCCCGCATACCCAGCAGGCTTTCCTCACAGAGCGGCTGGAGTGGCGGTGAGAGTGACGCCCAGAGGTGGTTTTAGACTCCTATCTGTAGTACCTAGATCTAAAGGAAGATCTGACGTCTGGACCTTGAAGAGGAGTGACAACGTTGAGACCTAGGACGGTCTTTGCCGTGCTTTGGTGTTCAGACCTAGAAGAGCTGAGTGAAAAAGAAAGGGTTAAGAGCTCCTGAATGAGTGAACCCAAGCATCACAGGTAGAAAAGAAATAAATCCTACCTGCAGCGCAAGGGTTGGCCACAAGAGGGCGGTGACAGATCCATGGCAAGGCAGTTTGAAAGTGAAATGAATCATTAAAGCGTTATGAGAAACAGGAGTGACAACAGGCATGAGAGAGCACATAACAAAACATAGCCAGCACCCAGGGAGCCTGCAGCAAACAATTTACCTTGTAAACCAGAGCCCAGTGCCTGGGTAAATAAACCGCATAAGCCTGCAAGTCATCCCAAGTAATAGCTGCTTTGACAGCTATTTAAATCTGCCACTGTAAACGATGTCACCGCCCCATAGCGGTTGCCATCCGGTGGCGGCCAATCGCATGCGCGACCGCCGCCGCCATTTTGGCGAAACTGCGCCTGCACGAACCAAGCACGGAATCTTTGTTCGCGGCTTGTGGATGCGCAGCGACTTCCTGAAACGGCGAGCTGGAACGCAGCTGCGCTCCAGCCGCCGTGGCCACTCACTGGAGCTTGATAGAAAATAAGGAGACACACAAAACACAGAGATACGGCTGCCATATAAAAGGAATATCTTTGTACATTACCACCACCACGGCACGATCCGGACCAGAACCTGGGACTGGGGAGCTGTTCGCTCGACCCACCGCACGATCGGGCGTTTACAAAGCCTCCCGCTAATAGCTGGGACGTTTGGCCATATTGCCGCTTGCCTGCCAATGGCCAGGTTAGTAAGCTCTTCATGGTATCACATCATATCGCCCATGTCCACCTGCTAATAGCTAGGATTGCTGGACTGCAGAGAGGATCACCGCTAACCACCAACGTATCGCCGTGCACACCGCCAGGCCTGGATTACAGGAAAACTTCATGAAAAGGTAAGACTATATCTTGGTCCTAGGAGGAGGACAAAAAAAGGAACACGGCCTCTGGCCCAGAGCAAAGATTTATGGGAGAAGGGTCCTATGAGGTATGAGGGGCGGGATTAACCCACACGTAGGCTGCCATGGAGTCTGTCAGGAAAGATATTTTTCCTCTTGTATTACTCTTTATTTATCCACCTAGAATGGTAACATATAAACATATACAGTTGTGGTGTGTGCAGCCGCAGCAGCCTGGCACTCTCAAACAGGTAGCATAAAGTCATTGTAAACGATCACCTTGTAAAACGTCCCATTCAGTTTAAAATAGGAATGAAAGGCAAAACATTTGTGTATAGATATGAAAAAAAAAAAAAAATTATAAATATCTTTTTTTCCTGCTTTTCTATAAGTGATCATGTTCCCTCTGTTCTTGGCTGCATAAGAGCTTGGGGAGGAGAAACAGCAGGACTCTGATCTTCCCAGTGTAGCGCCCTGCTCCCAATGAGTGGGTGCTATATGTTGAAATTATAGTTGTCTGGGTATTAGTTTGGCCCAGAGAGATTGTATTTAAATTGCGGAGCTGTTTCAGTTCAGCTGGTTGCATGATTCCCCCCCCCCCAGCGGTGGGTGTTGCTGTTACCACTGGTCAGGGTTGGAAAGGCAACAGAGGGGACGTATTGGGTGCCTCTTTACCAGAAGCAGCCCAGGGGGCATGGTGAACCCGCTGTGCATGCTGGGAGAGGGTACTTAAGGGACGGACGCCATTTTGGGGAGGTTCGTTCTTCGATCCTCACCTGAAGGCCCTCCTGGCCTCAGGGATGTGTTGGCAGTTCCCGCCTCGGGGCCACGTTGGCCCGAGGCCTCGCAACTGAGATGAAGGCCCAGGAGTTACTGGGGCCTGCTGATCCAGGGACAATCCTGTGTCGCCTTACCTGATGGAAGGGACCGAACAATTGAGGACTCAATTGGAGGATGTACCCGGATCCCAAGAATCTACGTCACAGTGCTGCCGGAGCGGCTGAAAGATCCTGGCACTGAGAGTTGCGTTCTTTCTGAGGCAGCTAACCCAGTGAGGGGTTATACGAGTCTGTGGCAGAGACTATTGAACAAATTCCAATACCAAGTCTGTGGCAGAGACTATCTTTGATCGAGCTTCGCGCCGGTTGCTGGGCCGGTGAGAGTGGGCCTGTCCGGTGGTTGTTGAGTCCAACGTGGAGACAGTTGCTCCTCTGGAACTAGGACATTTCCGTGATTGACAAGTAAAATACCTGAGTCCTCCCTATTCCTCTACTTTTACAACAGGCTTCTTTAGCAAAAGTTGACTGAACGATCAACTTTTGTTGAACGGAGCAGTTCTGGCAGGGCAATACACTGCTCGAATTTAGACCAAGCCAGGAGGGAACAGCTGAAAGTTGAGCAGTGTATGGCCAGCTTGACAATCTGGCAAGGCAGAGGCACAGGTGACGTTATGAAAGGAAGCGGAAATGAGGAAAGGGAGCTGGGATCTAGGCCAGACAGAGCAGTCCCGCATAAAAATGCTGTACCCAGCCTCTTTCTTGCCAATGCTCTCTCATCAACAAGATGACGCTATGAGGTTATATGAGGCTACAAATTACTAACCACCATGTTGATAGCTGTGTTTTATTAATAACGAAGACTTGGATGCATAAAAGTATTCCTGACTTTGCAGACTGTACCTCTGACTCTGGTAAGACAAGAGAAAGGGGAATGTATGTGTATATAAACAACAATTGGCACACTGGCACCGCTGTTATTGAGACACACTACAGCCCAGACATCAAGTTTTTGATGCTAAAATGTAGACCTTTTTATTTGCAGAGGGACTTCTCAGCCATCTATGTCCAACACCAGGCTAATGTTAAGCTATCTTAAAAGAGAAGTATGTCCAAAGTTTTTTTTGGCCATACTTTTCTTCTGGGTCACAGGAGTGCACTTACTTTTGCCCTCTTGTGACCCAGTCAGCTAATAGCAGGTTATTGCCCATTACCAGCTGACATCTCAGAGCTGTTCCAGGCTCTGGAAGGATCCTGACAATGTTGTCAGGGTCCACCCAGCTGCCTGATTGACAGCTGGCTCTACCTCTCTCAGCGCTCAGCCAGCTGCACCCGCCCCCTCACCAGTGAGTGCTGGAAGAGCGAAGCGGTGAGTGGTGATTGACAGTCACGGCTCTCCGCTCAGAGCTGACTGGGAACTGAGTGATCAGTGGTCATGTACTCAGTTCTTGGGCTTAGAGCAAGTGGGGGGACAGCTGCAGCCGTGTAGGTGAGCATGTATGTTGCTTTTTTACAGCCTAAACTTCTCCTTTAACCATTTTAAGACCGGCCCTATTTTTTAAACTTGTTTACAAGTTAAAATATTTTTTTTTGCTAGAAAATTACTTAGAACCCCCAAACATTATATATATATATATATATATATATATATATATATATATATATATATGTATATTTTTTAGGGCTGAGGAAATTAACTATTAATTCCTCGATTAATCGATTCATTGTTTTGATCGATCAAAATTATTTTGATCGATTAAAATTCTTTTGATCAGTACTCATCTCTCCCCTGGCTTCTGGGTCTTCAAGGAGATCCAGTGATGTCACGGACACCGGCGGGGCTTGCTGTGTCCATCTGAAGGACTCCTTTGCTGTGCCTTCATATCTGCATGCTGGCGGGACCTTACTATCTGCCACACGCAAGGGCTGTTACACTTCCCTCTATCACTTCCCTCTATCAACCTGGGATTCTACAGCCATCCACTGGGAGTTGTGATAGTTCCCTTCACGGCACATCTACATGCCGACGGACTGATGTTAGCCCCTCTTCATCTGGATTCAGCAGTGGTATCGTTGTACACATTTTTATACCAGTATCATACTTAGCTACATGTTTTTATGACTGCTTTTGCTACCGTTTGGTATTACTCGCACCATTTTTACAGTTTATGTAGCTACATCGATTTTATCTCCAGTGCAATATTTATTTTGTTACCTACTTGAATACTATAAAAGTTTTAATGCTATTCCCATCGAGCGCTGCCTTTGTGTGTTTTTTGTATCCTGCTATCCATTTTTCCAGTGGTTGGTAGCTGCACTGGGAATCAGCCTGCAAGGAGATCAGCTAAAAGTAGTTGGATCTATGTGCGTTATAATTAATCGAAATTAGTCGATTAATCGATTTTAAAAAAAAAACGAACACGAAAATTTTAATCAGTAACAGCCCTAATATTTTTTTTTCTAACACTCTAGAGAATAAAATGGCGGTCGTTGCAATACTTTTTGTCACACTGTATTTGTGCAGCGGTCTTACAAGCGCACTTTTTTGGGAAAAATTTACCTTTTTGAATAACAAAATAAGACAGCAGTAAAGTTAACCATTTTTTTTATATTGTAAAAGATGATGTTACACTGAGTAAATTGATACCCAACATGTCACGCTTCAAAGTTGCGCCCGCTCGTGGAATGATGACAAACTTTGTGTGTCTGATCATCATTACATAACTACACAACATCACTGTTTTTACACACGATGTGGAAGCTCTTTGAACTCTCAGACATTGATTACTACACTTCCACATAATTATCATATATCAACTTCAGTATTGACAATGTAATTCCTGAAAATAAAATTAGCGTTTTCCTAATCAGAAACCCTGGCTCAACCATGATGTGCAAGCACCTCTCAGAGCCCAGGATGCAGCACGCAGATCAGGTGATGGGGAGACCTCTAGAAGAGCCAGGGCAGATCTAGATAGAGGCATTAAAACCAATAAACAAAGATATATACACAATATTGAGGACAATTGTAAGGAAAATAACCTCCACACCATATGGCAAAGCATCAGTAAGATTACAGATTATAAACAAAGCCACAACACCTCCTCCTCATTCGAAACCTGTTTCTAGACCACGTCGATACATTTTTTGCTCACTTTGAGGACAGCCATATTCAGACATATACACCATTTAACGCCATAAGGCAGTTCTGAGCATGCACTAAAGACATGAGCTGACCAGATTGATGCAGTGTTCACAAATATTTTTAATCTGTCACTGCAACAAGCCAAAGTCCTTCTACATTTTAAAACTGCCACCATTATCCCTGTACCTAGGGCCTAACCAATAAGCCCCAGTATGTAAGGCTGGCAATTACACATCCTTTACTCCATTATCTTTGTGCCCTTAGTCCACTTCTCATTTTACTTATGATTGTGCTCTGATCCATAGCTCCAATGCCTTAATGAAATTTACAGATAAAACAACCATAGTGGGTCTGATATCCAATGATAATGAAACAGCCTGCAGACAGGAGGTTCAGACATTGTCTCTGTTGTCTCTGTGGAATATAGACATTAGACAACGATCTGAATCAGGATCGAGCTTCAGGTTTCTAGGAGTTGATATATCTGAGGACCTGACCTGGAGCCTAAATCTCTTATACATGGGCAAAAGGGCAAAGCAGCACCTCCTTTTTCTGAGAATCCTAAGGTGCAAGAGACTCCCTCAAAATTTGCTGTTATATTTTTTGTGACATGGTACATTATCCTGCTGGAAGTAGCCATCAGAAGATGGGTACACTGTAGTGATAAAGGGATGGACATGGTCAGCAACAATACTCAGATAGGCCGTGGCATTTAACCACTTCAATACCATGCACTTATACAGCTTCCTGCCCAAGCCAATTTTGAGCTTTCAGCGCTGTCGCAATTTGAATGACAATTGCGCGGTCATGCTACACTGTACCCAAACAATTTTTTTTATCATTTTGTTCCCACAAATAGAGCTCTCTTTCGGTGGTATTTGATCGCCTCTGCGATTTTTATTTTTTGCGCAACAAATAAAAAAAGAGCGAAAATTTAAAAAAAAACTATGTTTTTCTTTGTTTCTGTTAATTTTTTTTGTAAATAAGTACCTTTTCTACTTCAATGACGGGCACTGATAAGGCGGCACTGAAGGGCATTGATAAGGCGACACTGATGGGCACCGATGAGGTGGCACCAATGAGGTGGCACTGATGAGGTGGCACTGATGGGCACTGATGATGGGCACTGATAGGCGGCACTGATGGGCACTGATATGTGGCACTGGTATGCGGCACTGATGGGCACTCATAGGTGGCACTGATTGGCACTCATAGGCGGCACTGATTGGCACTCATAGGCGGCACTGATGGGCACTCATAGGCAGCACTAATGGGCACTTTTAGGCGGCACTGATGGGCACTTATGGGTGGCACTGATAGGTGGCACGGATGGGCACTGATAGGTGGGCACTTATGGGCACAGATGGGCACGGATGGGCACTGATAGGTGGCACTGATGGACACTAGTAGGTGGCACTGGTGACACTGCTGCCTAGCAATGCCAGCCACCACACATTATTTTCTTGGCATGATAGTGCCAGTCAGTGCCCATTTGTGGGCACTGATTGGCATATTTTTTATGTTTTTTTATATATATATTTTTTTTACTACATGTGGATGGCCATGGGGGCCATCCACATGCTTAGGGCTTCCCTGGTGGTCCTTGGGGGCTTCCCTGGTGGTCCAGTGTGGGTATCCGAGGGGGGGCTGTGCTGATAAACAATCAGCGCGAACCCCCCCTGTCAGGAGAGCCGCCGATCGGCTCTCCTCTACTCGCGTCTGGCAGACGCGAGTGAGGAAGAGCCGATCAACGGCTCTTCCTGTTTACTTCCTGATCAGCCGTGATTCGACACGGCTGATCACATGGTAAAAAGCCTCCGACGGAGGCTTTTTACCGAGATCAGTGCAGCGGTGGGTCAGACTGACCCACCGCTCCACCGATCGCCGCGATGCGCACCCCCCCCCGGGCGCGCGGCGGCTGTTATCCTGCAGGACGTCATATGACGTCCAGTGTGGATAACAGAACCACTTCCCGGACGTCAATTTGCTATTGACTGGGTGGGAAGTGGTTAAACAATGCTCAATTGATACTAAGGGGTCCAAAGTGTGCCAAGGAAATATCCCCATACTTTTACACCACCACCAGCCTGAACCGTTGATACAAGGCAGGATGGATCCATGCTTTCACGTTGTTTAGGCCAAATTCTGACCCTATCATCTGAATGTCGCAGCTGAATGTGAGACTCATCAGATCAGTCAACATTTTTCCAATCTTCTATTGTCCAATTTTGGTGAGCCTGTGCGAATTGTAGCCTGAGTTTCCTGTTTTTAGCTGTCGTAGCCCATCTGCTTCAAGGTTCGATGTGTTGCGCGTTCAACGATGGTAATCTGCATACCTCGGTTGTACCGAGTGGTTATTTGCATTACTGTTGCCTTTCTATCATCTCGAACCAGTCTGCCCATTCTCCTCTGACATCAACAAGGCATTTTCAGCCACACAACTGCCGCTTACTGGATATTTTCTCCTTTTCGGAACATTCCCGGTAAACCCTAGAGATTGTTGTGCGTGAAAATCCCAGTAGATCAGCAGTTTCTTAAATACTCAGACCAGCCCCTCTAGTATCAACAAGCATGCCACGCTTAAAGCCACTTAAATCCCCTTTTTCCCCCATTCTGATGCTTGATTTGAACTTCAGCACGTCGTCTTCACCACATCTAGATGCCTAAATGCATTGAGTCGCTGCCATGTGATTGGCTGATTTGAAATTTGTGTTACCAAGCAATTGAACAGGTGTACCTAATAAAGTGTCCCAATGAGTGTATATGGCTACATGGAGTGAATTACCGCTGAATTGAGCTCCCTGTGTTTTGATATACAACAACAGTAATATATTTAATCAGTATTAAAGTGGACCAGAACTCAAAAAGTGAAGATTTGCTGTGTTTCAGAATATGATTTTTCCTAAGCAGAGTCCTGAAAGATTTACCTTTTTGTCTCAATTTCCTCCTGAAAAATAACTAAGCACCTCTTATGATATATATATATATATATATATATATATATATATATATATATATATATATTGTGAGGGGGTTAGCTCGGCAGCGGGTGTGTGTGACCCCCGAGATGGGCTCCCCACACAAAAACAGGCCCAGCAAACGGAGGTTGTGGTTTTCAAAATCAAAAAGGTGCGGTTTATTTTCTATTTACAGTGACAAAACACAGCAAAGCAAAAGAAACATAAACAAAATAAATCCTGGTCAACTTGACCTCTGACTAAACATACAGGTTTCCTAACTAACAACTGGGATCAGCCTAGTGCTGTCCTAGTCCCTAAGTCCCTGGTTTTAAATGTCCAAGCAAATAGCCACACAGGCTTTGTCTCACCGCACAGGGGTTCACTCTCCCTAGACAGTCCACACAGGTCTGGGTCCAGGCATGAGCTAACATCTAATGAAGCTGGGAGTTCTTATAGAGGCCTAAATGAGCTGACAAGCTTCAGCTGGTCTCATCAACTCCCTGTCTGCACGACGCCCCACACTCTCCCTAGAGGTATGAGTCATCCATGAGCCTACTAGCCTCAGCTGGGCTTATACAACTCTCCACCTAGTTGTATAAGTCGGCGTAAAGCCTGAATCTGGGCGAAATATATCTACCCCCCTGGATGCAACCAGGTGACTTTACCCTCCTGCTGTCACATACCCCCCCCCCTCTTGTTTTAACCTCGGGGTTGGAACACCAGCAATCAGGCATTCATGTACTCGAGACAAAGCATCCACATTCCCCATTTGAACGCCAGGGCGATGCTTTACTGTGAAGTTGAATTCCTGGAGGGCCAGGAACCACCTATTCACTCTTCTATTTGTTTCCTTGTTTTGAGCCATCCACTTTAACGGAGCGTGATCCGTAACCATGTCAAAGTGCCTACCTAGCAGGTAGTACCGAAGGGAATCTAGAGCCCACTTCACCGCTAAACACTCCTTTTCAACGGTGGCGTAATTTACCTCATGGGACTTCAACTTCCTGCTGAGGTAAATGACTGGGTGCTCTTCCCCGTTCCAGACCTGGGACAATACTGCTCCTAACCCCACATCTGACGCATCACTTTGTACGACAAAGTCTTTAGAGAAGTCGGGTGAGTACAACACTGGCTGGCTACATAAGGCTTGTTTCAAGAATTGGAATGCTGCCTCAGCCTCGGGGGTCCATTTAATCATGACCGACCCTTTCCCCTTCGTCAGGTTGGTTAGGGGCACAGCCTTAGAAGCAAAGTGGGGAATGAATCGCCGATAATACCCAGCGATTCCCAGAAAGGCTCGTACCTGCTTCTTGCTGTTGGGACGTGGCCAACTCTGGATGGCCTCGACTTTGTTGAGTTGGGGTTTTATTACTCCCCTCCCAATGGTGTACCCAAGATATTTGGCCTCCTCCTGCCCAATGGTACACTTCTTGGGGTTAGCCGTAAACCCCGCTTCCCGAACAGAGTCCAGGACTGCTTGCACTTTTGGCAGATGTGAGGCCCAATCTGTGCTATGGACAATTATGTCATCCAGATAAGCCGCAGCATACTTCCGATGGGGCCTCAGCATCTGGTCCATTTTCCGCTGGAATGTGGCCGGCGCATTCTGTAACCCGAACGGCATTCTTTTGTATTGGAACGCCCCGTCTGGGGTTACAAATGCGGTTTTCTCTTTGGCCGACTTGGCCAGGGGGATTTGCCAATACCCTTTTGTGAGGTCAAGAGTCGTCATGTATCGGGCTGTTCCCAGCCGGTCGATCAACTCATCTATACGTGGCATGGGGTAGGTGTCAAATTTTGTAACTTTGTTCAACTGACGAAAATCGTTACAAAATCGCCAGCTCCCATCTGGTTTAGGCACCAACACAATGGGACTAGACCAATCACTTTGGGACTCCTCTATCACCTGTGACAGCAGGAAGGTAAAGTCACCTGGTTGCATCCAGGGGGGTAGATATATTTCGCCCAGATTCAGGCTTTACGCCGATTTATACAGCTAGGTGGAGAGTTGTATAAGCCCAGCTGAGACTAGTGGGCTCATGGATGACTCATACCTCTAGGGAGAGGGCTGGGCGTCGTGCAGACAGGGAGTTGATGAGGCCAGCTGAACCTTGTCAGCTCATTTAGGCCTCTATAAGAAATCCCAGCTTCATTAGATGTTAGCTCATGCCTGGAAGCAGACCTGTGTGGACTGTCTAGGGAGAGTGAACCCCTGTGCGGTGAGAGAAAGCCTGTGTGGCTATATTTTGCTTGGACATTTAAAACCAGGGACTAGGACAGCACTAGGCTGATCCCAGTTGTTAGTTAGGAAACCTGTATGTTTAGTCAGAGGTCAAGTTGACCAGGATTTATTTTGTTTGTTTCTTTTGCTTTGCTGTGTTTTTGTCACTGTAAATAGAAAATAAACGGCACCTTTTTGATTTTGAAAACCACAACCTCCGTCTGCTGGGCCTGTTTTTGTGTGGGGAGCCCATCCCGGGGGTCACACACACCCGCTGCCGAGCTAACCCCCTCACAGTTGGTGGAGAACCAGTGGCAGTTTTTTTTTAAGCCAGCATGGAGGAGATACTGAAACAGCTGGCTCTAGCAAATGCCAATCAACAGCAGACAAATGCAGGTTTGCAAAAGAGCCTTGCAGCTCAACAACAGAACTTCGCAGCCCAGCAGCAAGCTCATCAACAGAGCCTTGCAGCCCAGCAGCAAGCTCACCAACAGAGTCTGGAAGCTCAGCAACAAGCCCAGCAACGATCTGAGGCCCGCTTCATAGACCTATTACAGAAGCAAGAGCAGAGACTACAACAAATGGAAGCAGTAATGCAGCAACGTCCGCAGACCAGTGAGGAAAGCCGTCCCACTAATACCGCGTCCTTTGGGGTGAGTCGTTTATTGACAAAAATGACTGGAGAGGATGATCCAGAGGTATTTTTGACCACGTTTGAAAGGACTGCTGAAAGAGAAAAGTGGCCTGAGGAGCAGTGGGCTGGACTGGTGGCTCCTCTGTTAACGGGTGAATCGCAGAAAGCTTACTATGACCTAGAGCCTGACCAAGCAAAAGACTATGTGATGCTAAAAGCTGAAATATTGGCAAGGCTGGGTGTCACCCTGGCTGTCCGGGCTCAGCGTGTGCATAACTGGACTTTCCAGCTTGGAAAACCCCCCAGGTCTCAAATGTATGATCTCATTCACCTGAGCAGAAAGTGGCTACAGCCAGAGACTTTGTCCGCACCAAAGATTGTGGAACGTGTTGTAATGGATCGGTTTTTGAGAGCTCTTCCTACTGCCATCCAAAAGTGGGTAAGCCATGGAGACCCAGAGACGGCCGATGGTCTTGTGGATCGTGTGGAGAAATACTTGGCTACAGAGAACCTGACGGCCTCTTCCAGAGACACTCGGACTTTCCACCCTAAGACCAGACCATCCCCAGGGGCGGATAAGAGGATTCCAAGGGGTGAGGGTGGAGAGAGTGAGAGGGTGGGAGCTCTACCCCAAGTTTGGCGAGAACAGCCTGGGAAATCAGCGGCTCAAGAGGCGGCAAGAAGGATCATTTGCTACCACTGCCGGCAAGCGGGACATATTGCAGCAAATTGCCCGGTTTTGGAGGAACCCATGCAGTGTGACTTTCTGACGGGCAGACGTCAGTCGCTGTGTGCGACAGTCGCATGCACTGCCATTCGGGGAACTGAGAAACATTTATGCAAAATGTGTATTAATGGTAGAAATGTTGTGGTATTGCTGGATTCAGGTAGCCTTGTGACCCTGATAAAGGCTGAATTAGTTAAAACAGAGGTCTCTGGGAATAGCAAGGTAGCTGTTATTTGTGTGCATGGGGACACCCGAGAGTATCCAGTGACTACAGTGTGTTTCGAGACCCCCAAAGGTACCCTTTCTCATCCAGTGGGCTTAGTGTCTCAGTTACCGCATGACGCCATTGTGGGAAGGGATTTTCCGAAGTTCTGGGAACTGTGGGATGATCCTGAGCCCCCCACTGGTGCCCCTATGTACCAGGAATATGATAGCCAGAACTCCTCTGAGAGTGGTGAGGACTCTCCCGAATTTCCCTTGTCAGTATTGGCAGGGGAGACTCAAGAAACTGGAGAGGAGCCCACCTCCTCAGACGAAAACCTACCGTCTGTGGAGTTTTCTGATCTTGAGGTTCACAGGGAAAACTTTGCCACAGAACAGTTGAAAGACCCCGCCCTAATAAAGGCACGGGAAAACGTAGTGAAAATAGATGGCGAGTTAGTGAACCCAGATAATACCTGCACTTACCCATACTTCAGCGTAGAGAAGGACCTACTGTATCGGGTGGCAAAAAGGGCAGAAGAAACCGTTGAGCAGCTTGTGGTGCCCAAACCTTACAGGAAGTTGGTGTTGGAGTTGGCCCATGGGCACATTCTTGGAGGTCATCTGGGGACAGAGAAAACCCGAGAGAGGGTATTACAGAGATTCTATTGGCCTGGGGTGATGAAGGACATAGAAAATTATTGTTCCTCCTGCCCTGTGTGTCAGAGGTCGGCCCCGATGCCACACTTCCGTAGCCCGCTGGTCCCTCTACCCATCATTGAGGTCCCGTTTGAGAGAATCGCAATGGATTTGGTAGGTCCTATAATCAAGTCCGCTAGGGGGCACCAGTACATATTGGTTATAATGGACTATGCCACCCGTTATCCAGAAGCGATCCCTCTCAGAAATACCTCGGCCAAAACCATAGCCAAAGAGCTATCTCTTGTTTTTAGCCGGGTGGGTATTTGTAAAGAACTGCTTACGGACCAAGGTACACCCTTTATGTCCCGGGTTATGAAGGAGCTGTGTAAATTGTTCAAAGTGACGCAATTACGTACATCTGTGTATCACCCCCAAACCGATGGGCTGGTTGAAAGATTCAACAAAACCCTAAAACAAATGTTGAAGAAAGTGGTGGATAGGGATGGAAAGGATTGGGACTGTCTACTTCCTTATTTGATGTTTGCTATTAGGGAGGTGCCCCAATCCTCTACGGGATTCTCCCCCTTTGAGTTACTGTATGGGAGACACCCAAGAGGGCTGTTGGATATTGCCAAGGAAACTTGGGAAAGTGAGAGTTCTCCCCACAGGAGTGTGATTGAGCATGTCGCCCTGATGCAAGATCGAATTGCACAGGTAATGCCCATCGTGAAGGAACATTTGGCCCAAGCGCAGTTGGCACAGCAGAGAGTGTACAACCGTGGAGCCAAGACCCGTACCTTTTCCCCGGGGGATAGGATATTGGTACTTGTCCCTACGGTTGAAAGTAAATTCCTTGCCAAATGGCAAGGCCCCTACGAGATAATGGAAAAAGTGAGCGAAGTGAATTACAAGGTCAGACAACCAGGAAGGCGAAAGCCCGAACAGATCTATCACGTTAATCTGTTGAAAGCCTGGAGGGATAGAGAGTCCCTAGTCGCAGACACTTGGTCACCAGCTCAAACTGGTTGCGTGATTCCTGAGGTTGGAATCGCAGCCACCTTGTCACAACCCCAACAACAGGAGGTTAAGGAGTTTGTGCTTCGCAACAAGGAGGTATTCTCTGAGCTGCCGGGACAAACATCTGGGGTAGAGCATGACATCATTACCCCGCCCGGTGAAAGGGTGAAGTTAAAACCCTATCGGATCCCAGAGGCCCGACGGGAGGCAATACGGGAGGAAGTACAGAAAATGCTGAACTTAGGGGTGATAGAGGAGTCCCAAAGTGATTGGTCTAGTCCCATTGTGTTGGTGCCTAAACCGGATGGGAGCTGGCGATTTTGTAACGATTTTCGTCAGTTGAACAAAGTTACAAAATTTGACACCTACCCCATGCCACGTATAGATGAGTTGATCGACCGGCTGGGAACAGCCCGATACATGACGACTCTTGACCTCACAAAAGGGTATTGGCAAATCCCCCTGGCCAAGTCAGCCAAAGAGAAAACCGCATTTGTAACCCCAGACGGGGCGTTCCAATATAAAAGAATGCCGTTCGGGTTACAGAATGCGCCGGCCACATTCCAGCGGAAAATGGACCAGATGCTGAGGCCCCATCGGAAGTATGCTGCGGCTTACCTGGATGACGTAATTGTCCATAGCACAGATTGGGCCTCACATCTGCCAAAAGTGCAAGCAGTCCTGGACTCTGTTCGGGAAGCAGGGTTTACGGCTAACCCCAAGAAGTGTACCATTGGGCAGGAGGAGGCCAAATATCTTGGGTACACCATTGGGAGGGGAGTAATAAAACCCCAACTCAACAAAGTCGAGGCCATCCAGAGTTGGCCACGTCCCAACAGCAAGAAGCAGGTACGAGCCTTTCTGGGAATCGCTGGGTATTATCGGCGATTCATTCCCCACTTTGCTTCTAAGGCTGTGCCCCTAACCAACCTGACGAAGGGGAAAGGGTCGGTCATGATTAAATGGACCCCCGAGGCTGAGGCAGCATTCCAATTCTTGAAACAAGCCTTATGTAGCCAGCCAGTGTTGTACTCACCCGACTTCTCTAAAGACTTTGTCGTACAAAGTGATGCGTCAGATGTGGGGTTAGGAGCAGTATTGTCCCAGGTCTGGAACGGGGAAGAGCACCCAGTCATTTACCTCAGCAGGAAGTTGAAGTCCCATGAGGTAAATTACGCCACCGTTGAAAAGGAGTGTTTAGCGGTGAAGTGGGCTCTAGATTCCCTTCGGTACTACCTGCTAGGTAGGCACTTTGACATGGTTACGGATCACGCTCCGTTAAAGTGGATGGCTCAAAACAAGGAAACAAATAGAAGAGTGAATAGGTGGTTCCTGGCCCTCCAGGAATTCAACTTCACAGTAAAGCATCGCCCTGGCGTTCAAATGGGGAATGTGGATGCTTTGTCTCGAGTACATGAATGCCTGATTGCTGGTGTTCCAACCCCGAGGTTAAAACAAGAGGGGGGGGTATGTGACAGCAGGAAGGTAAAGTCACCTGGTTGCATCCAGGGGGGTAGATATATTTCGCCCAGATTCAGGCTTTACGCCGATTTATACAGCTAGGTGGAGAGTTGTATAAGCCCAGCTGAGACTAGTGGGCTCATGGATGACTCATACCTCTAGGGAGAGGGCTGGGCGTCGTGCAGACAGGGAGTTGATGAGGCCAGCTGAACCTTGTCAGCTCATTTAGGCCTCTATAAGAAATCCCAGCTTCATTAGATGTTAGCTCATGCCTGGAAGCAGACCTGTGTGGACTGTCTAGGGAGAGTGAACCCCTGTGCGGTGAGAGAAAGCCTGTGTGGCTATATTTTGCTTGGACATTTAAAACCAGGGACTAGGACAGCACTAGGCTGATCCCAGTTGTTAGTTAGGAAACCTGTATGTTTAGTCAGAGGTCAAGTTGACCAGGATTTATTTTGTTTGTTTCTTTTGCTTTGCTGTGTTTTTGTCACTGTAAATAGAAAATAAACGGCACCTTTTTGATTTTGAAAACCACAACCTCCGTCTGCTGGGCCTGTTTTTGTGTGGGGAGCCCATCCCGGGGGTCACACACACCCGCTGCCGAGCTAACCCCCTCACACACCCCTAAGTTCAGCATTTTCTGTACTTCCTCCCGTATTGCCTCCCGTCGGGCCTCTGGGATCCGATAGGGTTTTAACTTCACCCTTTCACCGGGCGGGGTAATGATGTCATGCTCTACCCCAGATGTTTGTCCCGGCAGCTCAGAGAATACCTCCTTGTTGCGAAGCACAAACTCCTTAACCTCCTGTTGTTGGGGTTGTGACAAGGTGGCTGCTATTCCAACCTCAGGAATCACGCAACCAGTTTGAGCTGGTGACCAAGTGTCTGCGACTAGGGACTCTCTATCCCTCCAGGCTTTCAACAGATTAACGTGATAGATCTGTTCGGGCTTTCGCCTTCCTGGTTGTCTGACCTTGTAATTCACTTCGCTCACTTTTTCCATTATCTCGTAGGGGCCTTGCCATTTGGCAAGGAATTTACTTTCAACCGTAGGGACAAGTACCAGTATCCTATCCCCCGGGGAAAAGGTACGGGTCTTGGCTCCACGGTTGTACACTCTCTGCTGTGCTAACTGCGCTTGGGCCAAATGTTCCTTCACGATGGGCATTACCTGTGCAATTCGGTCTTGCATCAGGGCGACATGCTCAATCACACTCCTGTGGGGAGAACTCTCACTTTCCCAAGTTTCCTTGGCAATATCCAACAGCCCTCTTGGGTGTCTCCCATACAGTAACTCAAAGGGGGAGAATTCCGTAGAGGATTGGGGCACCTCCCTAATAGCAAACATCAGATAAGGAAGTAGACAGTCCCAATCCTTTCCATCTCTATCCACCACTTTCTTCAACATTTGTTTTAGGGTTTTGTTGAACCTTTCAACCAGCCCATCGGTTTGGGGGTGATACACAGATGTACGTAATTGCGTCACTTTGAACAATTTACACAGCTCCTTCATAACCCGGGACATAAAGGGTGTACCTTGGTCCGTAAGCAGTTCTTTACAAATACCCACCCGGCTAAACACAAGAGATAGCTCTTTGGCTATGGTTTTGGCCGAGGTATTTCGGAGAGGGATCGCTTCTGGATAACGGGTGGCATAGTCCATTATAACTAATATGTACTGGTGCCCCCTAGCGGACTTGATTATAGGACCTACCAAATCCATGGCGATCCTCTCAAACGGGACCTCAATGATGGGTAGAGGGACCAGCGGGCTACGGAAATGTGGCATCGGGGCCGACCTCTGACACAGGGCAGGAGGAACAATAATTTTCTATGTCCTTCATCACCCCCGGCCAATAGAATCTCTGTAATACCCTCTCTCTGGTTTTCTCTGTCCCCAGATGACCTCCAAGAATGTGCCCATGGGCCAACTCCAACACCAACTTCCTGTAAGGTTTGGGCACCACAAGCTGCTCAACGGTTTCTTCTGCCCTTTTTGCCACCCGATACAGTAGGTCCTTCTCTACGCTGAAGTATGGGTAAGTGCAGGTATTATCTGGGTTCACTAACTCGCCATCTATTTCCACTACGTTTTCCCGTGCCTTTATTAGGGCGGGGTCTTTTAACTGTTCTGTGGCAAAATTTTCCCTGTGAACCTCCAGATCAGAAAACTCCACAGACGGTAGGTTTTCGTCTGAGGAGGTGGGCTCCTCTCCAGTTTCTTGAGTCTCCCCTGCCAATACTGATAAGGGAAATTCCGGAGAGTCCTCACCACTCTCAGGGGAGTTCTGGCTATCACATTCCTGGTACATAGGGGCACCAGTGGGGGGCTCAGGATCATCCCACAGTTCCCAGAACTTCGGAAAATCCCTTCCCACAATGGCGTCATGCGGTAACTGAGATACTAAGCCCACTGGATGAGAGAGGGTACCTTTGGGGGTCTCGAAACACACTGTAGTCACTGGATACTCTCGGGTGTCCCCATGCACACAAATAACAGCTACCTTGCTATTCCCAGAGACCTCTGTTTTAACTAACTCAGACTTTATCAGGGTCACAAGGCTACCTGAATCCAGCAATACCACAACATTTCTACCATTAACACACTGTCAGGGTCACCTGTGGCCAGGTGACAGATGCACACCGTAGGGGGACAGGAGTGCACCGCGAGGTAGTGAACCCTATGGCTGGCTTCTGCGGATAGGAAACTGGGTGGTTGTGGAAAGCGGGACCAGAGGAGCACAACCGGGATCCCAACGGAAGCGAGAGCCAAGATTCCCCAGGGCGCGGAGTCTAAGACCCAGCTGGTCTTCTCCAGGGCCTCTAGTGGTGAGGATGTTACGCTGCAGGCTGGGACCAGGTCGCGGCCCCTGGAGTTTCCTAGCTCACGCCCCGTAGGATAAGGGGAAGCAGCAGCACACGATAGAGAGAACCGAATAACAAGCCGAAGGTCAGGGGCCACAAGCAGACAAGGATAACGAAGAACGAGCCGAAGGTCAAGGGTCACGAGCAGACAGGGATGGACGGGGACAAGCCAATAACGTAACAGAGAGACAGACGTAGCACACGGCAGGCAGGAACCCAAACACACAATGCCTAACAAACACGTTGATCAGCAAAGCAGGCTTGCAGTGCACAGGTTAATATAGTGTTCAGTGATAGGGCCTGGGGTGGAGTCAGGCTGGGAGGAGATTATAAAGGAAGCCAGGTGAAGGAGGTCTGGTCTCTAGATGAACACATGAGGAGGAAGGTAAGATGGCAGACAGACATTAATGCATATCCATGACAGTACCCTCCCTCTTATGGGCCCTCCCCCGCCTGGACCCAGGCTTAAAGGGAAATCTCTGATGAAACCTTCTCAACAGATGAGGTGCAGCGACATCAGATGCAGCGATCCAAGACGCCTCCTCAGGACCAAAACCTCTCCAATGCACAAGGTACTGAAGAATGCCTCTGCAGAGCCGAGAATCCAGAACTTGTCTAACCTCGTACTTAAAATTATCCTCAGAGACCGAAAACGAGGTAGGGAGATGACAAGAAGATCTATTGAGGACCAAAGGCTCTCTAGGAATAAGCAAGGGCATGAGAGGATCAACAGGAATCTGAGGAGGGTCCCCTAGACCCTTAAAGGGGAACTGGTCATCTTGCACAGGACCATCAGACTGGGCAGATGTCAGTGGAACCCTGAAGTCAGGTTGGTTAGAAGGTGACATGTCGCCGGAGTCAAGCTGAATAGCTGAAGGACAAGCAGAATGTCCCGAACAAGAAAAAGTAAGAGGCTCACTGGGCATGGGCTGGACTGGCATAACTAGTACAGAGGCAGAGTGAATAGCTGAGTCAGGTGTAGCGACTACCTGAATCGCATCGCAAGACGTAGCGACTGCAGGACTTGTAGACAAGCTAGCCTGGCTGTGCGTCCAAGGGTGGTTAGGGACAGAGAAATGTAAATGGTTATGCAACCTGGAATGAATGACCGGCTCAGATTCACAGGGGGCAACCTTGGGTAGACAGGAGGAGGAACAGGAGGGACCCCAAGCCAGGATCTGTCCAGTAGTCCAGTCCACATGAGGAGAATGGAGCTGTAACCATGGGAGACCCAAAATTATAGGCGTTGAGGCCTTGGGTAAGATAAGGAAGGATATCCACTCCTGGTGGAGTGTCCCTACCGACATCTTAACAGGGAGGGTCTGGAAGCGGATAGGTCCCCCTGGGAGAACAGTACCATCAATCGCCAAGACCACCAATGGCGTGGTGAGGGGCAAAAGAGTAAGTCTCATGGACGATGCGATTTCCCAGTCCATGAAATTACCAGCGGCTCCGGAATCCAGATATGCTGAGACCGAATGAGAAGAAGCACCAACATGAAGGAACACAGAAAGCAGAAGACGAGAAGGGGAAGGTGATATTTCTGGGTCCAATACTCCACTTTCCAGATGAAGTGGACCCGAACGTTTTTCTGGACAAAGAGAGCAAGTGTCACGAAAATGACCTTTGCCCCCACAGTAAAGACACAGACCAAGAGTTCTGCGCCTAGCACGTTCCTCGGGGGATAGCCTGGTCCGACCCAGCTGCATGGGTTCCTCAGCTGGTAGGAGATGCTCTACGGGTCGAAGAGAGGGGAGCTCAGGCTGACTAAGAACCAAGGAGGGCTGGCGTTGCTTTTCTAAGGTCCTCTCCTGAAAGCGAATATCGATCTGGTTACACAAGGAGATAACGCCGGCCAGATCAGTGGGGATGGTTCTTCCAGCTAATTCATCCTTCACTCTATCAGACAGGCCATGCAAAAAGGTTGCGACTAAGGCCTCATTGTTCCAGCTCAACTCAGCCGACAGTATGCGGAAATGAAGGGCATACTGTCCCACAGAAGCAGACTCTTGGCGGAGACGTAAAAGGGTGCTGGCCGCTGAAGAGACACGAGCCGGTTCTTCGAAGATATTCCGAAAAAGTTTCAAGAAACCAGACAGGCTAGAAACCACTGGATCATTCAGTTCCCACAGAGGGGCTGCCCAGGCTAAAGCTTCACCAGAGAGGAGGGAAATGATATAGGCTACCTTAGCCCGATCAGACAGGAAGTTTTGGGGCTGGAGATCAAAATGAATCGTGCATTGGCTAAGGAACCCCCTGCAAGCCTTGGAGTCCCCAGAGAAACGGGACGGAGCTGGCAGTTGTAGCGAGTGTGTGGCTGCGACTGGTGCAATAGGTGCAGCCGCTGATTGTATTTGAGGTTGCGGATTCAGGGTTCCCAAGGAGGCCTGAAGCTGCTCGAAGCGAGAAGCCAGATCCTGGAGGAATCGCATCACCTGAGTCTGATTCGATTCCTGGGTTTCAAGTCTGCAAACTATGCCCTGCAATGGATCATCCGTGGGTAGCGGGATGTCAGCCGGGTTCATGGCTGATCAAACTGTCAGGGTCACCTGTGGCCAGGTGACAGATGCACACCGTAGGGGGACAGGAGTGCACCGCGAGGTAGTGAACCCTATGGCTGGCTTCTGCGGATAGGAAACTGGGTGGTTGTGGAAAGCGGGACCAGAGGAGCACAACCGGGATCCCAACGGAAGCGAGAGCCAAGATTCCCCAGGGCGCGGAGTCTAAGACCCAGCTGGTCTTCTCCAGGGCCTCTAGTGGTGAGGATGTTACGCTGCAGGCTGGGACCAGGTCGCGGCCCCTGGAGTTTCCTAGCTCACGCCCCGTAGGATAAGGGGAAGCAGCAGCACACGATAGAGAGAACCGAATAACAAGCCGAAGGTCAGGGGCCACAAGCAGACAAGGATAACGAAGAACGAGCCGAAGGTCAAGGGTCACGAGCAGACAGGGATGGACGGGGACAAGCCAATAACGTAACAGAGAGACAGACGTAGCACACGGCAGGCAGGAACCCAAACACACAATGCCTAACAAACACGTTGATCAGCAAAGCAGGCTTGCAGTGCACAGGTTAATATAGTGTTCAGTGATAGGGCCTGGGGTGGAGTCAGGCTGGGAGGAGATTATAAAGGAAGCCAGGTGAAGGAGGTCTGGTCTCTAGATGAACACATGAGGAGGAAGGTAAGATGGCAGACAGACATTAATGCATATCCATGACACACACATTTTGCATAAATGTTTCTCAGTTCCTCGAATGGCAGTGCATGCGACTGTCGCACACAGCGACTGACGTCTGCCCGTCAGAAAGTCACACTGCATGGGTTCCTCCACAACCGGGCAATTGGCTGCAATATGTCCCGCTTGCCGGCAGCGGTAGCAAACGATCCTTCTTGCGGCCTCTTGAGCCGCTGATTTCCCAGGCTGTTCTCGCCAAACTTGGGGTAGAGCTCCCACCCTCTCACTCTCTCCACCCTCACCCCTTGGAATCCTCTTATCCGCCCCTGGGGATGGTCTGGTCTTAGGGTGGAAAGTCCGAGTGTCTCTGGAAGAGGCCGTCAGGTTCTCTGTAGCCAAGTATTTCTCCACACGATCCACAAGACCATCGGCCGTCTCTGGGTCTCCATGGCTTACCCACTTTTGGATGGCAGTAGGAAGAGCTCTCAAAAACCGATCCATTACAACACGTTCCACAATCTTTGGTGCGGACAAAGTCTCTGGCTGTAGCCACTTTCTGCTCAGGTGAATGAGATCATACATTTGAGACCTGGGGGGTTTTCCAAGCTGGAAAGTCCAGTTATGCACACGCTGAGCCCGGACAGCCTGGGTGACACCCAGCCTTGCCAATATTTCAGCTTTTAGCATCACATAGTCTTTTGCTTGGTTAGGCTCTAGGTCATAGTAAGCTTTCTGCGATTCACCAGTTAACAGAGGAGCCACCAGTCCAGCCCACTGCTCCTCAGGCCACTTTTCTCTTTCAGCGGTCCTTTCAAATGTGGTCAAAAATACCTCTGGATCATCCTCTCCAGTCATTTTTGTCAATAAACGACTCACCCCAAAGGACGCGGTATTAGTGGGACGGCTTTCCTCACTGGTCTGCGGACGTTGCTGCATTGCTGCTTCCATTTGTTGTTGTAGTCTCTGCTCTTGCTTCTGCAAGAGGTCTATGAAGCGGGCCTCAGATTGCTGCTGGGCTTGTTGCTGAGCCTCCAGACTCTGTTGCAAAGTTGCGTTTGTCTGCTGCTGGGCTGCAAGGCTCTGTTGATGAGCTTGCTGCTGGGCTGCAAAGTTCTGTTGTTGAGCTGCAAGGCTCTTTTGCAAACCTGCATTTGTCTGCTGTTGATTGGCATTTGCTAGAGCCAGCTGCTTCAGTATCTCCTCCATGCTGGCTTAAAAAAAAACTGCCCGCATTCTCCACCAACTGTGAGGGGGTTAGCTCGGCAGCGGGTGTGTGTGACCCCCGAGATGGGCTCCCCACACAAAAACAGGCCCAGCAAACGGAGGTTGTGGTTTTCAAAATCAAAAAGGTGCGGTTTATTTTCTATTTACAGTGACAAAACACAGCAAAGCAAAAGAAACATAAACAAAATAAATCCTGGTCAACTTGACCTCTGACTAAACATACAGGTTTCCTAACTAACAACTGGGATCAGCCTAGTGCTGTCCTAGTCCCTAAGTCCCTGGTTTTAAATGTCCAAGCAAATAGCCACACAGGCTTTGTCTCACCGCACAGGGGTTCACTCTCCCTAGACAGTCCACACAGGTCTGGGTCCAGGCATGAGCTAACATCTAATGAAGCTGGGAGTTCTTATAGAGGCCTAAATGAGCTGACAAGCTTCAGCTGGTCTCATCAACTCCCTGTCTGCACGACGCCCCACACTCTCCCTAGAGGTATGAGTCATCCATGAGCCTACTAGCCTCAGCTGGGCTTATACAACTCTCCACCTAGTTGTATAAGTCGGCGTAAAGCCTGAATCTGGGCGAAATATATCTACCCCCCTGGATGCAACCAGGTGACTTTACCTTCCTGCTGTCACAATATATATATTATAAATTTACATCAGTCCCTATCCTTAAGGAGCTTACAGTCCAAGGTCCCTAACTCACATACATACACATACTAGGGTCAAGTTATACAGGAGGCAATTAACATAACCAGCATTCCTTTGGAGTGTGGAAAGAAACTGGAGTACCTGGAGGAAACCCACGAAAGCACAGGGAGAACATGCAAACTCTGGGCATGTGGTATGGCCATGGTTGGGATTCGAACCAACAACCCAAGTGTTGCTAGGCGGAAGTGCTAACACTCTTATTTACTTTTCACCCCAACAAGTGTCTCCATTGGAAACTTTGTTTGCCTGGGTTTTTCATCACTTTGTGTGTCAGTAAAGCTGGCCATAGATTAATCTTTTTTTATTCTTCTGCTCAGCCACTGGACCGAACAAAAAAAAAACATTAAAAAAAACAAATGGTTTTGCTAGACCGACTGTCAAGCAGGAACAGCCATAGATAGTCCCTGCCGAACCAGACGAATTTGGATCCATCTATGGCCAGCTTTACAATGGTCACCAGGACAAATAAAGAGGCTAAATCTACCCAACAGGGACACAGTCAAGAATAAAATCTTGACAGGGGTTCCAGTCCTTTCCTACTTTATCCAAAACCCCAAAAAATATTATTTAAATACATTTTATTTGCAAATCATGGTCTTGAATGAACTACAACCTCTTTGTGAAAAATGTTATAATCCCCTTAGCATTGCAACAGCTTCTGAAAGAAAATCATCTAATCTCACAGCACAGGGCATAAAATCATTGTTAGAAAAAAATTGTGTATGATTTTGTTCCCATTTTGATACAAACATGCCAATTTTTTTTGGATCATTCAACACTTAAAAAATGTGTATGCATAGCTTGTTACTATTTAGAGTCCGAGAACCGTAGGAAGATGCCATTTTGTACGGAAAGCCACTCTTCGGGTTCCAGCAACGGATTGTTTTTAGGTGTCGGTAACATCACTGGAACATTAAATCCTATACGATACAGCTTGGGCATTCACAATGTATTTTTGGCATGTATTATTATAATATATATATATTTTGTGGTGGTTTAAAATGCTATTATTTTTCCTTTGCTAATAGTGTTGTAACATTGTAATTTAATATAAATAATCTTTTCAATAGTTACAATTTGCAAATGAAGTGAATATGCTTGCGACTCACAGTCAGGAATTCAGTTCAAGGCCTCCCTTCAATATTGTGGGAAGACAGGAGATGTAAATTTAACAATAAAATAATGGTTGTTCCCTTGAACAAAATTCAGTGGATTGTTAACTGTACATTACCTGGTGTGTGATTATTCCCTAGGTGCCACTAGCTGTTACTACTCGCTAATGGAAAAGATAGTGAACATTGTTCAGTGGAGTCTTCCTATTAACATAATTTTCTTTTATTTTATGCCTCTGGTCGTGTCAGTTCTAGGAAGCATATTAATTGGGTCTGCTGACATTTAGTGCATGTCATTAGATCGGTTCTGGTAGAGGTTTTTGATTCAGACAAATGCTGGCAAATGTGATGGCAGGAGCCGTGATCAAATGCATCTCATTATTATCCACGTTTACGGCTTTTCCTACCACATTTCACTGAGACAATGGGACTCGCTTACAAATTGCAAGCAAGAAAAAAAATAGGGTGGTTTCCAATGGCTACAAGGCAGCGGTTAGCTTTTCTTTTCATCCTAAAAGTTTTAAAGCTGCAATCTGATTGGCTGCTACTAACACTTCTGCTTTCATTCATTCTTGCTTTGATTGTCTCTATAGTCCAATTCTACATACCAAAATAAAAAAAAACAATGATGAAAATGGAAATGATTACACCACCGTTGATCTATTTTCTTAAGGTCAAATCAATAAGGAAAAGATTGGATGGGCTGGGAGACCTTCACTCACAATTGATGGGGTGATCGGGTGTATTGTTGGTGGTTAGGCATGAGAAAATGATTTTGGCTAAACAGATTTTGTCACAATTGGTGATTTTGTTGTCATTGAGCTGCTTTGGCAAAGTTTGCTATAAAATTTTTAAGCCAATTGTTTTTTTTTGTTATTGGCACAGTGTTTTTTTTTTTGATGTGTGCAAGGTAGTTTTGATATGTTTTTTTTTTTTTTTTTTTCTTTTCATGTGTATTTTATCATTATTTGTATACTTGTATTTTATATTTTACTTCTTTTTTTTTTTTAATTAATGAAAAAACAAAAAATAATAATGGTTCAAGTTAGCTAAAAGGGGTTTTTGGGGCCCTCAGAAGTCATATTGCACCAAAAACACCAAAAACGACCTTGTTTTTGCCTTTGCTATTGACCTTAGCTCTAACCCAAAATGGTGTAATTTTTTCCAAAAGGGAACTTAAAAGTCACTGTTTTGCTCATCTCTGTTTGTAGCACATTGAAATGCTTTCTAATATACTCTTGTACAGCATTTAGAAAAAAAAATCAATAGCTTGAAGATATATCAAAAATTGTAATCATTTATACAACTGTAATTTTTATCTAATAAGTAATTATTCTGTGGATCCAGACTCTAATGCCGCGTACGTCTGTACGCAGCATTAGAGTCCGGATCCACAGAATAATTACTTATTAGATAAAAATTTGTAATAACATTTGACGATCAGACATTCCAACAATAAAACCTTGGATTTTTTTCCGACGGATGTTGGCTCAAACTTGTCTTGCATATACACGGTCACACAAATGTTGTCGGAAATTGCGAATGTCAAGAACGCGGGGACGTACAACATGTACGACGAGCCGAGAAAATAGAAGTTCAATAGCCAGTGCGGCTCTTCTGCTTGATTCCGAGCATGCGTGGAATTTTGTGCGTCGGAATTGTGTACACAGCTCTCAAATTTTTGTTGTCGGAAATTCCGACAGCAAATGTCCGATGGAGCCTACATACGGTCGGAATATCCGACAACAAGCTCCCATCGAACATTTGTTGTCGGAAATTCCGACCGTGTGTACGCGGCATAACAGCAATCCAACAGTCTGTTGTACTGAACTTTAGATTGTACAAACTGTAAAGCTAAAGCTACAATTTTTAGTAGCTCTATCACACCACTAAAATCACTAGCATTTAATAACTATGACAGAACAAATGGGTAGTGTAAGCTACACGAGTAGCATGAATCGTACAATGCTTTAGTTATGTGCGATTAATCACTATTACTTGCTAATTGTGTTGCTTACGCTATAGGGAGATATTTGTTCCACCTGTTTAGCGATTGATCGGCATTCTTATTGATTAATCACTAGTAATTTTTCACTAGCATGTTTGAGCTACTAAAAATCAACCAGGTTTTTCTAGCCTAATGTATGAGAAACCAGCTGTTGTGTCCTAGAGCATTGACAAAAACACAGGCTTGGAGTATTAGAACTTGCACTTTAACATTTGTGATTTATTCATTTTTTTGCTCCACTTGTATTGCATTTTAACATTTTTAAATGAAAAGGCCTGCCTAATACCTAATATTAACACTATTATCCAGGGCTTTTTTTTTTTAGATAATAGGTGCAGGAACTCAACCATGCACTGCACACACCCCAGGCACCTGCACCCCCCTTCTCCCCATCCTGCATTTAGTGGGAGCCACTCAGGAGATCAGATCTGAGGAAGCTGAACTGTCACTTGTAAACACAGAAGTCCGGCTTCTGTGTTTACAAGTGATAGGTTGGCTGCCCCAGAGCGATAGTGGTGAGCAGGGAGCAGAGGGCCCGAGCTGGAGGTGGTGGAACTGAGTTCCACCAAGTTCCAGCTGAAAAAAAGCCCTGCTATTTACCCAAAAAGTGTCCTCTATGCCTCTCTGATTTAGTTTTACGTCCTTACTAGAGCCTAACTTTCTTTGGCTTCAAAAACAAGTTATCAGTCAATGCTTGTGTGTACGGAGCCATAAAAATATTTGTTGTAGTTGTAGTATTGATAGACGCGAGCATAGATGATTGATCAATTTACACTATGTACATAACAACACAACCTCCTACTGTGATGTCTTACCTGATACAGTAATGATCTTTAAACATACCTTTTTTATTGGTCCCACAGGCTTCACCCCCTCTAGTTTTGAGATGTACAACCAGTCCCACAAAGGTGCTCTTCTTCACCAGGTCATGTAGTTGCCCCCTGGCTGACGCCATCATGCACAATGGTTAACCGTTCACCTATTAGATAATCACCTATGTACTAGTATTTTGTAGTATATGGATAGCAGACTATTATTTTACCCATCAGCATGCTACTCGTGTAGCTGACACTACCCATTTGTTCTGTCGGTTTAGCAATCAATCACTACTCATAGCAATTATTGCTAGTGATTTTAGTGGTGTGATAGAGCTACTAAAAATTGTATCTACAGCTTTACAGTTTTTACAATCTAATGTTCAGTATAACAGATTGTTGGATTACAGTTAAAATCTGGATCCACAGAATAATTATTTATTGGATAAAAATGTATTCTTGTCAAAATTGAACAAAAACACACAAAACATATCAAATCAATCGAAAAGAGGGTCCTTTGTTTGTGACTTTAATTCCATTTGATCAGCTAAGTCTCACTGAATAATAGATTAATCACTTAAGCCCCGGACCATCATTTTGTAGCTAAAGGACCAGGCCACTTTTTGCGATTCGGCACTGCGTCTCTATATTTTTTACTTTTTGCTATAATAAATATCCCCAAAAAATATATAAAAAAATGTTTTTTTTTCCTCAGTTTAGTACGATACGTATTCTTCTACATATTTTTGGTAAAAAAAAAATCGCAATAAGCGTTTATTGATCGGTTTGCGCAAAAGTTATAGCGTCTACAAAATAGGGGATAGTTTTATGGAATTTTTATTAATATTTTTTTTTTTACTAGTAATGGCGGCGATCAGCGATTTTTATCGTGACTGCGACATTATGGCAGACACATCGGACACCTTTGACACTATTTTGGAACCACTGTCATTTTTACAGCGATCAGTGCTATAAAAATGCACTGATTACTGTGAAAATTACACTGGCAGTGAAGGGGTTAACCTGTAGGGGGCGCTGAAGGGGTTAAGTGTGACCTAATGTGTGATTCTTACTGTGTTGGGGCATGGCTTGGCGTGTGACGTCACTGATCGTCATTCCCTATGACAGGGAACAGACGATCAGTGACCGTCTCACTAGGAAGCACGGGGAGAGGTTTGTTTACACTTACCTCTCCCCGTTCTTCAGCTCTGTGACCCGATCGTGGGACACCGGCGGCGATCGGGTCCGCGGGTCCTGCGGGCGCGGTTATGGAGCTCAGGACCGGGTCGCGAGCGTGCCGCCGGCGGCGCGCGCGCGACTCACGGCTGGGCATCTTAAAGAGGACATACCTGTAGGTGCTTGTGCCCAGCCGTGCCATTCTGCCGACGTATATGTACAGGCGGCGGTCTTGGTTAAATAATCATATCAATGCCTGTATGGCTACCATTACTTCTGTTTTCTATACCTTGGCATAAATGAGGCCCACTGGGTGCTGTTAAAAATTGAATTTCTACTGCCTAAATTCTTCAAACATTGGTACTACTGGCTCAAAGACTTCAGATCCCTTCAAATCCAGTAACTTATGATCACTGCAAACCCCATGGACACCTTCCCCTTCGACCTATTATACATCTCTACTAGGTCCTCACCACTTAGCGTTGGTTGCATAACTCTCAACTGCCTCTCTGCTGATCTTCCTTTCTCCCCTTACTTTCTCAACTACTTACTCACTAGGCCCCCCTCAGACCCTAACTCGGACTCCAAACAACATTTTGTTCCAACAAGGGCCTGATCACAGTAGCCTCTATCAACTCTGTTCTATTATACTACTTATAATTGTATGCTACTTGCCTTCTATCGTGAAGCTTCTCTTATGTTATACTGTTAGTGACAATTGAAGAGGCTGCATCCGCCGTTCCGTTTCCAATATTGTCATTGTACTCTTTGCGTTTAAATTTTAATTAAAACGTAGTTAACAAAAAAATAATAATTGAATTTCTGAGAGGGAAAGCAACCTACACATTTGTGTACAGCCAACAACATATTTATGTGAAAATGTACGGATCGTTATAGTCCAGGTCACACAAGGCTTTATGCAGAAGAGAGAAGGAATGCAGATATAATTTAATATTACAACGTACAGTATGCAGGGCCGGACTGGCCCACCGGGATAACGGGAGATTTCCCGGTAGGCTGCCTGTCCTGGGGCCGGTTTCATTTGCGGCTGCAGTGCTCCCTGTCCCCTCTCTCCTGCTCCTGTGTATCACGGAGCTGCCTGTCTCGGTCTATGTTCAGCAGCGGCGGCACTGTAACACGGTCCCGCCCCCCTAGACGGGCTCCTGTGATAGTAGATAGAGTCAGCATTCAGCCTATCACAGGAGCCGGTCTAGGGGGGCGGGACCGTGTTACAGCGTCACCGCCGAACACAGATCCAGCCAGGTCAGCTCCGTGATAAACAGGAGCAGGAGAGAGGGGACAGGGAGCACTACAGGAGATGCCCGCCCTGTGTGCCTGGATAGGAGGATCGGCAGGGGGGCGCATATAGAGGAAATTAGCTTTCTATATTCCTCCATACAGCCGCTGAATGCTTGCAGAAGGGGGAGGAGGAGAATCAAGCATTCCGCGGCTGTATGGAGGAATATAGAAAGCTAATTTCCTCTATATGCGGTCCCCCTGCTTCTCCTTCTATCCAACTTCTTTTGCTGGCCCCTCCCAGTTCTTCTTGTGGCTCCCCCCCCAGTGCTCTCCTCCCCCACCACACTCTCCAGCCCCCCCACAGTTCTCTCCACCTCTGTTCTTTCTGCCCCCCCCTGCTCTCCAGCTCTCCCCATCCTTCTCCAGCCACCATTCCAGTGCTCTCCACCCCTGTTCTCCCCCCCAGTACTCTCTACTCCCCCCAGTGCTCTCCACCCATGTTCTTTCTCCCCCCTCAGTGCTCTCCAGCTCTCCCCATCGCTCCCCAGCCCCCACCCCAGTACTATCCACTCCCCCCAGTGCTCTCCACCCCTGTTCTTTCTCCCCCCCCAGTGCTGTCCAGCTCTCCCCATCACTCCCCAGCCCCCACCCCAGTGCTCCCTGCCCCCCACAGTGCTCCCCAGCTCCCCCACCCCTGTTCTTTCTGGCCCCCCCAGTGCTCTCAAGCTCCACCCATCGCTCTCCAGCCCCCTGTGCCCTCCACCCCTGTTCTTTCTCTCCCCCCAGTGCTCTCCAGCCCCCCATGCTCCCACCCTTGTTTTTTTTGCCCCACCCATGTGCTCTTCAACCCCGCCAGTGCTCTCCACCCCCCATTGTGCTCTCCAGCACCCCGTGCTCCCCACCCCTGTTCTTTCTCCCCCCCCCAGTGCTCTCCAGCTCTCCCCATCACTCTCCAGCCCCCACCCCAGTGCTCTCCAGCCCCCCGTAGTGCTCTCCAGCACCCCGTGCCCCCCACCCCTGTTCTTTCTCCCCCCCAGTGCTCTCCAGCTCTCCCCATCACTCTCCAGCCCCCACCACACTGCTCTCCAGCCCCCCGTGCTCCCCACCCCTGTTCTTTTTGCCCCCACCCATGTGCTCTCCAACCCCGCCAGTGCTCTCCGCCCCCCATAGTGCTCTCCAGCACCCAGTGGTGGGCACAGTGTGGCTGCATTAATGGGCACAGGGAGGCTGCATTGATGGGCACAGTGAGGCTGCATTGATGGGCACAGTGAGGCTGCATTGATGGGCACAGTGAGGCTGCATTTGATGGGCACTGATGAGGCTGCATTTGATGGGTACTGGTGAGGCTGCATTGAGCTCTTGTATCATGTCTGCAGCCTCTGACCATCTCCTGTATCATGTCTGCAGTCTCTGAGGGAGTCTGGAGAGGAGTCAAGAGTGGGAGCACTGCCGGGATGGGGGTCATGGGAGAAGTCAGATGTGTGTGGACTGTGGAGAGGAGACTATATAGGATAAAACCAGAGCGACCGAGCTGGAGCCGACTGACTGAGCCCTGCACGGTGTACCTAAGAGGAGGTCAGTGACAGCACCGCTAGGCCAGTCTGAGGGAGGGTCACTGATGTAAGGGGGGAGTGAATACGATAATGTAAGGGGGCATTGATATAAAGGTTTCCCCCTATATCAGTAACCCACCCCCCCCCCCCTTACCTTAGTGTATTCTTTCTGCAGAAGGTGGTCCCCCCCCCCCACGTTCTGAGTTCCTGGGGTCCCCCTTGATGATTGACCACTTTTACCACTTTTAACTGGAATTTGCGTTTTATATATATATAAAGCCCTATGTGCTTTCATATCTGTCTTATCTATTTATAATACACTCTTCAAATGTGCTTTAAAATGTATGGTTTTCCCTTTCATGAACAAGAAAATAATGATGTTATGCTGTTACGCTGGTATAATAATGCTGTGTGGCTGGTATGAAATGTTTTCCAGGGCTGGATTTTATTCCCAGTCCGGCCCTGACAGTATGCATGCATGTAATGCATGACACTTTAATAACAGCTTTGTCATAGTAAGCAAAGAAAACAGATCAGTGTCACTAGAGTCGCATATATCAGAGCCTCACTTTCGGAATATTGACACCTGACCTGAATGAAAATAAAACAATAGGATCTAGTTTCCAACTCATAGCTAAGTGTGTACAGACACCGAACCATGTAGAAACGTATTTAGTATCTCTTTCAAAACAAGGATCACAAGAACACAAGATCCTCCCTATACAAAGGTGTTGTCATGTTCTCATTTAATTCATTCGATGACCTTCCATAAATCAGCCTTAGTGACAAAGTGTACGGTAAACTAATTGTCAATGCTTAACTCGGAAATTCTCAAGTTTGTCCCATTTCAAAATTCAGCACCATTAATTTCTCAAAATGAAGTATCCAGGGGCATAAATATTTTTTTCTTCTTGGAAGGGGTGGGGGTGTTTGAGAAGGAAAATGCATGGGAGTAATCAATATTAATAAAATAAGACCCGGGGTACACTGAAGAGATTGTAGGAGTAAAATAAGCCCCATTGGTGGTGTCAGTAGAAGCAATAATAACCCTCAGCATGTGTCAGGGACAGCAATAAGCCCCAACAAAAAACCTCAGCAATTGTAGGGCAAACCATAACCCCCAGCAATTATTCCTAGTAAATATCAGGGAAAGCAATAACCCCTAGCAATAAACCTTATTAAGTATCAGGGTAAGCAATAACACCCAGTAAGTGTCAGGGCCCCCTCACGACCAAAATCCACTCAGCACATATCTCCCCCAACATATTATATGTTGCCTTCTGTGGTTCTTCCTTTCCCCTTCTATAAACATAGTAATTACAGTGCTTTGAAAAAGTATTCATACCCCTTGACATTTTCCACATTTTGTCATGTTACAACCAAAAACGTAACGGGATTTTATGTGATAGACCAACAGATTCTCAATTGGATTTAGGTCTGGACTTTGACTGGGCCATTCTAACACATGACAATCCTTTGATCTAAACCATTCCATTGTAGCTCTGGCTGTATGTTTAGGATTGTTGCCCTGATGGAAGGTGAACCTCCGCCCTAGTCTAAAGTCTTTTTTGCAGACTCTAACAGGTTTTCTACTAAGATTGCCCTGTATTTGGCTCCATCCATCTTTCCATTAACTCTGACCAGCTTCCCTCCCTGCTGAAGAAAAGCATCCCCACAACATGATGCTGTCCCCACCATGGGGATGGTGTGTTCAGGGTGATGTTAGTTTTCCGCCACACATAGGGTTTTGCTTTTAGGCCCAAAAGTTAAATTTTGCTTTCATCTGACCAGAGAACCTTTTTCCACATGTTTGCTGTGTCCTGCAAACTGGAAACGGGACTTCTTATGGCTTTCTTTCAACAATGACTTTCTGCTTGCCACTCTTCCATAAAGGCCAGATTTGTGGAGTGCACGACTAATAGTTGTCCTGTTAACAGATTCTCCCACCGGAGCTGTGGGTCTCTGCAGCTCCTCCAGAGTTACCATGGGCCTCTTGGCTGCTTCTCTGCTTAATGCTCTCTTTGCCCGGCCTGTCAGTTTAGGTGGACGGCCATGTCTTGGTAGGTTTGCAGTTGTGCCATATGCTTTCCATTTCTGGATGATGGATTGAACAGTGCTCTGTGAGATGTTCAAAGCTTGGGATATTTTTTTTATAACCTAACCCTGCTTTAAACTTCTCCACAAATTTATCCCTGACCTGTCTGGTGTGTTCCTTGGCCTTCAACATGCTGTTTGTTCACTAATTTTCTCTAACAAACCACCTCTGAGGGCTTCACAGAACAGCTGTATTTATACTGAGATTACATTAAAAACAGGTGGACTCTATTTATTAATTAGGTGACTTCCGAAAGCAATTGGTTCCACTAAATTTTAGTTAGGGTTATCAGAGTAAAAGGGGCTGAATATAAATGCACCCCACGCTTTTCAGATACGTTTTTGTAAAAAAATTATTGAAAACCATTTATCATTTTCCTTTCACTTCACAATTATGTGCTACTTTATGTTGGTCTATCACATAAAATCTCAATAAAATATATTGAAATTTTTGGTTGGAACATGACAAAATGTTGAAATTTTTAAGGGGTATGAATACTTTTTAAAGGCACTGTACATTTTTAAATAAGCATTTTCCATTCTCAGTTTATCAGTGATGTCATCAAGGGATCTCAGTGCTTCTCTGTGCATTGCAGGCAGATAATGACTGGTGGAAGGGGGAAACAGGTGTTGCTGTACGTAACTACCCAAAAACATCACAGCACCCTGCCTCAGTGCTCCTCTAACAAGCCCTTAGCCTTGACTCAAGCATCAGTGCTGAGGGTTTTTGGGAGGATTTATACAAATATCAAAATGGTTTGATGGGTGGATGTCAGTCTCGAAGTATTGGTAAAACCTCTTCTCTAAGGCCCTTTCACACTGAGGCGTTGCAATAATGCGCTAAAAATGATTAGCGTTATTACCGCGTTTTTACCGCGTCAGCGCTAAAAATATCGCTAACGCCTATGTGTTTTTACCGCGTTTTTACTGCGTTTTTGCAGTAAAAAGGATTATTTGGTATCCCACAATCCTCCACCCTACTGCGGTCATGTGACCTTCCCACAGCTTCTGGGCGTTTTTACCGCGTTTTTACCGCGTTTTTACAACGGTACTCATTAATTTCAATGGGGATAGGCATTTTTACAGTGCTATTTTATGCGCCCCAAGATGCTCCAAAAAAGCTGTTTGCAGGATTTTTTCCAATGCACAGCCATCACAACGCCTCTGTGTGAAAGCTCTCAGGGCTTTCACATTGAGAATGCTGGGGCAGGATTATTTCAGGCGTTTTTACAGCGCTATTTTTAGCGCCTCAGTGTGAAAGGGGCCTAACACACTGCCCAGCTTAGAAGTGATGAGTGAATCTGCCCGAGTACACCCAAGGGTTTGGCGAATCTTGCGCAAAACCAGTCAAACCCAAACTTAGAAGCGAATCCCATTAAATTCCATAGGGAAGGGAGGAGGGGATGAAAAGGCAATATTTACTGTCAAATTCTGACCATTTTTAGAGCTAATAGGCAAACTACAGTCAAAAAACATGGGGGGCTGGACACTGCCATTGGGGACATTTATCAATGCAAATAAAAAAAATAACAATATTATTATCTGTAAGATTACAGTGTACTGTATGTGTACTGTGTTTTTACTTTTTTTAATTTCCTGCCGAACTCCGTCCCCGTGCGCCGCAACGTCGCAGGGAACGGAGCTCGGCGGCACTCGGCAGTGTGAATCGAGCATGGAGACAGCTCGTACACACAGCGGGGACACATCGCAGGATCCAGGGACAAGGTAAGTAACTTCCCCTGTATCCTGCAATGCGATCCCGAGTCTGGCTCAGGGTTACCGCTTTCTACATGAAAAATCCACCCTGAGCCAGACTCGGGATTACTGCCAGGGAGGTTAATGCTTAGTTTTGAACACCTCAAACTTAAAGGCTCTATCAACATAAAATTAAAATGAATAAATGGAAGCTGGTCCATCACAGCTATGTGGTTCACGGTATACACGGCATGCGTCTCAGCTGTATAGGCGGAAGTGGAGGGCTCCTGTCTATAAGCCTGTCAAGCCTCGCTTTCAATGCATTTCACACTCAAGCGCGCGTCATCAAGAAGTCACCTTCACTTCCGCCTAAACAGCTGGGACGCACGCTGTGTATACTGCGAACCACATAGCGGTGACGGACCGGTATCTGCTTCCCCTTAAAGCTGTGTTTTTATGCCTGCTGTACCTTACACTGAATATGTAAGTGCAATATTTTAAGCAATTAAAAAGCAATATTACACTATCCTTGCCTCTCTGTGGCTCTTTATGGTGGAGCCAATTTTACAGAAACTTTTGATGGGAGCTGGTTGTATCCAAAAAAGGATACATATGTTTGAAGAAAATGATATCTTTATACCATTGCCGATTGGATTGGAATCTGGGATATCTGAATAGTTGATTGATGCTGATGTAATCCCTGTAGGGGTGTAGCCAAAGAAGCAAGGATTCCCTCTATTATATGCCTTATGGTCACTTGGTGGCCAAGGATATCTGGTGAGCGCATTATTATATCAACTCGGATGAAGCACTATTTTACTGAGAATTTGAAGCACATTGCACTTTAGAAAGCACGGTGTTGGAATATACACAGAGGATTTGACCATAAGATTGCTATGGACATTTTTCATTACCAATGAATGATTGTGCACTTTATTAATTGATTGAATTGTTTTATATACTATAACTTTTTGTATTGTCTATTGCGCCCTTCTATATTACTGCTTAATGATTTATTACGGTAGTTATCACTAATCTTAGGTGCAGCATTAGACTATTTAGAAAACTGCAGGTGGCGCCGGCACCCCATTGTTCACCTTTTTATATCCAAAATACTAACCCCTACAATAAAAGCCTATTTTGAAGAAAAAAAAAAAGTTAACTTTGCACAGAAGTGAGATCTGCAGTTTACAGTGACTGCTGACCTCAAATCAACCACCAAATAAAATGAAAGACTAACCCCCCCCCCCCCCCACCAATAATAAGAGAAAAAAAAGCAGAGATGCTGATTGCCCAAAGAGCTAACATTTAGAAAATAAAAGTAGTTTCCTAACTGACTTGAATTTCTCACTATGCAGTTTGTCTCATTCCCCACAACAGCTTTAAATTCACTGACACAATGGCTGCTCTTTGACCCCCCCAAACCAACCTTTTCATTATGGTTTACAAAATTCTCCCATTCGACATTGCACATAAGTTCACTGGGATGACAAATCTTGAATACGCAAGGTTTGCCTCAAACTCAAGATAGAGGCAAACCCAAACCTAATCCCCAATGCAGTTCAGAGAAGTGAACAGGCTGGATTACCCTTTATGACAATTCTATGTCTGCTGTGGCTTTTCTGTAGTAGCTAAATGTGTTATACCATTGTGATCCACTTAGATACGTGTGCATAGGCCGTGTTTTGTAGTCTGGTGTGAACTATTGTGGGCTGCTTAACCCCAATCAACCCTATTTTAATTATGCGCCAGCACATAATCTTGGACTGCTTCCAGCACTGCAGTGGCTGGACTGCAAAGCAAATACAGGAACAATTTAGTTTTTTTTAATTAAAAACTGTTTGTGTAACTATCTTGCATCACTTTACATCTCGAACTTATACACACTGGATCTGCAAATTATCTGCTTCCTTTATGGAATGCGATCTGGCTTTAAAACACCTGTAGAACTTCACAGCAGATGTAATGTCTCTGGTTTCCAAGCAACTGACTTCCAAGACTCCCACACTCTCTTTTCTCTGTGCCTTCATATGTCATATATATTTATGAATGGGAAAGCTTTTCAAAACACATCACAGAAGCAGAAATATTGTTATTGTTTTGCTTTAACAAAAAGCTCCTTGTGTAGTATGTTGAGAAAAAAAAATGACATAAATAATTTCACCACGAGCCGCTTTGGCCTGGTAGAGTTTTTCCAATTCTATGTGTATGTCATATGTTGGGGTGTATCCTAAAACCACAGAGCACTGAAAAATTGGACATTGGTTTCCCAGGTATACAGAACATAAAGGGCCCCATTTAGCCTGTAATATAATTGTATGTGGTTTTGACTCTAAAGAAAAAAAAAAAAAAGTGTATTTATTAAATTCTAGAAAACATGGGTAGTGTGGGTTAGTGACAAAGTCAACAGAGGCACCAACATCCCTGAATAATATATATATGCAGGAAGGTTTTTTGTGGCATTTTTGGCAGTGCCTTAGCACATCAAAATTGTTTAAAATTTAACAAATTTTATTAATACATAATTAAGTGTGTATGACATAAAAAAGTTAGCAGATTAACATTTTATCAGGTCATGGAAGGTAAGTGATGATATAGTGTTATTATCCTGACATGTTTCGCCCAGAGGGGCTTCCTCAGAGAATTTATTCAAACAATCATCACTATTCTATAGTAGAGAACAATATGCAAAGAAAAAAACAATATATAATAACATAACCATAACCGTATTATATTATCTTATTCGCCATATCCAACTATTTTCTTTTCTTTTTTGAATAGGGATGATTGTTTGAATCAATCCCCTGAGGAAGCCCCTCTGGGTGAAACATGTCGGGATAATAACACCATATCATCACTTACCTTGAATATGTCTTCCATGACGTGATAAAATGTTAATCTGCTAACTGTTTTATGTCATACTTCAATTAATTAATTTTAAGGCACTACTTGTGTTAAGACACCGCCAAAAATCCCACAAAAAAACAGCCTGCGTGTATTTAACCACTTCAGCCCTGGGGGATTTGGCTGCCCAATGACCGACCCATTTTTTGCGATTCGGCACTGTGTCGCTTTAACTGACGATTGCGCGGTCATGCGATGTGGCACCCAAACAAAATTGACGTTCTTTTTTTCCCCACAAATAGAGCTTTCTTTTGGTGGTATTTGTTTACCTCTGCATTTTTTTTTTTTGCGCTATAAACAAAAAAAGAGCAACAATTTTGAAAAAAAAAGCAATATTTTTTACTTTTTGCTATAATAAATATCCTCAAAAAATATCTAAAAAACAAATTCTTTCCTCAGTTTAGGCCGATATGTATTCTTCTACATATTATTGGTAAAAAAAATCGCAATAAGCGTATATTGATTGGTTTGCGCAAAAGTTATAGTGTCTACAAAATAGGGGATAGATCTATGGCATTTTTTTTAATAACTTTTTTTTTACTAGTAATGGCGGCGATCTTCAATTTTTATCGTGACTGCGACATTATGGCAGACACATCGGACATTTTGGACGCTATTTTGGGACCATTGTCATTTATACAATGATCAGTGCTATAAAAATGCACTGATTACTGTGTAAATGACACTGGCAGGGAAGGGGTTAACCTCTTGGGGACGAGGAAGGGGTTAAGTGTGTCCTAGGGAGTGATTTTAACTGTGGGGGGGGCTGGGCTACGAGTGACACGACAGTACAGGTACGTTCCTTTGCGCAGCTGTGCCATTCTGCCGACGTATATATACATGCAGCGGTCGGCAAGTGGTTAATAAATGTTTAGACAAGATAGGTGGTAAATGTGACTTGCAGTTTACAAAACAGGTTACAAAGTTGGAAGCAATAATTCAAACCTGGTCTAGGATGCCAGAACATGCATAGACTGTAGAATAATACTAAATAGATTGTGAAAGCTGCACAAACATGGACTCATCAGTGTCTCTGTGACTTAATTAGAGACATGTGGCTGCATAGCATAGTCTCTATATGGCACTAACAAGAGACAGTCAAGCTGAGAATCACTGCTTAAAAAACAGTACAGAAGACAAACAGTTACTTGTGATTACCCTCATAACTCTCAGTGAAGTCCAGGGTAGCTCAGGTAACACAGGTGAACAGCTGGAGGGATCCAAGGCCCAAGGATGAAGTGCCAACCCACTGGAATCAGGGTAGTCTGGTAGCAATCAGGGAGGTGCTCCTTACAGTAGTTAGGTCTTTTAGGCTCTTACCTGGCAACATGATCAATGCTTACCTGACTGTATATCACTTATACAGCTACCTCTGCCTTATCAGGTGTGGCATCTCTGAACTGTGATGGAGGGAAGCTGAGGAATTTATATCTCCTGGGTGTGTCCTGGGACCCCAAGAGTTTTGGGAAGTAATGTTAAAGGGGCCTGCACCTTCAACTGAGCATGACAAATGTAAATTTTTCTATCCTCACATTTTCTAATTAGCCGCAATGTCACATTACACACTAGGACTATAAGGCAAGTGCCCTAAGCTTCAGTCCCGTATTTACTCCTCCACACTTAGGCAGGCCATAGACAGTGCAAATTTCTTTCCAGCAACCTGTGGTTGCCGGAACGAAATTTGCACAATTCCCCCATCAACACAGACAGTGCTGACAGGGGAATCCCTCCTGCCAAGACATTGTGTGAGATGGTCATTGCTGCTAGCGGCAGGCTGGTTTTACCCAAGTTGATCGAGCAATCAACTTGGTAATTTTAGCCTGCCCATACACGGTTCAAATTCGAACCGTCTATTGCCGGCCTTAATTCCTCCAAACCCTATAACTCTCCTGGCAGTTAATATCCCCAACCCATTATTTCCTGTGCCTGAAATCATCAACTCTCATAACCACTCCTCCACATCTACTCACCTCTCCCACCTCCCACCTGCCAGTGCACATTTGGATATGGTGACATGGGCTTTATGATCCTCCAGGGGCAGAAGCCTAATTGCAACTTCTCTGTCTCATGTCCCTACTTTATTTCTAATAAAGGAAAACTTCAATACTATGCACAATGTTCAGCAAATAACCCAATGGAAAAGACATTTAAAGGAAATCTAACAAATTTTTTATTTATTTTTTCTGCTGACACTTATGTAAAAGTACAACTGGTAAATAAAGAGGGGTAGTAGTATTTTTTTAATCCCAAGCCTTATGGGCTTGGATGCAGCTGTTGTACAGTACGGAAGGGTTAAAACCTTTTCATTTTTTGGTGTGCCATCTGTGTTCTATTGGGGAAATTATTCTTCTGTTTCTGTCCTGTAGCCATAACAGGAATACTCTCCAAAAAGTGAGCGAATGCCCTCTTGTCACTGAAACAAGTGTATCCCACATTCTGGATTTTCCCTTACTTTCAGTCCCGGTGACAATGGCTGCTAGGACAAATAAAGAAGTAAATATTCACTGTGGGGACACCAAGAAAAATAATAATCAGGCAACCAACCCTCCCCCCCCTCCGTTTATCCAAAACAAAAAAATGGCTTCAAGCCTCGTACACACGGGCGGGAATCCCGTCAAAAAAAAATAACGTCGGTTTTCTCTACGGGATTCCTGTCAAGCTTGTCTTGCCAAGCCCTGTGTACACACGCAGCATTCAAAAGAACCGCCGTTCTTTTGAAAGGCAAGAACGCAGTGACGTCATCGACTACGACGAGCCGGCACTCGTCACATTCGATGCCGTCGCCGCCATCTTGCTACACCCTACACTACCCTTGTATGCTACCGTGCATGCGTCAAAGTCTCATCGAGCATGCGCGGGTTTCCCTGGACAGGTAAGCATACAGACGACCGGGTTTCTCGTCAGGAAACACTCTGCCGAGAATCCTGACGAGAAAAAAAGAGAGCAGGTTCTCTATTTTTCTCGTCGAGATTCCCGGCAGTTTTCTTGCCGAGAAACCATACACACAAATGGTTTTCTTGGTAAAAAGTTCTCCTAGCAGTTTTCTTGCCGAGAAAAACCGGTCGTGTGTACGAGGCTTCAGATGCATTTTGTGTCTGTTTTGCAACTAAAGCGACAGTTATGGTTTTATGTGATCATGCAGCCCAATAGGGACCATTCCCTATGTTTTTCTGTTGTGCCACAACTGTGAGCACATAGTTCAACCTCAGAACCATTGCAGAAATTAGAAGTACTAAGGGGCACTTTTTAAATATACACAGATGTGTTCATTCTCATAGCAGTTAAAGTGATTCTTCAGTCATTTCTTTAAAAATGAAAAGTCAGTAGCTGCAAAAACTGAAGCTGCTTACCGGTACTTTTAATAAACATTGACCTGTCCAAGGATCCAGGGCCATCCTCACTTGGGCTGGTTTACTCACCGGTCTTCGGGTCCCCCTCCATACATGGGTTGACATTCCCTGTTGAACCGGACAAATTTCATGAATGACCAGCTTAACATGCACTGCTTGTTCCAAACAAATAGAAGATAAAGGGGTTGTAAACCCTCAAGGTTTTTCACCTTAATGCATTCTATGCATTAAGGTGAAAAACCTTTTGTAGTGCAGCAGCCCCCCAGAGCCCCTCTTTTACTTACCTGAACCCAATCGTTCCAGTGACAGGGACGAGCAAAGCAGCTTCAGTCACTGTCTCAGGTCCTCATTGGCTGGATTGACAGCAGTAGGAGCATTGGCTCGGGAGGCGGGACCAAGTCCTGCTGTCCGTGTCAATGGAGGAAGAGGGGGGGAGTTTGGGACTTTAAATGAGGTTCTGGACAGGGTGGGGGTATGTTTAAAAGGAAACACATGTTTATTGGCATGAGCTAAAATGTGATACAATGTCTGAATGATGGGGCTGTACACAAAAATATACATGCATGTCAAGAAAACTAGAGACACATATTCATATCAACTTGGAAACTCATGATAATATGGCAATACATATAGAGCATGGACATCAAGGATGCAAATTGATATCAACTTATAATACATGACAGCATGGAAATAAAGTGAGCAGCTCCCAAAATTACATATATGTATACACATAAATCCTTAAAAATCCTGTCCAGAACCTCATTTAAAGTCCCAAACTCCCCCCCTCTTCCTTTGTAATAGGGATGGAGGCACACAGCATGTGCCTTATTCAAAGTCCGAACCTGTGCTCACGCACAGTCCCCCCCTTTCTTGCTCTGTGTCAATGGAGGACTCGGGAGCGCACACGCATGAGTGCCCCCAGGGAATGCGGGTCTCCGTGGGGGCACTCGAGATGAGGAGGAGCGCCGCTGGGGGACCCCAGAAGATGAGGATCGGGGCCCCTCTATGACATGTTTGTTATTTAAAAAAAAAAAAAAAAAAACCTTTACAACCCATTTAAGGTTTGGGAGTTCATGGAGGACATTACAAGGGGGCAGAAAAACACAGTAAGAAACTATTTCATGAAAAATAGATTATAGGACCATTAAGTAGTGAATGTGCATTAATCATTTTTGAAGAAATAAGGACATTGTTTACTCTCAATTTAAAGAACATGAAAGCTGGAAGAAGGTGGGGGTGTCTTCCCAATTGGCACAGTATCCCCTGGGTACCCCAAATTTCCTTTCATGCACTTATGATAAGAGATCTGTCCATGCAGGGCTAGATTAACTTTCATTTGCCGACATATTTCTCCGGGTATGGGTATCCCAAGTGCTAAAGAAGATGAGAAAGGACACCTATGATAACAAACACTTGCTCACCAAAAAAAAACGAAACAATGGCCGAAAAGTGCCATACTGATATAACCTGAACCTCAGCAGGGTTTGTTCTTTTCTAGCAGCATCCGCTTATGTTAATAAATTCAAATACATAATGAATTATGGTCTTCTGTCCAGAATACCACATGTCGTATGTTTTACTGGACATTTATAGAAAAATAAAATGAAAATAAATGCTTGTTATAAATAGGATATATTTTTCCTTTATGACTGATGCAGCATGGACTGACAGCCCAGGATAGCAAACCATGATTGTTTCAGAGCATATTACATAGGTCATCTGGATTCCCCTCTGCCCCCCTCTCGGATCTTTGTCGCTCTCTTGACTTTTGTTAAGCTGCAATTTATTCTTCTGCTCTGATCTTTAACCATAAACTGATGTTTAGTGTCTTCATAACACTTTATTGCTCTCTAAAATTTAACTGGTTTCCATTATCCAGCCAAGTGGGATCAGCGTATGGGCAGGAGGAGAGGAGGGTGGATTCTAGGTCTGCTCAGTGTCCATAGAAGTTATCTGTAGGCTGAACATGAGGGGGCCCGGCAGATAGTGTAAAAATATTTTCCACTCCCTGGGCCTAAATTTATGGGAGGAAGAAGACTAAGTGAGTTGGGTGTTAGCTCCCCAACTGCGCTGTGCATTTTTTTTTTTTTGTATCCATGAAATCTGCCACTTATGAGATTAACAATGTGATTAAAAAAAAATCACAGTGAAGCGTTTGATTCATGCATGGAAAAGAGATGCATTTGATTTTCCATCTGGAGGAGTGACATCCATGTTTCCGATGTGTGTCTTCTATAATACAATATTAATGGAACAGTACTTTGTACCTAAAGCTTACAGCTAAAAAGTTTAAAATATTTTAATTTGTTGTATTTTGAATACAGTGGAGAAGAATTCAAATGTTTATTTCTATCTGTGACCCCATTGGGGAGATATTCCCTCACTTCCCGTTCCTGTGATACTCGTACAACAAATAGGTGGAGCAGTTATTATTAGGAAGGGAAGGCACAGAAAGCAATAAAAAAAAATTTAAAAAAATCCGATGCTGTAACCAGGAGTGTGCCTAGATTGATTGTTGCCTGAGGATGACAGTTTTGCCAGCATTGCTTCTTCTTCTTTTGTGGATTGTAGGTGGGACTCCGGGGAAAGAGGGAAACCCACTAGAGCAGTGATGGCGAACCTTGGCACCCCAGATGTTTTGGAACTACTTATCCCATGATGCTCACGCACACTGCAGTATATCTGCGCATCATGGGAAATGTAGTTCCAAAACATCTGGGGTGCCAAGGTTCGCCATCACTGCACTAGAGATTGTACCAGGTTTTGAATGTTTCTAGGGATCCCTCAATACTGTGTCCTATAGAAACTCTGGATGCTACCACATTTTTGCCCACCATGTGGCCATTTCTTTCTGTGCCCCCTCCCTTTCTCCACATTCCTCTACCTAGAATGCTGGAACTGGATGGTCTGGCCGCCAGTACCATAGCAAATAATAATGTTGTGCAGCTATGCATTAACAGTTGCTAGAATGCAGGTGGCTGGGCAGCACAGCATCAGTGGTTATTATGGTGCAGGCGGCACCAGTGTTCTAGCAACCTGCTCAGTAAAGCTGCCCTTTATATACAAGGCAATGTTACTGAGCTGCAGAGAGAATGGACATTCTAGCGTCAGTGTCACCCCCACCGAGTGCTGCCTGAGGCAGTTGTCTTATTTTGTGTCATTGGAGGCATGCCCCACAGTCCTGGCGGTAATCTTTTCCCATTCTACAAAAAAAAAACATTCTGTTTCAATGCCCCTGGTGGAGAAATTTCCATAATTTTCTGTCCTGGCAGGGAGATAGAGAAACCTTTCAAATAGGGGCACAGACAGCAATAAAAACAGAGGCTTTAACCTACAATAAAAAATGGATGGTTGAAGTTGGGCTGTAAGGTAGATCTTTCATCCGTTAAAACCTATGTTCCTATTTTCCACATTTTGTACCTGTAACACATTTGCTGTGCCCTCTTCTCAGTTATATTTAATAACATTTCCTCCTTCTGTTCTTGCTCTTTCAGTTTGATATGTCCTGACTCTTTTTTTATGTTTGTGAGCTCATTAGCGGTTGCTGGAAATCTCACAAACCTATTTCACCCTGAATGTCATGCACAGTGGCTCTCATAGCCGGCTTTGGATTGAATGAAAAACTTTTGGAAAAAAATGATTGGGGCTGGCATTGCTGACTTCTTATTTTAAAAATAAACGTTGCCTGACTGTCATGCTGATCCTCTGTCTTCAATACTTTGAGTCACAAACCTTTTATAGTAAGGAGTTCTTCCAGCTTTACTTTAAGTTCACTTGCTGCATGCTTTTTTCAGGGTAGTCAGATAGTACTAAGGTCAACGGATCGGCATTATACCCAGGCAAGTAGCCTTTCCATAAGCATGTCAATAATGGCAGCCTCCATGTTTCTTTCTGGAAGATTTATGTGCAGCGTTATAAGAAGGGAAGTCTGAAAACTCGCCTTTATAACACCAGCATGAGCTCATGCGTCCTCTGAACTCATGCTCTTTTTTTACTTCATTGAGCTGCACACTGGGTCATTCCCACACACACAGCTCATGAAAATAAAGAGACCTGCAGCTCAGCTAGAAAGGAGTTTGCAGGTTCTCAAGCTCATCTCCAATGGCTTCTCCTATTTCTTTTGATTTTCCCATTTTTTTATTACCATTTTTTCATATTTGAATTTAAAAATAAATATAATTATACAGGTTTCTTTATAGAACCAACAGCTTTTGCAGTGCTTTACAATATAAAGGGAGACAGAATTCCCTATATACAGTATGTACTTTGGTCGACAAGTGAAAAAAACAGAAAGTCCTGCTCGTAAGGTTCAAAAAACCCTTAAAGTGGAATTCCAGGCTAGAAGTAACTGAGCCTAAAACAGCTCCCACCTCCCTTCTAACTCCTATACTAACTGCCCTATAGAAGACTTAGGCTCCATTCACACCTAGGCGATTTGAATCGCGGGCAGTATCACAGTGATTCTGCCTATGATTCCAAATCGTGGCAAAACGTGAGGAGTGTTTGCAATTCGATGCCATTACTTCGCACCACGATTGGGGTGCTATTAAGAAGAAATGGCATCACAAACGCACCCTGTGTTTTGCCACAATTTGGAATCTTGTGCAGAGTCACGGCGAAGAAATGGCATCGCAAACGCACCCTGTGTTTTGTCACGATTTGGAATCTCGGGCAGAGTCACGGCGATTCCGCCTGCGGTTCAAAGTGCCTAGGTGTGAATGGAGTCCTATACTCAAGCCAGTTGAACGGAAAAAAAACTGACGACTTTGGTCGGAGCCACTATACTAACAATCTGATGTTAGTACAGCGATCTTCCCTGCTGTTCTATTGTGTTCTGACAGGAGGAAGGCCTCCTGCCAGAACACTCCGGTCAGCGCATTCAGCCATTGGCTGAGAGCGCTGATCGGGAACCAGTCGGCTTCTGGTTTTCCAGCATGCTCGTCTGTTTGGCTGGCTTCAGTCGCACCGGCTGCTATACACACGGGCCAATTCAGCCTGTGTGTACTAGGCTTTACCTAATCCAAGAGCGCTCTGGTTCAGTCACTTGTTCGGCTCCCAGTGGTCGGCATTAGGAAGAGGAGGGACAGCTGACAATGGATGCCCCATAGTATTCCTATGGGGAACGTCACCACCCAGGCATTCTACCCGTTGTCAGTGTTCTCTCCTTTCCCCTGAAGCCGTCTGCTGGAGAAATCACGTGATCAGACCGGAGCTCTCTGAGAATAGGTAAGTATACACATCCTTCTAAAGGGTAGTTAGAATAGGAGTTAGAAGCAGGTGGGAGACATTTTAAGCTTAGTTAGTTCTAGACTTCAGTTCCAGATAATAAGATAATAAGATGGGGGTGCTCTGGGTCCCTGCAAGGATCGCTGGTGCAGAAAGGGCTCTTATAACTACCCTTATTATTACTAGTTCATAGTCCTATATATTTTCAGTACTGTTTTTTCATTGTTTCTTATGTGCATGAGAGCTAGCCCTGATGACCCCCATTCACCTTACTGTAACAATACAGCCATCACTTTTGTCCACCTTTTCTATTACAGGTCAGGTGCTCTTTGACCCAGCTAAAGAAGTGTAGGCTAAAAGTCTTTGGCATCTACCCATAGGCCGAATATCATTTTGTATAGAATTCTATAGATGAATGTTTGTTTTATTTATGAGTGTGGGTAAGCAGGTGTGTGTGTTGTTCACAGCCCCTTCAGTAACCCCCTAGGATACACAAAAAGGAGTAGGATAGTCTCTTCTACAGCCATAAAGTGATTAAGTGACTTTATATTACTCTCCTTCCCCTTTCATCTTTCCTTCTCCTGTCTCATACTTCCTCCTTCTCTTTCATCTCTGCAGTCCTTTCCCCAATTACCTCTCTCACTCCTACAGGAACAAGTCTGGACCTCTTTAACCCTTCATTGCTGCATTAATTCTTGCATGACTGCGTTCTCCGGGAGATTAATGTGCCCACAAAATCATTTTATATGTGTTAGAGAGGACATAGCTTTGGGCTTCACGGACTGCAATAAATTGGTATGCCCTGGATGCCATGATGTAATTTTCCCAAGTATCTGACCCTGTGGCACTGTCAAAGAAATGTACCTTCACAATGACATTGTATACAGAAGGGTTTGCGGTGCCACCATTAAATATATCTCTTTATATTGAAAAATAAATATGTTTTTATATTTACTGTACACAAGCAATGCAAATATCTGCCTACAGTGAGAGTGAAAACATATTCCAAGTTGGTTGACGTGTTTCCCCAGGGCTAGGGCTGGTCACAATAACATTTCACATTCTTCAGGCCTTAGGCTCTCCACAGAAGGTATTTTTATGGCTTCCTCAATTCCCTTTTGGCTCTCTATAACCCCGTCTGCTACTGACCAGTCCAGTTGCCTCTTGCACCATCTGGGTGTGCAGTATGCTTTTTACTGCTGTCTTGTACATGTCTGGAGTTCATGGGGGATGGGAGACTCTATACAATAGGAAGAGCAATTGCAACGGGCAATAGATCACTAATGACAATTAACTTTTTTGGTTTTTAAAGTGTACGTCTAGCCAAGACATTTTATTTTTGTTTTGTATAATGCAGGACATAGTTTAAACACCCTATCTTTTTTTTTTTTTTTTTGCTGTCTCTCTTCCATTGAAAAGATTTCCCTTCACTCCTTGTCCTGTTGACACAACAGGAAGTGACAGGAGATATCTCAAAAATGAGGGTAAACCACTTCTATTGCCTAGTACACATGTGCGGTTTTTCCGTCGGATAAAAAAACAACGGTTTTCCCGACAGAATTCCTCTCAGGCTGCCTTGCATACACATGCTCAGACAAAAGTCCGCCCGTCCAAAGCGCGGTGACGTACAACTAGGGTGACCACATGTCCCGGATTGACCGGGACAGTCCCGCATTTTTCAGGTCTGTCCCGGGCACATTCATTCCAGGACAATACAGTGTCCCGGAATGAAACTGACACAGCCATCCCCCCGGGCCAATCTGATGCCCCCAAAAAATGCTGCCACATCACCGCTTTACTCACTGACAGTACTTGTCCTGGCCGGGAATGCCTGGAGGAGCACAATCCCCGCCCCCTGCTTGTGATTGTGATTTTTGGGAAGGGAGGGTGTCCCTGAATGGTAGTTTGGAAATGTGGTCACCCTACATACAACATGTACTACGGCACTATAAAGGGGAAGTTCCATTCCAACGGTGCCACCCTTTGGGCTGCTTTTGCTGATCCTCGTGTTAGTAAAAGTTTGGTGAGAGACGATTCGCGCTTTTCAGTGTTCGTGCTTTTCAGTCTGTTACAGCTTGAGGAATGTGCTATCTCCATTATGAACGCTAGTTTTACCAGAAAGCGCGCTCTCGTCTCATACTTGATTCTGAGCATGCACGGTTTTCTGCCCGTCGGAAAACCATACAGACGGACGTATTTCCCGCTCTGATTTTTGACCTGATGGGGAAAAATGAGATCCTGATCTCTTTTTTTGTCTGGCAGTTTTCCCGTCGGAAAAACTACGATGGAGCATACACACGGCCGGGATTCCCGACCAAAAGCTCTCATAGCAGTTTTCCCGTCGGAAAAAACAGTCGTGTGTACGAGGCATTAGATCACTATCACCGAAAATATTTCCCCACATCTCCAGTTCTTATGACAAGCAGAATATTATGGATTTTCCATTACTTTTTGTTGCTTGCTGCCCGCATGACAATGCCCAGTGACAATGGTCACCATGACTCATAAAGAGGGTGAATCTCCCCAGCTGGCATAATTGATAACAAAAAAATACCTGACAGAAGCTGTATTCTGTTAGAAAATACTTGACAGCTCTTTTAAGCTTCATGCACACTGGGGCATTTATAAATGCTTTTCTCCTGTCAGGAGAGAAAAAGGCACCTCAGACGGATGCGTTTATGTGCATCAGTCGCTTTGGCGTTTTTTTCATTGGCCAGAATATTAATTTATTCTGCCCATTTAATGAAAAACCGATCAAGGTTTTTTTTTCATTGGCCAGAATATTAATTTATTCTGGCCATTTAATGAAAAACCGATTAGGCGCTAACATAGAGGGGCAGAAAGTAAAAATAAGTAAAAAATACAGGCATTTTTGAGCTTAAAAGAGATGTATGGGTTTTATTTTTTTTAAGAATCATACTTACCAAGCTGGATTCTGCATCTGTCCCCCATGGCCTCTAACAATGAGCAGCAAGCGATCAAACACCGCTGATCGCTCGGTTCTCAAGGCTCCCTGAGCAGAGAGCTAATGACTTCACCGCTCTCTGCTCTACTCCTTCCATGCTCACTCAAGCTTTGGTCTGTGGAGGGGAGCGGGGAGCGGCCGTCTCAGGCTTTCAGAGGCTTGGGTGGCTAGCAGATTGCCTATTAAAGTGATTGTAAACCGTTACATATACCCAGTGAAGTGACTAGCTTCAGGTGGTATCCAAAGATTTAAAAAATCCTCCTTGTACTTTTTTTATCTGCAACCCTCTCTTCTCTACAACTTTTTAAAGTGCAAAATTTATATAGCTTGTCTGATGTTTCAGAAATCAGGAGGCGGGGAGCTGAAGTTACACTCTGCAGTGCTAAGTGAGGGGAGCTCTAAGAGCTGGTGAGCTGATTGGAGGGAAGGGACACATGCACCCCCTTCACACAGCACACCAGAACAGAGCTAAGCCTGTCAATCACAAGCTGTACACTGGAGCTCCCTTCCATGTCACCTTTTTTCTCTTGGTGTCAGGAAAATGTGTCAAAAGTGATTCATGCAAATAGCAGAGAGAAATTACACTTAGTGCTCTGGATCGAGACACGCACACAATATAAAGGGGTATGCTTTGTCCATTTTTCATGTCAGAGATTTACAACCACTTTAACAGAGGTAACACACTCTTGGCAGCTCCCCCAGGGAAGTGGACAGAACACCACCCTATATTACAAAGGCACTGGATAAAGATCTGCATTTAAAGCTGAACTCCAGGTATGATCCTTATTGCATACTTTGGTTAGCAATGCAAGTATGCATATCTCATACGTTACAGGCTGCTGGAAATGCTGACGTCACCAACCCTCCTCTTCACCTCGTCTAATCAGACAACGCTTTGTCTTCATTGGAAAAAAATGCAAGGTGTTATATAAATTGAGGCAGAAAGAGTGACCCCCTGTGGTCAGTTTGCAGAAGGGCAACTGCTATCACATAACCTGAACTGGACCTGGAAGATCGCAGCTATAACTGTGGTCTCACTGACTATTGTAACAATAGGTTCCTCAGCAGACCCTCAGGTATGAGATGTGCATACTTAAAGCGGAACTTCAGTAATTTTTTCATCTTTCCATCTATTAAATCTTCTGTCCTTGTTTTAACTTTGGATAGTAAAACTTTTTTTTTAAAAAGTAAATACCTTATACAGCCCCCTTCCTGTTTCTTGTCTAGTAAAAAGCCTAGGCTTATGACATCATCTCTCTCTCTCTCTCTCTCTCACTATTGTGAGAGTTTGCCAGGAAGGGAGGAATGTTGAGTCATAAGAGGGCCAATGAGAGCTGCAGAGCTGGAGGTGTGCCTCTGTGTGTCTGTGTAAATCCAGGAAGTGAACAGGCAGCAGCTTCAGCTGCCCACAGTTAAAATGGCTGCAGCCAGACTCAGTGGAGGGAGATTTCTGCAGCATATTTAGCAAGTACAGAATCACAGTATATATAAAATAATATGCAAAGTGGTTGGAGGGAAGCTTCAGAATGGCAAAGATGTTTTTATTACAAATTATGTGAGCAGACTGCAGTTCCTATTTAAGCCTAGTACACACTAGTAGTTTTTTTCATTCAGCCCAGCAGCAGTTGTACCCAGGAGCCGCTGTACTAAATATTTAATGTTAGTACAGCAATCTCCCCTGCTGTGCTATTGTGCTCTGACTGGGGGACGGACCTCGCCAGAACACTCTGGTCAGCGCTCTCAGCCAATGGCTGAGAGCGCTGATATGGAGCCGATTGGTAGACCTTTTTCGGTCATGTCCCATCGACAGAAGCCAGCCGGCTTCTGTCAGACCAGCTGCAGTACACACAGGCCTAATATCGGCCGGTTTCTATTGACCCGGCCGATTTCGCCTGACATTCGGCCCGTTTGTACTAGGCTTTCCCTGTGCCAAGCTGAACCAATGTACTGTGTAAGTATAAAATAAAGCTCTAAGACCGTATGAAATCTCCCAAAAGGGGCCTATAGTTACAGGATTACTCCAGGTCTTTCTTAGACCTATTGTCTATGAGGCAGACCAGAAAAGACCTAAATGCCATTCTCATGGGACAAAACAATCGTCCAGGTTAGAGAACCCTGTTCAATCATTGCTACCCCCCTGGCAAAGCTGGCACCTGGACTTTTTGCACCCCTTCCTCAGTAATGTCTACAACCAATCTGCAGGGCATTTGTTGAGAAAAAAGTATATTCATATGTCAGCTGTTTTCATTTCAATGAGAATAACGCCGCCGGATCGCCAATCGGCATCATTTATGGTCGAAACTACGACGGTATCTGATCGTCTTTGACTTTAGGTTGTAGGAAGAAACTGAAAAAAATACAATATTAAAGGAGAAGTACAGCCAAAGCTCATCACCAAGCTGTATTTCTCCTGTGGGTCACAAGAGTGCAGTTCATTCTGCACTCCTGTGACCCATTTTCATCAGACAGCAGGCTGAAGACCGCTGTTTGCTGACATCACAAAGCCGGTTCAGGCTGTGGAAAGATCGCGACAATATGCTTGGGATTCACCAAAATTTCTGGACTGGCACCCGGCTCAGCCTCTCAGTAAGCCGCTAAGAGCCTGAGCTAGCCGCTCCCGCCCCCTTCACAGCTCAGCGCTCCACTGAACATGGGGGGGGGAACAGACGGTAGTGATTGAAAGTAACCAGCTCTCTGTTCGCAGAGCACTGAGAACCGAGCGATCAGCGTTATTTGAACACTCAGTTCTCAGTGTTAGAGCCGGCAGAGGATAGAGGCAACATAGGATCGATGCTGCATCCACCTAGGTAAGTATGATTCTAAAAAAAAAAAAAAACACATACTTCTCTTTTAAGTAGAGATGTGCATGACTTTTCAGATTCATTCATTATGTTTATTATTATTATTATACAGGATTTATATAGCACCAACAGTTTGCGCAGCGCTTTACAACATCAGGGAAGACAGTACAGTCACAATTCAATACAGAGGGATCAGAGGGCCTGGCTCATTAGAGCTTACAGTCTAGAAGGGAGGGTCACGTGGAACAAAGGGTAGTAGCTGTGGGGGATGATCAGTTGGACAAAAATGAAAATACAGTTGTTAGGTGTGGGTAGGATAGGCTTCTCTGAAGAGGAGGGTTTTCAGGGATCCTCTAACAGCTAATAGTAGGAGATAATCAGACAGATTGGGGTAAGGAGTTCCATAGCCTTGGAGAGGCTCTGGAAAAGTCCTGGAGACGAGCATGGGAGCGGGTGATGAGAGAGCTAGAGAGCAGGAGGTCTTGAGAAGAACGAAGAGAACGATTAGGTTGGTATTTAGAGACTAGGTCAGTGATGTAGCTGGAGGCAGAGTTGTGAATGGCTTTGTAGGTCGTTGTTAGTGTTTTGAATTTAATTTGTTGGGTGAGCGGAAGCCAGTGGAGGGATTGTCAGAGAGGTGTAGCAGAGTTGTTAATCATTTTGTTTTACTATATTTATGTTAGAATGATTCGTTTTCAGAATTCTTTTCGTAAATTCTGATTCTTTTTTGTATTTTGTTGTTCTGAATCGATTTGTATTTTCGGAAGTCATTTTGGAAGATTTGGATTTGCACGTTATGTTATGATTCAGAGATTCTGATGGATCCACTTCCATCCAAGCCAAGCGCAATAAGTAGGGATCATCTTATTTCACTTGTATACCTTACTGTAACTATTTATTGTAATATGTCTCCATTTTATATGTGTTATGTAGTGCGCTTTATATCATTCACGCTACGCTAACTAGAATAAAAGTGAATGGATTCAAAATACTAACAACGACCTACAAAGACATCCACAACTCTGCCCCCAGCTACATGTAGCGATACCTCCAACTAAGGAGGCCGCAGAATTAGATTTGGGCCCAGAGTGCAGCTCCGCCAACCCCCGGCAATAGGCTCTACCCCCTTCTGGCACAGCTAGTACTAACAATCAATGATATGTCCTATGCAATAGAATAACTAAGCAAGGACACAGTAATGAATTGTAATAGGTAAAGTGTTTTACTCATTAATTCTCAATATGGATAAAGGGGTAACAGTAATCACAGTTCAAGATAATCACTCCTAAGGGCAGCGTCCTGCCACTCTAACACACTATATAGTAACACACGCTACAGGTGCGCCATACGGGCGACCGTTAACTAAGTGCCCTATGGCGCAGTAATCAAACACGCTAGAATCCCCACCAGGCCTGGTTCTAATATTTAAACTTAGTCCTTCTTTCTTCACCGGCAGGTCTGTAATGGTGGTGCACTTTAAACAGAGTATAACTTTGTAATCCAAGGGGTATGAAAATAACTTGTAGGCCACGGCAGTCTATAGGCCTATATACAGCAACAGTATCTTAGCTGGGCTTACGCCCTCTCACCCGCCGGACTACAGATCCAGTCCGGGAAACCTCCACCAGTCGTGTCACACACACTCGATCTCTCCAACGATCGGGCCCCCGATCCGACAAGGCTGTAGCTCACAAAGTCAGATGCCACCCAGGCTCGCAGAGGGGAGGGTGGAAGGCTCTTTGGTGCAGAGCAAGGCCTCAGGCTTCAGGCCTTGCACTCCGACACATCCGCACAGGAGGATCCGTCTGCGAAGTCTCGTGTCCCCCAAAGAGGCCGAGCCCGGCCTCGCCTCCTCCTTTTATAACACCTCCCATGAGTCTCTGCGGTGGAACATCACAAGAATGGGGTTATGGGTAATGTAGTTTCTTCCCAATATAGGGGAATACCCCGCTACACACTCCCCCCACTTAAACTCTTTGGTCCCCAAAGATAAATTTTAGCAACAACTATATACAACATTGGACAATTCTGAAAACGATGTTGGGATAGGGGATTCCCACCATAACTGAGGGGTTGAATTCCCTTGCCCACAGGTCACATTATCATGGGTGGCCTGCCTAACTGTGCCAGAGAGTGAGCTGGGGTTGCCCTCCACCAAATGGACAGTGGAGGAATCCGGAATCTCAGCATTTCTCCTAGCAGTGACCACAGAGTCTTCCGAACTGTTCCCCATCTGGGGGTAGGTCAGCTTCTTAGGAGGTCGAATGACTCTTCGAGCTCTTTGCTCTCCTGGAATCTCTGGCTCTGGCGCCACAGGCTCCTCTTCCTCGGAGCAACTATCATGGGCATCTTCCCAGTAATCTGCTGAAGGACTGAAAGGGATGAATTCTGTAGCCTCTGGGTTCAGTGTTTCATCTGTGGTATCTTGGGTGACTGGAAGATCTATGATAGAAGTTCCTGGAGTTGGGGAAGACCACAGCCAATCAAGCTCTCCTTCTTCATCTCCACTAAGTTGGGAGGCTTCTCCATTTCCAGCTCGGGAGGTCTGTGACCGAGTGTGCGGCCTAGGAGTATCCAAGATAGAGGCCGGTGCAGGGGAGTCTCCCACGGAAGGTATTCTAACTGCCTCCGCAAGTGGGAGCAGGTGGTTTCGATGCCATGTCTTCAGTGGGCCTACCTTTCCCTCTGGCTTCACCTTGTAGACAGGTAGGCCCGGCAACTTCCTGCAGATGACATAGGGTTCAGATCTCCATCTGTCTGCAAGTTTGTGCTTTCCGGGGACTCCCAGATTGCGCAACAGTACTCGATCCCCGGGCTGTAGGTCTTGTACCCGGACCTTCAAGTCGTAATTTTTTTTATTCCGAGCTCCCCTTTGATCTGAGGCCGCTTGAGCTTGTTCATATGCTACTTTCAGGCTGTGTCTGAGCCTGTCCACATATCCTTTGTGGGAGGTGACTGAGGAATGGTCCAGTGAGGTGCCAAAAGCCAGGTCCACCGGTAGTCTCGCTTCTCTCCCAAACATGAGTCGATATGGGGAGTAGCCTGTAGCATCACTGATGGTGCAGTTGTAAGCATGTACTATGGCTGCTATGTGTTTGCTCCAATGTTGCTTTTTCTCGCTTTCCAGAGTCCCCAACATGTTGAGCAAGGTTCGGTTGAACCTTTCCGTCTGAGCATCTCCCTGAGGATGGTAAGGTGTAGTTCGAGTCTTCTTAATCCCCAACGAATCCAAGAGCTTCCGGATCAGCTTACTCTCGAAGTCCCTCCCTTGGTCTGAATGGAGTCTCTGTGGCAGCCCATAATGGACAAAATACTTCTCCATAAGTACCTTGGCCACGGTGGAGGCCTTCTGATCTTTGGTGGGGAAGGCCTGGGCATATCGGGTGAAATGGTCAGTTATCACCAGAACATTTCCTAGTCCACTCAGGTCGGGTTCGAGGCAGAGAAAATCAATGCACACCAGGTCCATGGGCCCTTGGCTCTGTAGATGGCCCATTGGGGCAGCTTGATGAGGCAAAGTCTTCCTCTGGATGCATCGCGCACATGAGTGGCAGTACTCCTCTACCTCTGCCCTCATGCAGGGCCAATAGAACCGACTTCTGACAAGTTGAAAGGTCCTTTCAGCCCCTAGGTGGCCATGATTGTCATGCAAGGCCATCAGAACAGTCTCCCGATGTTTCTCTGGGAGGAACATCTGCCACTTATCTTCTGAGTCATCAGAGGGGCCCCTTCGGTAGACCACTCCCTGATGTAACTGCAACCTATCCCACTCCTTCCTCAGTAGGCAAGCTTCTTTTGAAGGTTGACGCAGGAGTATGTTTGGATCCTGATTTTTCAAGGCCTCCAGGACCAATCTCCCCATGGGGTCTTCCAATTGGTCACACCTCAATTCCTTCTTGGACAGTCTTGGTAGGTTGTCCTCTTCCAATTGAGCTACTCCACAGTAGTGTTTGGGGACTCCCACCGTGGTAACTCCTATTTCCTCTGCTCTGGAGCATCCTCTGGCTTGGAATGCAGCTCCTTGACAAAGGGCCTGCACCCCGTCCGGTGCCACTTGGGTCCAATCTTCTATTTCAATGGTCGGGGAATGAGATCTTCTGGACAGGGCGTCTGCGTCTCGATTCCCCACTCCTGGTCTATACTTAAGGCTGAAGTTGAATCCAGACAGTGCGGCCAGCCACCTGTGTCCAGTGGCATCCAGCTTGGCCGTGGTGAACAGGTAGGTAAGGGGGTTGTTGTCGGTCTTCACAGTGAACTCTGCTCCATACAGGTAGTCTTTGAGCTTGTCTACTACCGCCCACTTGAGGGCCAGGAACTCCAGCTTGTGAGTGGGGTAGTTCTTCTCAGAGGGGGTCAGGCTCCTACTCACATAGGCAACAGGCCGCAATTGCCCCTCATGTTCTTGGTAGAGTACTCCTCCCAGACCGTCATGACTAGCATCCACGTGCAGTTCATAGGGTTTGGTTGGGTCTGCATAGGCCAAGACTGGTGCAGTGGTCAGGCTCCTCTTCAATTCCTGGAAAGCCTCTTCACACTTCTGATTCCACTGATCTCTGATGGACTCTCCTGGCCTCCTGGGCCCCGATCCATCCTCCTCTCCTTCAGTCTTGAGCAACTCATTCAATGGTCTAGCAATTCGGGCAAATCCCTCCACAAACCTCCTGTAGTAGGAGCAGAAGCCCAAGAAGGATCTGAGTTCTGTTACTGTGGTGGGCTGTGGCCAGGAGGTAACTGCCTCCAATTTCTCAGGGTCTGTGGCCACCCCTTCTTCAGATACTATGTGCCCCAGATAGTTCACAGAAGACTGGTAGAACCGACACTTCTCAGGCGAAAGCTTAAGTCCTTCCTCACTGAGTCTTCTCAACACTTTCTCCAGCCTCTCTTCATGTTCCTCCAAGGTTCTCCCAAAGACAATGACATCGTCTAGGTATACAAGGACTTCGATCAAGTTCATGTCCCCTACTGTCTTCTCCATGAGGCGTTGGAAAGTAGCTGGGGCTCCAGACAGACCTTGGGGCATCCGGTCGAATTCAAAGAACCCCACTGGGGTTATGAAAGCTGTCTTCTCCTTGTCTGCTGGGTGCATCGGAATCTGATAGTACCCACTCTTGAGATCCATAACGCTGAACCATTTGGCTCCAGACAAGCTCTGTAGGGCATCCTCTATCCTCGGAGTGGTGTATTGGTCAGGTATGGTTCTCCTGTTGAGAGTCCTGTAGTCTATACAGAGCCTCAATGATCCATTCTTCTTTCGGACCACCACTATGGGAGAGGCATAGGGGCTTCTGGACTCCCGTATCACACCAGTCCTCTTGAGTTCTGCAAGTTGTTCCCTCAGATCCTCCAGATCTGCTAGCGGGACCCGCCTGACCCTCTCTCGGAAGGGCTTATCTTCCTGGAGGCGGATCCGATGGGTGGCACTCCTTGCACACCCCACGTCAAACTCATCCTTAGAGAAGATCTTCTCCCATCTATTCAACTGGGCCTTGGCTCTCTCTTTCCAAGCCCTGGACAGATTCGGGTTTTCCATGGTCAGCTTCTCCCAAACATCCCCTTCTTCACCTGTCCTCTTCACTTCTGACAGGGTAACAGGGGCCGCCGGGCTCACCTGGCCTAGCAACATTCTGGCTGGGATGTCCATGGGGTCTTTGGTAGTATTCCTAACACTCACTGGAACTCTATAATGGGCCTTCTTCAGGACCTTCAGCGGAATCACTTCCGGTATCACCTCCAGGCCTGAGGACTCACCCCTTGGGTCTGACTCCAGCATGACAAAGGGACCAGGCTGCTCCCAAGTAAGCTTCACAGTGGCCCTGAGACAGGTTACTTCACCGGGCTGCAACACTACCCCTTCTCTTCCAAGTCTCCACACCTTCCCTATCTCCTCTCCAGGGGTCTCCCGCTCTTGGACCAGCCGTTGGTAGGCTGTCTTCAGCATGGGATGGATCTTGGTAGCTGCTTGTCTTTCTTCTGTCACGAGAGGGGTCAGGAGTCTTCGGACCAGGTCCGTGTTTGTCCCTATTATAAGGGAATTCTTGTTGGCTCCAGGCGGCCTAGGACACACAACTGCCAGGGTGTCAAACACTTCGGCCTTCCCAGCCACGGATGGGTCAAAGGTCATTTGGATGGGAAGGTAGCCGTCGTAAGGGAAACTCTGGGTTCCAATTCCCCATATTTCCAGCTCCTCTATCTTCTGGATAGGCAGATGACTCAGGTGCCTGTCGTAGAAGTCCCGGTATAGTAGGGTCACTTGTGCCCCGGTATCCAGGAGGCCCCTGGTGTAGACTCCCTCCACTTGAATGGGCACTATAGGGGATGGGCCTACCAGCTTCTCTGGATATGGTCCGGCAGGAGCCGCCTTCTTCAGACCTTTTCCCTTTGGACTCTCTCTTGTCCTATTCCCTTTGGACTTGAACCTTTCTTGAGCCTGGTATGCACTGACTTCCCCCCTTTTAATGGGTGTAGGAACCCGCTGAGGCGTACTATTATGTTTCTTGGGTGGGCACCCCCTGTGGGGGGTGCCGTGCCTCTCCTGAGGGGTCTCCCCCCTTCTTCTTGGAGTATAGCTTTGTTGAGGGGTATTGCGTTTCCCCTTTGGTGTTCTATCTCTCTTTTTGTTTTTCTTCGCATTCAGCTTGGAGTTTACTGAAGATGGTGGGCACCCGGTTGACTCCTTCAACGGGGCCCTCTGGAGTTTCCCGCCGGCTTGCGGTTGTCTGGTCTCTTCTTCTTCGGACTAGAACATGTGGCTGCAATGTGGCCAACTCCCCCACAGTTGAAGCAGACTATATCTCCCCATTCTTGTAAAGGTTCGGGTGCTGAGGCAATCGGGAACAATTCCTTCCTTGGACTTTCCTTCTTCTTGGGACACTCTGTGTCTTTTGCTATCAGAGAGGTCAATATCTCTAACACCTTGGACATCTGAGTTTTTAGGGTGTCTATCTCCGCCTCTCTTTCAGGGGTCATTACTGGATTGACCAGCACCTGTGCGGGTACAACAATTGTCTTATCCTTCTGCTGGTCCTGTTGCAGCGCCTCCTCATCTCTGATAATTTTTATTAAATCAGCATAAGTCAGCAACATTCCTCCTCCCAAGGTTTTCAGGTGCAGCCAGACTGGATCGGAGCGTAGCGCTCCCTTTAAGACTTGCTTCATTCTTGCCGCATCGGCATCTTGGGGCTTCATCCCTTTCTTTAACACAATCTTGCACAGCAGCCTGTTTAGCCTTCTGACATACTCGGAAAGTTTCTCCTCCGGTTTTTGGAAAGTGTGTTCAAACTGGTAGACCGTCTCTGTCACCTTGTCTAATTGACCAAACTCTTCCTGCAGCATAGCCAGACAATCCTGCGCCGTGCACCCTGCATTCCCAAACCGGAAACTTTTCACTGCTTCTGCTGCTGCACCTTTAAGGCTTTCTAACACTCGCTGCCTCTTCTGTGCTTCAGGCACCTCCCATGCCTCCACCGCCTGTAATGCCTGTTCCACCCAAGTATCAAAATCTTCTTCCCCTGCCGGGACAGGGAGCTTCCCTGAGAATATTTTTAGTCTCCGGTAGCTAGTTTCCACATGCACCGTACTTGTCTTCTGACATTTGGCTAGCAAATCCCCTATTGCATTTATCAGTTCTGGTGATATAGCAGTGGCCGATGCAGGTGCCACCGGGGGTGTCGCCCTGTCTTCTCTTTCAGGTGTAGTTCGGGCCGCAGCCTGTGGCGATCCCGTAGGGGATGGTTCCCTTTCTACAGTTATTGCGTGCGCCAGCCTAAATGTTCTGTTGTCTGGCGTCCGCAGACACTTGTGCTTACAGGCCTCTGGCATCCCGTCCCAATATTCCACTAATGCGTATTGATATGAGATGTCTGGGTCTGTCTTCATGTCTATCACCCATGGTGTGTGATCTGGGGACACTGAACTCATCAGTTCCTCTACCGTCTCACTTGACCATTTCTCGCCATGGAGACTAATGGCTATCGACTGTTTTGGCTCTGTATTAGCGGCTTTGCACCACTCTTCTACCGCTCTTGGATCCATGGGGTCCATGCCGGCACTTCTGGCGTTCGCTTGCTGCATCAGGATCCCGGACGAGAACCCCCACGTGTAGCGATACCTCCAACTAAGGAGGCCGCAGAATTAGATTTGGGCCCTGAGTGCAGCTCCGCCAACCCCCGGCAATAGGCTCTACCCCCTTCTGGCACAGCTAGTACTAACAATCAATGATATGTCCTATGCAATAGAATAACTAAGCAAGGACACAGTAATGAATTGTAATAGGTAAAGTGTTTTACTCATTTTTCTCAATATGGATAAAGGGGTAACAGTAATCACAGTTCAAGATAATCACTCCTAAGGGCAGCGTCCTGCCACTCTAACACACTATATAGTAACACACGCTACAGGGGCGCCATACAGGCGACCGTTAACTAAGTGCCCTATGGCGCAGTAATCAAACACGCTAGAATCCCCACCAGGCCTGGTTCTAATATTTAAACTTAGTCCTTCTTTCTTCACCCTCAGGTCTGTAATGGTGGTGCACTTTAAACAGAGTATAACTTTGTAATCCAAGGGGTATGAAAATAACTTGTAGGCCACGGCAGTCTATAGGCCTATATACAGCAACAGTATCTTAGCTGGGCTTACGCCCTCTCACCCGCCGGACTACGGATCCAGTCCGGGAAACCTCCACCGGTCGTGTCACACACACTCGATCTCTCCAACGATCGGGCCCCCGATCCGACAAGGCTGTAGCTCACAAAGTCAGATGCCACCCAGGCTCGCAGAGGGGAGGGTGGAAGGCTCTTTGGTGCAGAGCAAGGCCTCAGGCTTCAGGCCTTGCACTCCGACACATCCGCACAGGAGGATCCGTCTGCGAAGTCTCGTGTCCCCCAAAGAGGCCGAGCCCGGCCTCGCCTCCTCCTTTTATAACCCCTCCCATGAGTCTCTGCGGTGGAACATCACAAGAATGGGGTTATGGGTAATGTAGTTTCTTCCCAATATAGGGGAATACCCCGCTACATACATCACTGACCTAGTCTCTAAATACCAACCTAATCGTTCTCTTCGTTCTTCTCAAGACCTCCTGCTCTCTAGCTCTCTCATCACCCGCTCCCATGCTCGTCTCCAGGACTTTTCCAGAGCCTCTCCAAGGCTATGGAACTCCTTACCCCAATCTGTCTGATTATCTCCTACTATTAGCTGTTAGAGGATCCCTGAAAATGTATTCTGTGACTATTGATACTTAACCATCAATTCCGAAAACAAATCATTCTAACATAAATATGGTAAAACAAAATAATTAACAACTCTGCTACTCCTCTCTGTCAATCCCTCCACTGGCTTCCGCTCACTTTGGATCATTTGTTATGTCATTTGGATTCATTGAAATTCGTTACTCTTGTCATTCGGAGATTTGGATACATCCGAATCTCCAAATAACAAAATTTTTGTCAGAATTTTGTTTGAAATCGCACATCTTGTATTAGATAGCAGTCCTAATCAGTGTTATTTAGCTCTAGTTAAACAGATTTATAGATCAGGTAGGCCTTTTCACTCCATAACTGTACTTCTAAAGAAAATTGTAGAGAGATTGTTCAATTCAATTGTAGTATATGTGGCCAGCTTAAGTGCTTAGTTGCTAGAGTTTGAACTTTTGCACTTTTGTTAGCTGAAAAGGCCTATATTGTATTCTGTGACTATCGATACTTAACCATCAACGTCTGCCACCTGCTGGACACTTCGAAAACTAGCTGAGTCTTCTGTACTGCAGCATGTGTATCACCCTTACAGAATATTGGGTATTTTGTATGCTTATCCTTTTTTAAATACTGTTCTGCTTTTCTATACTATCATTAGTATATCAATCTAATATTTCACCTGTAATTTTTTTTTTTTTATTTGTCGTTGTTTGTATCAAGTGATTTAAAATGAAAAAGAACTAAATGCAAGCAAGCCTTTTTGTTTTACATTATCAGCCCTCTCCTACAGCAAAGGGATTAATTATAACATCCCTATTATAAACCCATTAACATTTTGCTGGTGTTTATTTTAACCAGAAGCAAAAAGATAATACAACCCCCCACCCCCAGCCACACATGTTCTTGTCTGTTGAATAAAAAGAACGTGATTTTTCCCCCCTTTTTTTTTGCGATGCCCAAGAGGCGCTAATATGCAGTATAATTATATGTGCGTTGCTTCTAGTACTGAATTTTGAGAAGCCGAAAACGCAGCCGTGGCAATGAACATCAAAAAGTAATTAAATGGTATGAAGAATAGGACACATGGAATACTACAAATTGCTTTTGTTTACCTCTTTATAAACTAGCCAGACTCTGTATTAAGTTGGTATTAATATTTCATTTATTATAAATATTATAAAAGTGAGATAGATGGTTAATTAATGTGCCTTTATAAGAAATCTGTATTTGGGGAAATATGTAGGCTGTCATTTCTGACTACCTTCTGGAAATGCTAATTGCATGGCTGTCTCTGGTTTCATTCTTCTGAACGATTGACCTGATATGGTAGTGTGGCAACCTGGCACATCAAATAGTGAATCCAGGGGAACATGGGGCAGAAATCTGGGCACAGAAAGGCACAAGAGAGATAGTCCAGGGTCACAGGGGCAGCAATCTGGGTACGGCACGGATAGTCCAGAGTCACAGGGAAGCGAATCAGGCACAGCAGGGATAGTCCAAGGTGACAAGAGCAGCTATCTGGGCACAGCAAGGTACAACAAAGATAGTCCAGGTTCAAAGGGGACGTGCAGACACAGCAAGAGACCATAACAACAAGCTCTATCCACTTCTGGCCAGGGAGAGTCCATTGTCTCTGGTGGGCACTGTCATAGTGTGGGAAGAGCAGGTGCGCAGTTCCCACTGAGACTCCATGGCAGGGAGGAGGAAACCCACAGCAGAAGATCAGTCTGTCCGGTACCCCACTTGTAGGTGGTGTGGCGTGGTGGGATATATGTGTGAGGCCCAAAGAACAGGATGGAGGCTGGATGGTTGCTGTTCATCTCAAGGTACAAAAAGGGGGGACACAGAGCTGACACCTCTGTAGCACCCTCCTGCCAGGTTGCGAGGGTCTTGTTTTGGACAGGCCAATTTAGTGTTGCTCTCCTGTAACTAACAGAGATGTGTGTGTGATTCTTATAGGTTGCTTTGTGCACTACAAACTGCTAGTCTGGCTGCTTCCCCCTCTTCTCTGGAGCTTTCCAGAACATAGTGAGTGGGCAGGCTGGATGGGCAATTGGAATATTTTTGCAGCCCCTGGAGAGGTGTGTCCAGTTTGTGGTTGGGGAGTGTATAAATAGTCTGGAGTCCAGAGTCCAGGGTTCTTGTCGAGGAGGTGAAGTTCTCAGCCAGGAAGGGCTGCCTGCCTTCCTGGCTGCATTGCTGGAGGCCTGCCATGTTTCTCAGATCCCAGCTGTTGCTGAGAGGGTCTGCTCAGCCACCAACTTTTGGGGGACCAAGAGAGGTACCATACTGAAGACTTGCCCTGGAAGTACCCAAGGAGGGCCTGTCTGCTAGAATCAGAGTGGATTCTATACCAGAAGGACACTGTGAGTACGGGCCCAGAGGGGAAGAAGATTTCATTGACTATTCGTTTTGACACCCCTGCTGCTACACGCACTTTGGGGCTTGCCTGGCCTGGGTCATTGATACTGGTGCCCCAGTGCTGCCCACTTAATTTCCCACTGCTTAAAGCACTGTTCGGCAGAGTTACTAGAAGGGAGAGTGTCCTTAGTTGTTCCAGTTAGCAATGTGGCGTATCCTGCAGCTCCCCAAACCCTATCCCTGTTGCCACAGCACTAAATACTAGCAAAAAGTCAACCCTTATGGACTTGTTTCCTGAGTCAGTGTGTAAAGATGCTGCACTAGCGGGAATCTAACCTGAGACTTTTTAAATAAAAAGTGCCTTTCTTTAGTAGAGTAGGAGAAAGGAAAAACCCCTATCAGATGTTTCATTTCTGTCTGTGTCTCCCTGTTGTAGCTTTTCCCTCACTTCCTATTTTGAAAAACTAATGGCAGCAGGAAAAAAGGTCAGGCAAAATCTTTCTAAGCGCCGGTTTACACCATAATGTGGTGTGGGAAAGGCATTAACCATGCATGATTCCCGCACCCCTAATTAGAGGGATTTGCAAGTGATGTTTTGCAGTTATCATCAGCTTATCAACAGACACTACCCTCACACTACCAAGTAAATTATTAAAGTGGAACTAAACTCTCCTATCCTTTTCAGCCAAGGAAGCTGCCATCTTGGCCTCTGTTTGGTCTTCAACTGACATGATCAGTTATGACTCCAGCCCATAGGTGTGCGCAGTCTATTGCATTAAGGTGTGCACCCCAAAGCTCAAACACACACTACTGATCACCCATGATGTTCTTTCAGAAAGGGAAGGGGATGGTCAATTACATATTTACCTTCCTCCACTCATCCTTAAATATCCTTGCAGCAATAGCTGACAGGAAAGGAGGGAAGCTGGTAGCACTGCAAGGGGGATGGAGGGAGCCAGGAAAGTAGGGGGAATCTGTGCTGTAAAGGGTGATTAGGGTGTGCCTGGGCACACCTGGCACACCCTGTGTGCACGCCTATGCTCTAGCCATTTGATGGTTTGACAGTTTGGTTGAGAGCACAACCAATGTGACAGTTAGCATTCCCAGCATGCCAGTAATATAACCGTTTTTTTTCAAACTGTTAAATTAATGGGTTTAGTCCTACTTTAATACAATGACAGTTCATGTATGCTTGGAACAGTTGCCAGTTCCAAGCCTTGGGTTAGGGTGTATTTTGCAGGGCATACATGGTTCGATATCTGACCTAATTATTTTTTTTTAAATCAGAAATTTCATGCATTTTGTGATCCGATGGTGCCATCATTGATTTCCCAATTCGACCAACCAAGCCTTCAATTTCACCTCATGTTGCCACAGAAAATAATTTTCGTGGCCAGGAATCTACTTTTATTTCCGGGAATTTCCTTTCCTTGTGCTCATGCGCATTTCTTTTTCGATTATATTTCTCACACGATTCTCCCATCATTGATTAGAAAATCGTTTGTTTTTCAAAAAATTCCCAACATGCCGATCACTCAAACTCGATGGCCACACGAAAGTCAGACTTTGCTGTGGTCCACTAATGGTGCGAAATTCGAACGAAAGTTCTTTCAGAATTCAAACCATGTTTTGACGCATTTCACAGGCTTTCCTACCTGCTTCATCGAAAATCTGTGGAACCTCTTTGGAACATCTCTACAGCATCAAAATGTTAAGAGATTAATCCTGGTAGATAGTTTAAATCAGCTCTGAACTGCAGTAATTGATTTTAGAGGATGGGATTGTGCATATGTGAGGTGTGAAGACAATGTTATCTGTTTGTGGTAAAGGCAGAGGTAATTTCTGGAATTTCATGTAAACTTAAATATCCAATTTTGATGAATGAAAGTATGACTAAAGGCAAAACTATTTTTTTTGTTTGTTTTGGATAGAGTGAATAGGGGAGATTCTCTCTATCTAAATGTATTAGCAGGAAAATCTTCCAATGTGGACACTAGTTCTGGTGACCTGGGGTCCCCAAGAGTTCTCTTAATTTGCATGGATTTCCTCTCACTTCCTGTTTGGCAATGGGACAGGAAGTGAAGATAAATCTCCCCAATGGGACACAGATGGCAAAAAAATAAATACAAATCTGATAGGGGTTATACCCAACCCTTAATCTATCCAAAATGAAGAAAACAATTTTGCCTATTAGTTCTACATTAGTAACTAAATGAATGTTCAGTTGTTGGGTTTCTTCGCCATTTGTATTTCTTGAAGTTGCTTACAGTAAGAAAATGAATCTTTCTCCATATATTCATCAGAGATAAATGCCTGACTAGCTATTCACAATGTGACATAGAACATCAACAAGTGATACGGCACCCAAGGGAGGGGAGTTGCCCAGGCGCCATGGCCTGATAGGAAGATAATCGGTACCTCTGCAATGGAAGTACCCTTGCCAACCCAATATTTGCTGCCAGCGATTCCTCTGTAGCACATAAAATCAGATCAGACTGCGAGCTGGTACAGGGCAGAGCGTCACATTGCCAGTAAAGCTGTCTCTAGAGAACAGCATACAGCCAGTGTCACCGACAGAAATGTAATCACTTTACACAGCACTCAGAAAGTAATGGCCAATCCTGCAATTCCTGCACTGCTTTACGGTGGCTGGAATTGAATTGTAGGTGATGATATCCTGAAGAATAGAGATATAATATTAAAATATAAAGCCGCTGCTCATATAATTTAACAGTCCGAGGAAACATATTAATGCCTTAGTTTGGGCTTTCCTGGTCATAAAAGTATTCACAAGTACTTTCTCCATTCAAAATAATGAAATGTGCTGATCATATTCATTGAAGAGCAAGTCTTCCGAAGTCACCGTATGGCTTCCATGTTGTTTTATTCGTTTACCCTTTAAAGTTGATGAGCAATAGTGGGTTGTTTATTGGATAATTTATATTCTATACTGCTCTATAATGCACTACTGCATATGTTTCTGTGTGAAATGGAATTGCTGTATTATGTAAGGCGGCATACTTTCCCTTCCATGTAATGCATTTTTGCTCACACAATAAAATATCAATGCACTGCTAGCTACAGATCATACTAACGCACTGCCATTGATTCAGAAAGACTTCAGCAAATGGAAAGCAAGTGTGTTGGTCATCATAAAAACCAATACTGTGTTTTCTTCATTTTCCAGCCTTCGGTAGAAAGTGAGATCTGAAATCTGATTGGCTGTGACAAATATCATCTTCAGTTTTCATTCATTCAGTTCTGTATTGTACATCTGCTATAAACTTAGTAAGGTGGTTCAGTGGTTATCATGCCTAATAGGATCTTCTATGCAGGGCTATATAGGCATATAATTTGTATGCTGTCCCCTGTAGCTGTAAATCTTCTCAAGGTGCTATTATGCTGTCTGTTACCCCTAAAGCATACAATTACATCAGTGTTCTCAGTCCCCCTGCACTTCACATTACAGTCCTCAGCCCCCCTTCACATTCTTGTATGCGGCCCCCTTTTATATCACCCCCTACTTCAAATTGCAGTTCCCAGCCCCCTTCATATCCCCCTCCTTCACATTGCAGTCCCCAGCCCCCCATCACATAACTGTCCTCACCTCCTTTATAGTACCCCCCTTCACATAACTCTCCTCACCCCCTTTATAGCACCCCCTTCACATAACTGGCCTCACCCCCTTTATAGCACCCCCCTTTACATAACTGTCCTCACCCCCTTTATAGCACCCCCTTCACATTCCTGTCCTCATGCTCTTTATAGCACCCCCTTCACATAACTGTTCTCACCCCCTTTATAGCACCCTCCTTCACAAAACTGTCGTCACCCCCTTTATAGCACCCCCTTCACATTCCTGTCCTCACCCCCTTTATAGCACCCCCTTCACATTCCTCTCCTCACCCCCTTTATCGCACCCCCCTTCACACCGCTATCCCCAGCCCCCCTTCACATTCCTGTCCTCACCCCCTTTATAGCATCCCCTTCACACTGCAATCCCCAGCTCCCCTTCACATTCCTGTCCTCACCCCCTTTATAGCACCCCTCTTCACATAACTGTCCTCACCCCCTTTATAGCACCCCCTTGACATTCCTGTCCTTATCCTCTTTATAGCACCCCCTTCACGTAACTGTCCTCATACCCTTCATAGCACCCCCTTCACATTCCTATCCTCACCCCCTTTATAGCACCCCCTTCACATTCCTATCCCCATCCCCATTGTAGAACCCCATCCCCCTTCATATTACTTCCTTCACATTCCTGCCCTGCCTCCCTATTATATCTCCCCTCCTCCTTCATATTACAATTTCTAAACCTTTCCCCTTCCCCCCACCGTCCTTGATAACAGTAACAGTGCCCTCTTCCCTATCTTACCTTACACAGGGCACAGCAGCTGACATTGGAGGCACAGCATAGTAGGAGGCACAGCAGCTGACATCGGAAGAGCAGCAAAGGGATGGACAGAGGGCGGGACCTGCCCCAGGTAACTGATAGGTTGCTAGAGCTGCCCTGCATTCTAACAACCAATCAGTTAACTGGGCCAGCCCCTGCCCTCCGTGCATCGCTGTACTGCTCTTCCGATGTCAGCACTGTGAAGATAACAAGTCCAGCAGGCATCGGCGGCTGAAGACAAAATAGCAGATCCTAAATGGTGTGACCACGGCAGAGCATTGATGCGGTCCAGACTTGGCCCGCGGTCTGCCATTTAGTGATGCCTGTTTTAAACCATTAAATCAATGGGTTTAGCTCCATTTTAATGAGGTTCTTTACTCTGAACACAATTAAAAGTCAGCAACTACAAATACTCTAGCTACTGACGTTTAAAAAAAGGACACTTACCTGTTCAAGGATCCAGCGCCGTCCTTACCCAGGCCAGTTCTTCATCGGTCTTCAGGTCCCTGGCCCTGGCATGTTTAGTGTGGGAAGCGAGTTGTAACACCTTGTGGATTCACAGCCGGCTTCCTCCTGTGTATGCGTGAGCCACTTTGCGTGAATGGTCTGCAGCCTGCTGGGACCTGTGACGTAATGAAGAAAAGATGATCCGCACTCCGGTCGTTGCTCCTAAAAATTTGTAGTGTTTATTAACAAGCCACAGTGGACAAACGAAAATTGGAATGGTTGACGCGTTTCAGCCTATAAAGCCTTAGTCATAACCACATTACAGACATGAAACTTTGAAATAAATAGTAGCTCTAAGAGCCGGTTCACACAGGGGCGACTTGGGATCCGACTTCAAGTTGCCCCAAGTCGCGCGACATGAGAAAATCAATGGAAGTGAATGAGAGCCGTCTTAATGTACACTACTGAAGTCGCTCTGACTTCAGAAAAGGTTCCTGTACTACTTCAAGGCGACTTCTAGGCAACTTGTACCCATTGATTTCAATGGAAGTTGCCTCCAAAGTCGGATCACTGTCTTAACTGAAGCAACTTTCCAGGAAGAGAAAATTGTTTTCTCAGGCAAACCCCTCCCTCCCACAGAGCTGATTATTCTTTGATTAGCCACTGGAAAAGTCCCCTGTCCTGGAGGCGACTTCAAGTCGCTCCAAGTCGCACTGTGGTTCATGCTCAAGTCATGTCCAAGTCGCCTCGCAAAGTCACACACAAAGTCGTGTTGCCCCTGTGTGAACCGACTCTTAAGATCACTGGCTCCACCCATTAATTGTCTAAATTAACTGCAGGCAATTATACAAGGAAGGAAATCAGCTGCAATGCATATAGGGTGATCCATGTGTATGCCACTATTTTTTTACACACCTTGTAGTGATAATATGTACATGTGTGCACACAGTCGTGCATGCATCCATACACATATACATGATTAAAACACACCATGAAATACAAAAAACATGAAATACAAAAGATAAAAATGATAATCCAGGTATGTGAAAAAGAGACACCAGAAGAGGGAAAGAAAGAAAGAGAGAGAGGGGAGGCTATGGGAAGAGGCATTCTTAAAGTGGATGTAAACCCACTCTCATCCTTTCTAAACTACTGCCATAGTGCTGATCTATAAGGATATAGATGCCTCCTGCATGTATCCTTACCTGTCAAATGTCTCCCCTCTGTCTGTTATAAGAACTGAAAAACTGCAGATTCTGTGGGTGGATCTGTTGTCTGGAGCTTGGTGCATGTCAACATGCATTTTCTCATGTGTATTCCTTACACTGAACTTCTGCTATGATCACTAACATCCAGTCAAAATCCAGAAAAGTAACCACATGACTTCAGAAAAGCAGTGGGGGTGGGAATTAAAAAATAATGCCTGTCTCAGGCCTAGTGCATGAGATATGTAAATAACCTGTCATTCACAACAAGGGGGCGGAACGGACAAAAGTTCTCCTGTTTGTCCGTTTATCTTACTGAAAAAAGAAAAGAGGATTGCTCAGAGCTGGATTAACTCTTTGTGGCAAGACTGGGCACAGATGATAGGAAATCTTATACACTACATTGTGACAGCAAAAAAATAAATAAAAAATTGGGGTTTACATCCACTTTAATGTAGGGGCACCTCAGGTGTGACATGTCCCACAAGGCTGCAGGCAAGTGGCAAATTTTTGGTGGAACCGCTGAAGCGATCCGACCTGAAGTGGAGTAGGTACCTACCAAAGTTAGATGCCCGCTCCCCTCTCCCAAAAAAAAGTTTAAAAAAAAGAGGGGGGTATAAAGCAGATGGGAAGGGTGAAGTTCCGCTTTAACTTTGGTCCTCCTAACCACCTTGCCTTGAATTGTATTGTAACTGTATCATCTCACTTTATTTTGTAAAGCACTGTGCAAACTGTGCTGCTATCTTAATCCTGTGTAAAAAATAAAAATAAAATAACTTTCAGGTAATGCATTGTCACAGAAGCTTGATACATCATTGCTGATAACATAAGACATCCTTGGTTGTAATGCATTACCGGCCATGCGGTTCAGCATGTTCTCACAGTCAAGTAATGCATTGCTGCTCATGCAATAGTCTGTAGTGCAATACCTGATAAGTCACAAAATATGCTGCTTGTACAGTATGTTGAGAGCCCCCTGGTGTCACAATTTGCTCAGGACAACCGCAGCTTTTGTCATTGTAAATAATCCATTGTCATGTTTATGTTCCCAGATATCTGATGTACTAACAGGATTTCTGGCAGCAATGGTAAAGCTGTAATTCTGTTTTTGTTTTCCAACTGGAGGAGTTTTTGACCTTTATGTAGAAAACGGGAGTGTGATTACTTGGGGACTTATTAGGACGCTCCCTCGGACTGCCGCTAGCTAGCTGTTTATAGTGTCTTCACAGCTGTTCTGAGCAGTCTGGACAACCCAAGGCTCCCATCTAAAAGGGAATATGACCGTATTGTCTTAAGCTGCAGAACAACGTAGACCTTAGCAAGTCTATTTTTTATTTTAATTGCTATAATCTGGCAAAAAGAAAAAAAATCTATAATAACTGTCACATTTAGATTGTAAGCTCTAACGAGCAGGGCCTACTGATTTCTCCTGTATTGAATTGTATTGTAACTGTACTGTCTGTCCTCATGTTATAAAGCGCTGCGCAAACTGTTGGCGCTATATAAATCCTGTATAATAATTTAGGTTTATATTTGCCGCTTATATTGTTGAGCTGGCCTCCGACACAACATAGTTAGGGTATTGGAGCATGGTGGTGTCTGTCAGCAGGCTAAGGTGTACGGCAGGGGTGTCCAACCTTTTGATGTTCCTGGACCACATTAGAAGAAGAGGAATTGTTTTGGGCCATACATAAAATACACTAAGAATAAGGAGAGCTGATGAGCAGGAAAATTCGGGCACATCACAAGTTCACTGATATAGATAATTTACCTATCTGAGTAACAAAATTAATTTTTTTTGTAATATTTTTTATTATAAAAGTAAAAAAGGACAACATAAAACTAGTGCGATATTTGACACTGTTTTTGGTAAACGAACGCATCAGTATCTGGTTCATTGGATGTAGTAGCAATTCCAAATGAATTCTCAAGGTGCTCATAAGATATTTTGGTTCTAATTTTGCCCTTTGTGTGCTTCATCCTTGAAAATAGTTGCTCACAAATACAAATGCTGCTAAAAACTGATGGCATGAATAAGGCGTGATTGTGAAGAGTGGGATATTTTTCTTTGGAAGATGAAACTTCTAAAAGTCCAGTAAAGAGACACTGTAATTTTTTTATTCAGCTGCCTATGTTTTCTAAGTGTAAGTTTTAAAAAAAATTAAAAAAAGTAAAAAAAAAAAGTAAAAAAAAGGTTTAAAAAAAAATCATTTTTTTTTACAATTTTGTGTTGGGTCGCATTCATAGCCATCTTGGGCCACATGTTGGATACCCCTGGTGTATAGTTTAGTAATGATAACATGTGGACTGTTGAAGCTTTTTATTTTTTAGTAATGCTGCCAATGTCGAGGTGAGGTGCTGTTGTGATGTTGTCTTGCTGAAATGTAGTATTACAGGCAGATGTATGTACAATCTAGCTGATTGTAAATGGTTGGTGTCATTACTTTTGTACAATGTCATGTCGAGTCACTTAACTACAGTACTTCAAAATATCCCCTAGTGTGTCTTCCCTGGTCTAATAATTCTTCCAGGGAATATATTGCCTTGATTTATTATTAAATCCTACTTTAATTAGCTTCACTGATGCTCTTTTGGTTCTGTTTTTTAATTCAACCCTTAATATATTTACAGACATCGATCAGCAGCTATTGTTGTCCTTGTGTGCAGCCAGATCCACTGGACACTGCTCTGTAATGAGCCATAGCACTGTACTCCACAGGCCTCTTTCATAATCTAGAAGATGGCTGGACTTGTGTCGTGGGGTATTATACAGACAGAATCATTTATAGGAAACAATATATGGGTTTGGTGATTCCGTCCTGGATGAGATTACAGTGACCAGTATGACTGTGACTGCCACCTGGTTGCATTAGGTTGCGGTGTCTGCACTATGAGTAGCACATAGCCAGTGTCTGGGTTGCCTGTGTGTTCAATATACGACCACAATCTTCCCATAATAAAAATTTGCATAACGTTGATGAAGACTGAAATAGCTGCTAGCGGTTTGCGAATGCTAGGAACACAGCGCATAACGATATCTCCATTGTGTGTGCTTTTTGGGATGAGCAAATTCAATTGTTAACATTCAACAGTAATTCTATATATTCTTCTACCTTCACATATTAGTATGGTGAGTGATAGAGTTGCGTGTTGTTTGATATTGGAAATGTAAAAAAAAAAAAAAAAAAAAAAAGAAATTGGAAATGTGTTTGTGAAAACATGGAAACATTTATTACCCAAACATTCTTCAGACTACTTTAGTGCATTTAGGGCCTAGTCACATCAGCAGGCACGTATTATGCTTTGTATAATGCTCAGTGCTGTGTGGCAGTGCATCAGTGGTCCCTAACCTTTTTGGCATTTTTCCAAGGCCCGGTAGGAGGGGAGGAGGATTCGCGATGTGTGGGTCGGTTCACACTGCTGCAGTGCGGGAACCCTGCGAATCCACTGCGGCTTCCCGCATCGCAGGTTTTCTGGCGGTAGTTCACATTGCCCTATGCGAACTGCTGGGAGTGTCAGTTAAAAGTTACCGACACCCCCAAATCAGTTCGTATATCGCAGTGCGATCTGCAAACTCTGACAGGAATCGGATCGCATGGGTGTGATCCGATTCTGCTGCGGACAAAAAAAAAGGGTCCTGTGCGAGTTTGATGCAAATTTAGTCATACGATTTGTATGGCTGAAATCGCACAGAGATCGCAGTATAAAAAAATTATTGCATGTCCCAGTATAAAAAAATCATTAAATGTCCCAGTATAAAAAAATATACAAGTCCCTCTGCAGTGCCCACTGTACTGTACAGTCTCAGCTCGGGAAAGTGAGGGGGAGCCATTAGAGATTTGGAATGCATTGAGCCGGTACATAGCGAGGGTGGGTGGAGAGATGACGTCATTCTCTCTCTCTCTTATTGGCCGGCCGCGCCTCTGTGTAGCGTAGCCTTGCAGTGCCGTATGTTAGGGCGGGACAGCGGCGCGGCTCTGCGTAGCACATGGTGTCATCTCTCTGCTCGGGCAGCTGCATCGCTGACAGTCTCCTTCGTGGCTCGGCTATAGCGGCGGTAAGGCCCGGACAGTGTCATTCGCGTTGCGGCCCGGCTAGAGAGGTGGTACGGCCCGGCTTTGGGCCGCGGATCGGGGGTTGATGACCTCTGCGATACATTGTTTACCTTATTTTTCTTTATTCAAATTTCTAAAATGCAATTTTATTCATTTCTTTGCACTGCCGTGTGTTGCAATGGGGTATATTGAGTCACAACACGCTGTGCTACATAAAAATGCACCACATTGGCGTGAACTGAACTAACAGAAATCTATGCCATGGCATAGCTACCCAACACAGCTCAACAGCTGTGGTGTGAATGGGCCTTTTATTACCTTATTATAGTTACAGCCCTTGAAGATTTATTCCCATGTTATAGTACAGTAATGTACATAATGCAAACAGATTCCACAGAGCTGTGAAAAGTACAATGAAACATTCATGTTAACTCCAGCCCCCAAGAAGCTTGATCTAATGTCATTACAACAGTCTTCCAATAAAAGGCATACACAAATGCACATTTTTAGGTTGCAGTCAATGAACTTACCACCATGATTCTGATCTGCAGACTGTAGAGCTGGCCATAGATGGATAGAAAATCGGCTGGTTCAGCAAGTACTGGCCAAATTTCAATCCATCTATGGCCATTTCCACTCAAGGGAAGTCAGCCTAATCATCGGCTTCTCTTGAATGGGACTGTTAGAAATTTTTCATTTGATACGTGCATGCAGCCAATCGGCTGCAGTGCTGATCAGTGTATTCTGACAAGAGAGGAGTCCCTGCTGTCAGAATACAATAGTACAGTAGGCAGGATTCCTCCACCCACCTCATATTCTCCATTCTTTTTTTGATCAGCCCACTGATCCATCTATAGCCAGCCTAAGGGGAGGAACCCACAAGAAAACAAAACCTTTGCATACAGAATATTTGAATCATTTGACTTTGGGTGGAGATATTTCAGCATTTCCAAAATAATTTTTGCTCCTTATATGTATGTTATTTTTAGTGTAACAATATTATCATTGCCACTATCACTAGATTAGTGGTTACCACAGGACTTTTCTGCAAACTTTCCCAAAACTTTTTGCAACATCACGTGGTTTTTCTGCCCTTTTCTGCTCTTTACCGCCACCCTTTGGTCAACTTCTGCTATTGTTGGTTGATTTTAACATTAGTTGTTTTGTCCATTGGACAAAAGTCCGATGGTTTTCTGTACACACGGTCGGACTTTGCTCCATCGGACTTTTGTTGGCCAAAAGTTTGTCCGTTTGCAGACCCAACTTTTGTCCGATGAAAACACAAAAAAAAAAAGTTTGTCCTATGGAGCGTACACACGGTCGGATTGTTGGTCCAACTTGCTCAAAATGAAGTTTGTTGGCCAAAAGTCCGACCGTGTGTACGGGGCTTTAGGTTCAGGGGTTAGTTTCAATTATAAGTTAGAGCTATTAGGTTTTGGGTGGGGTCAACAGGTGTCAAAATAACACAGGAGTTTAAATTGTTTGTAGGTGCCAAAGTTTTTGACTCTGAAGATCCTAAAACATTTTTTTTTTAAAACAGAAGCTAACATAATTCTAGTTCCAATATTATAGAATATTAACATATTATACAGCACTTTAGAGAGTACATCAGTCCATTTATAACCACTTGGAACCTGTCCTGCAGTCATTTTGTAGATGATAATGATGATGAACTGGCCAATTAGTATGTTGTTTTTCAGCAGAACAAGCTCTCTTGCAAATGTATCAGTTAAGAGTGTTGAGACAAACTATTTACCACTGACAGGGGTGCTTACAATGACCAGCTTTTATTTATTCATGTAAAACTTTTATCCCAAAAAACTGTTGCTGGAATAGCTGCAGTGTGAGTTGGAGTTTGGTTTAAATTTGTTTAGTGTATTTAAATCTGCTAGTACATCCAACACTCCCTTCCCCCCAGACTGACAATGCTGCTGCCCAAAGGTGCCCCTTGTGCTCATTCATCCAGAGTAGAGGCGCTCTAATACAGGCGTTGTGTTACTGGCAAGATCACTGAGTGAAAACAGAGGGGAAAAGCCTAATAATATAAAAATAAATCCAGCCACCACATCTAATGATTGGTAAGCTGCAATATAATAAATTTAAAGTGCCAGCTTAAAGTGATTGTAAAGTCTTGTTTTTTTTTCCTATAAAAATAACAAACATGTTATACTTTCCTGTTCTGATGCAGTGGATTTGCACAGAGCAGCCTGGATCCTCCTCTTCTTGGGTCCCTCTTCTGTGATCCTGGCCCCTCCCTCCTGTTGAGTGCCCCCACAGCAAGCAGCTTGCTATGGGGGCACCCGAGCCGAGTCACAGCTCCCTGTGTGTCCATTTAAACACAGAGCCCAAGTTTGGCCCTGCCCCTCTCTCTCCCGATTGGCTAACTGACTTTGATTGACAGCAGCGGGAGTCAATGGCACTGCTGCTGTGTCTCGGCCAATCAGGAGGAAAGTCCCAGATGGTTGAGGCACTCGTGGACATCGCTGGAGAGAGATGGGGCTCAGGTAAGTATTAGGGGGTGCTGGGACAGCTTCTGCACATAGAATGCATTAAGATAAAAAACCTTCCGACTTTGTAACCCCTTTAAAAACGACTGCTTTAATAAAATATATCTCCCAATATTATATTTACACCAGAAAAGAGCATTTCCAAAGTTCTTTGTACATGACAATCTGCTCATTTTGACATTAGGGACTAGGAAGTTTGCTCATCTCCTAACAGTCCCACATTTGGAAGGACTACCCCTGTTTTGAAACAAAATCTTAATGTTCCTCTTTACTCCTCACTTGTCCCTCTTCTTTTTTTGATGTATAGAAAATCTAAACATGAACTGTTTTAACTACCAAAAGCATGATATTTCAGTAAAACTTTAAAGCTGAACTGACCAAAAACTATTTTTGGGCATATAAGCTTTAAAAATAAATGTGCGCTAATGAACTGTGTGCAATGTGCAGCCTGCTATGTTATCTAACTCTTATGCCGCGTACACACGACCGTTTTTCATGACGAGAAAAATGCCATTTTCTTAATTTGGTCATTAAAAACGATCGTGTGTGGGCTCCAGAGCATTTTTCACGACGTGAAAAATGGGCATTAAAAATTTGGAACATGCTCTAATTTTTCTCGTAATTTTTCACGTCGTAGTTTTTCTCGTCATGAAAAACGCCCATGTGTAGGCTTTAACGACGTGAAAAAAACGTGCATGCTCAAAAGCAAGTTATGAGACGGGAGCGCTCGTTCTGGTAAAACTAGCGTTCGTAATGGAGATAGCACATTCGTCACGCTGTAACGGACTGAAGAGCATGAGGCTGAAAAGCATTAATCATCTCTCACCAAACTTTACTAACACGAGATCAGCAAAAGCAGCCCAAAGGGTGGCGCCATCCGAATGGAACTTCCCCTTTATAGTGCCGTCGTACGTGTTGTACGTCACTGCGCTTTGCTCAAGCATTTTTTTCCACGATAGTGTGTAGGCAAGGCAGGCTTGAGAAGAATTGCGTTGAGAAAAACTTTGTTTTTTTCAATGACATTAAAAACGGTTGTGTGTACGCGGCATTACTTTCATTTGCTCCATACAGTGGGGTCAGTTCTGAATTCCCGGCACTGAAGCTTAGAGTCCTGGCTGGAGTACAGGGATCACAAGGGGTGGCTTGCCCTGCAGCTTATCTATTCATAATTCCAAGGCGTTCTATGATTGGAAGAGGTGAGATTGAACTGTTCATCCACTCCTCCTCTAATCACAGAATGCCTTGCATTCACTTAAAGGAGAAGTATTGGAATCCTGTTTTTTGCAGCTTAATACTTACCTAGGTGGATGCAGCATCGGTCCGGTGCTACATCTGTCCCCCGGCGCCTCTTCACTGAGAACCGAGCGATCGAACACCGCCGATGGCTCGGTTCTCTCACCTCCCCGAGTAGAGAGCTGCTGACTGTCAATCAGAAGCTCTCCTGCTTTGCTCTGCTGAGAGTAGGGTTGCCACCTCATCCCTTTGAACCCGAACACATATGAATTACACAGGTTCTGAGGCTAATTTAATGCAGGTGAGGTACCAAGTGAGTTTAATTACCACCTTAAACAGCCACAGAACCTGTGTAATTAATACGTTCGGGTTTAAAGGGATGAGTTGGCAACTCTAGCTGAGAGGCTAAGACTGCCATCAGTCCAGGCTCCTGGCGGATCCAGACTTTAAAAGTCGGGATGACGCGGTGCCTGGACTTTTCTTCATGACGCCAGCGGAGAGCGGACTTCAGACCGTTCTCTGCTGAAAACAGGTCACAGGAGTGCAAAACGAATTGCACTCATGTGACCCATAGGAGAAACCCAGCCAAACAAGCTTGGGCTGGACTTCTCTTTTAAAAGAATGTAAGATATTTTCAGAATGGATGAGCTGCAGAATGAGCGACCTGCTGTGATCAGTGTACTCCAGGCGGAACTGTTTGGTACGAAGGGTATAAAAGTGAAAAATATTACATGACACTACACATTGCACCCACTTCATTAGTGTTCATTTATTTCTACAGTGCAAATGGCCAACAAAAATGTTTTTGTTTTTGCACAGACTTCAGCTTTAATTTAACCTCTAAATGATGCAATTGTTATTTTGAAAAGCCAGTAGAAAAGAAGAGATTGGGGGAAAAATGCACTTATGGATTTCAGGTATCATTTTTGCCAATGATAGATAGATATAGAGAGATAGAGAGATAGATAGATAGATAGATAAATATATAGATAGATAGATAGATAGATAGATAGATAGATAGATAGATAGATAGATAGATAGATAGATAGATAGATAGATACAGTCATGCTCGAAATTGTTGGCACCCCAGAAATTTTTCCAGAAAATCAAGTATTTCTCACAGAAAAGTATTGCAGTAACACATGTTTTCCTATACACATGTTTATTCCCTTTGTGTGTATTGGAACAAAACAAAAAAAGGGAGGAAAAAAAGAAAATTGGACATAATGTCACACATTATGACGTTTTGAAGTTTTGTGTGACACTATGTCCAATTTGCTTTTTTCCTCCCTTTTTTTGATTTGTTCCAATACACACAAAGGGAATAAACCTGTGTATAGGAAAACATGTTACTGCAATACTTTTCTGTGAGAAATACTTTTCTGGAAAAATTTCTGGGGTGCCAACAATTTTGAGCATGACTGTAGATATAGAGATATATAGATCTATCTCTCTCTCTCTCTATATATATATATATATATCTATATATATCTATATATATATCTATATATCTATATATCTATATATATATATATAGATAGATATATATATAGATATATATATATATCTATGTAGTTATATATATCTATATAAATATAGATATATATATCTATATAAATATATATATATATATCTATATAGATATATATAGCTATATATATATCTATAGCTATATAGATATATATATCTATAGCTATATAGATATATAGATCTATATCTAGATCTATATATCTATATAGATATATATGTATATAATTTGTGTTTAAAGTTATCCCTCATTCTCATCACAGAAAGTTGGGTGTTATGAAGATTGCATTCCATATACTTCCAACCTAATCCATAGCTTGGGTATTCCAGACCTTGGGTATACACAGTGCTTGGGTATTCCAAATATTTTCTTTCCAGCTTCCGACATGCTCAGTGTTTAAGGCATATTTTAGTATAAGCACATTTATATTCATCTTACATAAACATAAAATTAACATATTGTTATAAAAAGTTAATGCGTAGATGCAACATTTTGTAAAATGACTACAAAGCCAGCGTGCCTGTAACCTAAGATGAAGAATGCAGTGAGTGGAGACCTAACACGGATCGCCATCTTGTGGTAGAAAAATGACTAGTGTCAGTTTTAAAGTGGCAGACTGAAGCCTGGAATAACAGAAGGCGTAATGTAATGTGGTTACCATACCAACCATTCAGCTTTCCCTAATTTCAATTGTGTCCTCTTTCACATATTCTGAATTTCTGCATGTAGAAAAAGACATATCAAGTTGAGGTACGTGTATGGTGAGAAATCCAGGAAAGGTCCAGAATAGTTTAAATAGACTATTTCTTAAAGGGAAAGACAGATTGTGTTGACCGCTGTCTAATGAAGTGCAATTAATCACAGTTTTTTTTTTTGCATATTATCTATTTAAAACTCATATTTTTAAAGAGAGAATTCAAATGTTAATATACATTTTTTTTTCTGCCACTCCAACCAACCATTTGCCAATGCTTTGAGTCCCATAAATAATAGGGTCCCACTCAAATCCAGCAGAATAAATTGAAGGTTTAAAAAAAGCTCTGCACTGTACTTTAGTGTGGGCCCACTGGGTGTCAATGAAAGAAGCCCATTCCAGCTCCTTGAAAACATAAGAACGAGCTCACCCTGCAATGACATCACTCACGTCAGCTTTATTCAACCAGGCGGTGTACATTAAAGTCCTGAGACTTGATGAGTGATGTCATCGCAGCCTGGTTTCTAATAATAAATTGAATGTTATTTGGCTACTCAGGAAATTATTGTTAGGACCTAGTTGGACCCACAAACTGTGCCTGCCTACTGTTGTATAGCTACAGCCACAGCAGACCAACATCTGCAACGGGACCCTCTATAGTCAGGTTGTACAAACATGTATCCAGATATAAAAAGCATTTATCAGATCATTTATGATAATATGATAGAGCTCAGGCACTCCTATCATATCACTGTGAAAGCTTTAAAATGGTTGTAAACTTCAGAGATGAAATATGAACAAAGCATATCCCTCTATAGTGTGTACTTCTCCCAATTAAGAGCACTAAGTGTAATTTCTCTCTGCTGCCTTGTTACTTTCCTATCTGCATAAATCACATCTGACATGTTTTCCTGACACAAAGAGAAAAAAGGTGCTGGGACGGCTGCGGCACATAGAATGCATTGAGATAAAAAAAACTTCTGACTTTACAACCCCTTTAAAAACTACTGCTTTAATAAATATATCTCCCAATGTTATATTTACACCAGTGAGCTGTGTGGAGGGAGGTGTGTCCCTTCCTTCCAGTCAGCTCTCGGTGCTCTCCTCACTGAGCTCTACGGACTGTAACTTCGACTCTCCGCCCCCTGTTTTCTAAATGCTCACACAAGCTTTTTAAATTCTGCACTTTGATTGGCTATGGAGAAGAGAAGACTGCAGATAAACAGGTCCAACTTATGTAGGAGGATTTGTTTAATCTCTGTGTATCACCTGAGACCAGTCACTTCACTGGGTATACAGTGGGGAAAATAATGATTTGATCCCCTGCAGATTTTGTAAGTTTGCCCACTTACAAAGAACAAAAGGGTCTATCATTTTTATCATAGGTGTATTTTAAATGATAGAGACAGAATATCAATTAAAATCCAGAAAAAACACATAAAACAAATGCTATAAATTAAGTTGCAGTTCAGTGAGTAAAATAAGTATTTGATCCCCAGGCCAAACATGACTTAGAACTTGGTGGAGAAACCCTAGTTGGCAGAGATAAGATGTTTCTTGTAGTTGGTTTGCAGGTTTGTACACATCTCAGGAAGGATTTTGGTCCACTCTTCTTTACAGATCTTCTCTAAATACTTAAGGTTTCTTGGCTGTCGCTTGGCAACTCAAAGTTTCAGCTCCCTCCATAAATTTTTTATAGGATTAAAGTCTGGAGACTGACTAGGCCACTCCATGACCTTAATGTGCTTCTTCTTAAGCCACTCTTTTGTTGCCTTGGCGGTATGTTTTGGGTCATTGTCATGCTGGAAGACTCATCCACAACCCATCTTCAGTGTTCTCATCCCAGATTTTACAATACATGGCTCCGCCCATTGGCCCCTCAATGCGGCAAAGTCGCCTGTACCTTTAGCAGAGAAACCGCCCCAAAGCATAATGTTTCCAACTCCGTGCTTGACTGTAGGGATGGTGTTCTTAGGGTCATAGTCAGCATTTTTCTTCCTCCAAACTGAAATTTCGAGTTGCCAAGCGTCAGCCAAGACACCTTAAGTATTTAGAGAAGATCTGTAAAGAAGAGTGGACCAAAATCCCTCCTGAGATGTGTGCAAACCTGGTCACCAACTACAAGAAACGTCATCGGAACAGACGATCAGTGACGTGTAACCACCCCCCCCCCCCCCTACAGTAAGAATCACTTCCTAGGGAACACTTAACCCCTACAGCGCCACCTAGAGGTTAAACTCTTCACTGCCAGTGTCCTTTTCACAGTAACAGTGCATTTTTATAGCACTGATCGCTGTAAAAATGACAATGGCCCCAAAATGGTGTCAAAAGTGTCCGATGTGTCCGCCATAATGTCGCAGTCATGATAAAAATCGCTGATCGCCGCCATAACTAGTAAAAAAAATTATTATTAAAAATGCTTTTGGTCAAAGGTCAGAGGGCGGGTCCCCAGAGGTCAAAGGTCACTGGGCGTGGCTGACCCCCACCAAAGTGTACCACCTACCCCAACTAAGTCGGGGAATGAACAAGTCGGGGAAATCGTAGACGCGCGTTCCGCGCAAAAGGTTTCTTAATAAGGCTGCCGAGCGAAGCGAGGCAGGTAACGCGTCCTATGAGTTTCCACTTGGGGTAGCCATATATGGCGAGCGAGCGAAGCGAGCGAGCCAAAAATTTTTTTTTTACCCCCTTTAGTGTTAGGGTGAGGGTTAGGGGTAGGGGTAGGGTTAGGCTTAGGGTTAGGGTTAGGGTTAGGGTTAGGGCTAGGGTTAGGGTTAGGGGGTTAGGGTTAGAGGGTTAGGGTTAGGGTTAGGGTTTAGGGTTAGGGTTAGGGTTTTCCCTTTAAGAACAAGGCTAGGACCCAGGCTCTTGAACAGGGACCTCCCCCAGAGGTCAAAGATCAGAGGGCGGGTCCCCAGAGGTCAAAGGTCACTGGGCGCGGCTGACCCCCACCAAAGTGTACCGCCTACCCCAACTAAGTCGGGGAATGAACAAGTCAGGGAAAGCGTAGACGCGCAAACCAATCAATAAACGCCTATTGTGATTTTTTTTCTTACCAAAAATATGTATCGGACTAAACTGTGGAAAAAAAAAAATTATATATATTTTTGGAGGATATTTATTATAGCAAAAAATAGAAAATATTGAATTTTTTTCAAAATTGTCGCTCTATTTTTGCTTATAGCGCAAAAAATAAAAACCGCAGAGGTGATCAAATACCACCAAAAGAAAGCTCTATTTGTGGGAAAAAAAGAACGCTAATTTTGTTTGGGAGCTATGTCGCACGACCGCGCAATTGTCAGTTAAAGCGACGCAGTGCCGAATCGCAAAAAGGGGCCTGGTCCTTTAGCTGCATATTGGTCCGGGGCTTAAGTGGTTAAAAAGGGAGAGGGGGAGTCTCTCCTGACTCACTGCATGTGTGTGGACATTTCAACTTGAGCTACAGAACTTTGTAAGCAACATGATTTTCCAGCAAAACACACAGGTGAACACATAAAGAGGAGCCTGGATTTTCACCTCCTGGTTGGTAATTAGGAATGCAAAATATTAATTTACAATGTATTTTATTTATCTGCCTAAAGCTAAAGACAGTTGTAACAATTTTTTTTATGTATAGCAGCATCCCCGATTGTCGCAATCAAACTGTAAATGATTTCCAAAGATAGGCCAGATATATGCTGTATGTGGATCTGATTGGGAAAAACATCCTACCGTAGTGTGGAGAGGAAAGGATGCTGCCTGTTGGAGCAGAAGACTTGTTCTGCAGGTCAGTGTGCTGTGTATTAAACATGCAGTTCTGGTGTTCCTGCATGTAAACCACCCACAAAGCCTGGGAGGTATTTGTTGAATGCAGATTATTGTGATCTTACTGGACAATAATGATCTGACCAGCTTCAGGTAGTGGGTGGGCAGAGGCTTACTTTAAAACCAATCAGATCTACATAACATGAATGAAAAAAAACCGAATGAATCCGAATCAATTTGGATCATCCGTTATCCCAGATAGCAAGGATAACTTGCCACAAATTTATGGCAGTGTTGAATTGTAAGTTTGTTAACTTGCTGCAGATTTTTACTGGCAAGTTGTACACTTGCAGAGCACTTGAAACGCAAGTTTTGGTCGACACTTTTCCAATTTGTAGCAAATTTACGTGGCAAGTCTCTATGAAGAGCAAAGTTGCAGTGGTGAGTCTACAGCAAGAGCTCTGCAGGTTTTACAGCATGAAAATTCAGCCACAGTGACCCCTGTGGTGGGATGACTTTTGCACAACATAACTGAACCAGAACTTGCAGCAGACTTGCAGAATGTTTGCAAAGAAAGTTGATCTGGAGTCATGCAATGTGGACTTGCTGCAATTGTGCAACAAACTTGTGAAGCCTGGCAAGTCTAGCAATAGCTTAGCAAGTCATTTTCAAACTTGCAGCTCAATTGCTTGCTATCTGGGATGTTGTTGCGTTATTTTGGATGCTCTAAACATTAACAAATGCCCAAATTATCGCATCATGTCATCCAAATGAAACAAATGAATAAGAATTAATTAATCGATTTTGTTTTAATTTATTTTGGATTTGTTGAAATTCATTACTATTGTTATTCGGACATTCGGATACATCCGAATCTCTGAATCACACACATTTTTCTGAATTTCAGTTCGTAACAAAATGAACCGCACCTGTCTAGAATCCTTATTGTGTTTGTAAAAAAAAAAATATTTAAGATGAAAACATGTTAACACTTGAATTCATAGTAGCTGCAATATGTGCTCTCCTCTGTAAAATTATTAATTTTATCATTTTTCGTGTGCACTGTTGAGTTATTCATGAGTAATTTCACTGATGAGTAGGATGAGTAGCACAGTGGCTAAGTGGTTAGCACTTCTTCCTAGCAGCATTGGGGTTGGCAGTTTGAATCCCAACCATGGCATTACCTGCCTAGGGTTTGCATGTTCTCGCTGTGCCTGTGTGAGTTTTCTCCGGGTAATCTGGTTTCCTCTTACACTCCAAAGACACGCTGGTAGGTTAATTGTCTCCTGTCTAAATTGGCCCTAGTTATGTGAGTTAGGGACCTAAGATTGTAGGCTCTCTGAGGGCAGGGACGATGGGAATGTACATAATACATATATTTAAAGTACTGTATAAAATTGTTGGTGCTATATAAGTAGCTGTAGTAAATAAACCCACTGCACATTAATGTAGTAAATGGAAAAAGACTGAGTCTTCATATCCTATTCAAACCAAATAATATCAATTATGGTAATCACCATTTATTTATTATTATACAAATTGTATATGTTGTCTGTCTAAAAAAACACAAAACGTCATATGATTTAGGAAAAGAAGAAACGGGACTATAGCGGTGCTACTAAATTAATATCAAACACAATGGAAAACCAATTTATAAAAAAATACAGTATTTTTATTTAATAATTATTAATACACAGTTGATATAAATTAGAGCATTATCACTGAATCAATTTGCGGTAGGGTGATTCCAAGGTGGTGGTTGCATCAATTGTAGGTTGATAAGATCACACGTAGTCCCTACATGTTTCGCCCTTTGGGGCTTCGTCAAGGGAAGTATGTCTCAAACTTCTATACAGATAGCAACTACTAGATATAAAAGCGAAAAACACAAAATTATCAATTGACCATTCTAGACATTTATCTAAAATTGGAGGTCTATCTGTAAACAGGTCCCTGATGTCCCTAGATGAACAGAGGGAAATGAGGGAAAAATGTAAAACACCACATAGGTGTGCGGGCAGAAAACCACCCTTGGGACAGCAAGGGACCAGATTCCGAACAAGCGGTCACCCACAGTGAGTGCTCAAAAAGACCTGGCCGGAAAAGAAAATAACAAAATAACCCATCAAAATAGAATTATCTTGGAAAACCCTAATGGATACACATATAAAAAAATAAAATAAAAAATGTATATAATAAATTGGTAGAAATATATAAATATATATCTAATTTTGTAAGATAATTGAGCAACCTTAGAATTGCTGCTCTTATAAATTGTCAAAATACTTTGTCACAAAAAACTTTAGTAAACTAGAGAAAGGTCCATCAAGATACTCACTTAAAATCAAAGTAGATGGAACACATGAAAGGGAGGAGGCGCCTGTTAATGCAGGTATACAAGATATCCTTAGGAAAGGCTTGATAAGAATGTCCGAACAGGACAATAAGTCCAAGAAAAAGCCTAAACGGTGAGATGCTCTGAAACTGAGCAAAAAAATTATAATAGTAAAGGATAATAATAATAGAAATAGTTATGTCTCTCTCATTGTTTTGTTCCAGAGAGGTATTAATGACAGTTTATATGGAGATTCAAAATGTAATAAAGGGGGTATTGGTGAAGTGTGTTGTGGGAAAGGGTAATGTTAAAAATTTTACCATCGGTAACAATAATAAAATAAATATAGAAATGTGTAAGGATTGTGCTGGCGCAACTGTGTATTAATAATTATTAAATAAAAATACTGAATTTTTTTATAAATTGGTTTTCCATTGTGTTTGATATTAATTTAGTAGCACCGCTATAGTCCTGTTTCTTATTTTCCTTTTCTTAATCAAATTTTGGGATGAGGTGCGTTATACTGGGTGTCTACCCTTAGTCAGACCACAACAATTCTAGTCATATGATTTAAAGGATTACTAAATACAAAAACCAAAAAATTAATATATTACATAGATGCGATGACATTAGTTTTCTTTTTTAAGATGAAAAACATTTCCAGGAAGTACAGAAAATATATGGTGATCTTGATAGTCTTTATTCTTCCTGTAAGCTGATCTGGAAGCATAAAACAATGTGATCTTTATTTTGTAAACTACTACCGGTAATTCTAATGGAGATGAACAAAGTCAGCCATGTTTGATTTCCAGCCTTTGTGGCAGCCATGGCTCCCTCCACAGATATGGTGGAGGAGAGAGCATAGCCATCCAAGGACAGAAAGCGTGTTATTTGCAGGATTGCCAGGGGAAAATAATTAAAGTGTAAACAAAGAAAACTAATGCAGGCACCACATCTAAGGACTGGCAAGATTATTATATTTTTGTTTTGGGGTTTAGATATTCATTAACAGTGATGGTTGAATGAGACTTTTAGTGAGAAAAGACAGTTTGTCTGGTTGTTATGTAGAACCAAAGGGATCATTCACTAGGCCACTTAAAGCGGTGGTGCAGGAAAAAAAAAAAGTCAGCAGCTACTAACAGTGTAGCTGCTGACTTTTAATAAGGACACTTACCTGTCCTACTCTCCTGCGATGTCGGTCCTGCCGCGGCGATCGATCGCTGCTGGCAGGCTCCCGGCTCCTCCATTCTGAGTAGGGGAAACGGGCTGTGAAGCCGTAAGGCTTCACTGCCCGTTTCCTACTGCGCGTGCGCCACTCGCACGGCGCTTTGTGAATGGGCGGTTTGCCTCCTGGGATACACACAGTTCCCAGAAGGCAGCGCGGCCCATTCACAAGAAGAGGAAGCGGAAGGAGAGCCACCGCGGACGGAGAAGAGGAACATTAGCGGCAGATTAGGGGACTTCCGCATAGCAACAGGCATTTAGGGTGAGTATATAAAAAAAAAAATTCTATTAATTATTTTTATTTTTTTTAGAATTTTTAGTGTGAAGATTTTTTCAGGGTGGACCTCCACTTTAAGCCCTGTACACACGATCGGATTTTCTATGGTTTTTAAACCAATGGATTTTCCATCGGAAATCCGATGAAGCTGATTTCCATCAGTCTTGCCTACACATCATCAGTCAAAAAAGCGACCGTTCCAAACACCGTGACGTAAAACACTCCGATGAGCTGCGAAAAATTAAGTTCAATGCTTCTGAGCATGCGTCGACTTGATTCTGAGCATGCGTGGGTTTTTTATCCGATGGACTTGCCCATAGACGATCAGAATTTGCTATCGGTTTTTTATCCATCGAAAAAATTTAAAACATGTTATATTTTTTGACACCGATGGAAAAAAGACCGATGGGGCCCATACACGATCGTTTTGTCCGATGAAAAAAATCCATCGGACTGTTTTCATCTGTAAAACCGATCGTGTGTACACGGCTTTAGAGTTCTGGCTTATTTCTCATACTGTACTATCTATATAGAAAAGTGATAAGGTGTTCAACATTTTGGAGGTCATATAAGTGAGCTGTCTGCATCTTGTTTCTATGTTGTTTATTTCAATTCCTTATATAATAAATATTTAAATAAAGCAGATAATTTGATTTTACAATTAATAATAAATAAAGAGAACTTAAATGGAATACCCAATTTGAATGTACATGCTACAGTGAGACCGTAGTGCACTGCGTTCTTCCAATGCCGTAATTGGTGCAGTAATACAACTCCAACTACAAAGTTTCCAAATGATTTTAAAGTGTAATGTATGTATGGACAAAACTTTCTTAGCCTTTATTGCTGTCTATGACCTCACTGGGTAGATTCAACCTCTTCTATTTGTCCAAGTGACCACTGTCACCTAAACAGATTAGGATGAAACATTAAACATTTTAAAGTTGTCAACTAAGGAGCAGGTGATGCTTTGGCTGAACATATACTTTAAAACATCGGCAGCTGTCTATGTGTAAACGTGTTAACTCCCACAACTTGCTCCAGTACTGTTTATGTGCCATGTCATGGGATCTAAATGAATGTGCCTACAGATGTTAAGAAACATTTGCTTAGTCTGGTTACTTTTGGTTGGATTGATGAACATGACATCACCCTGGAGGATTTATCCAAGCCAATTTCCCCTGTTTCCTGTGCTGCTTCTTTTTTCACTGTCCAGTCACAAGCTGCGTTGGGTCCAGAAAAAATGGGGTAAGTAGGGTATATAATGGCTTCCAGGCTGAGGACATCTAGCAGCATACAAAAATATACCGTGAAGATAATCTCTGGGTTAAAGGTGAATATTGCATCCAAACTGGGGTCCTTTGTTTGAATTTCCACCAAGGCACTATCTGCATAGAGTTTGCATGTTCTCATGTGTTTGCTTGGGTTACCTCTGGGTACTCTGGTTAATTGGCTAATGTCTAAATTTTCCCTAGTAGGTGTGCATGAATTGGCTATGCACATGTGTTATCACATTCTGCTTGCCAGTCCCAAGCCGAGCTTAGGGGAGGGTTGAGGATATTTTCCTAAGAAAATTCTATGGAAAAAGGCTTTTTATTAGTCTTATGTGTACACACGATCGGAAAATCCGACAAGAAAAGTCCGATGTGAGCTTTTGGTCGGAAATTCCGACCGTATGTATGCAATTACGACGCGCAAAAAAACACGCATGCTCAGAATCAAGCAGAAGAGCCAAACTGCCTATTGAACTTCATTGATCTCGGCTTGTTGTATGTGTTGTACGTCTCCACGTTTTTGACGTTCGGAATTTCAGACAAGATTTGTGTGACCGTGTATGTAACACAAGTTTGAGCCAACATTCCGTCTGAAAAAAAAACACGGTTTTCTTGGCGGAATTTCTGATCATGTGTACACGGCATTAGACATGGAATCGTCAATAGTAGGATATGACTGAACAGATATATAAACTATATTGTCAAAAGTATTGGGACACCTGCCTTTACACGCACATGAATTTTAATGGCATCTCAGTCTTAGTCCGTAGGGTTCAATATTGAGCTAGCCCACCCTTTGCAGCTATAACAGCGTCAACTCTTCTGTTAAAGCTGTCCACAAGGTTTAGGAATGTGTCTATAGGAATGTTTGACCATTCTTCCAGAAGGGCATTTGTGAGGTCAGGCACAGACTAATTCACCCCAAAGTGTTCTTTCAGGTTCAGGCCAGTCAAGTTTCTCCACCCCAAACTCACTCATCAATTTCTTTATGGACCATGCTTTGTGCACTGGTCCAAATCATTTGGTGGAGGGGGAATTATGGTGTGGGGTGTGTTTTTAAGGGGTCAAGCTTGTCCCCTCAGTTCCAGTGAAGGGAACTCTTAAGGCATCAGCATACCAAGACATTTTGGGCAATTTCATGCTCCCAACTTTGTGGGAACAGTTTGGGGATGGTCCCTTCCTATTCCAACATGACTGCGCACCAGTGCACAAAGCAAGGTCCATAAAGACATGGATGAGCGAGTTTGCGGTTGAGGAACTTGACTGGCCTGCACAGAGTCATGACCCAACCTGCTAGAAAACCTGAATTAGAGTGGAGACTGCGAGACAGGCCTTCTTGACCAACATCAGTGCCTGACCTCACAAATGAGCTTTTGGAAGAATGGTCAAACATTCCCATAGACACTCCTAAACCTTGTGGACAACCTTCACAGAAGAATTGAAGCTGCAAAAGGGTGAACCAACCAATATTGAACCCTACGGACTAAGACTGGGATGCCATTAAAGTTCATGTGCGTGTAAAGGCAGGCGTCCCAATACTTTTGACAATATAGTGTACATACATTGCAGCAAAAGCTGGTTTTATTTTATCGTTTAATGGGCTATCTGTGTTTACCCTATTATTTTGGCTGAAGTTTAGCTTTGGGCTGGGTTCATACTATCTTCGCATGCAGCTCACAGCAGGGGTCCGGTGCGTCCCCGTTTCAGGTTTGATTTCAGCCTGAATTTTTGGCTGAATTCGGACCTGAAATGGACCAAAAGACCCACAGGGCTCCATACCAGAGATATGTGAACCGGCTCCATAGAGAGCCGGTCAAAATCTCCTACTATTGCGCATTGGATGCGGCGGGAACCTGCATCCAATGCGCAATAGTGTGAACCCAGCCTAAAACTCTGGGAATTAAACAAAATCTACCCTTGCAGTGAATGCCTCCCCACCACCCACAAGGGTTAAATGCTTATTTGGTCATGGGGTGCAGGGTGTGCGTAAGGTGTATAACTTATCCTATCCGTCGATCCATCAGGCTCCAGCCCTGTTCTCTTTTACCCAAAGCTCCAGACTGTTGGTGGTCCCTTGGCATCATGTACAGTGCAGGCCTATTGGATGGAAGAAGCCTGCCAGTGTCAGGAATAAGGTAAGTACTACACTCTGCACCCCTAGACTAAACAAATGCGGATTCACAACAAGGGTAGATTTTGTCTAATTCCCAGGGTTCCGCTTTAAAGTCATTTAGTGACTTTTGTCCAGTAGAGTTTAGTGAGTTGACCTCAGGAAAATTGCCGGTTTCCAATAAATTTGTCTTATTGTTCCCTATAATTTACTGATGGTGGTACATCGGTTTCATTTAACGTCTCAATATACCAGATCTCTAAATATGGATGAGAAATTATTAGCTGCAATAAATGATCCTATATAGTTAATGCATTATTTACATGTGAACATTTATAGGGCACTGTGTTTATGAGAAGACACTTTCCCTTTCCACACTGCTGAGCCTTTGATGTGATTCTCCTCTGTGTCACAGTCAGTGCTTTATGAGAAGCCACATTAGCAAACTGTGAATTTTACACTGCTGCACATTAGCTGTACAGTATTGCAGAGGACTAATAAGTAAAAGAGTCTTTAGTGCCTGTCATCAGTGTGTTTTACTGTCCTGGAAACTGGGACTTTACCAAATAACCTATTGACTGTTTGTTTTAGTGTTGCAGATGCGGGCAGTCTGTGTGGGTGATGTATGGATCTTTGTATGTCTGTGTTGCTCTGTCTGTATATGTATCTGTCTGTGTGTCTGCATGTCTGTGTCTCACTCTGTGGTTCTGTTTATTTGTGTATGGCTTCTCTGCAGTGCCCTTGTCCTCAGACAGCCATAAATCCTGCTGGTTTTGCAGGTGTAATTGCAGAAGTCAAGGGTCAGTATTAGAGACATTCCAGCTCTGTTAACCCTATCCTGGCCTGAGAGCATTCCCCAGGCAGGATCACCCCCCCCCCCCCCTTTTCTTTTACCATCCAGGAGCCCCCAGAGAAATGTGATCTGCTATATCTTGCACAAATACGATTAGCAAGGCCATCATTCTCCTCCATTCTCACACAGGAGATGTTATTCGCCAATATCAACTGATAAAGGAAGCAAACAGTTTACAAAGCATTAGCAATAAAAAAAAAAAGTCTGTGGTTTTGGGCACAGACATACCAAAAAAAACATGTGACCTATAAGAATTGTTCTATTTCCCAAGTAAAAGGAATTGATGCTTCATTTGTCCAACACCGCTCACCTATAGTTGCCATGCAAGTCTCAATCCATTATGCTACAGATGACAGTGCAAGTTCCTTTTATATGTTGATACAAGTCTCTCTCCATTCAGCTATAATTGTCAATGCACATTCAACTTCATTCACCTACAGCTGTCAGTGCAGATCCCACTCCACTCACCTATAGATATCAGTGCAGATCCCACTCCACTCACCTATAGATATCAGTGCAGATCCTACTCCACCCTCCTACATCTGTCAGTGCAGATCCCGCTCCATTCACCTATAGATATCAGTGCAGATCCTACTCCACCCTCCTACATCTGTCAGTGCAGATCCCGCTCCATTCACCTATAGATATCAGTGCAGACCCACTCCATTCACCTATAGATATCAGTGCAGATCCCACTCCACTCACCTACATCTGTCAGTGCAGATCCCACTCCACTCACCTACATCTGTCAGTGCAGATCCCACTCCATTCACCTATAGATATCAGTGCAGATCCTACTCCACCCTCCTGCATCTGTCAGTGCAGATCCCGCTCCATTCACCTATAGATATCAGTGCAGACCCCACTCCATTCACCTATAGATATCAGTGCAGATCCCACTCCACTCACCTACATCTGTCAGTGCAGATCCCACTCCACTCACTTACATCTGTCAGTGCAGATCCCACTCCACTCACCTATGAATATCAGTGCAGACCCCACTCCATTCACCTATAGATATCAGTGCAGATCCCACTCCATTCACCTATAGATATCAGTGCAGATCCCACTCCACTCACCTACATCTGTCAGTGCAGATCCCACTCCATTCACCTATAGATATCAGTGCAGATCCTACTCCACCCTCCTACATCTGTCAGTGCAGATCCCACTTCATTCACCTATAGATATCAGTGCAGATCCTACTCCACCCTCCTACATCTGTCAGTGCAGATCCCGCTCCATTCACCTATAGATATCAGTGCAGACCCCACTCCATTCACCTATAGATATCCGTGCAGATCCCACTCCACTCACCTACATCTGTCAGTGCAGATCCCACTCCACTCACCTATGAATATCAGTGCAGAACCCACTCCATTCACCAATAAATGTCAGTGCAGATCCCACTCCATTCACCTATAGATATCAGTGCAGATCCTACTCCACCCTCCTACATCTGTCAGTGCAGATCCCGCTCCATTCACCTATAGATATCAGTGCAGATCCCACTCCATTCACCTATAGATATAAGTTCAGATCCCACTCCACTCACCTACATCTGTCAGTGCAGATCCCACTCCACTCACCTATGAATATCAGTGCAGAACCCACTCCATTCACCAATAAATGTCAGTGCAGATCCCACTCCATTCACCTATAGATATCAGTGCAGATCCTACTCCACCCACCTACATCTGTCAGTGCAGGTCCCGCTCCATTCACCTATAGATATCAGTGGAGACCCCACTCCATTCACCAATAAATGTCAGTGCAGATCCCACTCCATTCACCTATAGATATCAGTGCAGATCCTACTCCACCCTCCTACATCTGTCAGTGCAGATCCCGCTCCATTCACCTATAGATATCAGTGCAGACCCCACTTCATTCACCTATAGATATCAGTGCAGATCCCACTCCACTCACCTACATCTGTCAGTGCAGATCCCACTCCACTCACCTATGAATATCAGTGCAGAACCCACTCCATTCACCAATAAATGTCAGTGCAGATCCCACTCCACTCCCCTATAGATATCAGTGCAGATCCTACTCCACTCTCCTACATCTGTCAGTGCAGATCCCGCTCCATTCACCTATAGATATCAGTGCAGATCCCACTCCATTCACCTATAGATATAAGTGCAGATCCCACTCCACTCACCTACATCTGTCAGTGCAGATCCCACTCCACTCACCTATGAATATCAGTGCAGAACCCACTCCATTCACCAATAAATGTTAGTGCAGATCCCACTCCACTCACCTATAGATATCAGTGCAGATCCTACTCCACCCTCTTACATCTGTCAGTGCAGATCCCACTCCACTCACCTATAGATATCAGTGCAGATCCTACTCCACCCTCCTACATCTGTCAGTGCAGATACCACTCCACTCACCTATAGATATCAGTGCAGATCCTACTCCACCCTCCTACATCTGTCAGTGCAGATCCCGCTCCATTCACCTATAGATATCAGTGCAGACCCCACTCCATTCACCTATAGATATCAGTGCAGATCCCACTCCACTCACCTACATCTGTCAGTGCAGATCCCACTCCACTCACCTATGAATATCAGTGCAGAACCCACTCCATTCACCAATAAATGTCAGTGCAGATCCCACTCCACTCACCTATAGATATCAGTGCAGATCCTACTCCACCCACCTACATCTGTCAGTGCAGATCCCGCTCCATTCACCTATAGATATCAGTGCAGACCCCACTCCATTCACCAATAAATGTCAGTGCAGATCCCACTCCACTCACCTATAGATATCAGTGCAGATCCTACTCCACCCTCCTACATCTGTCAGTGCAGATCCCGATCCATTCACCTATAGATATCAGTGCAGATCCCACTCCATTCACCTATAGATATCAGTGCAGACCCCACTCCATTCACCAATAAATGCCAGTGCAGATCCCACTCCACTCACCTATAGATATCAGTGCAGATCCTACTCCACCCACCTACATCTGTCAGTGCAGATCCCACTCCATTCACCTATAGATATCAGTGCAGATCCTACTCCATCCACCTACATCTGTCAGTGCAGATCCTGCTCCATTCACCTATAGATATCAGTGCAGATCCCACTCCACTCACCTATAGATATCAGTGCTGATCCTACTCCACCCACCTACATCTGTCAGAGCAGATCCCGCTCCATTCACCTATAGATATCATTGCAGATCCCACTTCGTTCACCTATAGATGTCAGTGCAGATCCCACTCCATTCGCCTACAGCTGTTAGTGCAGATCCCACTTTACTCACCTATAGTTGTAAGTTTTGATCAATATGCAATGTCAAACAACGTTTTGTATACTTTAAAATATGTTGTCTAAACTAGAATTTTCTGACCAATATTTTCCTAGAGTTAAAAAACCCCCTGAAGAGACCGTTAATGAAAAGCTGGAAATGCATCGGGGTACCCATATGGACTATTATGTTCCAAACAAAATGGAAATCCAGGTCTCCTTGGCCAACTGTTTGTCATGAGTAATGATTTTTTGCTGTTATTTGTGTCACAATTGAACTTATACTATGATAGAACCAAGATCATGTACGCATTTATCAATTTTAAATGTTTATACTCTGTGTATGCCATATGTATATATATATGAAACCATATTTGTATTGGATATACATCCATGTTATGAATTTAATAAATTCTTAACTTATTGCACCTCCGCATTTCAATAGTTGTGAGTGCATACCCCACTCAACTCATCTACAGTTGTCAGTGCAGATCCCACTCCACTCACCTATAGATGTCAGTGCAAATCCCACACCACTCACCTACAGCTGTCAGTGCAGATCCCACTCCACTCACCTATAGTTCTGAGTGCATATCCCACTCCACTCATCTATAGATGTCAGTACAAATCCCACACCACTCACCTACAGCTGTCAGTGCAGATCCCACTTTACTCACCTATAGTTCTAAATGCATATCCCACTCCACTCATCTACAGCTTTCAGTGCAGATCCCACTCCATTCACCTATAGATGTCAGTGCAGATCTCACTCCATTCACCTATAGATGTAATTGCAGATCCCACTCCATTCACCTACAGATGTCAGTGCAGATCCAATTCCACTCACCTACAGCTGTCAGTGCAGATCCCCCATCCATTCACCTATAGATGTGAGTGCAGATCCCTCTCCACTCACCTACAGATGTCAGTGCAGATCCCACTTCATTCTTCTACAGCTGTCAGCAGGGCCGGTGCTACCACTAGGCAAACTAGGCAGCCGCCTAGGGCGCACTGCTGCCTAGGGTGCCCGGCCACTGGTGTTCCTACTCTCTTCTCTCTGAAGCAAGCAACTAAGTCTCAGCATCAACAGGCAGCCACTGCTTCTTTCGCACATAGTGTCAGAGCGCAGCGGCGGCGGAGGACTGTGTCTGTGTCCCGACTACCGAATGAATATAAGCAAGCAAACATTAATTGATGGGCTCTGGTAGGCTGCATTGATGGGCGCAGGAGAGGCTGCATTGATGGGCACAGGAGAGGCTGCTTAATAAATGGGCGCTGGTGAGGCAGCATTTGATGAGCGCTTCATTAAAAGGGTGGGGTATACATAGGCAGGGCAAAGGGGGTGAAGCGGAAAGGGGGCAGGCGGCAAAATGAGGTTTCGCCTAGGGTGTCAAAAATCCTTGCACCAGTCCTGGCTGTCAGTTCAGATCCAATTCCACTCACCTACAGCTGTTAGTGCAGATCCCAATTCATTCACCTATAGATGTCAGTGCGGATCCAATTCCACTCACCTATAGCTATCAATGTAGATCCCACTCCTCTCACCTATAGATGTCAATGCAAGTCCCATTTCATTAATCTATAATTGTTAGGGCACATTCCATTTCATTCATCGTCATTCAGTTTATATTTTCCACTTTATTCACCTATAGCTCTCAGTGCAGATCCCACTCCATTCACCTATAGTTGTCAATAAAAGTCCCACTCTTTTCCCCTATTGATGTCAATACAAGGCCCACTCCAATCCTCTATTAATGTCAAAACAAGTTCCACTTCATTCACCTACAGATTTCAATACATGTCCCACTCTGTTCTCCTACTGATGTCAATACAAGGCCCACTCTAATCCCCTATTAATGTCAACACAAGTCCCACTACATTCACCTAAAGCTGTCGTAGTAAGTACTATTCTATTCACCTAAACCTGCCATTGCAACTTCCACTTCATTCACCCTATAGATGTCAACACAGGGCCCACTCCAACCCCCTATTAATGTCAAAACAAGTCCCACTTCATTCACCTATAGATTTTAATACATGTCCCTCCCACTCTGTTCCCCTACTGATGTCAATACAAGGCCTACTCCAATCCCCTATTAATGTCAACAGAAGTCCCACTACATTTACCTAAAGCTGTCATAGTAAGTACCATTCTATTCACCCAAAGCTGCCATTGCAACTTCCACTTCATTCACCTATGACTGGCAGTGCAGAGCCTATTCCATTTATCTGTAGCTATCACTTTAAGTGCCATCCCATAGACCTCTTTAGTAGGGATGAGCTTCGTGTTCGAGTCGAACATACGTTCGACTCGAACATCGGCTGTTCGATCGTTCGACGAAGATCGAACGATTTGGGCCGTTCGCGCCAAATTCGAGTGACGCGAACGGCCCACAATGCACTACGCCATCGCAGTGTCATCCAGGCGCTGTGATTGGCCAAGCATGCACTGTGACCCCGCATGCTTGGCCAATCACAGCGCCGGCAGCGAGGAGAGCAATGATTGGCCACAGGCAGGATGCCTGTGGCCAATTATTGCTGAGGGTGTTTAGTACACGCCCCACACTATAAAAGGCCGCCAGCACGGCGGCCTAGTGTAGTGTGTTCCGGAGCAGGGATAGAGCAGCATAGGCAGGGACAGTGACTGTTATTTCTTTCTTGCTTAACCTGGATTCCTTTAGTTTAGGGAAAGAGAAGGATAGGTAGGGAGAGTGTCAGTGTGTTTTGTGCTTGTGCTATAGTGTGCTTAATAAAAACATTTATTCTAGGGACAGAAAACTGTAGGTAGGGAGAGTGTGTCAGTTTCTTTCACTCTGCAAGTCCTTGTTTCTAGGGACCTGGAAGGACAGTGAGTGAATTGTCCTTGTGCTATATTGTGCTTAAAAAAACATTTATTCTAGGGACAGAAAACTGTAGGTAGGGAGAGTGTCAGTTTCTTTCACTCTGCAAGTCCTTGTTTCCAGGGACCTGTAAGGACAGTGAGTGAATTGTCCTTGTGCTATATTGTGATTAAAAAAAACATTTTTTCTAGGGACAGAAAACTGTAGGTAGGGAGAGTGTTTTTTTTCTTTCACTCTGCAAGTCCTTGTTTCCAGGGACCTGGAAGGACAGTGAGTGAATTGTCCTTGGGCTATATTGTGCTTAAAAAAAAACATTTTTTCTAGGGACAGAAAACTGTAGGTAGGGAGAGTGTTTTTTTTTTTTCACTCTGCAAGTCCTTGTTTCCAGGGACCTGTAAGGACAGTGAGTGAATTGTCCTTGTGCTATATTGTGCTTAAAAAAAACATTTATTCTAGGGACAGAAAACTGTAGGTAGGGAGAGTGTCAGTTTATTTCACTCTGCAAGTCCTTGTTTCCAGGGACCTGTAAGGACAGTGAGTGAATTGTCCTTGTGCTATATTGTGATTAAAAAAACATTTTTTCTAGGGACAGAAAACTGTAGGTAGGGAGAGTGTTTTTTTTCTTTCACTCTGCAAGTCCTTGTTTCCAGGGACCTGTAAGGACAGTGAGTGAATTGTCCTTGTGCTATATTGTGCTTAAAAAAAACATTTATTCTAGGGACAGAAAACTGTAGGTAGGGAGAGTGTCAGTTTATTTCACTCTGCAAGTCCTTGTTTCCAGGGACCTGTAAGGACAGTGAGTGAATTGTCCTTGTGCTATATTGTGATTAAAAAAAACATTTTTTCTAGGGACAGAAAACTGTAGGTAGGGAGAGTGTTTTTTTTCTTTCACTCTGCAAGTCCTTGTTTCCAGGGACCTGTAAGGACAGTGAGTGAATTGTCCTTGTGCTATATTGTGATTAAAAAAAAAACATTTTTTCTAGGGACAGAAAACTGTAGGTAGGGAGAGTGTTTTTTTTCTTTCACTCTGCAAGTCCTTGTTTCCAGGGACCTGGAAGGACAGTGAGTGAATTGTCCTTGTGCTATATTGTGCTTAAAAAAAACATTTATTCTAGGGACAGAAAACTGTAGGTAGGGAGAGTGTCAGTTTATTTCACTCTGCAAGTCCTTGTTTCCAGGGACCTGTAAGGACAGTGAGTGAATTGTCCTTGTGCTATATTGTGATTAAAAAAAACATTTTTTCTAGGGACAGAAAACTGTAGGTAGGGAGAGTGTTTTTTTTCTTTCACTCTGCAAGTCCTTGTTTCCAGGGACCTGGAAGGACAGTGAGTGAATTGTCCTTGTGCTATATTGTGCTTAAAAAAAACATTTATTCTAGGGACAGAAAACTGTAGGTAGGGAGAGTGTCAGTTTATTTCACTCTGCAAGTCCTTGTTTCCAGGGACCTGTAAGGACAGTGAGTGAATTGTCCTTGTGCTATATTGTGATTAAAAAAACATTTTTTCTAGGGACAGAAAACTGTAGGTAGGGAGAGTGTCAGTTTCTTTCACTCTGCAAGTCCTTGTTTCCAGGGACCTGTAAGGACAGTGAGTGAATTGTCTTTGTGCTATATTGTGATTAAAAAAAACATTTTTTCTAGGGACAGAAAACTGTAGGTAGGGAGAGTGTTTTTTTTCTTTCACTCTGCAAGTCCTTGTTTCCAGGGACCTGGAAGGACAGTGAGTGAATTGTCCTTGGGCTATATTGTGCTTAAAAAAAAACATTTTTTCTAGGGACAGAAAACTGTAGGTAGGGAGAGTGTTTTTTTTTTTTCACTCTGCAAGTCCTTGTTTCCAGGGACCTGTAAGGACAGTGAGTGAATTGTCCTTGTGCTATATTGTGCTTAAAAAAAACATTTATTCTAGGGACAGAAAACTGTAGGTAGGGAGAGTGTCAGTTTATTTCACTCTGCAAGTCCTTGTTTCCAGGGACCTGTAAGGACAGTGAGTGAATTGTCCTTGTGCTATATTGTGATTAAAAAAAACATTTTTTCTAGGGACAGAAAACTGTAGGTAGGGAGAGTGTTTTTTTTCTTTCACTCTGCAAGTCCTTGTTTCCAGGGACCTGTAAGGACAGTGAGTGAATTGTCCTTGTGCTATATTGTGCTTAAAAAAAACATTTATTCTAGGGACAGAAAACTGTAGGTAGGGAGAGTGTCAGTTTATTTCACTCTGCAAGTCCTTGTTTCCAGGGACCTGTAAGGACAGTGAGTGAATTGTCCTTGTGCTATATTGTGATTAAAAAAAACATTTTTTCTAGGGACAGAAAACTGTAGGTAGGGAGAGTGTTTTTTTTCTTTCACTCTGCAAGTCCTTGTTTCCAGGGACCTGTAAGGACAGTGAGTGAATTGTCCTTGTGCTATATTGTGATTAAAAAAAACATTTTTTCTAGGGACAGAAAACTGTAGGTAGGGAGAGTGTTTTTTTTCTTTCACTCTGCAAGTCCTTGTTTCCAGGGACCTGGAAGGACAGTGAGTGAATTGTCCTTGTGCTATATTGTGCTTAAAAAAAACATTTATTCTAGGGACAGAAAACTGTAGGTAGGGAGAGTGTCAGTTTATTTCACTCTGCAAGTCCTTGTTTCCAGGGACCTGTAAGGACAGTGAGTGAATTGTCCTTGTGCTATATTGTGATTAAAAAAAACATTTTTTCTAGGGACAGAAAACTGTAGGTAGGGAGAGTGTTTTTTTTCTTTCACTCTGCAAGTCCTTGTTTCCAGGGACCTGGAAGGACAGTGAGTGAATTGTCCTTGTGCTATATTGTGATTAAAAAAAACATTTTTTCTAGGGACAGAAAACTGTAGGTAGGGAGAGTGTTTTTTTTCTTTCACTCTGCAAGTCCTTGTTTCCAGGGACCTGGAAGGACAGTGAGTGAATTGTCCTTGTGCTATATTGTGCTTAAAAAAAACATTTATTCTAGGGACAGAAAACTGTAGGTAGGGAGAGTGTCAGTTTATTTCACTCTGCAAGTCCTTGTTTCCAGGGACCTGTAAGGACAGTGAGTGAATTGTCCTTGTGCTATATTGTGATTAAAAAAAACATTTTTTCTAGGGACAGAAAACTGTAGGTAGGGAGAGTGTTTTTTTTCTTTCACTCTGCAAGTCCTTGTTTCCAGGGACCTGTAAGGACAGTGAGTGAATTGTCCTTGTGCTATATTGTGCTTAAAAAAAACATTTATTCTAGGGACAGAAAACTGTAGGTAGGGAGAGTGTCAGTTTATTTCACTCTGCAAGTTCTTGTTTCCAGGGACCTGTAAGGACAGTGAGTGAATTGTCCTTGTGCTATATTGTGATTAAAAAAAACATTTTTTCTAGGGACAGAAAACTGTAGGTAGGGAGAGTGTTTTTTTTCTTTCACTCTGCAAGTCCTTGTTTCCAGGGACCTGGAAGGACAGTGAGTGAATTGTCCTTGTGCTATATTGTGCTTAAAAAAAACTTTTATTCTAGGGACAGAAAACTGTAGGTAGGGAGAGTGTCAGTTTATTTCACTCTGCAAGTCCTTGTTTCCAGGGACCTGTAAGGACAGTGAGTGAATTGTCCTTGTGCTATATTGTGATTAAAAAAAACATTTTTTCTAGGGACAGAAAACTGTAGGTAGGGAGAGTGTTTTTTTTCTTTCACTCTGCAAGTCCTTGTTTCCAGGGACCTGGAAGGACAGTGAGTGAATTGTCCTTGTGCTATATTGTGCTTAAAAAAAACATTTATTCTAGGGACAGAAAACTGTAGGTAGGGAGAGTGTCAGTTTATTTCACTCTGCAAGTCCTTGTTTCCAGGGACCTGTAAGGACAGTGAGTGAATTGTCCTTGTGCTATATTGTGATTAAAAAAAACATTTTTTCTAGGGACAGAAAACTGTAGGTAGGGAGAGTGTCAGTTTCTTTCACTCTGCAAGTCCTTGTTTCCAGGGACCTGTAAGGACAGTGAGTGAATTGTCTTTGTGCTATATTGTGATTAAAAAAAACATTTTTTCTAGGGACAGAAAACTGTAGGTAGGGAGAGTGTTTTTTTTCTTTCACTCTGCAAGTCCTTGTTTCCAGGGACCTGGAAGGACAGTGAGTGAATTGTCCTTGTGCTATATTGTGATTAAAAAAAACATTTTTTCTAGGGACAGAAAACTGTAGGTAGGGAGAGTGTTTTTTTTCTTTCACTCTGCAAGTCCTTGTTTCCAGGGACCTGGAAGGACAGTGAGTGAATTGTCCTTGTGCTATATTGTGCTTAAAAAAAACATTTATTCTAGGGACAGAAAACTGTAGGTAGGGAGAGTGTCAGTTTATTTCACTCTGCAAGTCCTTGTTTCCAGGGACCTGTAAGGACAGTGAGTGAATTGTCCTTGTGCTATATTGTGATTAAAAAAAACATTTTTTCTAGGGACAGAAAACTGTAGGTAGGGAGAGTGTTTTTTTTCTTTCACTCTGCAAGTCCTTGTTTCCAGGGACCTGTAAGGACAGTGAGTGAATTGTCCTTGTGCTATATTGTGCTTAAAAAAAACATTTATTCTAGGGACAGAAAACTGTAGGTAGGGAGAGTGTCAGTTTATTTCACTCTGCAAGTTCTTGTTTCCAGGGACCTGTAAGGACAGTGAGTGAATTGTCCTTGTGCTATATTGTGATTAAAAAAAACATTTTTTCTAGGGACAGAAAACTGTAGGTAGGGAGAGTGTTTTTTTTCTTTCACTCTGCAAGTCCTTGTTTCCAGGGACCTGTAAGGACAGTGAGTGAATTGTCCTTGTGCTATATTGTGCTTAAAAAAAACATTTATTCTAGGGACAGAAAACTGTAGGTAGGGAGAGTGTCAGTTTATTTCACTCTGCAAGTCCTTGTTTCCAGGGACCTGTAAGGACAGTGAGTGAATTGTTCTTGTGCTATATTGTGATTAAAAAAACATTTTTTCTAGGGACAGAAAACTGTAGGTAGGGAGAGTGTTTTTTTTCTTTCACTCTGCAAGTCCTTGTTTCCAGGGACCTGTAAGGACAGTGAGTGAATTGTCCTTGTGCTATATTGTGCTTAAAAAAAACATTTATTCTAGGGACAGAAAACTGTAGGTAGGGAGAGTGTCAGTTTCTTTCACTGTGAAAGTCCTTGTTTCAAGGGACAGAGAAGGACACCTGAAGGTAGCCCTTATTGCTTTTTTCCCATCTCCCTGCAGGCCATCTATTAGAATGTCTGGAAGGCAAACAAGGAGAGGCAGACAGTCAGGAGGCAATAAAAGAGGGCAAGCAGGCTCTGTGTCTGGGGGCAACAGTGCTGGTCGTGGACGCGGTGCATTGTCATCAGCACATGGCCATGGGACACGCTTGTCCTTCTTTTCGGCAGCTGGACATGTTGAGCCACATCATGCCGAAGACTTGGTAGAGTGGATGACCAAGCCCTCCTCCTCCTCCTCATCCTCTCTCACCCAGGCTCAGGGTACTGGAAAAGCAGCTGCCAAAGCGTCGTCTTCCCTGGTATCAATGTCAGACAAATCATCAGTCACTCCTTCCCTAGACCCACCATGTCCTCCTCCTGAGGAGTCCCCCGAACTGTTTCAGCACAGTGTTGGGTACATGCTCCAGGAGGATGCCCAGCGTTTCGAAGGGTCTGATGATGAAACCCAGCTAGAGGAAGGCAGTAGCGTGAGAGCAGACAGAGGGGATGCTCAAGAAGGACACCAATCTGGCAGTCATGTTCCAGCAGCTGCAGCATACTGCCAGATTGGCTCCAGTGATGAGGAGGGAGGGGATGATGAGGTCACTGACTCCACGTGGGTGCCTAATAGGAGAGAGGAGGAGGAGGAGGATGAGGAGGAGGCACATCTCCAACGAGGCAGGATGCCCTTTGGTGGCCAGCGTAAGGGCAGTACACCGACGGAATCACACCGCAGAGCTCCGCCTGTGCAGGGCGCTGCCTCTGCCCGTCATTCAAAAAGTTCTTTGGTGTGGGCCTTTTTTGAGGCTAGTGCATCAGATCGCACAGCTGCTGTTTGCAACATATGTCTCAAGCGTATATCGCGTGGCCAAAACATCAGCCGCTTGGGTACCACATGCCTGACCAGACATATGTTGACCTGCCATGCAGCTCGTTGGCAAGCCTACCTCAAAGACCCACACCAAAGAACAAAGCGGACCTCTCCTTGCACCGCATCAGCTGGGATCTCCAACCCCACTATAACTTCAGTCCTCTCTGAAACATGCACTGAGAGGAATGAAGGTGTAGAATTAGGTGTGTCACAGCCAAGTACTTGCGGCCACTCTGCTAGCAGTACACCGACGTCCGATTCTAGCAGGCAAATTTCCCTGCCCCAGCTGCTGGACCGTCGAAAGAAGTTCACTCCCAGCCATCCACATGCCCAGCGGTTGAATGCTAGCTTGGCTAAATTGCTAGCGCTTCAACTGCTGCCTTTTCAGTTGGTAGACTCGGCCCCCTTCCGTGAGTTTGTGCAATGTGCGGTTCCTCAGTGGCAGGTTCCCAAACGCCACTTTTTCTCACGGAAGGCTATTCCGGCTCTCTACCGGCATGTGGAAGGCAATGTCTTGGCCTCGCTGGACAGGGCGGTCAGCGGTAAGGTGCATATTACCGCTGACTCATGGTCCAGCAGGCATGGACAGGGACGTTACCTTTCTTTCACGGCCCATTGGGTCACTCTTTTGGCAGCTGGGAAGGATGCAGGACAAGGTGCAGTAGTGTTGGAGGTTGTCCCACCGCCACGCCTCCAAAATGCTACTACTGGTTGTGACACACCTCTCTCCTCCACCCCCTCCTCTTCTTCTTCCTCCATGGCCTCTTCCTGTGGTTTGTCCTATGAACCAGCGGTGCTCCGTAGCCGTTCACGGGGCTACGCAAGTACGCAGGCAAAAAGATGCCATGCCGTGCTTGCGCTGGTGTGTTTGGGGGACAGAAGCCACACTGGGGCAGAGGTCCTGTCTGCTCTGCAGGGCCAGGCCGAGAGGTGGTTGACGCCACGCCAGCTTAAGCCAGGAATGGTGGTTTGCGACAATGGCACCAACCTCCTCTCCGCCCTCCGACAGGGACAACTGACCCATGTGCCCTGTGTGGCTCACGTCCTTAACCTGGTGGTGCAGCGGTTCTTGGGCAGGTACCCGGGCTTACAGGATGTCCTGAGGCAGGCCAGGAAAGTCTGTGTGCATTTCCGCAGATCTTATAATGCCAGTGCTCGCCTGGCTGAGCTGCAAAAGGAGTTGAACCTGCCCAAGAACCGCCTTATATGTGACATGCCCACCAGGTGGAACTCAACGTTGGCCATGCTGCAGCGGCTGCACACGCAGCAGAGGGCCATCAATGAGTACCTGTGCGACTACGGCACCAGGACAGGGTCAGGGGAGCTTGGTTTTTTTTCTCCACGCCAGTGGGGCATGATCAGGGATGCATGCACTGTCCTGGCACCATTTGAGGAGGCCACGAGGATGGTGAGCAGTGACAGTGCATGCATCAGTGACACTGTACCTCTTGTCCACCTGTTGGAGCACACGCTGCGTGGAATAATGGACAGGGCACTTGAGGCAGAACAGAGGCAGGAAGAGGAGGACTTCCTTGCCTCTCAAGGCCCCCTTTACCCAGACAGTGTTCCTTCTGTCCCACCCATCGCACAGGAAGAGGAGGAGGAGGAGGAGGAGGAGGATTGTGTCAGCATGGAGGTGGAGGCTGGCACTCAGCATCATCAGCAGCAGTCTTTTAGGGATGATTTACAGTCCCAAGAAACCAGTGGACTTGTACGTGGCTGGGAGGAGGTGGCTGCGGATCATGTCGTCCTTAGTGACCCAGAGGACTCCGGAGCGAATGCCTCAGCAAACCTACGCTGCATGGCCTCCCTGATCCTGCAAAGTCTGCGGAAGGATCCTCGTATTCTTCGGATCAAGGAGAGGGACCATTACTGGCTGGCCACTCTCCTTGATCCACGGTACAAGGGTAAGGTTGCGGACCTTATGTTACCGTCGCAGAGGGAGCAGAGGATGAGACAACTCCGGGAGGCCTTGCAGAAAGGTCTGTGCAACGCGTTCCCAGAGACTGGGAGGTTACAAACTCCTGGTCCTGGACAACGAGTTGCTGAGGCTTCGGCCAGTCAAAGAAGGAGCAGTGGGGAAGGTGGCCGTCTGACCGATGCGTTCAGACAATTCTTTAGTCCGCAGCCCCAAAGTATGATCGGTTCCAGCAACCATCGCCAGCGTCTGATAAACATGGTGCAGGAATATCTAGGGGCAAGGTCAGACTTGGACACCTTTCCCACCGAAAATCCTCTGGCTTACTGGGTCTTGAGGATGGATCACTGGCCAGAGCTTGCACAGTATGCAATTGAGCTACTGGCCTGTCCTGCATCCAGCGTTCTTTCGGAACGCACATTCAGTGCTGCTGGAGGATTTGTCACGGATCACAGGGTGCGCCTGTCCACCGACTCGGTTGATCGACTGACTTTCATCAAGATGAACCAGTCTTGGATCACCACCAGCTACCACACACCTGATGCTGATATAACAGACTAATTGATTTTAACATGTCACATCCCTTCAAGACTGATGCTGATGCTGAGTGCCTGTGCTGTTATGTTGACTGGCTATCCTCCTCCTCTGAGTCCTCAATGATACGATTGATGATGATAGCTTGGAAGATCATTTTTGTTTATGGGTGCCGCCACCAGTGGCTAAGGCCCAATTTTTCAGCCCCTGTTTTACAGGGGCGTGTAATTACAATTTTTTTAGCAATAATTTGCCATAGGGCTCATTGCTGTGCTCCAAGTACAGTATCTGTGAGGGGTTGGAGTGTTGTGGCACCAGTGCCTAAGGCCCAATTTTTCAGCCCCTGTTTAACAGGGGCGTGTCATTACAATTTTTGAAGCAATACTTTGCAACAGGGCTCATTGCTGTGCTCCAAGTACAGTATCTGTGAGGGGTTGTAGTGTTGTGCCACCAGTGCCTAAGGCCCAATTTTTCAGCCCCTGTTCAACAGGGGCATGCAATTACAATTCTTGATCTAATAATTCACAGCAGGGTCCATTGCTGCACCCACCAAGAGTAACTCTGAGGGCTTACAGTCTTGTGGCAACGCCACCACCACCACCACCACGAAAGGCCCAATTTTTCAGCCCCTGTTCAAAAGGGGCATGTAATTACAATTCTTGATCTAATAATTCACAGCAGGGCCCATTGCTGCACCCACCAAGAGTAACTGTCAGGGCTTACAGTGTTGTGGCACCAGCACCACCATCAAAGCCCCAATTTTTACTACCACTGTTCAACAATTATATGTAATTAAAATTCCTGATATAATAGTTGACAGCAGGGCGTTCCAGCACCAACCAAGAGTAACTGAGTGCTTACAGTGTTGTGCCAACACCAACAACTAAGGGGCCTATTTCTGCAGAGTATATACGGCAGGTCCCTACTTTCAAACATCCAACTTACAAACGACTCCTACTTGCAAACGAAAGAAGACAACAGGAAGTGAGAGGAAATCTACCCCTAGAAAGGAAAATTCTCTCCTGTAAGAATAAATATGGGAGAAAGGGGTCTCATCTGTACTGATGCTTTATCAGCAATCCTTGTTTCAAGAAAAACACCACATTTCAAAAACAGTTGTCATTGGGACGGAAAGTGAGGTGAAATGTTCTGAACAGGGGCACAGACAGCAAAACAAATGTTACAGGGGTGATAACCCTTACCTATGTTTCCCAAAAAAGTTTAAAAATAGATTTTTGGGCTGGAGCTACACTTCAACAATGTACCTGTTCAAAATTACAAACACATTCTACATAAGAACAAACCTACAGTCCCTGTCTTGTATGCACCGCCTGTATACGGCTGTTCAGAGTATATAGGGCCTTTTTTATTTTATGTGCGGGGTTCCCCTTAATATCCATACAAGACCCAAAGGGGCTGGTAATGGGCTGGGGTAGGGGGGGGGGTCATGGGGTAGCTATGCCATTTTTCTTAAAGAATTTCATCCATATTACCGGGACCAGACATTACATTAAAGCCGCAAGCAGTTTTAAATGGCTTTTTTTTCCTTTAGAAGTGTCATTTTGTGCAGGGACAGTTCTAAACACGGGAAACACGTGGCACTTCACAGGCATACTTTAGACACCCCCCAGGTACGATATTTAAAGGAATATTTGACTTTTTTTTTTTCACTTTATGCATCATTAAAATGACTGCTCCCGAAAAACGACCGTTTTTAAAACTTCTTTTTGCATTGATACATGTCCCCTGGTGCACAACCCGGGTTCCCAAACCCTATTTATGACAATAACATGCATAATAGTTGTTATAATTAGCACTTTAGAATTCGAACGTTCGCATCCATTGTATTTAATAGGGTTCTAATGTTCGTTCGAACTTTCGGTCCGTTCGCGGGTTCTGGTGCGAACCGAACCCGGGGGTGTTCGGCTCATCACTACTCTTTAGTTGTCCCACACAAGAGTCTTTTAGTAATGGGCCTTAGTGGTGCTCATTCGGTACAACACTATGAAGAGCAACTTTGACATCTAAAGAATACTACCCACAGGAACCCATCATATATTACTTTACTTTATCAACCAATCATTTTTTGGTTTACTTTGGTCCATCAGTGAACAGGAGATTTCTGTAGGGTTGCTATGGGTTATTATTCATTGCACATTAGGATTGCTGCTTGCAATGCCTTATTGAGTAAGGCAGTATAAATGTCTAAAAGAAATCTATTGGTCAAAGAATTGATCTAAAGAACTTCTTCCCAAACCACCAGTTAGACTATCCTGTCTTGTATAGCCTCCAGCTGGTTTCTGAAAAGACAAAATGGAATAAAAGGAAAGGTATCATAAAAAGTTCATTGTATGACCCAGCAGACCCCTCAGGGTTTCCTTCTAACTGAATGAACTGTGTCTAGACCAGAACACACCCTGCAGGTCCCACTGGCAGAGCAAGGTTAAAGAGCCTCGAACTACAGTATGGTAAATTATTAGGGAAGGTGAACATTTGTCACTGTCCTCCAGCCTTCCCCTCATTCAGCAGATGTGAAGACTTTGGGGTGCAGGTGCGATCTTTTCAATGAGGACTGAAATTACACAAGAGCAGACAATTTCAAAATGCATCCTACACAATAAAGAACACTGATTGATTCCACATGGTAATTTACTCCTAGCATTGATCTCCATACTCCCCTTCATCAGACGTGTAAAGCCTCGTACACACGATCGGACTTCAAACAAACTTTTCCGTGGATTTTTGTCCGAAGGGAGTTGGCCGGGAACGCCCATAGCATACACACGCTCTGACTTTTTCGGCAACAAACACGAACGTAGTGACGTTTCAATGTACTGACGACACTTCAAAAGAGGAAGTTCAATTTTCCGGCGTCACCCTTTGGGCTCTTTCTGCTAATCTTGAGTTAGTAGAAGTTTGGTCGGTGTTGATTTGCGATTTTCATTTTCACTAGAACACAAATCCTTTGTAAATACGTTGGTCATTTCTCCGTATTATCAGCAAAGCAGCTTTTTTTTATTATCCCATTATTAAATAAGAAGAGAATGTGCACTGCATTTTGAGATTTCATAACTTGCCGCGTCACAAATGTGATATCTCCATTACGAACGCTAGTTTTACAAGACAGAACGCTTCCGGCTGATCCTTGCTTCTGAGCATGCGTGTTTGTACTTCGGACTAAAGTCCGATAGATTTCTGTACGATAGGACTTTGCACCGTAGGACTTTTGTTGCCGAAAAGTTTGTCCGTTTGCAGAGCGAACATTTGTCCAATGAAAAACGAAAAAGTTTGTCCGATGGAGCGTACACACGGTCTGATTTTTTTAAAAACCTGCTAATTTTGAAGTTTGTTGTCAAAAAGTCCTACCGTGTGTATGGGGCTTTAGACTTACTGATACTAATACAGCAGAAATGAGGTGTAATATTTTGATAAATAGGGCATGCATATGTAGCGCTACCCCCAGTTAAGAGAGCCGCTGATATTGATTTGGGCCCTGCAGTGCACCGCTGTCAACCCCCGGCAATCGGCTCTAACCTCCCGTGGCACAGCTGGTGATAGAGAGATAGGACCGCGTGATCACAACTGTTGGTGACGCAGTCCTATAACAAACATACACAGAATATACTTTAAAACTCCTATTAAAGTAAGCGGAACTGACACCAAATGTACTTTACCCAGATATTTTACTGAGGCTAATGGGCAAGTAATAAACAACAGTATAACAAGTTGCAGATCCCTGCAATAAACAGTAATAAAGATAAACAGAGTAATCAGAATAATAAAGTATTGCTATGCAACTCTAGCGCTGCCCTTTTACAGCTACTTCCCCTCATGGGTAGACTAACACCCAGCAATGTCTACCTATGCAGTCAGGCCTGACTGATCTAAATGGAAGTTCAGTGAAACAATATTTGCTAGCAATCTCTCGGTGGTGCACTTGAAGAACAACTTTGTAATCCCAACGAATAGTAAAGATAAAGTATCTGTCTTTAAACAGCTCTCACCACCCGGACAAGTCCAAATCCGTTTCCTCCATCGATTCGTCTGGGAACAGGAATCCACCGACATCCAAGTCTTCAATCCTTCTGGTGTACTGCAGCAAGGAGGATTAGATGTCTCTAAGGCTCTGCTAGGCTGGCAGAGGGCTCTTTGGAAAGGAGCACACGGCCCGGGCTTCAGGCCTTGTGCACACAGCAGTTCAGCACAGACATCCTCTTGCTAGGAGAGAGGGGTCCAAAGAGCGCGACCAAAACTCCGCCTCCCCTTTATAAAGTCTGCCCCAGCAGTCTCTGTTCTGGAGCAATGCACCCTGGGTGCTGCAAGATGTACTGGGGATGTAGTCTCTTTCTCTCCTCTGCTTTCACTTCCAGTAATGTCTCTTTACTTCCTCCCGACTCACCTCTCACCTGGAACTTCTTATCTCTCTGCATTAAAGGGGAACACCCCGCTACACACTCCCCCCACTTGAACTCTTTGGTCCCCAAAGATAAACTTCAACAAATACTGTTTACCATTTTGGACAATGTCGAGCATGATGTTGGTATAGGGAATTCCCACCAAAACTTTGGGATGGAACTCTCTTGCCCACAGGTCACACTACCATGAGTGGCCTGCCTAACTGTGCCAGAGAGTGAGCTGGGGTTGCCCTCCACCAAATGGACGGTGGAAGGATCAGGTTGTTCAACACTTCTCCTAGCCGTTACAACAGAGTCCTCTGAGCTCGTCCCCATTTGGGGGTAAGTTAGTTTCTTGGGAGGCCTGATGACTCTGCGAGCCCTCTGCTCTCTTGGTGCTTTTGACTCTGGCACCACAGGCTCTTCTTCAGGAGTAAGTTCAGGTAACATTGCTGGTTCTGGAACCTCTGATTCAGAAGTCGACTGACGTATGGAATCTCTAGAGTCCTCCTCTGCGCAAGTGTCAGGAACATCTTCCCAGTAATCAGCTGAGGGACTGAAGGGTATGAATTCAGTAGCCTCCGGATTCAGCGTTGCATCTGGGGTATCCCCTCCATTTGGGAGATCTATGGCGGACGTTCCCAGAGTCGAGGGAGGCCACAGCCAGTCCAGTTCTCCACCTTCTTCTGTACTCAATTGGGAGGCCTCCCCATCTTTGGCTCGAGAGGTCTGGGACCGAGTGTTCGGCCTAGGAATATCCAGGATAGAGGCCGGTTCAGGGGAGTCTCTCACGGGAGGTATTCTGACTGCCTCAGCAAGTGGGAGCAGGTGGTTCCGATGCCACGTCTTCAGTGGACCCACCTTTCCTTCTGGCTTTAGTTTGTAGACAGGCAAACCGGGCAACTTCCTACAGACAACATAGGGCTCAGATCTCCACCTGTCGGCAAGCTTGTGTTTTCCAGGGACCCCCAGATTGCGTAGCAGTACTCGGTCCCCGGGCTGCAGATCTTGCACTCGAACCTTCAGATCAAAATTTCTCTTGTTGCGGGCCCCCCTTTGATCCGAAGCCGCCTGGGCTTGTTCATAGGCCACCTGCAAGCTACGTCTAAGTCTGTCCACGTATCCCTTGTGGGATGTAGCTGAGGTATTGTCTATAGAAGTGCCAAAGGCCAGGTCCACAGGTAGCCTTGCTTTTCTCCCAAACATAAGTCGATAAGGGGAGTAGCCAGTGGCGTCACTTGTGGTACAGTTATAGGCATGTACTAGGGCTGATATGTGCTGACTCCAGTGTTGCTTCTTCTCTGTTTCTAAGGTTCCCAACATGTTGAGCAGGGTCCGGTTAAATCTCTCCGGCTGAGCATCTCCTTGTGGGTGGTAAGGCGTGGTTCTGGTCTTCTTTATTCCTAATGAATCCAAAAGTCTTCGGATCAACCGACTCTCAAAGTCCCTTCCTTGATCTGAGTGGAGTCTCTGTGGTAGTCCGTAATGGACAAAATACTTCTCCATAAGTATCTTGGCCACGGTGGATGCCTTCTGGTCTTTGGTTGGGAAAGCTTGAGCATAGCGGGTGAAATGGTCGGTTATTACCAGAACATTCCCCAATCCACTCAGGTCGGGTTCGAGGCAGAGAAAGTCAATGCATACCAGATCCATTGGGCCTTGACTCTGTAAGTGGCCCATTGGGGCAGCTTGATGGGGTAGGGTCTTTCTCTGAATGCATCGTGCACAGGAATGGCAATACTCCTCTACTTCTACCCTCATGCAGGGCCAATAGAATCGATTTCTGACAAGCTGGAAGGTCCGTTCTGCCCCTAGGTGACCATGATGGTCATGCAGGGCAATTAGTACAGTCTCTCGGTGCTTCTCTGGAAGAAATAACTGCCACTTATCTTCTGAGTCATCAGAGGGGCCCCTTCGGTAGACCACTCCCTGATGTACCTGTAGCCTGTCCAATTCCTTCCTCAACAGGCGAGCCTCCTTTGAGGGGTGATGTAGGAATTTGTTGGGATCCTGATTTTCCAGGGCTTCGAGGACCAATCTCCCCATGGGGTCTTCCAATTGGTCACACCTCAACTCCTTCTTGGACAGTCTTGGTAGGTTGTCTTCCTCCAGTTGAGTTACCCCACAATAGTGTTTGGGGACTCCTACCATGGTAACCCCTATTTCTTCTGCTCTGGAGCCTCCTCTGGCTTGGAATTCAGCCCCTTGACAAAGGGCCCGCACCCCGTCCGGTGCCACTTGGGTCCAATCTTCCCAGTCATTTGTCGTGGCATGAGACCTCCGGGACAGGGCATCTGCATCCCTATTTCCGGCTCCTGGTCTGTACTTCAGACTGAAGTTGAATCCAGACAATGCGGCCAACCACCTGTGTCCGGTGGCATCTAGTTTCGCGGTGGTGAAGAGGTAGGTCAGGGGGTTGTTGTCTGTCTTCACAGTAAACTCTGCCCCATACAAGTAGTCTTTTAGCTTGTCTACTACCGCCCATTTGAGGGCCAGGAATTCCAGCTTATGAGTGGGGTAATTCTTTTCTGAGGGGGTCAGGCTCCTGCTCACATAGGCCACTGGTCGCAGTTGTCCTTCATGTTCTTGGTAGAGTACACCACCTAGACCCTCATGGCTGGCATCCACATGTAATTCATAAGGTCTGGTAGGGTCGGCGTAGGCCAGGACTGGGGCAGTGGTTAAGCTCCTCTTCAGAGCATGAAAGGCCTCTTCACACCTTGGGTTCCACTGATCTTGAACTGACTCACCAGGCCTCCTGGGCCCTGAGTCATCCTCTTCCCCTTCTGCCTTTAGCAATTCATTCAACGGGCGGGCAATCCGAGCAAACCTCTCCACAAACCTCCTATAATAGGAGCAGAACCCCAGGAAGGATCTGAGCTCTGTTACTGTGGTGGGTCGTGGCCAGGAAGTGACTGCTTCCAACTTCTCAGGATCTGTGGCCACCCCTTCTTCAGACACTATGTGCCCCAGATAGTTCACAGAAGACTGGTAGAACCGACACTTCTCGGGGGAAAGCTTAAGTCCCTCTTCGCTGAGTCTTCTCAATACTTTCTCCAACCTGGCTTCATGTTCTTCCAAGGTTCTTCCAAAGACAATGACATCGTCCAAGTACACAAGGACTTCTATAAGATTCATGTCTCCAACAGTCTTCTCCATAAGGCGTTGAAAGGTAGCAGGAGCTCCAGACAGACCCTGAGGCATCCTATTGAATTCGAAGAATCCCACCGGGGTTATGAAGGCTGTCTTCTCCCTGTCTTCTGGGTGCATAGGGATTTGATAGTACCCACTCTTGAGGTCCATCACACTGAACCATTTGGCTCCAGACAAACTTTGTAGGGCATCTTCTATCCTTGGCGTGGTGTATTGGTCAGGGATGGTTCTCCTGTTGAGAGTCCTGTAATCGATACAAAGCCTCAACGACCCATTCTTCTTTCTGACCACCACGATTGGGGAGGCATAGGGACTTCTAGACTCCCGGATCACACCAGTCTTCTTTAGTTCTACAAGTTGTTCCCTCAGATCCTCCAGATCTGCCAGGGGGACCCGCCTGACCCTCTCTCGGAAGGGCTTATCTTCTTGGAGGCGGATCCGATGGGTGGCACTTCTTGCACACCCCACATCGAATTCATCTTCGGAAAAGATCTTCTCCCACCTGGTCAGCTGGGCCTTGGCTCTTTCTTTCCAAGCCCTGGGTAGGTTCGGGTTTTCCACGGACAGTTTCTCCCAAACATCTCCTCCGTCACCCGTCCCCTTGACTTCGGACCAAGTGACCGGGGCAGCAGGGCTCACCTGACCAAGCAACACTCTGGCAGGGATCTCCATGGGTCCTCCCGTAGTGTTCCTAACACTCACCAGAACTCTGCCATGGGCCTTCTTCAGGGCCTTGAACGGAATCACTTCTGGTATCACTTCCAGGCCTGAGGACTCTTCCCTTGGGTCTGATTCCAGCATGACAAAGGGGCCAGGTTGTTCCCACGAAAGCTTCACAGTGGCCCTAAGACAGGTTACTTCTCCGGGCTGTAGCACTACTCCTTCTCTGCCAAGTCTCCACACCTTCCCTATCCCCTCTCCCGGGGTCTTCTGCTCTAAGACCAGTCGTTGGTAGGCCGTCTTTAGCATGGGATGGATTTTGGTGGCTGAATGGTTTCTCTCTTTCACTAGAGGGGTCAGGAGTCTCCTGACTAGATCCGTGTTTGTCCCAATGATCAGGGAAATCTTGCTGGCTCCAGGCGGCCGGGGACACACAACTGCCAGGGTGTCAAACACTTCAGCCTTCCCAGCCACGGATGGGTCGAAAGTCATCTTTATGGGCAGGTACCCATCATAAGGGAAACTCTGGGTTCCAAGTCCCCATATCTCCAGCTCTTCTATCTTCTGGATAGGCAGATGACTCAAGTGCCTATCATAGAAGTCCCGGTATAGTAAAGTCACCTGTGCTCCGGTGTCCAAAAGAGCTTTAGTATAGACTCCTTCCACTTGAATGGGCACAGTAGGAGACGGGCCCACCAGTTCCTTTGGGTATGGCCGGACTGGGGTCACCTCTTTTTTTTGGCTTTCGACCCTTGCTCTACTCCTTTTGGACTTTAATTTTTCCTGAGCCCGGCATGCATTGACTTTCTCCCTCTCAATGGGGGCACAAACCCGCTGAGGGATGTTATTGTTCCTTTTAGGTGGATGTTCCTTCTTTGGGGTGCTGTACTTCCACTGAGGGGTCTTGCCCCCTCCCTCTGGGGTACATCTTGGTGGGGGTGTACTATACCTCCTCCTAGGAGTTTTGTCTCCTCCATTCTTGGCCTTTTTTTTTAGTTTGGAGCGCACTGAAGATGATGGGCACCCGGTTGACTCCTTCACCGGGGCCCTTTGGCGTTTCCCGCCGGCTTGCAATTATCTGTTCTCTTCTTCTTTGGGCTGGAGCATACGTTAGCAAAGTGGCCACTCCCTCCGCAGTTATAGCAAATCACCTCTTCTCGGTCCTGTAGGGAGGCCGGTGCTGAGGTGTTCGGGAACAACTCCTTTCTTGGGCTTGGTTTCTCTCGTCTTCTCTGATCTTTCTCCATCAAAGAGGTCAGCATCTCCAACACTTGGGCCATTTGCGATTTCAGAGTGTCAACCTCCGCATCTCTTTCTGGGCTCTTGACCGAATGGACCAACACTGGTACAGGTGTGACATTCGCCTTGGCCACCTGCTGATCTTCCTGCAGCGCCTCTTCGTCCCTAATAATTTTTATTAGATCAGAGTAGGTTAGTGACATTCCTCCTCCTGAGGTTTTCAGGTGCAGCCAGACCGGGTCTGAGCGCCGCGCTCCCCTCATGATCTGCTTCATGCGTGCTTCATCTGCATCTTTGGGCAGCATTCCCTTCTTCAGTACAATCTTGCATAACTGCCTGTTCAGCCTTCTAACATATTCTGACAGTTTCTCATTCGGCTGCTGGAGAGCGTGTTCAATTTGATAAATCATCTCTGACACCTTCTCCAGCTGACCAAACTCTTCCTGCAGCATGGCCAGGCAATCTTGAGCTGTACAGTTTTCATTTCCAAACCGGAAGCTCTTCACCGCTTCTGCCGCGGCACCTTTCAGACTTTCTAAGACTCGCTGTCTCTTCTGTGCCTCAGGCACCTCCCATGCTTCTACTGCCTGCAATGCCTGTTCCACCCAAGTGTCAAAATCTTCCTCCCCCGCAGGGACGGGGAGCTTCCCTGAGAAGGTGCTAAGCTTCCGGTAACCGGCCTCCACATGCACCGTACTGCTTTTCTGGCACTTAATTACAAGGTCTCCTAGAGCATTCAACAATTCAGGCCCTATAGCGGCCAGCGGTGATCCCGGGCTTAATAGTTCCTTAAGCTTTTCTGCTTTAGGGGATAGTGGTGGAGATAATTGTGGGAGTGATGGCTTTGGTGTCTGAAACCATTCTTCCTTCACTGGCAGCGTATGTATCAAGTGATAGATCTGATTATCTATGGCTTGTATACTCTGACTTTTAAAATGCTCTGGGATTTCGTTTTTCCATTCTACCAGTGCGTATGTAAACGAGATCACTGGATCTGGCCTAAAATCCATCACCCATGCTTTGTGGCTCGGAGACAGTAACAATACGAGCTGTTTTATCTCCTCTTCCTTCCATCTTTCCCCCGGGAGTACAATGACTACCGCCGCGGTTGGATCGGCGCCAATCGCTGCGCACCACTGTGACATTGCCAGCGGGTCCATGCTGGTACTTCTGACCGGCTTGATTGCAGCGTGCAACGTACAAGGCTCCCGGACTCGAGCCCCCACGTGTAGCGCTACCCCCAGTTAAGAGAGCCGCTGATATTGATTTGGGCCCTGCAGTGCACCGCTGTCAACCCCCGGCAATCGGCTCTAACCTCCCGTGGCACAGCTGGTGATAGAGAGATAGGACCGCGTGATCACAACTGTTGGTGACGCAGTCCTATAACAAACATACACAGAATATACTTTAAAACTCCTATTAAAGTAAGCGGAACTGACACCAAATGTACTTTACCCAGATATTTTACTGAGGCTAATGGGCAAGTAATAAACAACAGTATAACAAGTTGCAGATCCCTGCAATAAACAGTAATAAAGATAAACAGAGTAATCAGAATAATAAAGTATTGCTATGCAACTCTAGCGCTGCCCTTTTACAGCTACTTCCCCTCATGGGTAGACTAACACCCAGCAATGTCTACCTATGCAATCAGGCCTGACTGATCTAAATGGAAGTTCAGTGAAACAATATTTGCTAGCAATCTCTCGGTGGTGCACTTGAAGAACAACTTTGTAATCCCAACGAATAGTAAAGATAAAGTATCTGTCTTTAAACAGCTCTCACCACCCGGACAAGTCCAAATCCGTTTCCTCCATCGATTCGTCTGGGAACAGGAATCCACCGACATCCAAGTCTTCAATCCTTCTGGTGTACTGCAGCAAGGAGGATTAGATGTCTCTAAGGCTCTGCTAGGCTGGCAGAGGGCTCTTTGGAAAGGAGCACACGGCCCGGGCTTCAGGCCTTGTGCACACAGCAGTTCAGCACAGACATCCTCTTGCTAGGAGAGAGGGGTCCAAAGAGCGCGACCAAAACTCTGCCTCCCCTTTATAAAGTCTGCCCCAGCAGTCTCTGTTCTGGAGCAATGCACCCTGGGTGCTGCAAGATGTACTGGGAGATGTAGTCTCTTTCTCTCCTCTGCTTTCACTTCCAGTAATGTCTCTTTACTTCCTCCCGACTCACCTCTCACCTGGAACTTCTTATCTCTCTGCATTAAAGGGGAACACCCTGCTACACATATATATATATATATATATATATATATATATATATATATATATATATATATAATCTATTATATAGTAGGTAAAATAAGTATTGAACATGTCACCATTTTTCTAGGTAAATATATTTCTAAAGGTGCTATTGACATTACATTTTCACTACATGTCAGTAACAACCCATGCAAATCCATACATACAAAGAAGCCAAAACAAATAAGTTCAGAAATTAAGCCATGTGTAATAAAATAAAATGACACAGGGAAGAAGTATTGAACATGCTAACTGAAATATATTTAATACTTCGTACAAAATCTTTGTTGGTAATGACAGCTTCAAAACGCCTCCTGTATGGAAAAACTAGTCGCATGCATTGCTCAGGTGTGATTTTGGCCCATTCTTCCACACAGTCTTCAAATCTTGAAAGTTCAGTGGATCTCTAGTTCTTTCTATAGATTTTCTATTGGATTCAAGTCAGGTGATTGGCTGGGCTATTCTAGCAGCTTTACTTTCTTTCTTTGAAACCCATTGAGAGTTTCCTTGGCTTTGTGTTTGGGATCATTGTCTTGCTGAAATGTCCGCCCTCGTTTCATCTTCATCATTCTGGTAGATGGCAGCAGATTTGTATCAAGTGTCTTTTTACATTTTTCCATCTTTCCTTCAATGTCATGAAGTTTGCCAGTACCATATCCTGAAAAACAGCCGCACACCATGATGTTCCCACCTCCAAACTTCACTGATGTTATGGTGCTTTTGGGATGATGGGCAGTGCCATTTGACCTCCAAAATTGGTGTGTATTATGGCATCCAAAGAGTTAAATTTAGGTCACATCTGACCAGACGATATTCTCCCAGTATTTCACAGGCTTGTCTAATTGTTGTGCAGCAAACTTTAAATGAGCTTCAACATGCTTTTTCTTCAGCAATGGAGTCTTGTGTGGTGAGCGTGCATACAGGCCATGGGGGTTGAGTGTATTACTTATTGTTTTCTTTGAAACAATTGTACCTGCTAGGTCTAGTTTTTTTAGAAGCTCTCCACAAGTGGTCCTTGGCCCTTGGGCAACTCTTCTCATAATTCTTTTCACTCCTCCATCAGAAATCTTGCGAGGAGCACCTGGTCGTGGCCGGTTTATGAATATATGTTCTTTCCACTTATGACCCCAACAGTGCTCACTGGAACATTCAGAAGTTTAGCAAACCTTCTGTAACCAATACCATTGGTATGTTTAGCAACAATAAGGTTGTGAAGGTCTTGAGAGAGCTCTTTGCTTTTACCCATCATGAGATATTACTTGTGTGACACCCTGGTAATGAGAGACCTTTTTATAGACCATCAGTTGAGACTTAACCAGCTGATATTTATTTTCACTGACAAGGGGCAGGATTGCTTTCTAATTACTGATAAATCTAAGCTGGTGTTTTGGCTTTCCATGCCTTTTTGCACCTCCCTTTCTTCATGTGTTCAATACCACTAATTAAAGAATAAGGGCAAGATTTTTTTTTTAATCAATTAGACTTCTTTAAAGGCCCTCCTTTTAGAATAAAATAACTTTAAATACGAAACCAGTAGTCTTTCATTTAAAAAAAAAAAAATAGATTGTCATTTTAAAAATGTTAAATTAATGCTTGCATCAATGTCAAAATGTTTGAGGATCCATTCATGTTGCAGTAATGCACAGTAAAACATGCATTTTGCTGCGCAGTACTGCAATGCATGTACAGTACAGAAAATCGCACCTGCCCTTTAGTTCACCACAATGCATATACAGTTAAGTATTTTACAAAAGTGAGTACACCCCTAAAATGTTTGTAAATATTTTATTATATCTTTTCATGTGACAACACTGAAGAAATTACACTTTGCTACAATGTAAAGTAGTGAGTGTACAACTTGTATAACAGTGTAAATTTGCTGTCCCCTAAAAATAACTCAACACACAGCCATTAATGTGTAAATCGCTGGCAACAAAAGTGAGTACACCCCTAAGTGAAAATTTCCAAATTGGACTCAATTAGCCATTTTCCATCCCCGGTGTCATGTGACTCGTTAGTGTTACAAGGTCTCAGGTGTGAATGGGGAGCAGGTGTGTTAAATTTGATGTTATTGCTCTCACTCTCTCATACTGGTCACTGGAAGTTCAACATGGCACCTAATGGCAAAGAACTCTCTGAGGATCTGAAAAAAAAAATTGTTGCTCTACATAAAGATGGCCTAGGCTATAAGAAGATTGCCAAGACCCTGAAACTGAGCTGCAGCACGGTGGTCTTTGGGAAATAGACGTATGAGTGCCGCCAGCATTGCTGCAGAGGTTGAAGGGGTGGGGGGTCAGCCTGTCAGTGCTCAGACCATACGCCGCACACTGCATCTAATTGGTCTGCATGCCTGTCGTCACAGAAGGAAGCCTCTTCTAAAGATGATGCACAAGAAAGCCTGCAAACAGTTTGCTAAAGACAAGCAGACTAAGGACATGGATTACTGGAACCATGTCCTGTGGTCTGATGAGACCAAGATAAACTTATTTGGTTCAGATGGTGTCAAGTGTGTGTGGAGGCAACCAGGAGAGGAGTACAAAGACAAGTGTGTCTTGCCTACAGTCAAGCATGGTGGTGGGAGTGTCATGGTCTGGGGCTGCTGAGTTCTGCCAGGACTGGGGAGCTACAGTTCATTGAGGGAACCATGAATGCCAACATGTATTGTGACATACTGAAGCAGAGCATGATCCCCTCCCTTCGAAGACTGGGCCGCAGGGCAGTATTCCAACATGATAATGACCCCAAACACACCTCCAAGATGACCACTGCCTTCCTAAAGAAGCTGAGGGTAAAGGTGATGGACTGGCCAAGCATTTCTCCAGACCTAAACCCTATTGAGCATCTGTGGGGCATCCTCAAACAGAAGGTGGAGGAGCGCAAGGTCTCTAACGACCACCAGCTCCGTGATGTCATCATGGAGTAGTGGAAGAGGACTCCAGTGGCAACCTGTGAAGCTCTAATGAACTCCATGCCCAAGAGGGTTAAGGCAGTGCTGGTAAATAATGGTGGCCACAAAAAATATTGACACTGGGCCCAATTTGGACATTTTCTCCTAGGGGTGTACTCACTTTTGTTGCCAGTGGTTTAGACATTAATGGCTGTGTGTTGAGTTATTTTGAGGGGACAGCAAATTGACACTGTTATACACTGTTATCACATGAAAAGATATATTAAAATATTTACAAAAATGTGAGGGGTGTACTAACTTTTGTGAGATACTGTATGTGAAGCATTTACTGTACTGTATAAGTAGTGAGGTGCTGCGTTAAAAAAAAAAGTGCAAGATTGTTTTTCTTGTGCATGAATATGAAGAAAATAAATGATTTGGCTCAAGGCATGCAGATCCATGTAATTAATGCAATACATTGTAAATGGTTCATGAATTCTTTTTGCAGAGAAAACATTTTTGGTGTGTTAAATGAAACAAAATCAAACTTGGTGTAGAGTCCAGTAATCTTTAGCTATGAATTGGATTTCAGTTGCTGGTATTAGAGCAGTGACAGAAGAGTCACAGTTGCTTGGGGATGTGTTTCAGCACTTTGTTCTTCCCAATATTGAATAAGCCAGACGTCCAGGCCTTGCTCCATGAAATGGCCACATGGTGGCACTATAGTGTATGTGTGGTTTTATCTTTTGGGGATGGATGGTACTTCATTACATCTGATGCACACACAGTTCATTCAGATATTGCAAATATACCATTCAGCAGTATGGTTGCAACATTAATGAGAAATCCAGCATGTAGCATTCTTTCTTTATGTAAGAGGTATATTTTTTTTATTGGGGTGAGATTGTGTAGTGTTGGCTATCAATCGATTTACAAGGATAGCACAAATGCTAAAGGCTTCTTTAGCTTGTAGTACGAATAAGTGGACCGAATTTTAATGTAAAATTATCAGTTTTCCTGTTAAATAAATTTTAAATTAAAATTGAAATGGTGCTTAAATGTCTATTTTTTTGTTCTTTATTTAGATAGCGGGTTTTTGATGGGTGCATCTAGGATTATTTAGTTCATTTAGCATTCTTTGTATTTGTGTTGTTTTTCTCTTTGTCTATTTACTGTATGTGTTAATTGTGTGATGTCATTTCTTTTTTCCATTAACTTCTGTAAAAATAATAATCAGCCTTATGAGGGGGGCATTTTGTTGGTATAAGAACAGGTTCAAGTTAAAATGATCTTCTGTAAGTCACAGGAGTTATTTAACCTCCCTGGCGGTATTATTCTGTCAGATTTTAGGTGCTGAAAGCGGTACCATTATTCTGCATGGAAATTTGGCATTTTATATTGTAGGCCTGTAATTCTTAGGAATAACTCACTTAAATGTGTCCAAACAAGAGTCTAGTAGACATCCCGGGTATGATAAAGTCCAAAAAACAAAATCATAATTTATATATAATAAATAACTATAAAATAATTATAACCAACAATAATATAATAATAATAAAAGTGTTTTTCAGTGTTTGATGTCGAATTTCCCCACAAATCGCTATCGCTCAATTCTGCGAGTGATTCTAATTTCTTATCGCTGTTTTCTAGCTGGTCTAAAACCACTTTTGATGTAAAGGGACACTTTTTGGTTGCTATGGACAATCTCCAGTTTCCAGGCAGAAAGAACAGTTTTTATCATATAAAAGTGCATGCAGGACACTGGGCAGACCACTAGGGACAAAGGGGGTGTGTTATTTTTTGATACAGTACTGTAATCTGTAAGATTACAATATACTGTATGTGTATTGTGTGTTTCACTTTTTGAATTTGGCACTGAACTCCGCCCCCGTGCGCCCCAACATCGCAGGGAACGGAGCTCGGCGGCACTCGGCAGTGTGGATCGAGCGAGATGATAGCTCGCTCACACAGCGGGGACACATCGCAGGATCCAGGGGACAAGGAAAGAAACTTCCCCTGTATCCTGCGATGCGATCCTGAGTCTGGCTCGTGGTTACCGCTTTAGGTACTGAAATCTTACCCCGAGCTAGACTCGGGAATACCGCCAGGGAGGTTAAAGCTCCTTACACCCTTAAAACCACCTTTTCTAGTTTCTCTGATGCATTGTGCTAGATTTGTGAAATTCCACTGAAATTTCTTAATTGTCGCCCAAATTTTGGAGTTATGAAGACTATAGAAATGTGAGGGCAAAAAAAGACTGAATAGTCCATCGAGTCTGCCCATTTTTTTTTTTTTATTGTTTTTTTATTTTTTTGGGGGGATTTGGGCTTTCTCTTAACTTTATTGTCTGAGTATAGATCTATGTTTGTCCCAAGCATGTTTGAAGCCATTTACTGTTGACTGCCTCACTACCTCTGCTGGTAGTTTATTGCAATCATAAAATACCCTTTCAGTAAAATAATACTCCCTAAGATTAGTTTTGAACTTCCCTCCAGTTAGTTTAAGGTCATGTCCCCGTGTTCTTGATTTTGGTTTCATATTGAAAAAACTGCCCTCCTGAACCTTATTCACTCCCTTGATGTATTTAAAGGTTTCAATCATGTCTCCCCCTTTCCCCTTCTTTCCTCCAGACTGTCCCTATATCGAGAGCGACTTCAAGAACTTTTGTTTTATCCCCCAAACCTTTCACCATTTTTGTTACCCGTCTCTGGACTCGTTCCATCTTATCAATGTCTTTCTGTAAGTGAGGTCTCCAGAACTGAACACAGTATTCTAAATAAGGTCTCACTAAAGATCTATATAGGGGTATCAGAACCTCCTTCCTCCTGCTGGTGACCCCTCTAGTGATGCATCCTAAAAATCTATTTGCTTTTTCCACTGCCTGGTCACACTGTTTGCTCATTTTGCAATCGTCTGAAGTACCCCTACTATCCTAATCTGATCCAAATGCTATGGTGGAGTGCAGTTGCTTACTAAAGGAAAATTACAGCCATTCTTGGGTCTCTAGGGCTCCTGCATCTAGGAATGTACTTTACATCATCCACTAAATGACTTCAGTCTGATGGGTGGTATCATTAAACTCCACTTCCTCTGAGCCCAGGTTGTCCTGGACATGCTCCAGCCTGTGAGTGGACAGTGAAAGGAAAAGCAGCTTACAGATGAGCTTATCTCTCTATCACTCTGCTTTCTCTTCCTATCAGCATGCTTCTTGTGATCACATGATCTGATTGGCTACTTGTACCGCGTCTTCCTCTCAGTCTCCCTATACAGGGACTGTGAGAAGTGTATACCAGATCACATTAAGGTACTTACACTGCTTGCATTTAACAGATCACTTTAACTCTACTGCCCACCTGTATAAGATTTGTTAATATACAGGCATGTGTACTTACCTTTTTGCCTGTGTATTGAAAAGCCACTACATCTCTCCTCACAATCTGCTGCAAACATTCAATGCACCACTGGGTGGGAAAAAAATGCTTGCTTCTGTGGTTCCTCCTGCAAACTCGTACATCACGATAAGATCTACAAGCCAGCAGGAGGAACCACAGCAGCCAGCGAGGGGAGCAAATTTCCGACTCATCTGACATTTGAATACTTGCAGTAGCTGGAGATCAGAGAGCTTTTCAAAACATAGGACACAGAAAGGTAAGTATATTCATGGTACGCTTTTACAGGTTGGCTGTTTTGTAAAAGTGACCCTGTGTTATCAGGGTCATTTTGAGAAATACATTGAATAATGATTTAATAATTATAGAGCAGCATTAAGTTGTGTCTTATAACTGCCGAGAGTTTAAGTTTAATGCTTTGATTCATATGGAAGCAGAAGAATAAAGTATTTGTACGTGTGGTGGGTCCAACGCTGAGTCACTGCTGCAGGCAACATCCAGCTAGATAACTTTAGTAAGCTTCATATACAGATATCTACAGAAAGGAGATCATTTGTTATATCCTTCTCAGTAATCTTCCTGGGTTTCCGTACACTCCTTCTGAAGCTGCCTTCCCGCATTATGTACGCACCTGCAATGCTGGTGTTCTACCCTCCAGGGATATGTTCTCCTTCCAAAAGCCATTTGTCCTGGAGGGCCTGGGGCAGAACAGCACCCTCACATGTAGTCGGTTGTCTCTATTCAGACTATACCATGATGGAGAGAGACACTGTCAGGAGGTAGAGGGACGACAGATCATGTCATTCTGACTTCTACTAAACTCAAATAAATCAAACCATTTCCCTAACATTTCTGCTTTGTAATCAAGTGGTTTCAAGTGCTGCAATGTAATCTCCTTGGTTTCAAGTAGTATTCAGTGATGTCAGTAAGAGCCAGCTTCAGTGTAACTCTAAAGACCTCTTATTTGTCTCATGTCAGTACTGGAAGTTTATTTTTTCCGATTAATGTTTCTCTTCATGTTTTTGATTAATTACATTTTATAAGGTATTACTTAGTAAATATTAGAAAACAGTTTTTTTTTTGTTTTTTTTAATAATGATTGATGAATAAGCTGAACAGTGTAATTAGAAATTACACAATAAATCATCATCAGAATAACCTGCTCATTATATTGTATTTATATATCCGTCCAGTCATACGACTCTCCGCTATTCCATGGAATAGCTCTCTGGCCACTAGGTTTGGTATGCTTGAGGTCTTTTTCCATGGAATTTTTAATTTAATTTTTTTCACAAAAATTTTATTACAGTTTGCAGGTATACAGAGATCACAACACATGTTACAAAAGGTAAGTAGTAACATACAGAAAGGCGTACAAAAGAGATAATAAAATGTACATTAGAACATGAACAGTTGCAAAAGCAGTAATAGAAAAGGTGGCGACATCAATAAACCAAAGCTTGTCTGAAATATAAAGGCTCTGCGCCTACTATTTAAGCATGGAGCTCGGTAAGAATAGTGGGATTGAGCATGGTAGGGCACTAAGCGGGATTTTGGCGCCCACTGAACTATATCGCCACGACACCCAATCACGCCTAATGGGATCCATACTGTGAGTGGGTGCGGGGCCAGGAGCCTCGAAAAAATTACGCACCACAGAAGTTCAGTGTATTATGCAGTTGAAGGAGAGCTCCATCGTTAAGTTACGGTAGTAATAATGGGTGAGTCCACCACATTCACGGAGATTTAATAGGGTCGTGGTACTGTAGTATTCGGAGGGGGAACCGCAGGGAGTGGGGAGGTAACGTATCATGGAATTTTGTTGGTCCTTTTGCTTTTATTTTTTTACAAAGCAGGACACCAGGTCTTTCCTTGAACCCTCTCCATTTATATGGGCATGGTACTGGCATGCAGAATGTAATAATGCATGTTCCTAGCCAATTTGTACATACATACTAGGGCCAATTTAGACAGAAGCCAATTAACCTACCAGCATGACTTTGGAACATGGGGGCAAGCACAGGGATAACATGCACATTTCATGCAGACAGTGGGGTTGATTTACTAAAACTGGAGAATGCAAGATCTTGTGCAGCTCTGCATAGAAACCAATCGGCTTCCAAGTTTTTTTGTCAAAGCTTAAAGTGGAGCTCCACCCAAAAGGGGAAGTTCTGCATTAAGGCCCCCTTCCCCCCATCTCTTCTGCAAATGGCACTCTTTTTTTGCGCGGTTGGGGGGGGGGGTACCTGGTCTTGACAGGTTACATAGTTAGGTTGTTTGTTTTTGTTTTTTTTGTTTTTTTACTCTTATTTTAAAAAAGAAAATAAAAGGGGACTGAGGTGTCCGTCCGGATTAAATCTTGGCGCACTAATTTGCTTTAGATTATCATGTTGTTTTGAAATATTTTTTTTATTTGGTGAAAGTGATACCTATTTTGCGGCATATTGTATTTGATATTGTATTCGATGGGTACTTGGTTCTCTTGTATAAATAAAGAATATAAAAAAAAAAGAAACATAAACTGGTGTGTGCATGCATGTTTATTACACTATTAGGTACTTACCAAAATAAACATATTCAAGACTCTTTTTCTGATTTTAGAAGCTTTTATTGGAATGGTTTTCATCAATAATAAAGGCAAATGATGAGGGGCACAAATCTTTATACGACATAGAAATGAGCATGCATGCACACATGTGTGTCAAATACCAATGTTTTCATACACCTGGGCGGCACAGTTGCAGAGCCGAGTCTTGCTGTCAGCAGCCTACGACAGGCTGAAATACGCGGCAGCTGGATGCTGTACAGAGTGGTACTCGCATTTAAGGCTGAATACGTTCCGGGATGTTTGCCACAAAAACACCAGGATTTGATGCACACAAGCTAAGTGCCCAGTGTGCATGAGCCCTAAGAATCCAACTTAAAGCGGTAGTCAACCACCAGTGATTTATTTATTTTTTTAACCTGCAAGGCAAAGTTATAATGTGCTAGTATGCATCACCACTGACAGGGCTTCCATCTTCACCCAACTTCCTTCTGGGTTTGCGGACTCCGGCTGTTTGAGTGGCCTGAGCCACGATGACGTCACTCCCGCACATGCACGGGGGAGCCACCATTTACGGCACAGGACTTTGGTGGCCAGTCCTTCAGAGCGAATGCGCCGTTGATGTCACTAGCTGCATGTACAGTAAATATCTCCTAAATGGTGCATGTTTAGGAGATATTTACAGAGCCTATAGGTAAGCCTCATTATAGGCTTACCTATAGGTAAAATTCATGTATGGGAGTTTACTACCACTTTAAGTGAATAAATGACTATACCCATACAAGGAATTCCATAATAATTAAGAAACACCATCTATAACTGCTCTTGTTCTTAGAGCATGACAGGTTCAAATATCAAGGAGTGCTCAGAGTGTAATAAAGAGGACCAAGCATCACATATATTTTTATCTGAGTTGCATGCATGCTTGGAAAAGTGTAAAGCCGAGTGCGCACTATAAGTACCTGAAATAATAATAATATGAATTTTATTCAATTCCTGAGAAACTTGCCAAAATTTGCCCACCTACCGACCAACATCCTTCATTTGAAAAATCGAAAGAGTTGGGCAGAAAATTCAGTCTGCAGTCATCTGCCAATATACAATAGCCCCAACAGAAGGTTTCTCCATTTGCCCTGTATAGCTTAGATAGCGGAATCTGTTTGATTATTTTCATTCAGCCAACAGGTTAAACAAAAATAATCTATGTATGTACCAAGCTTTAGTATACCAGGTAGATGTATTTATTACCTCTGCTACTGCTAGAGATTGCATTGCAATACCTTCAATTGCTTATATTTCCAAAAAGTCAGCACTATTCCTGTTCAGGCAATATCCAGTGTCAGCATCTGCTTCCTTAAAGTGGTTGTAAACTCTTACATATACCCAGTGAAGGCACTGGCCTCAGGCGATACACAGAGATGGAACAAATCTTCCTACATAAGTTGTACCTGTTTATCTGCAGTCTTCTCTTCTCTACATCTGTGTGAAAAAGGGGGAAAAAACTGCGCTAAATCCCAAATCAAATGTCATAAGTGAAAAACAGCAGCTGACACTCAAACAAACAAAGTCCAACAGAAATAGTAAACAATATAGTGTAGCGCTACTAATGAAGTGAGAGAGAGTATGGATATACTCAAACCAACACAACATGAATAATTAGTGAGTGAACCTCAAGTGGGTGAAACAAATGTGTGAAATAAACAATGAAGTCCAATGTAGCCCATAGGCTTCAAAATATAATAATATAAGTCCACATAAACAAAATAGGTGAGAGGAACTCCTTCCCATTAAGATGACATCAAAAGAGGGTAACAGATTGCCTGTAGTCACTCTTAAATCTTCAACAAATGGGTGTACAACGTACTCTTACCAGATGAGATGGACACACTTGTCATATGACAGTGAGTCATACGAGCTTGTGATCCAGATGGACTGGATCAGTGCCAGGTGGATCCTTGTTAAAGGAAAGGATGGTGCAGCGGGTCGAAGTGCAGGGTCTCCACTTCTCCACTGACGAACACCGCAAGAGCAGTAGGATCAAGATGGTTGTGCGCCAAAGTGACTCCTCATAGGCTCCAACGAAAAAAATAAAAAGATGCTCCAATGGTGCAGGTCAACCACGTAGGTTTGGTTGATAAGCCGTTCTGCCTAGTGACACTGACACTGATCGTATGCTTCCTCTCATTGGGAGCAGCGATCAGTGACGTGTCACTCGTAGCCATGCCCCCTAACAGTTAGAATCACTATATTGCTTTTTTTTCAAAATTGTCGCTCTATTTTTGTTTATAGCGCAAAAAATAAAAACTGCAGAGGTGATCAAATACCACCAAGAAAGCTCTATTTGTGGGAAAAAGAGGACGTCAATTTTGTTTGGGAGCCACGTCGCACAACCGTGCAATTGTCAGTTAAAGCGACACAGTGCCGAATCGCAAAAAGTGGCCTGGTCATTTGACAGCCAAATGGTCCGGGCTGAAGTGGTTAAAGGAGCAGGATCCATTTTTTTTTGGGGGGGGGGGTTAACAAACGCTTTCAGGCAGCCTATTTTAAAATAGGTGAACTTATTTACAGTATTTAATACAGGTGTGTATCTAGTGCTGACACTTTACATTCACATCAGTCCCTGCCCTCTAGGAGCTTACAATCTAAGGTCCCTATTTCACATGCGCATACACACACAAACTAGGTCAATTTAGACCATGAGTGCTCAACCTGTGGCCCTCCAGCTGTCGCAGAACTACAAGTCCCATGAGGCATTGTAAGTCTGACGGTTACAAGCATGACTCCCAAAGAGAGTAGTTCTGCAACAGCTGGAGGGCCACAGGTTGAGCACCCATGATTTAGACACTAGCCAATTTACCTACCAATATGTCTTTGGAAACCTAAGAAAGCACAGGGAGAACATGCAGGCTCCATGCAGATGGTGTCCTGACCGGGATACAAACTGGGAAACTCATTGCTACAAGGTAGAAGTGCTAACCACTAAGCCACTGTGTTGCCAACTTATAGAATAAATGACCTTCATTAGCTTCATAGAAGTAATTACAAAGTTAATTATAATTCTGCACAGATATGAGAACTTTTATATACATATGCGAGTTTCCATCATGGCTAATTTACATAATGGAAAAAACTGATTGCCAGGTATAGAAAACGGGAACCGTGCCTTCAGAAGCTTTCATGCATGACTTCCAATATTGCAGTTCCTCCAATTGTTACATTTCATATCCATTTGTACGGCAATTGCCCAACCTATTTCTTTCATGATTCTGTTTACTAATTCACAATATAACCCCATCTTATTTTCCATTATCCACCTGCTGCTTGATTGCAGCACATCAGCACATGCCTATATAGATTGCTTTTGCCTTCTATTGTAAGTCCTCACACTAGCAGCCACCTGTGCCGTGTTCACATATTGCAGGGGTTTCCAACCTTTTGAACTTCTTGGACCACATTAGAAGAAGAAGAATTGTTTTGGGCCACACATAAAATACACTAACAATAAGGATAGCTGATGAGCAGAAAAAGTAGGGCAGATCACAAGTTAACGATCACTGATATAGATAATCTACCTACCTGAGCAATAAAACATATTTTTTTTTAATATATTTTTTATTATAAAAAGTAAAAGAAGGCAGCATAAAACTAGTGTGACCTTTGACACTGTTTTTGATAACCTAACGCATCAATATCTGGTTCGATGGATGGAGTAGCAATTCTCAATGAATTCTCAAGGTGCTCTTTAGATATTTTGGTTCTAATTTTGCCCTTTGTGTGCTTCATACTTGAAAATAGTTGCTCACAAATATAGGTGCTGCCGAAAACTAATGACATAAGTAAGGTGTGATTGTGAAGAGTGGGATATTTTTTGGGGGAAGATAAAGCTTATAAAAGTCCAGTAAAGAGACACTATCAAATTTTTCTTCATCCGCATGTGTTTGCTAAGTGTAAACGCATTTTTACAAAAAAATTCCCTGAAAAATCAAAAAAATTTAAGTAAGTTTCTAATTTTGTGTTGGGCCGCATTCCTAGCCGTCTTAGGCCGCATGCGACCCCTGATGTGGGGTATATTCTACAAATTTCATGTTTCATGTCACAGCTTTGCAAATGCCCAAAACATGTTTGACCTGCTAGGCTTTGTTCAGGCAGGTTAAACTTTGTTCAACTATCCTTATCAACAGGGTTATAATTACCATAATGGCCATTGACTAGGACAGCAGGATTTTAGGGTGTAGCAATAAGCCTCAAATGTTACAGATCGTGATAACCTTTTTTTATTCCATTCCCCTCTTGTGTCCCCATCTGGATGTATCTTGTTATGTTTGCTAGGAGACCTGCAGAAAGAAGGCGATACAGGGAAGGCTGAGAGGAGTCAAAAGACTCTTTATTGTTCAGGAAATATGAAATCATCGCTCCTCTTTCCTGTTTGGTAGTCTGAACTGCTGAAAAGTACTGCACACAGGGGGGTTGATTTACTAAAACTGGAGAGTGCAAAACCTGGTGCAGCTCTGCATAGAGACCAATCAGCCTCTGTTTTTTTTTTTTTCGTTGTCAAAGCTTAAGGCCCCTTTCACACTGGGGCGTTTTTCATGCGGTTTAGCGCTAATAATAGCGCTGTTATACCGCATGAAAAAATCCTGCCCTGTGCCTTCAATGTGAAAGCCCGAAGGCTTTCACACTGAAGCGGTGCGCTAGCAGGACCGCTCCAAAAGTCCTGCTAGCCGCTTCTTTACAGCGGTAAAGGAGCGGTGTGTTCACCGCTCCTTTACCGCGGTCTCCCATTGAAATCAATGGGACACCGCGGTAATACCGCCCGCAAACCGCGGCAATAGCCGCGGTTTGCGGGCGGTATTAACCCTTTTTGGGCCGCTAGCGGGGGTTAAATTAACCCCCCTAGCGACCGCATACCGCGGTAAGAACGACAGTATAGCAGCACTGAAAATCGCGCTGCTATACCGCCACCGCTCCTGCCCGCCCCAGTGTGAAAGGGGCCTAACTTTCTTCGGGAGAATTGACCCCCTTCCTGGCCAGAGCACTTTTTGCGATACGGCACTGCATCGTTTTAACTGATAATTGGGCGGTCGTGCGAAGTTGCACCCAAACAAAATTGATGTCCTTTTTTCAACACAAATAGAGCTTTCTTTTGGTGGTATTTGATCACCTCTGCGTTTTTTATTTTTTGCGCTATAAACAAAAAAAAGAGCGACAATTTTGAAAAAAAAAGCAATAATTTTTACTTTTTGCTATAATAAATATCCCCAAAAATATATAAAAAAATAAAAATTTCTTTCTCAGTTTAGGCCGATATGTATTCTCCTACATATATTTGGTAAAAAATCGTAATAAGCGTATATTGATTGGTTTGCGCAAAAGTTATAGCGTCTACAAAATAGGGGATAGATTTATGCCATTTTTTTTATTATTTTTTTTTTATTAGTAATGGCGGCAATCTGTGATTTTTATCGTGACTGCGACATTATGGCGGACACATCAGACACTTTTGATACTTTTTCGGGACCATTGTCATTTATACAGCGATCAGTGCTATAAAAATGCACTGATTACTGTGTAAATGACACTGGCAGGGAAGGGGTTATACACTAGGGGGCGATGAAGGGGTTAAGTGTGTCCTAGGGAGTGATTCTAACTGTGGGGGGGATGGGCTACCACTGACATGACAGCGATCACTGCTCCCGATGACAGGGATCAGTAGATCTCTGTCCTGTCACTAGGCAGAACAGGGAAATGCCTTGTTTACATAGGCATCTCCCCATTCTGCTTCTGCATGTCACAATCGCGGGCCACCAGCGAACATCAAGTTTGCAGCGCGCGCCCACAAGGTGGCAAATTCAAAGGGATGTACCTGTACGCCCATTTGCCTGCCTGTGCCATTCTGCTGATGTATATGTGTGCGCGCCGGTCGGCAAGTGGTTAATTGAACAGGCTGAAGTTAAAAGCTGAATGGCTACCATTCAGAGCTGCAACAGATTTTTCACTCTCCAGTTTTAGTAAATCAACCCCACTTTCTCTACTAGTGCATTGCAGAAGTAGTCTTTAATAAAATTATCAGAGAGCTTGTAGAAGAGGACATCATGTCTTGTCATTAGTCACTGGGTGCCTAGTAGACTTGTGCACAACGGAAAAATTTGTTCCGTTTCGGTTCGTTTCTTTCCGGTCCTGTTGATTCGTAATCATTCGTAATTTTGCTAGACGGGATTTTTCGTGTTCGGACTCATTCGTATTTTTGCAAGCGACATTTTTCGTTGAATTTTTTGTTGCTTTATAATTCGTACTTTCGGTAGAGTACGTTGTTTTTCGTTGATTCTGGACACAACTCCTACTTTCGTAACTTTTTTTGGGTTCGTTGATTCTTAATTTTCCGTGTCTCTCTCACAACGACGCTGCCTATTATGCCTAATGTGCTTCGAATGGATTTGTACTTTTCTAAATACATAGCGGTTATTTGTAACGATTCGAAATCTCGTATTTTACTTTCGTTTTTTACATGCGGCTATAGGCTCCGCCCCTGTACACCATTTTGAGAGGGTTCAGCACGGTGAGGGAGAAGCAGAGAGCAGAGCAGAGTGAGTGTTATTGTGCTTCGAATGGATTTGAAATCTCGTATTTTACTTTCGTTTTTTCATGCGGCTATAGCCTCCGCCCCTGTACACCATTTTGAGAGGGAGTTCAGCATGGTGAGGGAGAAGCAGAGAGCAGAGTGAGTGTTATTGTGCTTCGAATGGATTCGTACATTCGTAACTTTTTTCATAACGAATTATGCCGAAGACCTTCGGGCATTCGCTATTTTGCGGTATAATTTATTTCGGATTCGGTTTTATTCGTAATTGCTCTGTTCGGAAATTCGAATGCTTCCGAATGTCCGAAAGTTGCTAAATTCGGACGAATTTTGATTCGTTACGAAACGAATTGCACAAGCCTAGTGCCTAGGACAGTCCTAATACAATATGTATTAAGACAAAAATATGTTGTCCTAATACAGCCCTGCTCACAATGGAGATTCAACCACCAGCATTGGATATGAAAATGTGTTCGGAGGCACGCAGTTCAGCACACTATGGCTAGGCTTGGCTTTGTGTTGCCCAAAGCTGTACACTACATGCCACAGATTCAGAAGCCACATGAATGAAAGCAGACCAAGTTCAAAGAGGTACAGCAAAAATGTTGCAAGAGAAAAAACATATCAGGGAAGACTGGAGGAACTTTATGTACAAGGAAAGAAGGCAAAGCAGGTTCATGATTTATACACCTAAACACATTACGATGGGCAGCACAGTGGCTAAGTGGTTAGCACTTCTGCCTAGCAGCACTACGGTTGCCAGTTCGAATGCCAATCACAGCACTACCTGCCTAGAGTCTGCATGTTCTCCCTGTGCCTGCATGGGTTTCCTCCAGGTAGTCTGGTTTCCTCCCACACTCCAAAGACATGCTGGTAGGTTAATTGGATCTTGTCTAAATTGGCCCTTGTATGTGTATGTATGCATGTGAGTTAGGGACCTTAGATTGTAAGCTCTTTGAGGGCAGGGACTGGTGTGCAATATATATGTAAAGCGCTGCGTAAATTGACATATAATAATTAGGGGTATGGATAAAGTTCAAAAGGGCAGTATTCATATTTTCTTTATGAGGAATTTATCTAAGAGGTTTGATACTATTTGGAAGCCGTGGCTTGACGATATGAATATGGGACTGAGTTAGGCCCATTTCAAACGTACGGACCGTATGTCCGCTTTTTCATCCATCCGTTTACGGATGAAAAAGGGACATACATTGGTCCCTATGAGATCGCAGGTGTCAGCAGACGAAACATCCGCTGACACCCGAACTCCTCCGTGTCCGCAATGCTCCGTTTTTCTGGATAGAAAAATTCCTATTTTTCTATCCGTCTGCGGAGCGGATCGGATGAACACGGACAGACGGTCCGTGTTCATCCGATCCCCCCATAGGGGAGAGCGGAGATCTAACAGGGCGGTCCCTGCACAGTGTGCGGGTACCGCCCTGTTATCCGCCAGCTCAGCGGGGATCAACGGAGCGATCCCTGCTGAGCAAGCGGAGGTTCACGGGGCGGATCATTACTGATCCGTCCCATGTGAAAGGGGCCTTAGGAGTTACCTTTGCCAGAATATAGATGTATGGAAAAAGAAAAACAGTTCTTATTTATAGGCTAAAAGGATTGTGTATTGACTTGACAGTGAAAGGGATGGGTTAAAATGTATTCATTTATTTATTTATTTTTGGCTTTGTGTATGTTTTTTGTTTTTTGATTTCAATGTTATGTTTGTGTACATGTTGTGGTATAAAAAAATAAAAATAAAGATAAAATCTGATTTAAAAAAAGAAGGGCAGTATTTTTAATATGAAGTGAAGATCAACAACATAGGGGTATGAATACAAACTAGCAGGAGGAAACTTCAAGAGTAATGTTAGAAAACTGATGACATGAATAAGGTGTTATTTGAAGAGTCGGATATTATTATTTTTTTGGGGAGGATAAAGCTTATAAAGGTCCAGTAAAGAGACCCTGTCAATTTTTTCTTCTTCTGCATGTGTTTGCTAAGTGTAAATGCATTTTTACAAAAAATTCCCTAAAAAATAAAAAATAAAATTTAAATACGTTTCTAATTTTGTGTTGGGCCGCATTCCTTGCCGTCTTAGGCCGCATGCGACCCCTGATGTGGGGTAAATTCTACAAATTTCATGTTTCATGTCACAGCTTTGCAAATGCCCAGAACAGTGAAAGTGATATTTTACTAAAAGAGAAGTGGCTGCTTGGAACAGACCTCCAACAGAAGTAGTGAGTTAATCAACAGTAAGGCTGGCCATACATTATACAATTTTCTCATAAAATTTTCCTTTAGATTTACCAAAACCATAAAATATGAGATCAAACCTAAATTCTTTCAATTTGTATGTATTCGGACAGGCACTACATAGTTGAAGGTAAATCTAAAGGAAATTGAATAAGAAAAATGTATAATGTCAATCTTAACATGCTTAGGATAAATATAGCTGTAAGATAAAAAATGTTAACAGAAAGGATAGACTTGATGAACCGCTTATTCTCTACCCCCCTTTAGTTTTTTCTATACTGCAGCATGTTTTTCTACATTCAGCACCTGTATAATGACTATGACTATGAGCTTTTTCTGATGCTATTCCCATAGTACCAATCTCATTGATAGTTGTTTGATTCATATTGATTTTATATCGATCCATATCGATTTCATATCAATCTCTAGCGTGCATCCAATTAAAAGAACTTATTTTTATCAAAACATTTGTTACAGTTCTGCTTTCACTGGTCCTATTGAGCGCTGGATTGTCGTATATTGACCTGTATGAACGAGGCCTTCAGACCCGGCAACCCCTACTTTAGGCCAAATAGCAATAATCATTATGATCATAAAATTATTATATAGAAAGAACACAAGTTGGGAACATTTCACATCACTATTGCCTCTAATTTTACCTGACATTTGGGTTGATGATAGGCCCATGTATATAAGCAGTTTAAAATGCCTGCGGTTAAGAGCCGGTTCACATAGGGACGACTCGTCAGGCGACTCAGCCGCCTGACAAGTCGCGCTCCGCTCTATTCAATGGAACCGTTCTAATAGGACTGACGCGAGTTGCTCCAACTTAGAAAAAGGTTCTTGTACGACTTTTGGGGCGACTCGGGGCGACTTGCATTGATTTCAATACAGAAGTCATTTTGCAAGTCACCTCTCAAGTCGTCTTGAGATCGCCTTGCCGAGTCGCCCCCAAAGTCATGCCGCCCCAGTGTGAACCGGCTCTAAGGGAAATGTCCATTCAATTTTAATTGAATGTCAACACAATCATGCTCTCTACAATTTTGACAGTGTCAGTTTTTTAGTACTAATTAATAACTTTTTTTTTCTTCTTCTTTGCAGAGAGAAGTAACATTACTATCAAAGTATGGAATTGACAGAATATTCCCGGCAGAAAAAGATATGCAATAAAGCCACATAGATATGGATATCGATAGTGCAAAACTGTGTTTGTCAGCCAATGGTAAACTTTCAACTTTATGTGGGAGGGGTGTATTGTTAGATGAAACTGCATTGGTGTAATAGCTAGTTCATTGACCGAATCCCACAGCAGAAGCAGTATGTGGTCTCATGCCTTGTACACACGGTCGGATTTTCCGTCGGAATAAACTCCGACGGGTTTTTCCAACGGAATTCCGCTCAAGCTGTCTTGCATACACACTGTCACACCAAATTCCGACCGTCAAGAACGTGGTGACGTACAACACTACGACGAGCCGAGAAAAATTAAGTTCAATGCTTCCGAGCATGCGTCGACTTGATTCTGAGCATGCGTGGTTTTTAATCCGTCGGATTTGCATCCAGACGAACAGAAATTACGATAGAATTTTTTTCCGTCGGAAAAAAAGAGAACATGTTCACTTTCTAAGTCCGTTGGAATTTCCAAAGGAAAAAGTCCGATGGGGCATACACACGTTCGGAATATCCGATGAAAAAATTCCACCGGACTTTTTCCATCAGAAATTCCGAACATGTGTACGCGGCATAACTTGCTGCTTCAAGACAAAAAAGTTGGGGATATCAATTTTTTCTCTGTACATGTTTAAGATGCAGTAAGGTTTTTTTACTGGGATTGCTCCTAATCTTATTTCTTATTGCCGTGAAAATATTACAGCAAAGGAAACAGAAGTTAGATGGATGTCAGACTGCTAACTTCTCCTCCTTCTGTTGACAGGTAGACTAGACTTCATTATTGTCTTTAATGAAACCTAAAGCAGAACTACACTGCATCTGGGCACCACAACCAAAAAAGCTATTTAATTCACTTTTATTATTCAAAGTAAACTCACCCATCCATACACGTCTCCGTGCTTTATTTTGCTGAGAAAACACCCCCCCCTAGCATTTGTGGCTGTGACCATCTTGAGTAAGAGCAGATGATACATGTAGCATTTCCTTCCTGGAATCCATCTGCCCTTAGCTCAGGTATACAGATAGGAGGGTGTGCTTAGTTGAGAAAGCCCCTCCTCCCCTCCTGAAGACACCTGGGATGTATGACATAATTTTCCTAGGCCCGAAATCAGGAAGTAACTGATGAAATCGAAAAAAAAAATTAAATCAAGTAAATATGATATACTTTCCTCTCTATTTACTAAGGCAAGCAGCATAAGGATTAAAAATAGCCAACAGTGATTAAGAGAGTGAAGTTCTGCTTTAAGTTGGCCATGTATGGATCTAAATTTGGCTAGTTCAACAGGGACTTCTGTCAAACAGGAGAACTGGAAAACTTTTCTCAATAAGCCAGCCAATGGGTTGAGCTGCTGATCAGTGTATTCTGACAGTAGAAGAGTCCCGCTGTCAGAATAAAATGGTAACTTGCTTGTGTGGATGGGGGCATCTGTTTGTTTTCATTTTGATCAGTCCGATGGCTGATCAAGGAAAAAAAAAAGATCCATCTATGGCCAGCATTAGATTGAAAGGATGCTGTCAGATTGGAATATGGGAGCTGCCATTGTGGACCTCTCCTTCTGAAAATGATAGCTGCTTGGCTGTTGTGCTAATGCTTTGGCCTTAATACATTATAAGTCACACATATGGAACAAATATGAAAATTAGGTTCTCTCCTTCCACTGCAGGCTTGTTTTAGGTGTGTGTCTCTGCAGTATTGAAGCCAAATACTGTCAGACAATTAGCATTTAAAGAAAAAGTTTAGTAATGACAATTCCCATATATCTTTAAAATACATCTATATATATACTTTATATATATATATATATATACTGAATGCACCACACCAGCAAGCAGTTGCCTTAAAAAAAGATATTTAGCATATTTTCCCTTTAGAAAACAGTAAATGTCATGCCACCTAAAGTGGACTAAGGCCTGGTTCACACCTATGCAGGTTGCAGTTTGCATACTCCAGGTGCATTTTTCAATACACAATTTTGATTCATTGAAGTCTATGGAACCAAAAACCAGAAAAAAAGTCCCTGGCCCTTTCCATAAAATGCACAGATGTGAACTACATTCATAGGAAACCATGTTAAATGGACTGTAGTGTGTTTCTGCAACACTGAAAACGCTCTAAAAAATGCATAGGTGTGAACCAGGCCTTAGCATTAGATTTTTTTTTTTTTACCTTTCATTTCATGTATGCCAATTATTGTGTACGTTTATGTATTACCTCCCACAGAGATCACTGTACTGCCCCTGACAATGTTTTTATCTTTTCTCTTCATGAGGACCGCGCCATCTTTGTTCAGGCACTCTCCAGGATCAACATCTACTTCATGGCCTGAGATTCTGGCTCAGAGATAACACAGTTATGTAAATCCTTGGCAGAGATTGCACATGAGCATCTGGCACCCATGTTGGTTGGGCATCGCTTCACTAGCACTCTGTATATACTCCTGACATGCATACAATATTCACACTGACATGAATCCAATCTCATCAAATGTAGTCATATGTACTGATCTGCATGTGACTGCATCTTTCCAAGCCGGTATTTGGGTATCTGATTCTATACCTGATTTTATATTTGGCAGATTTATAATAAAGAAAATAGGTAGGTGGTGATCCTATTATATATATATATATATATATATATAGATATAGATATATATATATATTATTTATTTTTTTCATGAATATTATTATTGTTATTTCTAGTAATCACACAAGTAGTATTATTATAATTATTATTTTAAAGTTTGCTCAAAGTTGATCTATTGTGTGTTATCCAGTTTAAAAAAAATGATAGGTTTTAGATAAATGTGCTATTGTTGATGAATGTATCAATAACTGGGAAAGCGGAAAACTCAAATATTATATCTATAGTAATCACCATCAACGAACCTCCAGCTCGCTATTTGCATGTCTGGCCTTTGTTTATATGCACTACAGCGAAAAGAGCAATTAGAAATTGTCTTTGTGTCATCTTGATACAGTTAAATAAGGACGATGTGCCCTCTGGTGTCCATTATTAGTACTGCAGACACACTAAAAAATTTAAACACACTTTAATAAATCTGACTAAATTTCAGAAATGTCAGTCTGCACAGTAATATGAATTGTTATTATAGGTAATATTTTAAATGAATTTTCTAAGAAAAGTTTTCCATGTATTTATTTACTTTTAGAGAACAGCAATTCAATCTTTAAAATTCGAAATTCAACTTGGATTAGGCTTATTCACAGCAAGATTTGCAAATAAAACTACATCTGCTGCCACATTGTCTGTAAATAATATCAAGCTGGTATTTACATAGCTAGAGGGGTAAAAATGTGCCAGCTCCCCACCTTGCTTTTTTTTTTTTTGAACTGGATGGACTTGTGTCTTTTTTACAACTAGATGTAACTATGTAAGCCCTTCAGCATTAAGTGGATATTTATGGAGGGGTTTCCAAGAACAGGACCCCACACTTCTGGTGCCCCTGGGCGGGGTGTAAGAATTATAGGTGACTTACGTGCAAATTTTTGTGTTCCTCCCTCTGTGAAGATGTCCTTGAACATTTTACCCTGCCCCGAGTAACATACCTGCATCCTCATTCCTGGGATCTTCACTGTGCGACTCAGGCCTTAGCTGCATGACATTTGCAGCAAAATCTCCTGGGCATGTCTAGCTTTTACTGTGCATGTGCATTACTTGCCCTATACATTCCAATGACTTGGTCTGTATTCCTCGGGTTGGCTGGAGTAGGGTTGCCACCTGTCTGGTATTCACCCGCACAGTCCAGGTTTTGAATCTTGTGTCTGAGTTTCAGGCAGACTGAAACACGGAAACATTATTCAGACTGGGCTGTGGCTCCCCAAGTAACTAAGATAGTCCCACACAAATCTGTTGCCGTATGGGAGCTGCAGACGGCTGTCTGGGGGCAGGTTTGGCATCACTTGGGGCAGGGCAATGATGTCCGCAAGAGCAATTTGGCCACACCCAATGTTAGCTGCAGAATGCTATGTGCAACGCATTACTACTATCCTTGGGGCACCCAAAGGTGTCCCAGGCCGCCAAAGTATTTGGGATTGGTTTGAAGTAAAGGTGGCAACCCTAGGCTGGAGGCTGCCACAAATATGGACCAATGACAGGAATGAATGTGGTGAGTGGTGTGCATCTGCAGCAGAAGCTAGGTATGGTTGCAGATTTTGGCTGCAAAGGCTACGCAGCGCCAGACTGGGATATACAGTAATTAACACGGTCTTCCGGCTTTACAGTCTTACACAAGGAGATGAAAGAACATCAAGAGTATAGCTTTGGGAAGCCATGCTGAAAATTCTTTACTGTTGAAAGCTTATATAGTAGTAATGAACCAAGTGATCATGGGAGATTCCCATGGTCCAGTTCCCATACTGTTAATTTACCCTAGAGTGTTTCTCCAGCCAAAACCTTTTTTTGTTTTTTTTTGAAAAATTATTTTTATTGAATTTTCAGTTTCATTCAAAACAATAGTAGCCCATGCAGGGGCCGAACCTTTATTACCCACGCAGGGGCAAAACTTAGGTTACAGCAACATACCATAACTTGAATTCTATGTACAACTTAACACAAACTACTAACTACTACCCCAATGTGGGGAGAGGTTCCAGTTCAGGGGGAATCTGTGCTCAAACTGGTGTTATCAGAATACTTCAAAATAAGAATATCTCGGCTCAAATCACTATTAAATATAGTACCAATCTAGGTCTTGTGTACTTCTTCACTTGCTGTGGTGGCATCTTATAGCCAACATGTCTACACTTTATCAAACTTTTTTGGGCTACCCCTGTTCGAGTAAGTGGCCTTGTATAAGGGTAAACTGGCATTTATCAAACTTTTCCAAAATCTAATAGAAGGGGGGGGGGGTGATTGTTTTCAGGTCATCGTGATGGCTTTACAAGTGTAATACAGTAGTAGGGATATAAGTACTTTTCTCGCTCTAATCACTGACATTTGTTCAACCAACTCCAGCAGACAGTATTTAGGATCATAGGGTACACTGGTCTTGGTTACCTTTGCAATTGCCTGAATGACCTCTTGCCAGTACTGTTGAATTGCTGGGCAGCTCCAAAAAATTTGGAAACACTCTCCGGGTTGGTGTGAGCAATGCCAACACAACAGAGAGTAAGCCGCTGACATCCCATGGAGCCTGCGGGGTGTATAGTGAGCCCTGTATAAAATTTTGTATTGGACTAGTTTATCTCTTGCTGCGACCAGATGGGAGAAGGGAAAGTCCCAAATCTCTCTCCAGTCATCATCATCCAGTTCCGGGATGTCCCCCACCCATTTCCTGCGGAGGGAGGACAACCCGGGATCGGCAGCAACGAGCAGGGACCCATAGAGCTGGGACGTGGCTTTCTCCAAGTCCCTCACCCGGAGGGTAGATTCAAGCTCTGAGTATAACTCAACTGGTTGGCCTAGGAACTGGCACCTATAGGCATGAGCAAGTGGAAGGTACCGAAAATGTGCATGTGCAGGTACATTGAATTTGGTTTGTAAAATGTAAAAAAGGGGACAGCTCCTTGTTTGTGATGATGTGTTCCAGTTTCACTATTTTATATTTAGCCCAGGCCTGTGGATCTGGGATAGTGTTGAACTGCGAAAGGTTAGGGTTCAGCCACAGTGGGGTGTGAGGAGACCATGAGTTTGGTTGGGGTGCCCTCAGAGCTTCACTCACCTTCCATGTTTGTATGGTGGTACGCATGGAAGGAGTAAGATGATGTGGGGTTTTAGGTCCCCTGAACAGCAGCCCCTGCAAGGCCTCCAGAGACCCAACTATAGCCGCCTCCAGCACCGTTGCAGAGTTGCTCAAGTCCGGCTGTAGCCACCAATGGGCGGTCACAAGCTGGGTGGCCAAGAAATACTTTTGAAAGTCAGGAAGAGCCAATCCCCCATTATCCACAGGCCTGGTCAGAGTGCTATATTTGAATCTAGGCGGTTTGGGCCCCCAAATGAAGGAGGTGAAAAGTTGTTTAATGGAGTTGAAGAATGTCTTGGTCAACCATTGTGGGGAGTTTCTAAAAATGTACGTGAATTTAGGAAGGACTTTCATTTTTAGCAGGTTGATGCGTCCAATGAGGGAAAGGGGTAGATTACTCCATGCCTTCAGTTTGGTCCTTACTCCAGTCAACACAGGCTCAAGATTGAGCCGCACAAAATCCCCACTCTGTTTTGAGATAACTATACCCAAATAGGTAAAACGATCAACCCATTGCAGCGGGAGAGATGGGGGTGAGAAGGATCTAGCCTCCTCATCCACTGGGAAGAGCTGGGATTTGTGCCAATTCACTCTCAGACCCGTGAAGGTGGAGAAGGTATCCCTGATTTTGAGGGCGCCGTGCAGAGAGGCCCCAGCATCATTTAAAAAAAGCAGCAGATCATCTGCTTAGAGAGCCACTCTCTCCTCCAACCATCCCACCCGGAGACCACGGACCTCAGCCGAGCTCCTGAGAGCCTCAGCAATGGGCTCCATGGCCAGGGCGAAGAGGGCCGGGGAGAGAGGGCATCCCTGTCTGGTGCCCCTCTGCAGAAGGAACGGAGCAGACAAAGATCCATTTAGCCTAATGCGTGCCAAGGGGCCAGTGTATAATGTACGTATCCAATCAATGAATTTCAATGGGAATCCCATTCTTCGCAGCACCTCCCAAAGATACACCCACTCAGCCAAAACCTTTTTTCGCTTTGGTAAAAACGGGAAGGGTTAGAACTTCTGTCAGGTTTCTTTTTCAGATTTAGGAGTAAATGGAAATATCAACAAAATGAGGGGGAAACCCACATTCTACAGCTGTCAATTAAACAAGTGTGTAGCTGGAAGATATCCCCCTTGTTCTTGTTCCAGTGACAAGCATAACATTTTGGATTCCCCTTACTTTCTCTACCGGTGACAATGGTCTCCCAGGGCAAATAGATAGTTTGGCTCTTCCCAATGGGAACACAAACAGCAAGAATAAGCCTAAGGTTTTTAACCCTTCCCCATTCTATTCAGACGAAAAAAAATTGGCTGGTGTTATTGTGCTTTTCATTAGGAAAACAAAACAAGGAACATTTTTGAGGCTTAAAGGGGTTGTAAAGGCAAATTTTATATATTTTTTAAAATAACAAACATGTTATACTTACCTCCACTGTGCAGCTTGTTTTTCACAGAGTGGCCCCGAATCTGGTCTTCTGGGGGTCCCTCGGCGGCTGTCTCGGCTCCTCCCCGCAAGAACTAACCACCTTCATGCGAGCTCTCTCCCATGGGGGTTAGTTCTTGCGGGCGCGCTCCCGTGATACAGCCGGCGGCTATAGACGCTCACTGTATCATTCGGCCCCGCCCCCCGGCGCACCGCATCATTGGATGTGATTGACAGCAGCGCGAGCCAATGACTGCGCTGCTTTCAATCCATCCACTCTAGCCAATCAACGGCCAGGCTGAGCGGCAAAGAGGACGTCGGGGGCGAGCACAGAAGGTGAACGGGCTCAGATAAGTAAAACGGGGGGGCTGGTATTGTCGGATGTTTTTTCACCTTAATGCATAATATGCATTAAGGTGAAAAAACATGAACCTTTACAACCTCTTTAAGCTAGCAATACACTGTTATTTTTAACTTTAAAATGTTGGCAGCGGGCTGAACAACAAAAAAACGCTGTTAGAATACACTGATCAATGGCTGCAGCTAATTGACTGCAACCTCTGCACATGTCTGGTGGTTTTGCCTGAAAGTGAGCAAATATGGATCTGGGTCTAGGCCCTCCTACGTATGTTACTGCATTTGGATATCAAGAGAAATCCCTGGGAGGCCCTCCTTTCAAACCTATAGAGACATTGTTTCGCTCAGAACATCAGATAGCATTGCATCTTTTCACGGCAACTAAGCTTACAATAGCTAGGGCCTGGAATTTGCCCATTCTTAGTTTCTAAGGGGTACAACACCATATGAACAACATTATGGTCAAGGAAAAATCTCATGGCTATTTTTTTGGACCCCCTTGATACATTTCTTTGGGTTTGGCAGCCTTGTATAGCATACACACATCCTTCATGTTTTGACCATCTTCTTTTACCAATTTGACATTGCTTGGTACATGGACTCCTGAGACTGCAACCTCTAATCAAAAACAAATATATATTCCAGCATTTCCCTTTGACAGAAGTCCATCAAACAATATATTTCCTTTGATCTGGAATGATCACACACTAATCCAAATTTGGCCAGTTTCTGTTGAACCGGATGAATTTCTATCAGTGTATAGCCACTTTAATTCAGCTGTCCTAGGCAATGGCCCACAAGCGCCATATGGTAAATACAGCCCTGGTAACAGGACGTGGCATCCAGCAAGCTAGCAATTCTCCATAACTCATTTGGATGTTTGGCTGGAATGTCGGAGAAGGGAGAAGTAGCATTATTTTCTAAAAAGAATTGGGAAATCCATTGGTATTATGAGTAAATCAGCAGAGGTAACACTTGAAAATGGGCCAAGAATGTTGCTGGCATAGTGCATTTTTTTCTATTCACTGTCTAGTTATTACAGTATGTCGCCTATCTGTCTGTGTAGGTCTGTCTCTCTACTGATCTACTTGTGTGCTCATCTATCTATCCATACATATACTTTAAATATTCAAACTCTATGGGGTAGATTTACAAAAACTGAAAAGTGCAAAACCTGGTGCAGCTCTACATAGAAACCAATCAACTACCAGTTTGTTTTTTGTTTTTTTGTCAAAGCTTAAAGCTTAAACACTTCATATTTCTGATATGTGCCTGCTGTAACATGTACGTGTATAGGAAAGCATCCTGTTCTCTTTATATTTCTTACGTCATGTGAAATCCCTGGTGTTCCTGCCAGTCCCTCTGCTTTCCTATTAACCGCTTGGAGCCCGGGCCATTGTCAAATGACGGCCACAAGGCGGCTCCTCAGGGCCGGGAGACCGTCTATGGACGGCCTCGGCTCCTCCGGCCACTGGGGGGCACGCGAGCACTGTCGGCGGCGCGCGCACATGCCCGCCGCGTCACTGAGGTGCCGATGCGCGTGCCTGGTGGCCACGATGTCCGCCAGGTACCCGCGACCGGCCGTTACACAGACAAGGACGTGGATCTCTGTGTGTAAACACAGAGATCCACGTCCTGTCATGGAGAGGAGATCGATGCTGTGTCCCTTGTACATGGGGACACAGATTGGTCACCTCCCCCAGTCACTCCCCTTCCCCCACAGTAAGAATCACTAATAGGGAACACATTTAACCCCTTCCTCGCCCCCTAGTGTTAACCCCTTCCCTGCCAGTGACATTTATACAGTAATCAGTGCATATTTATAGCACTGTTTGCTGTATAAATGTGAATGGTCCCAAAAATGTGTCAAAAGTGTCCGATGTGTCCGCCATAATGTCGCAGTCCTGACAAAAATCACAGATAACCGCCATTACTAGTAAAAAAAAAAAGAATAAAAAAAAAAAGAATAATTCTATCCCCTATTTTGTAGGTGTTATAACTTTTGCGCAAACCAATCAATATACTCTTATTGCAATTTTTTTTTTACCAAAAATATGTAGAAGAATACATATCGGCCTAAACTGAGAAATAAATTTTTTTTTTCTTTTTAAATTAGGATATTTATTATAGTAAAAAGTAAAAAATATTGTGTTTTTTTCAAAATTGTCGCTCTTTTTTTGTTTATAGCGCAAAAAATTAAAAACCGCATAGATGACCAAATACCACCAAAAGAAAGCTCTATTTGTGGGAAAAAAAAGGACGTCAATTTTGTTTGGGAGCCACGTCGCACGACCGCGCAATTGTCATTCAAAGCATGACAGTGCCAAAAGCTGAAATTTCGCTTGGGCAGGAAGGGGGTATATGTGCCCAGTAAGCAAGTGGTTAAAAACTTACCATACTAAGCATGAAGGCACAAAGTGGTCAGTTCACTAGCTATGCTGGGAACTCAGACTACTCTCCTCCAATGATCAGACTTGCCCTGACAGGCTCAGTGTGCTGCTGCTTCTCCTTCTATGCAGCTGAGAACAGAGGGAATGGGATTACTTATAAAAAAAAGGGGGGGGGGGAAGTATTTATAATGTGTTTTTTTTATATCTATACAAAAATGTTTTGCCTTTCATTTCAGTTCTAAACTGAATGGGGGGTTTTACAAGGTAATTGTTTACAATCACTTTAATTGAACAAGCTGAAGTTAGAAGCTGATTGGCTGCCATGCACAGCTGCACCAGAAATTGCACTAGTAAATAAACAAATAAACACTGATACATTTAAATTATAAATTAAATATAAAATAACAGCAGTACATATTTCTTTCTCGTACATCACGGGACACAGAGCGACATAGTCATTACTAATGGGTTATATAGATACCGTCAGGTGCTGGCACTTGCAACTTCCAAAACCGGAAGTACCCTCCCCTATATAAGCCCCTCCCATCCGGGAGCACCTCAGTTTTTTGCCAGTGTCTAAGGTGTTGGCCAAGAAGAAACATGTGTTTTTCACTGAGCTTGCGTACAGGTTCTTTTGGGCCTCAGTAAGCTATTCCGGATCCGACCAAAAAAGCTTCATAGCTAAACGGTCGGTACCCGGGCCTTGCAGAGAAGAGCAAGGTTTTGCCTGTAATGCTTCTCTTAGGAGAGCTGGACCCTGGGATCCAGAGCTCTGGTCATACCCACGACCAAGATGTTTTCTGTGCAGGGTGCTATACAGGTCCAGGGGAGTGGAATCCTTGGGAACCCGGTCCCTGAAGGTTTGATTACAATGCCTGCCGTGATAGGTGAAGTTTGGGCTTTTGTGGACCAAACAAAGTCCTGCGGCGGGGAACAGGTAAGTGGGGGCCCCCAGGAACTTGGTTCTATTGGGGGACCCCCAAGCCTAATTTGTCTTTCTGTCTGTTACCTAATGGTATTCCCGCAAAATTCTGTGCATGCCTGTAACTACTAAAAAAATGTAATAATTTTTAATGGTGGTCAAGAAAAAAAAAATTTTTTTTTTATATATATATTTAATATATTAGACTGCGGTACCTGTGTTTGTCCACTAGAGGCCGCTGTGGAATGTTTTCTTGTCATGTGGACTAGCTTCTTCTCAGCAGAGCAAAGTCCAGGCAGATGGTGAGTTCTCTTATAGGAAACTGCTTCCTCTGCCATGTTGCAGTGCTCGTCCATCCCCCGGCCTGCGGCAAAGAGGGGCCCTGGCTCCTGTCCCTTGTTACCATATTTTGAAATTAGCGCCGAGGGCGCACGTGGCCGCGCGTGTGCGCGTGCACGCGCCTCTATATATAGAGGTGAGCTGGGAAAGGGGGCGGAGCCTGGGGGATGACGCTCTGTGCGCGCCGCAGCGCTTCTGCGCATGTGCGGGCGTCCCAGCAGTTTAAAAAAAACACAATATTGTAGTGAGCTGGCTATGAAGTACAGAGACAGAGCTGGCAACATTTAAAGGCATACAGCAAGCGGTTGATACAGGCATCCCATAGAAAGGCACATTAGTAGACACCAACTGTGATATAGCAGCAATTGTGCTAGACTATTCTCAGTAAAAGTGGTGTATTACGGCTGGAATACCTCAGCTTTAGGCTTAGGAATATGCCGTCCAGAAGCTCCGGAACTGAATCTTCCAGGAAGCGAAGGGGGTCTCATCGGGCTCGGAGGATCTTGGGCATACTTCTGCTGCACCAGTCTCCCCTGAAGTTCAGAGGTAAGTGACCGTAGAGACCCCGCAGGGGTACTTGGTACTGTGGCTGTCCTCAGTTCACCTGCTCCTGTGTATGTAACAGAGGAGGTTTTTTCCTCAGCTCTGGGAGGATTAGAGAGGCTGCCTCCCTGTCAGGGAAAGCATGCCCGATCTCCGTCTCCTCCTTCAGAGTGCCTGTTAGCAGAGCAACAGTCCCATACAGGGATCGACCTGCCTGAAGGGGATCAGGATGAGGTTGATTCTGTTATAGAGGAATCAACAGTGGGGGAACCTTTTCTCAGCATCTCAAGCTGAAAGATTATGGGTTCAGTCTCTGACTAACATGGTCCGATCAGCATTTAAAAATGCACCTTGCGGAACCATCAACCACTACTGTATCCTCGTTGGGGTCGCTGGAAGCCCCCAGACTGTTTGTTCTTTTCCACTTCACCCTTTACTGAAAGGGCTCATTTACCAGGATTGGGAACGTCCTGAGAAAATATTTATTCCCCCAAGAGATTTCCGGTGGTCTATCCCATGGAGGATAAGTTCATCAAAAAAAAAAAAAAAAGGTCCCTACAGTGGACGCAGCCATCTCTTGTATGTATAAATCACTGACATGTCCAGTGGATAATGTCCAAATGTTCAAGAACCCAATAGATAAAAGATTGGAGTCCTTATGAAAATCTGCTTGGTGATACAACCAGCAGTAGCAGCTATTGGGGTCTGCTAAGCAGTGAAGGATCAGTTGAAACAGGTCTTGAGGGACTTGACAGATCAGCAGGCTTTGCCCTAGCTGATCTACCTAGAGCCTTAGGCTTTGCGGTTGACGCCATAGAGGATTCAGTCCATCAGGCCTCCCGCCTTACGCTGTCTATAGTACATATGCGTAGGCTCCTATGGCTCAAAAACTGGTCTGCTGAAGCTCCCTGTAAAGAATGGCTGGTTAGCGTCCCGTTTCATGGTGAACGCTTATTCAGGGAAAACCTGGACAAATATATCCAGAAAATTTCCAGCGGTAAAAATACGCTCTTGCCGGTTAAAAACAGAGTTAGAGGTCCCTCTTTGAGAGGCCTGCTTCTCCAGTCCCTGGGGCATCGGCTGTGTAACAGTTCCGACGGCCTCCTCGGTCAAATCCCGGGGGTAAAAAACAGGGACAGTAGCAGGGTAATGAGAAACCCTGGGTCAGGGGAGGTACAAAACCTCCCCCAAAGTTAAATTCATTGAAGCCCCCACTCAGTCGGGTGGGGGGAGGACTCCAGTTGTTCGCAAGAGACCTGGCGGGACACGATCAAGACAGATAGGTGCTCTCCGCAGTAGGTTTGGGATACAGTTTGGAGTTAAAAGACTCTCCTCCTTCCCATTTTTTAGGTCAAACGTGCCAAGGGATCCCCGGAAGAGAGAGTCCCTCCTGTTGGCACTAGAACAACTATTGCTCCAAGGAGTAATTATGGAGGTTCCCCTGGAAGAATGAGGGTTCGGGTTTTACTCAAACCTCTTTACAGTCCCGAAGCAAACGCGGACGGGAGGCCCATATTAATTCTAAAAGGGCTATACAAATTCCTGTATATCAGGACTTTCCGATGGAGTCGATCCGATCGGTGGCCACTGCCCTACAAGGGGAGGATTGGTTAGCCGCGATCGACATCAAAGATGCTTATTTGCACATTCCCATCTTTCCAGTCCACCAAAAATTTCTACGCTTTGCAGTAGAAGGGCGCCATTTTCAGTTCAGAGCCTTACCCTTCGGTTTGGCCACAGCACCACGAGTGTTTACAAAAATTCTGGCCCTTTATTGGCCAATCTAAGAACACAAGGTGTAATGATAATGGCATATCTGGATGACTTATTGCTGATAGACCACTCAGTGAAAAAACTAGACGTGGTCGTTCACAAGACAATCAAGTATCTGGAATCTCACGGTTGGATTATCAACCGAGACAAGTCAGCCCTAAAAACCAGTCAAAAGTCTGGAATACTTGGGGCTAAGGTTGGATTCAGGCCAGAGAAAAATATTCTTGCCTCGAGGAAAGGTGTTGTCTTTGAAAGATTTGATCCACTTAGTGGGTACAAAAAAGACAGCCGTCCATACGCCTGTATATGAGACTGCTGGGAAAAATGGTGGCATCATTCGAAGCAGTACCCTACGGTCAATTCCATTCAAGGAATTTGCAAGGGGCCATACTGTCAGCCTGGAACAAAAAAGTTCAGGCCCTAGACTTACAATGTCCTTGTCCCCTTCCGTTCGCAAGAGCCTCCGTTGGTGGTTGGTTCCCCAGAATCTGGAAAAAAGGAAATCCTTCAGTCCGATTTCTTGGAAGGTGGTCACTACAGATGCCAGCCTTATAGGCTGGGGAGCAGTACTGGAGCAATAGTCTCTCCAGGGCAGATGGTCGGATGCAGAAAAGGCCCTGCCCATCAATCTCTTAGAGATACGAGCAGCCCGGTATGCCCTAGTAGCATGGACATCCAAACTCCAAGGGTCCCCTGTCAGAATTCAATCAGACAATGCCACAGCAGTGGCATATATCAATCATCAGGGGGGCACCAGGAGTCGTGCAGCCCAGAGGGAAGTAAATTACATCCTGAAATGGGCAGAAAAATATGTCCCAGCCATATCTGCGGTATTCATTCCAGGAGTGGAGAATTGGAAGGCGGACTTTCTAAGTCGCCAGCAATTAGGCCCAGAGGAAGGGTCCCTTCACCCCGAGGTTTTCTGGACAATATGTCAGCGGTGGGGAACATCGGATGTAGATCTTCTAGCATCCAAATTCAACGCAAAGGGGGACAGGTTTGTCTCTCGGACAAGGGATCCCCTAGCTTGCGGCTCGGATGCCCTAGTGTTCCCTTGGGATCAGTTCAAGCTGATATATGCATTCACACCGCCACAATGGTTACCTCGATTACTCCGCAGAATCAGGGTAGAAAAGAAACAGTGATTCCGGTGGCTCCAGCGTGGCCCCGAAGAGCGTGGTACGCGGAGATTGTAAAATTTCAGTGGGGAGTCCTTGGACTCTCCCACGTCGTCCGGACCTGCTTTCGCAAGGACCGATATACCACCCTTCCTTACCAGCCCTAGGTTTGACGGCCTGGCTATTGAAGCCCACATTCTAAAAAAGAGAGGGCTCTCTAATGCTGTGGTATCTACCATGATCAATGCCAGGAAGCCGGTATCCAGGCAGATCTACTATAGAATCTGGAAGGCGTACATCGCGTGGTGTGAGGCCAAGAAATGGCATCCACATAAGTACGTAATAGGTAGGATTCTGGACTTCCTACAGTGGGCTGTAGATAGGAAGCTTGCCTTGAGTACTATCAAGGGTCAGATTTCGGCCTTGTCAATATTTTTTCAAAGGCCCTTGGCTTCGCATTCACTAGCCAAAGCCTTTATACAAGGAGTGATGCGTATTAGTCCTCCGGTTAATATTCCCATATGTCCATGGGATCTAAACTTGGTTCTGTCGGTTCTACAGAAACAACCATTTGAACCATTACAGTATATTTCCTTGGTGCTTCTCACCAGGAAATTGATTTTTCTAGTAGCCAATTGTTCGGCTAAAAGAGTATCGGAATTAGCAGCTATGTCCTGTAAGGAGCCATATCTGGTTATCCATAAGGACAGAGTAGTGTTACGTCCTCATCCAGCCTTTCTTCCTAAGGTGGTATCGAGGTTTCATTTGAACCAAGATGTGGTTCTTCCTTCTTTTTTCCCCAAACCTACTTCGGTAGAGGAAAAGTTATTGCATTCTTTGGATGTAGTAAGAGCAGTTAAAGCTTATCTAAAAGCCACTGCTCAGATTCGCAGAACGGATACTTTGTTTATTCTGCCGGAAGGCCCCAGAAAGGGTCAGGCAGCGTCAAAATCTACTTTAGCCAAGTGGATTCGACAGGTCATTATGCAAGCTTATGGCTTGAGAAGGAGACCGCCTCCGTTCAAAGTTAGAGCGCACTCCACGAGAGCAGTTGGAACTTCATGGGCAGTGCATCACCAGGCCTCCCTGGCTCAAATCTGTAAGGCCGCAACATGGTCTTCAGTTCACACGTTTACTAGGTTCTACCAGGTGGACGTTAGAAGTCAGGAGGATGTCGCCTTTGGGCGCAGTGTGTTGCAGGCCGCAAAAGATCCTCATGTCTGATAGCGCTCAGCTTATATATGGTGTATCCCCCCCCCCTCATTTGGCATTGCTTTAGGACATCCCATTAGTAATGACTATGTCGCTCTGTGTCCCGTGATGTACGAGAAAGAAAATAGGATTTTTATAACAGCTTACATGTAAAATCCTTTTCTTGGAGTACATCACGGGACACAGAGCTCCCGCCCCTCTTTAGGGACACTTATTGCTTTGCTACAAAACTGAGGTGCTCCCGGATGGGAGGGGCTTATATAGGGGAGGGTACTTCCGGTTTTGGAAGTTGCCAGTGCCAGCACCTGACGGTATCTATATAACCCATTAGTAATGACTATGTCGCTCTGTGTCCCGTGATGTACTCCAAGAAAAGGATTTTACAGGTAAGCTGTTATAAAAATCCTATTTTTACTGCAGAATAAATACTTTATTTGTATTATTTTAGGTATTTTGTTAGTATTTGTATGTGTATTTGTTAAAGGCTAAATTCACTTTTTTTTCCTAAATTCCGGCTTCCCTATGTACCAATATAGCATTAATGTACTTATTTTGCAAAAATAAAACAGCTTTCCATTAATTCTACACAGGCTTACCTCACTGTCTTCATAGATGTTTAAAAACACTGCTCGATTACTTCTGCCTTACTTCATTGACAGACTTTAGGTCATGACACAGGAAGGAGTTGACCAGCTGATCTCATTAGCACACACCCTGCATCATCCACCCTCAGCTGGTCAACTCCTTCCTGTGTCATGACCTAAGGCCCTTCCAGGAAGTAAGGCAGAAGTAATCGAGCAGTGTGTTTAAACATCTATGAAGAGAGTGAGGTAAGCCTGTGTAGAAATAATGGAAAGCTGTTTTATCTTTGCTCGAGGCTACACTTATAAACGTTCCTGTGGTCTCTCCTGATTCCCGGCTTAGCGGCTGTTATACATTTCAAAAGGCCAACAGCACTTCTAACCCACATTGACGTTTCTTAAAAAATGTATACTTTGGAAGGAATACAAGACATGGCAGTCTGTGCACAAAAGGGAACTTCATGGTATAAATATTTAATTAGATTTTTTTTTATTTGACAAAGCAGCGCAAACTAATTGTTTTGCGTGCCGTACTGTTAGGCATATGGTGATAATAAATGCTTCTGAGATAATTTATGTAAACAGAAAATCTGTGATGCTTTGTTTTTTTAATGCAGATTTCAAGCTGAAAGATGGCTGTGCAGATCTAAGGCTGTACAACTACAGCTGCTTTAAAGGGGAAAAGTAGGCTTTTAAATTTTTTAAAGCTATACCTATGAAAGAGAGCAGCCTAATTTAACCACTTCAGTCCCGGATGGATTTACCCCCTTAATGACCAGGCCATTTTTGCGATACGGCACTGCATCGCTTTAGCTGACAGTTGCGCGGTCAAGCGACGTTGTACCCAAACAAAATTTATGTCCTTTCTTTTGGTGGTATTTGATCACCTCTGCGTTTTTTTTTTTTTTATACTATAAACAAAAAAAGACTTTCTGCTACAATACATATCCAAAAAATATATAAAAAAACAAATGTATTCATCAGTTTAGGCTAATATGTATTCTTCTACATATTTTTGGTAAAAAAACGCAAATAGCGTATATCGATTGGTTTGTGCAAAAGTTATAGCGTCTACAAAATAGGGGATTGATTTATGGATATTTTTGTTTTATTGTTTTTACTGGTAATGGCTGCGATCTGCAATTTTTAGCAAGACTGCGACATTGCGGCGGACAAATCTGACCCCAAGTGACACTTTTTGGGGACCAGTGACATTATTACAGTGATCAGTGCTATAAAAATGCACTGATCAATGTATAAATGACACTGGCAGGGATGGGGTCGATTAAGGTGTTAACTGTGTTCCCTGGGTGTGTTCTAACTGTGTGGGGGATGGGCTTACTGGGACAACACAGAGATCGCTGTTCCTGATCACTAGGAACAGCAGATCTCAGTATTGTCTCCTGTCAGAATGGGAATCCACCTTGTTTATTTAGGCAGATCCCCATTCTGCCTGTCTGTACCACGATCGCGGGTGGCCAGTGGACATCAAGTCCGCTGGACCCGCGGGCGTGCTCCCACGGCACGCGTGCGCCCGCTGTATCTCATACACAGACCGACGTACCGGTACATCGGTTTCCCAGCCGAGCAGCCTTGCTGCAGTACATATGCGGAAGGCAATCGGCAAGTGGTTAAAAAGCATAGTCACTATGTGATAAGGATTTAAAAACCTGGGGCTGATTTACTAAAACTGGAGAGTGAAAAATCTGGTGCAGCTGTGCATGGTAGCCAATCAGCTACCATTTTTGTTTTGTAAAAGCTTAAAGTAGTTGTAAAGGCAGAAGATTTTTTACCTTAATGCATTCGAATGGACCTTCATGCCATTTGTCCACCCCTAATGGGAACATACTGTGGACAGGTGGGGGTACAACCGACAAATCCTAGTATAAGACTGGTCCTAGGAGGGAAGTGTGGCACCTGGGATATGGGTTTAAGGAGTAAGAAGAGAACCATATTGCAGGTGCCACAGTCGATCCCTCCTCCAGTTACGGACTGAAGAGTAACGTTCAGCCACGTAAAAATTAATAGCTATATTTCCAACCTCGTTGTGTGTAATGGCTTAGCAATAAAGGGGTATCCTCATTGAATTAACAGCAGTTTCGGGGGTAGGATAAGAAAGAGAAAGAAAGAAAAAAAAGTGGGGAGGGGGGTGGTTTCCCAGCTCCCTTGTGCCCTTTCTCATCCTATTATCTCTTTACAGGTCTTCCAGACAGAGTCCATGTAGTTGAAAACAATAGACTGTATTTTCTGCCGATTGGAGGCCAGAGACCATGTGATTTGGGTTAACCTTCACTAAGCTTAACAGCATTTTCTTTTTTTTGGCTGGAGGTACTTTTGTTTTTTATCCACTTTACGCATAGCCCCAACAACTCCAGTTTAGGCAGGACATTGTTCGTTTTGGACCCCTTAAGAGACGATTTAATAATTTAGAGAGGGCTTAACATAAATGCAGGCTTACATAAGTGGAGATGGGTGGATCACTGTAGGCCTTTCAAAGTGTATTTTCACATTTGCAGCCAAATTGGGATAAAACCTACTTTATATTTTTTCCTATTCACATAGAAAACTTTAACCACCTCAATACCAGACACCCCCTTTCGCCCAGGCTAATTTTCAGATTTCAGCGCAGTCACACTTTAAATGATAGTTACTCACTCATGCAACACAGTACACAAATACATTTTTTTTTGAGACATACAGTATAGAGCTTTCTTTTGGTGTTATTTATTCTCCACTGGGCTTTAAAAAAAATTGCTATATAAACGAAAAATACCCAAATTTAAAAAAAAATAATGTTTTTCTTAGTTTCTGTTGCAAATAAATAATCTTTTCTCATTAATTTAGGCCAAAATGTATTCTGCTACTTTTATTTGGTAACATTAACCGAAATCAGTGTATATTATTTGCTCTGTCTGAAAGTTATAAAGTCTCTACAAACTATTAAATTGATCAGTCCTGATGTAGTAATGGCCTATTTAATTTATAGAGGACCTAAAATGCCAGAACAATACTCCAAAATAACCCCTTTTTAGAAGGAAGAAACCCCAAGGTATTTAGAAAGAAGCATTGTGAGTTTTTAAAAGTTGTAATTATTCCCACAATTTGTCGGAAATTTAGAAATTAAATACAGCTGTCATATGACTGTTGTGCCAGGGATCAGGGACACTGGTGACCGTATGTAAAAAAAAAAAAAATACATAACATTTTTTAAAAGTTTTTTTGTTCAGTTTTCCAAAAAAATTAATGTTTTAAATATTTTTCTTATTTTACAGTTTTTCTTACATACTGTCATCAGAACAGTACAGTGTCACTATAGTGGGAAGCGATCATGATTTTTTTTTTTTACACTATGATTGCTTATTACAGTGATGATCACTGTATAAACAATAATTTTTACACTGTGAAACTGTGAATGGTCTTCATTCATGTGCCATTGTATACTATTGTGATAGCTGTGATTAGCCACAGCTATCACATGGTACAAGTCATCTGTGATTGGCCCTGTACCATGAGATAACTATGACCAATCACAGAAATTATCACAACAGTACACAATGGCTATGAATGAAAGCCATTGTTTACAACTGACATGTGATCTCTGTGATTGGTCAAATGGTACCAGGGCCAGTGGACACAGCGGTCACAGATTGCGCCGCTGCACAGCCCCTAGGGCACGCACAAGGCATGCGAGTGAGAGGACATCATATGATGTCCACCCAGGATAACAGTGCTCCCCACCCCCCCGGCCTAATTTAATAAGGTGGTTAGAAACAATAAAAAATTGCTGCTTACTTTTTTTAATGCTTTTTTCCGCAAAAGGGGGGGGGGGGGGGTGCGGTGGTAATGTCTACCATAATTAATTCTGTACTGACAGATCTCATATTAGTTCTAAATAATATAATTCTGGGGATGGGCTTTAGGAAATTAAAAATATATATTTTTAGGCATACTGCATGCATGGGAACACATACCAAACAATGGGGGAGGAAATTATCCGATTCCCCCATCTACACATTCGAAGTGGATGGAATAATCCTCCCCGCTGCACTTAGGCTGGGTTCACACTATTAAGAATTGGATGTTGGTTTCCCCGCATCCAATTTGTATGTCAGGAGATTGTGACCGGCTTTCAATGGAGCCGGTTCACACAGCTCCAGGACGTCATGTGTGTCTTCTGGTCCGATTCAGGTCCGAATTCAGCCAAAAATTCAGACCGAAATTGGACCTGAAATGGTAGAACAGGGACGCTCCGGACCCCTGCTGTGAGCCGCTTCACACGGCATTGTGAACCCAGCCTAATGTATTCTGACAACGGGGAGACTCCACCACTGTAAGAATACGGAGAGAAGCACTGCAGCCATTGGCTTAAGACGCTGATCGAGGAGCTTTTGTCCAACAGGGCAAGTGATCAAAATTCGGATGGTCCCTGCTGAACTGGCTGAACTTTGATCTATCTATGGCCCAATAAGACTTACATTTAAGTGTTAGGGGATGTTTCAGCATGGGGAAAGAGAATGAGTAGAGGAAGTGTAATTGTTGCCAATAGCAATAAATCAGGATTCGGCTTTCATTTTATGGAAGACTAAACAAGAACGCTTTCTGGTCTCCACAGCAAGTAATTCTACAGGAAAGGCAGAATCAAATACAGGTAAAATAACTCTGTCATGAACCAATCCATAATAGTAGCAAATTGGATAAAGGGAATAATATGTGTTTGTTTAAAATTTATGCTGGGCATACATATGACCATTTTCAGACGTTTTTAACCACTTTCAACTAGATTTAATGTAGTACTAAACCGCTGCCTTTAAAAAAAAAAAAAAATCCCCTGCAGGTCAAGTCAATGGCATTATTTTTGTCAGTGCACACCCTTAGGGATCGCTACAATCGCTGCACCGCTCTCTCGATGCTTTACTCCCACATGCACATACACAGAAGACTTGTACTGTTACGATCATGCCTTCTGTTCTTTACACAGCGCTGTTCACTCACATTCAGTCTTTAAAGACTGTATATACAAGTTGTTGTTTTTTTGTATCTGACCACAGAAATCAGAGAGCAGGAGGAATGATTGTTAGACCTATATATTTTTTGTGGGGATAGTATCTGGACAATCAGACTACACAATGTTTTATGAAACATAAGAGAGGTGATTGCTAAAGCTATATTGTATAAAGTGACTATTATTTTGTGAGTATAGGAACCTGAGTGAACAGTGCTGTGTAAAGGATAGGAGGGGTAATCGCTAAGACTACAATTTTTCTGTGTATGTGCAAATGGCATAATTATTATTATTATTATAGAGGATTTAAATAGCACAGGGACAGCACAATTACAATACAGAAGGGACAGGATGGCCCTGCCCGTGGAGCTTACATTCTAAAGGGACTAGTATGCATCGTATTTTTTGTATTTTAAAGCTATGTGAAAGTGTCTGAAATTAAATGCAAATTGCCACCTGTATGATCATCAGTGAACTAAAGCCTTGTACACATTACTACTGTAGTTTTTTTGTTCAACCCAGCTGGCTGAGAGCACTCATCGGGAGTCGGTCAGCAGACCTTTTTTGGTCATGACCCTTTGACAGAAGTCAGCTGAACGGCTGGCTTCTGTTGGACCGGCTGCCGTACACAGGGGCCGAATGTCGAGTTTCTATTGAACCAGCCGATGCCGTCCGACATTCAGCCCTTGTGTACTATGCTTAATTGTATAGGTATATAATATAAAAAAAATTATCACTTCCCTACAATAGCATTGCATTTTAGTTTTGAATATTTAGCACAAAGGAGAACACAAATAACATAGATTAGTGGTGCTCATTTGGCAGTTGCCCAGTGCTATCTTGATGGTTGTTATGACCTCATGATCATAAAATATAATAATAATGTTAGAAGTAATTTTGTTCAGATAGTCTCTTCACTTCCTTCATACACAGATTACTGAGAGAGTAGAGTGAAGGTCAGTTCATACCCTACATTGTCCATACTCATGGTTCATACTGCTGGCATTTGGCACGGCCGGTTGCTCATGGTAAGTTTCACTGCTACTGTTTTATTGTTTCACTGTACATCAAAGAAGGCTCTAAATCAACTTAAGTTTAATTGGCAATAAAAGCCAGAAAGAACGTTACCATATCTGTTATTAACTGACAAACATAGAATATAAATATTCTGGGGGGTCTGTGACCGATGTTGGGGATTGTCGTTAGGTCCACTGAAATCGTACTGGCTGTCCAACACCGGCATAGATGGAAGAAAATAATATGTTATTGGGTGAAAGGTTGTCAAGTACAATAATCTACTAAGTACTGCCCTTTGAAAACAGTGGTAGCAAAAGCAGAGTTGAAACCTAGATGGACACAGAGGGAATTACTGAGTTTGCCATGGAGACAGGCATGTAACAGATAGGAACTTAACGTGATTCAGGTTGGCTGAACATTGCCTTGCAGGTATAGTCTCTGTTTTCTGAATGAAGGTAATGTGTATAATGGTTAGAAGGCCACTGGCTGTGCTCCTTGGTCTCCTATTTCCCCTTCTATCCCAGACGCCCTGAAATCACATGGAGATTTATAGGAGAGTGACACCACCAGCAGTTACTGTCCATGAAAAGATATATCTCCTACTTCCCGGACTGCAGCAGGGAAGAGGACAGAGACAAAGGGATGAAAGCAGATCTGAGTGAGCGTGTCAATGAAAGAATGAACAGAATGGTTTGGTAGGAAAAAAATGACTTGTAATAACCGGAAAGGTATCTTGTTATTGAAGCACATCATATGTATGCTGATCACCTTGAGATGCACTAACCACCTTGTCTGCGTGTTCGGCTTGTCATGCTCTCTAACAAGGCAGGTAAAGGACCAGAGTTCTTACAGGGTCTTCACAGTTAAAAGGGATGCTAAGAACTTTGGACAAAGCATCTCACCACACATGAAACTTGGCAGCACTGCTGTGATTCCGAAAATGCATATTGCATCCCATAACCGTGGATGAGGTCATGGAAATTAATTGGGAATGTCAGCTGAGATGTAATGATAAAGCAGAAAGAAGCTGAATTATTGCTCCCCATTATGCTTCTCGGGAGCAGTTAATAATCACCGTGACTCCCACTTCAACGTCAGGAACTTCCATAACTCAGCCATCGCTACCTTTCGATTCTAGTGTGTTGTTGAGTGATCTCTGCCTATAAGCCATTGAGCCTCCATTAGTCTATAGAAATAATATATAGTATTCAGCACTTTACAGCGAATGTTACAAGCCATGATAGCTCATTTCATTACTGGCCCCAAGAGCAAACACCTCCATGATGATGGGAGCAAAGCACTAAAGACTGACACTGCAAAGGTGGCTGACAAACGTGTCAACTAGCAAATATCTCTTTCGATCAATAATGGACACCTGTTAGATATCAACTTCTTCGAGTGTGGTCTTCCATGCTGCTGTATTTAGAAAAAAAAATTTAACTGCTGTAAAAATCAGAAATAACAGAAACACCAGAAACTGATAAATCCCTCGTATTGAATTGGTATTCTGGCAATAAAATCTCTCGAAGAAATCCTGGCTTAGACCCCACAGCCACCTTGCTTGGCTCACATCTTTAATCAAGTGTAATTTAGTCCTACAGCTCAAGTTGTGTACATATGACTATAGCAGAAGGGTTGTAACCACATCGCTTGGCATGTGGTCTGAGAAGTCATGGTAGACTGTGGAGTCAGGATCTCAGGAAGGGGGACTTTCCCTGCCAGGAATGTTTTATGAAGCTGGCAGATGAATGAGCGAGCCAATACACAGACTTACCAGTGGTGGATGGATGTATGCTTACAGTAAATTAGCCTTTAGATGAGTGATGTCTTCACTGAGATGTGGTCAGACTGATACATGAAATGAACAGGTCCATTGCTTGTCTCTAAGAGATTCATTTTATTGACAAGGCATCTGCTCTTTTTATTCCAACAGAAATCTCAGGATGAAACACTAAAAAAGATAAATATATAGTATATGCCAAACAATGTTACATAGTTACATAATGTATACAGTATGTAAGTGCACAAAGCCCACTCATAGAAATAAGTCATGATGTAAAATGAAAGTAATTTTGTTTTATGCCAATGTTTTGAGTCAATTCTTGAGCATCCCACAGCGACTGCTTAGCTGCAATCCACCGCACATCATCAGTGGAAATCAGTGTTAAGTGGGTGACATCATGTTAATACCTATCTGTGACCCAGACCCTCCACCAGGCATGTCCAAAGTCCGGCCCGTGGGCCATTTGCGGCCCGCGTTCCGGTTTGATGTGGCTCCCACTTGGGATTTACATATACATTCTAATGTGGCCCCCCAAGTATATCCGCGTGTTATTTATTTTTATTTTTTTGGATTAATTTTCAGCATGACAAATCCCGAGCGCCGCTCTCATTGTTAGGATGTGTAGCGGGGCGTGTAGCTGGGCGTGTTCACAAGTCTATTTGCGAGAGCCGCTATGAAGCTGACAGCGTGCAGAGCCAATCACAGGCACTGTGACATTTCCCCGATCTTTGCATCTGCAGAAATTCAGGCTGAAATCGGACCTGAAACAGTGAACCAGGACGCACAGGACCCCTGCTGGGAGCCGCATCAGCATCCAGTGTGAACGGAGCCTCAGTGAACTAGCTTGGCATTCAAAAAACCCTTTGATTACAGGGTACCTTTAAAAGGAACCTCTCCATTGCCCATACAGGGCAAAGTAACAGGATTATGTTAATAGTGGTCCGTCAGATGTTTATGCTGACCTTCTCTTTGCTCCTCCAGTGCCCTTTTCACTTGGAGAAACCAAATGACATACCACTTAACCTCTACGTATGATGGAGCTATATGGTGGAGCATGTGGCTCACTCCCATTTCTCCCATGTGACAGCAAATTTGCTTGGCAATTGGCCACTCAGTTATCACATGGAGAGATTTCTCATCCCCGTGAGCTCTTTCACTCCTGTAGATAAATAGGTCGGGGGGGGGGGAAAATAGGTAGGTATAACCAACCACAGGGACCAGCATTAAAGTGGACCTGTTGCTTTGCCCTGCAAAAAGAGTGAAGTGTATGCTACATTTGCTCAAACAAATATAAGCAAGGTGTACAAACGTCCATGTAAAGGCTACATTACTACTGTACTGCCAAAGGTTTGGGATTGCTGTAATTAACATGTAATTAAGCAATTACAGACTAATTATATATGCTGCAACATTAGTTGATTCATTGCAGCTAGTATAAGAATCACTGCATTCAGCCCAATTATTGAGTTCATTCTGTGCTTTTCTGCTCCTCTGAAAATCATTAGCTATAATTGTCGCAAAAAAAATAGGAAATAATTTCAGTAAATATCTGCCTAGTAAAGTTTAGATTTTTCTAAATTTATATGTGTCAGGATAGTATTTTAGAAAAGATAAATCTTCAGAGTCTATTTGATGTAACATTGCAAATAGCTGTGATATAAAAGTAGTTACAGGACCTACTGAGTATCGTTTTTTGCAGGTAAAGCGCCTGAAAACTTTAAAACAAATCATATTATATAGATTACCTTCTAGCATCATTCATAAATAACAACGCTCATATTCTCATTAATAAAACGATATGGAACCCTTCGATTTGTAAGCACTTTCAGCAGCTGATGTGCAGCTTCCTTATCTTTTAATCCTTGCCTATGTTCCAGTTTAATCTGGTGCCAAAACCGCTGCCCCAGGTTTCAGGGTGGATCCTTTCTCTTGCAATATTTTTTTTAAGAATTGATGTTTCGGGAAAGCAGAACAGAGAGAGCAGGAGCCAGCAGCATTGAAATATGTAAAATTGCAAGTGCTGGGATAAGAATTCAAACAAGTAGTGTACTGAGAAAGGAAAATTGTACAAGCAATGTAGATGTAAATGTAGATGTATGGCCAGCCTTAAGCTAAAAAGTGCTGGGGGTACAATACTGCTTTAAAGCTCTTACGGATTAAATCCATTTGCAATTTGTTTATTGGTCCTTTAATGGGAGCCAAACTTTTGAAACCGAATGTCTCATTGCTTAATTTTTATGGAATAAAAAGCCATTTGTCTTTAACTGTTTATGTAGAAATTACAGTTTTTGTACCTAAAGAGAACCTGAACTGTAAAAGCTTTTCTCCACTACTAACCTACCATTCCTTATTTTGTACTTTGTCTCTGTATGGGGAGGTGTCATTTCAACAGAGGTAGAGCTTTACTTTCTTATGTCAGAGCAGCCCCCTGGTGACTGGTAATCGAATGAGTGGTTTGGGAAATATTCAGGAAGCAGCAAGAAAGCTGAAGGAAGCACAGATTCACAGAATGGATGCAGAAGCAGAGAGATCACCAGCAAGGACAGTGATCTGCACAGTAATGACATCACTAAATCTCACCCAAAATCTTGTCAGACAGCAGTGCCTCTCACACCAAAAATATAGACCTATGAAGCTGTAGACACAGGCAGTGGAGACTGGTGGGGGTTGTGGATGACTCAACTGACAACTGACAGCTAGTCGGGTGACGAGTCTCAAGTCCCGCTTCATGATTGGCCGGGAGGAGGATCAGTGTGGCAATAACAAATATTCATTCGCTATTGTCACACAACTGGGTGGGCTCGGAGCGCAGTGCTCTGTGCCCCGAGCCCACCCTTTTATAAAGCATATTAGAGCCTCTGGCTCTAATCACATGCCTAACCCCCCCCCACCATTGGAATCCATGGTCCTGCATGTAGATCAGGGGTCCAGACGCATGGATGGGGGGGTCGGCGCCCGTGCACCCCTAATGGATGGCCCGCCACTGGACACAGGAATACCTAGGTGTTAGAAATTCTGTATATAGCCCGACAGAACAGACAGACAGTGCACAGTCCACATGGGCTTAGCTGCTTAACTGCAGACAGGAAGCAGGAGCTTCATTATACAGAGAAAAGACATAGAGTTTACCATAAGGCAGCTACAAACTTATAAACACTGCCATCTACTAGCTGACAAATATATCCGTAATTGTTGTACAAAAATACATGAAAAATCTATTCCAACGATAGGAACACTCACATACCAGGCAATGGAGAGGAGATCTTCAAGACAAAAAAGGTAGCTTTTGAGAATACTGCTTAGGCACAATTAATCATTTTAGTTGTTCCCTATAAGGTAGCAAATCTTCACTTTTTTTAAGACTGCTTAAATAGAAACTAAATAGTTTTTTCAGTATGCACTTTTTTGTACATTTTATAATTTTTCATCTTAAATACACTTTTATGTGATTTTAAAATGAATTATTAAATGTTTGCTATAACATGTTTTCAGATTAAGACAGAGATTTGTAGACTAGCCACTTAGTTTACGATCAGTTAAGATAAGCTATCACTCACATAGGGAGTGCATTGTTTTGTTTTTTCAATGAGTCAGATGACTCATGACTTTGAATATTAGAAGGAACATTAAAGCACAACCAGTGTGGGAATGTCCTGTGTATGTCATATGTAAGTATAGCTTCCTTTATTTAGATATATACACTCACCGGTCACTTTTTTAGGTACACCTTGCTAGTACTTGGTTGGACCCACTATTGCCTTCAGAATTGCCTTAATTCTCAGTGGGATAGATTCATAGTTACATAGTTAGTCAGGTTGAAAAAAGACACAAGTCCATCCAGTTCAACCATAAAAAAAAAAAATAATAATATCATACAATCCCATAAACCTAATTCTATACCCACAGTTGATCCAGAAGAAGGCGAAAAACCCCAGCAGAGCATGATCCAATTTGCTACAGCAGGGGGAAAAATTCCTTCCTGATGCCCCAAGAGGCAATCGGATATTCCCCGGATCAATTTTACCTATAAATGTCAGTACCCAGTTATATTATGTACATTTAAGAAAGAATCCAGGCCTTTCTTAAAGCAATCTACTGAGCTGGCCAGAACCACCTCTGCAGTGAGTCTATTCAACAGGGTATGGTCAACATTCCTGAGAGATTTTGGCCCATATTGACATGATAGCATCATGCAGTCGCTGCACATTTGTCGGCTTCACATCCATGATGCGAATCTCCATTTCCACCACATCCCAAAGGTGCTCTATTGGATTGAGATCTGGTGACTGTGGAGGCCATTGGAGTACAGTGACCTCATTGTCATGTTCAAGAAACTAGTGGTGAGATGATTTGAGCCTTGTGACATGGTGCATTATCCTGCTGGAAGGAGCCATCAGAAGATGGGTACACTGTAGTCATAAAGGGATAAACATGTTCAGCAACAATACTCAGGTAGACCCTGGCGTTTAAACCGATGCTCAATTGGTACTAAGAGGCCCAAAGTGTGCCAAGAAACATCCTCTACACCATTACACCACCACCACCACCGTTGACACAAGGCAGGATGGATCCATGCTTTCATGTTGTTTTTTCCAAATTCTGATCCTACCATCTGAATGTCACAGCTGAAATCGAGACTCTTCAGACCAGGCAACATTTTTCCAAATCTTCTATTGTCAAATTTTGGTGAGCCTGTGTGAATTCTAGCCTCAGTTTCCTGTTCTTAGCTGACAGAAGTGGCACTCAGTGTGGTCTTCTGCTGCTATAGCCCATCTGCTTCAAGGTTCGATGTGTTGTGCAGTCAGAGATGGTATTTTGCATACCTTGGTTGTAATGAGTGGTTAATTGAGTTACTGTTGCCTTTCTATCATCTCGAAAAACAGTCTGCCCATTCTCCTCTGACCTCAGCAAGACATTTTCATCCACACAACTGCCACTCACTGGATATATTTTCTTTTTAGAACCATTCTCTGTAAACCCTAGAGATGGTTGTACATGAAAATGCCAGTAGATCAGCAGTTTTTAAAATACTCAGACCAGCCCGTCTGGCATCAACATGCCATGTTCAAAGTCACTTAAAACCCCTTTCTTCCCCATTCTGATACTCGGTTTGAACTTCAGATGCCTAAATACATTAAGTTGCTGCCATGTGATTGGCTGATTAGCAATTTGCGTTAATAAGCAATTGAACAGGTGTACCTAATAAAGTGGCCGGTCAGTGTAAGTACAAACTATACATACAAACAAGGTTTTTAAACCATAACACAGATTACAAAGCTTATTTACGTCTAGCTGATCGAATGCATACCTAAAGAAAATCCCTTTAGGAAAGACTTTTCCTTGCTCACTAGGCAAGCACAACTTCTGGCAGCGAGTCAGAATCTGGAGCATTAAATTACATGGAAATCAGTGGTGCTTTGTGGTCTAACAGAAGAGAGAATGTAACCAAGAACACAAGAGAGAACAGAGTAAAAAAGGGAAAAAAAGAACAAAAATAGTTACAGCATACACAATAATAAATATTGGAAGTATTATGATATTGATAGAGTGGGAGATTAAATAAAAAAAAAGAAAAAAGGGAGTGGATAGAGACTGAGGGAGTGAAGGGGGATCAGTAAGGAGAGAGCGAGAATATTGAGTGTAATAAAAATTCAACGGCCTGATGCCTCATGCTGTGTGCACCTGTCTGGGAGGAAGACAATGCCTTCATCTCCCTCCCCCTTCGCTCCGTGCTACAAAGAACATTGCTGTACTTACAGTCAGCAACCGCTTCTAGTCCTCACAAATGGAGGAGGAACACATTGCCTGCATACAACACTTTGCTATTATCCCCTGCTCTCATTTCCGTTTCTACATCTGCATTCTGTATTGGGATCTATGGAATTCATAGAATTGTGTTCAGCTGAATCAGATGTTAAGGGTCTATTAACTACCATATGGCTTTATTGAATAATATAAAGCACGATGATGTGCAGTAACCTTAAGTGACCATTACGATTTCTACAGACCATCTGACTGACCCCATGGAAATATTGAGCTCCATGCACTGCTTTTTGCCTTATACTACTAGAGAGAGAAGTACTCCAAAGCATTTCTGCTTTAGAAAACATACAACATTTTATTCCATAGATTCCTTAGAATTCTAGACATGGCAGTTGATTTACTAAAGGCTGTTTTGCAAGGGACATTCCGCAGAGCTTAGTAAATGTGGTGAAATTTCACTTTGCAAAGAATGCCCAAGCACATGCAAAAAAAAAAAAGAATGTTTGCTTGCACATGATTGGATGATGGAAGTCAGCAGATCTTCACCTCATTCACTAGGTTCTGGTGGAATTTACCTTGGAAAGTTCAACTTTTCTTGGAAGGTGAACAGTATATTTGCCTTTAGTAAATCAACCCCATTAGTCATTATGCTTTGTACTATGGAATTGGACTTTAGCTTGTTCTGGGTTGGCAATATACTTTATAAGCATGTCCATCAGCAAGTATATAAGTCAAATTTTCTTACACTAATGCAAAATTCAAGCTCCCTTCCTTACCAGTTATGATTGTTGAATGCACCTGTGTGCGTGCGTGTGTAAGAGTGGTTTAAAGGTAAATGGTTTTCATATTTTCACAATAATTATTGTGTTTTATTATTTAACGTGTATTTATAAAATAAATTGATAGAGTTCTGTTAGAGCCTATTCACACAGAGGCGGCACGACTTGTCCCGCGACTGTGCTGGGCGTCTTCAAGACGACTTCAAAGGTGATTTCAAAAATGACTTCTGTATTTAAGTCAATGGAAGTCGCCCTGAAGTCGTCTTGAAGTAGTACAGTAACGGTTCCATTGTACAGAATGGGACGCGACTTGTCAGGCGGCTGAGACGCCTGACGAGTTGCCCCTGTGTGAATGGGGTCTAAGTAAATCATTTTATTTTGTATTTTAGCAAAATTGGTGTACAATGCAGCTGGTGATTTAAATTCTTCTCATTGGGATGATATTGATAAGCTGTATAAAATTCAAATCTATTGCCCTTTATATGTCAGCTGAGTAACATTCTATAGAGTTTAGCTTACTTTTGTTGACACTTTGTTACCTTTTTTTTGTAACGTGTGCTATAGCAATTGATTTGGATTTAGATATTGAAGGTTGTTTCCAATTCTAAACTGTAAAAGTACAAATGTATTCAATAAAGCTGTTATTTAACCCTTTCAATACAGGGCTTTTTATACCACTTCCATACCGGGCCTATTCTGGCACTTCTCTCCTACATGTACAAATCATCATTCTTTTGCTAGAAAATTACTCAGAACCCCCAAACATTATATATGTTTTTTTAGCAGACACCCTAGGGAATAAAATGACTGTCATTGCAACTTTTTATCTTCCACGGTATTTGCGCAATAATTTTTCAAACGCCCTTTTTTGGGAAAAAAAATGGTTTCGTGAATTAAAAAATAACAAAACAGTAAAGTTAGCCCAATTTTTTGGGAAAATATGAAAGATTATGTTACACCGAGTAAATAGATACCTAACATGTCACGCTTTAAAATTGCGCACACTCATGGAATGGCGCCAAACTTCGGTACTTAAAAATCTCCATAGGCGACGCTTTGAAATTTTTTACAGGTTACCAGGTTAGAGTTACAGAGGTCTGGTGCTATAATTGTTGCACGCGCTCTAACGCACACGGCGATACCTAACTTATGTGGTTTGAACGGCATTTACATATGTGGGCGGGACTTACGTGCGTGTTCCCCTCTAAACGCGAGCTATTGGGGAGGGGGGCGTTTAAAAAAAAAATTTTTTTTTTTTATTTTACTTAATTTTTTTTATTTTTACGCTTTTTTTTTTTTGATCACTTTTATTCCTATTACAAGGAATGTAAACATCCCTTGTATTAGGAATGGTATGTGACAGGTCCTCTTTATGGAGAGATGCAGGGTCAATAAGACCCCACATCTCTCCTCCAGGCTGGAAAGCATGAGATCGGGAAAAATAAATCACAGATCTCATGCTTTCAGCCGCAATCGCAGCTTTGTTTACTTTTGGGAACCCGGGCGTGACGTCATCACATCGCGCCCGGGCCTCGAACGGTCTTAGAGATGACTGGTGACCATCTGGTCACCAGTCATCTCTATGCTCGTCATGTGACCAGACACCGGCGCCGGACGATTCTTTCTCCGGGCCCCCGATGGCACGGGAGAGCCCAGAGAAGCACCGGATGGCGGCGGGAGGGGGGGTGTCCCCTCCCGCCGCCTATAAGAACAATCAAGCGGCGGAACCGCCACTATGATCATTCTTATCATGCGCAGAATCACCAGCAGAAGACAAGGATATCTGAATGATGCCTCTAGCTGCAGGCATCATTCAGATATCCCCCCACAAAGCCCAGGACGTCATATGACGCCCACCCAGAGGGAGAAAGGGTTCCTCCCGGCGTCATTTTACAATGGCCCGGTATGGAAGTGGTTAATAAAAAATCAAAAATAAAACAATACATTTGCCAAGAACATATTTGGAAACCTGAAAGCAAACAAAGCTCTATTGCTTTGCACAACAGTAGCCTATTTTTAAAAACTTTATTTAGAGTGGTACAGCAAATTAAGGGGATGGTTAAAAACCTATTGAATAGTCAAAAGGTACTGCAAATGCAGGTTCACAAGTATGCACTTGAGGGGATTATGGGGGAGGGTAGGAGGGAAGTAGGGAAGAGGAGACATAACGGGAATTGTGAAGGGAGAAGGGGGTAGAAAAAAGTAGAGGGGGGGGGCAAAGTTCCTTATGGGGGTTGTGTCAGCATACTCTGTCCACTAGATCCAAGTTTTACTAAACTGGTCTTCCATGTGAGACAAGGACGCTGTTAACATGGATGTAAACCTAAATTTAAATATTTTTTTTAATTAAGGCTTGTACAGTATAGGATTTCATGTCACCTGTGTCCAGTCTTGCCACTAAGAGTTAATCTAGCTCTGAGCAGTCCTCTTTTTTCAGTGAGATAAAAACTGACAGACAGAGAAATAGGAGTCAGTTTCTCCCCCTTGCTGTGAGTGACAGGTGATTTACATATTTCATGCACAAGCCTGAGAGAGACATTCTGTGTACTTCAGATCCCCTCCTCCTTTCTTCTCCAGCTCTCCCAGGATTGGCTGCTCCACACCTCAGCATGATTGGGCAAGCTGAAGTCATGTAGTGACCTTTCTGGGTTTTGACTGGATGTTGGTGATCATAGCAAGAGTTCAGTGTAAGAAATACACAGGAGAAAATGCATGTTGACAAGGGGAGTGTAGAGGTGGGCGGGGAGTCTACTAACATCATGACTCCACCCACCGAGCTCCAGACAACAGACCCACCCACAGAATCTCCATTTTTTCGGGTCTCATAACAGACAGAGGGGAGATATTTGACAGGTAAGGATACGTGCAGGAGGCATGTATATTCTTATAGATAACCACTATGGCAGTAGTTTAGAAAGGATGAGAGTGGGTTTACATACACTTTAAATTCTTCATAACTTTGATTTAGTGGACCCTAGCTACCCACATATCCATTGAGGGAGGGTAAGAAGATTTATGTTGCATGAGAATATATGCCCTGGCTGTTAAAAAATTGAGGGGATAAGCAAAGATTGCTTGTATCTTTTTTTCAGAATTGGGGTCATGTGGAGGAAGAGAATTGCTGGATTATCACGCAAACCTACTTCGGATAGCTTAAGAATGATTAGGTAATATCTTTCTGAAAAAGGTTTGGCAGTCCCAAAATATATATATAGTAGTGTGTCTGCAGCATCTCCAACAGAAGGGGGGAATTGCGGTCTAAATTGATGAAGAACGGAAGGCACTTGGTACCAACTAGAGAGCAGTTTGAATCCTGTCTCCTGGACGCTACTGGAGGCTTATGGGAAAAATAGAACCTGCTTACAGAAAGGGATGTGTGTGCTGTTGCTTCTTTATTGTCCAATCACAGCCTGCGTTGGGGTACATGGCAAGGTTTTATTGCTTAACTGTTGTGTAGGCTAGAGAGAGGTTCAGGACCTAGCTATAGTATATGACACAGGCGCCTAACTTACATAACTGGCAGAACAGAATTAAAAATCCTTTGGCAGTAAAAGCAGTTCCCAAATAAATATTTCTGTACCAAGGATTTAACTGTCTAGAGTTCAGCTTTGATGGATTATTTCTGAATGACTGCTGTGGGACACTTTATCTGTCACCAGTTCCCTTCATCTTAATTTACAAGACTTAACTGACTTACATACAAGTCAGAAAAACTCAACTGAGTTAATCAAGTCTTTGGAATCGAGATGATGGTGTGCCGTTGACATATATTACTACGAGTTGGTAGAGGGCGCCATCCATCCTGTCTTGTGAGTGAATACCACATGATGTGCAACTTGGGTATCTTTCGTGCTTTACCTTAGATTGTAAGCTCCTTGAGGGTAGGGACCGATGTGAATGTACAATGTATATGTAAAGCGCTGCGTAAATTGACAGCGCTATATAAGTACCTAAATAATAATAATAAAACAATAACTACTTATTGCACACAACTATTGCACTTTACTTTACTGTATAAGCCTAAGCCACAAGCCACCAAGATAGCACAACATTTTGTTTTTCATTACCTTGTCCTAGTACAACTGGCTCAAGGGTGACAATCCTTAGGATATTATCAGTACAACATTAAAGACATTTAAAGTGGTCCTAAATCTCAGACATGAAATATGAACAAAGCATATCCTTCTATAGTGTGTGCTTGTCTCCATTAGAAGCACAATGGGGTTGATTTACTAAAACTGGAGAGTGCAAAATCTGGTGCAGCTCTGCATAGAAATCAATCAGCTTCCAGGTTGTTTTTTTTTTGTCAGAGCTTAAAGTGTTACTAAACCCAGTAAAATGAAAATAGTTCACCTGCCCCCCCACAGTGCCCACAACTTATAAATGTTCTTTTTACATTACAATATTGCCACTATATACCTTTTTTGGATGATCTGTATACCACAGTTACATGATAAACTGCTCAGTTTCTCTAGCGCTGAGAGTTCAGGTGGTAGGAGATTTTCACTGCAGCCTGTATACACACCCACATGTGTGATGTCAATATCATGTGACCTGGTTACCTCTGAGAACAAGTAATTATTCTCTCCGGCATACAAGACACAACTGAGCATGTGCAGGTTGGCTACCCTGCCTGTGTTAGCTGGCCTTCCCCAGATAGACAGTGCAGGAGGGGGAGGATCTATGCATACAGGATAAAACAGCTTTTTTACACAATGCAGAGGATTAACCCCTTAAGTTCCACAGTGAGTATAGCAAGCATGCTGTATATACAGACTGATTTTACTGTTGTGGGTTTAGTAACACTTTAATTGAACAAAGCTAGAAGCTGATTGGCTACCATGCAGAGCTGCACCAGATTTTTGCGCTCTCTGGTTTTACTAAATCAACCCCTAAGTGTAATTTCTGTCTGCTGCTTCGCTCCTTTGCTATCAGCATGAATCACTTCTGATAAATTTTCCTGACACCAAGAATAAAAGATGACAGGGGAAGGAGCTCCATGTGATTGACAGCCTCAGTTCTGTTCCTGTATGCTGTTTGAAGGAGGGTGTGTACCTTACGTCCAATCAGCTCTCCTCACTAAGCTCTGTGGAGTGTGACTTTAGCTCTCCATCCCCTTTTTTTTCTGATAGCTCAGACAAGCTGTATAAATTCTGCACTTTGAATGAAGGTAGATATGATAAGACTGCAGATAAACATGTACAATTTATGTAGGAGGATTTATTTAATCTCATCTGTGTGTCTCACCTGAGGCCATGCACTTTACTTGGTATGCGTAAGGTTTTACAATCACTTTAAATACATCTAAGGGTTGATTTATTGTTGTGTATTGTGGGCCATTTCAGACAAATCACAGTATGGTTTTTAGGCATTTTGTTGTCAGAATTCTTTTTTTTTTGCCTAAAATATGAGGGGTTGCCAGCACAATGAATAAACATGTTGCTTTATCCAGTGCAATGGCCAGATCTTCTGGTCACCTTTCTCATGCCTATAGGTACAGTTCAGTTATGATCCAACTGCCTGGCGGCAATTTCCAGAGGCTTGGAAGCAACGCATGCTCAACTCAGCCAAGCATACATGTTTAAAGTGGAGGTCCACCCAGAATTAATAGAAAAAAAAAATTATACTCACCCGAAATGCCCGTTGCTATGCGGAAGTCCCCTAATCTGCCTCTAATGTGCCTCTTCTAATCCGCGGTGGGTCTCCTTCCGATTCCTCTTCTTGTGAATGGGGCGCGCTGCCTTCTGGGAACTGTGTGTATCCCAGGAGGCAAGCCGCCCATTCACAAAGCGCCGTGCGAGTGGCGCATGCGCAGCAGGAAACGGGCAGTGAAGCCGTAAGGCTTCACTGCCTGTTTCCCTTAGTCAGGATGGAGGAGCCGGGACCTGCCAGCAGCGATCGATCGCCGTGGTGGGACCGACATCGCGGGCGAGTAGGACAGGTAAGTGTCCTTATTAAAAGTCAGCAGCTACACTGTTAGTAGCTGCTGACTTTAAAAAAAAAAAAAAAATCTGGCTGCACCTCCGCTTTCCGCTTTAATAAAGGAAAAGTGGGGGGGGGGATAAGTGACCAGATACTTATCTTGGGTTGGAAGAGGGGGTCATTAGCGGTCAGGCAATATTTTTTAGACTTGTGTTAGGCCCCTTTCACACTGGGGCGGGCAGGTGCGGTGGCGGTATAGCGGCGCGATTTTTAGCGCCGCTATACCGTCATATTTACCGCGATATTCGACCGCTAGCGGTGCGGTTTTAACCCCAAAAAAGGGTTAATACCGCCCACAAACCGCGGCTACAGCGGTTTCAATGGAAAGGAGAGGTAAAGGAGTGGTATACACACCGCTACTTCACCGCTCCAAAGATATGGATTGCAGGAGATTTTTTTCCTCCCGCCAGCACATTGCGCATACTGGAGCAGGATTATTTCAGGCGTTATTTATGTGCTATTTTTATCGCTAAAACGCCTGAAATGCGCCTCAGTGTGAAAGGGGCCTAATTGTTAGCTCCCTCTGAGCGTGATTAGAAGGAGGGTATTTGCTGCTCCTGTAAACATGATCCAGCCATTTTTGTGTGACGACTGTCCTCCTAAAGGCTAGTACTCAGGATGAGATTATTAGACACCTGTTTTGGTTTTTTTTTTTGCATTTTTTTTTTTTGCATGCTAGTCTTCATATCGAAAACAAATAGGTTACTAAAGTACGAAAATTCTCGTATGACAGAATAAAAATTCGGAAGTAATGTAATATATTTGTATTGTATTTTCGGACTAAAACTGTACAGATTAAATGAAAATCGTACGATCTGGTGTCATACGAAAAAAAAAAATTGTGTTTGTCCCTGCGGATAATTTTGGACGAAAGCTATGTACTAATGATCAAATTATCCTACGATCGCTTCGAAACTGTATTTTTTGTACAATTTTCTGATCGCGTGTACTATGGTCAGCTCTTGCGTTGTTCAGTTACTTCAGAAAGTAACAAACATCCTTGGAGGTTTCTTGTAGCCAAAATCCAAAAAGCTTATCGGAGTAAAGGAAGTATGTATCTGTGGTGGCTATTATTTTAGTAACGTTATAACTGCATTATTGAACCCCAACCTAAAATATTGTGCTTGGAATGGTTTGGAACATGTAATGGAGCACAAGGTTAATCTCTGTATTGTATCATAAATCTGACCTGGTGGACTGTATATGGAAACACAATCCCTGCCATTGTGAATGTAAAAGCATTTTCAAAGGTCCCATGCCCACACCTTCAGATAACCGATCTCTTCTGCATAACTCTGCAAAATGCCACCTCTCTAGGGACCGGCAGCTCTAATCCAAAGTGTTTCCTCTCAAATGTCCAAATGATCCCTCCACATGTGCACTTCTGTCGTTACTTGCTGGTATAGGGACACTCTATATATTTTTCTGGGGTTGATTTACTAAAACTAGAGAGTGCAAAATCTGGTGCAGCTCTGCATAGAAACTGATCAGCTTCCAGGATTTTATTATCAAAGCTTAAAGTGATTGTAAACGATCACCTTGTAAAACAATCCATTCAGTTTAAAAAAAAAAAATGAAATGAAAGGCAAAACATTTGTGTATAGATATAAAAAAAACATTACAAATACCCTTTTTCCCTTTTTTTATAAGTGATCACATCCCCTCTGTGCTGCATAAGAGCTGGGGGAGGAGAAGCAGCAGTACACTGAGCTTCCCAGTGACAGGCTGTGCAGGGGTGGGGGTGTCAGGACAAGTCTGACCATTGGAGGAGAGTACACTGAGTTCCCAGCATAGCTAGAGAATAGAGCTGCACGATTAATCGTTAGGAATCGAAATCGCAATCTTTTTCCCTTCCCGATCTTCAAAACAGCTTGTCATGATCTTTCTAACAAGTGCAGAGAGTTCTCACAGCTGGGGAAAAAATCCAGGCAGCCTGCCAAGTCTTATTACAACAGCTGAATAAGTAGAAACAAAGTATCTCTTTGTTCTTTTATCAAAGGAAAGAACTCCAGCATGTAAATGAAAGAAGTTTAACCATTTAAAGACCAAACCTTTTCTGACATTTGTTGCTTACAAGTAAAAATCATTATTTTCTGCTCTAAAATTACTTGGAACCCCCAAACATGATAAAACATTTTTTAGCAGAGACCCTAGAGAATAAAATGGTGGTTGTTGCAATATTTTATGTCACACCCTATTTGCACAGCGGTTTTTTAAAAGCAATTTAAAAAAAAAAAATACACTTTATTGAATAAAAAAAAAAAATGAAACAGTAAAGTTAGCCCCCCCCCCCTTTTTTTTGTATAATATGAAAGAAGATGTTACACCGCGAGGATCGTGATCTTTATTCTAAGCAAAAAAATCGTGATTCTCATTTTAGCCAGAATCGTGCAGCTCTACTAGAGATCTGACCATGCTGTCTTTTCATGCTTAGTGTGGTCAGTTTTTAAGCGGAAAGCAAGGGGACTGGCAGGAATGGAAGGGATTTCACACAAAGGAAGCAATACAAAAAGAACAGGATACTTTTTCATACAAGTACATGGTACAGCAGGCACATATCAGTAAGCTGAAAGGTTGGGGTAACAAACTCTTTAATTGAACAAGCTGAAGTTAGAAGCTGATTGACTACCATGCACAGCTGCACCAGATTTTACACTCCCCATTTTTAGTAAATCAATCCCACTGTTTTTGTTTTTTTTTTGCTATCTCATGTTTACCCATGTTTGTAGGCAGGACTGAGGTCCTGAGTTCAGTTTTAACAAAAGTACTATCTGCATAGTCTGGTACAAGTTAAGATATAAAGAATTTTGATACTTTTCTGACAGTTTGTGCTGCGTGTTTATTCTGTGTTTGTGACTCCGAAAGTTAGACACAGCCAGGCAACCAGCAATTTCAGAAGTAGGCCAGTAATGGCACCTTCAATATTCTGCTAATGACGGGCATACTTTTATAGAGGTCTTCAAACTGTGGCCCTCCTGTTGTTCAGGAACTACAATTCCCATCATGCCTAGTCATGTCTATGAATGTCAGAGTTTTACAATGCCTCATGGGATGTGTAGTTCCACAACAGCTGGAGGGCCGTGGTTTGAAGATCCCTACTTTTAGACAGGGGTGCTCAAACTGGTGGCCCTCCAGCTGTTGCAGAACTATAAGTCCCATCATGCCTCAGCCTTTGTGAGTCATGCTTGTAATTGTTAGCCTTGCAATGCCTCATGGGATTTGTAGTTCCGCAAACAGCTGGAGGGCCACAGGTTGAGCGCCCATGCTTTAAGAGGTATAAAATCGTCTCCGTATTTATGATTCCGATTAGGAAAAAATGCATATTCATTTAGCTGATCAAATGTGTAAGCAATGCTATTGTAAGGCTGCTCATGTGATCCACCCATCCACACCAGGTTTTACAGTGTCACTGAGCAATGAAGGGGAACTGCCACCCTCTGCTGCTGCCTTGGCAGAGAAAGATCTGAGTCACGCTTCTAACACTCGGCTAGAACAGCGCTACTGACCCCTAAAGATGAGGCCATTGAAAATGAGCCAGATCAGTTTCACAGCCCTCTGAGAAAATCAGATCAGTGTCACAGGCCTGAGAGATTCACAACCTGCTGATAGATTGAATGTGATCACAGCTCAGGCCCTCTGCTGGCTCAACCAGGGACAGCACCCCATTGTAATCTGCATGACTAGCAATGGCATTAGAAAGTCCCTGTTGCCAGTGCTCTGTCTGCCCCAGCTGAATTATGGGAAACACAGCATGGCCCCATAAAATGTTATGAAGACATCTGTAAAGGCAGAGGGATTTTATGAGCCATGATCTGCGGAGTGTGCTGTAAACCCAACCTTGCATGCTTCAGAGACTACCAGCATCTGCTCTCATCCATTTCTTAAAGGAGAATGGTGTTCACTTTATAGGAACAACCCCAGTGCTAGAGCACCTCCATATTGTAACCTTTCCATTCTGATTGGCTGCTTTATTTTGCCACAGTGCCAATTTCATAATGCATCTCTATGCACACATGCAGTACCGTATTTTTCCGTGTATAAGACGCCCCCATGTACAAGACGCCCCCCACTTTTCCAACCCAAAATTAAGAAATCAATATTTTACACATAGGTAAAACAGAACACATTTTTATTTAGCAATTACCGCAGGTAACGTTTAAATACCAGTATATTATGCAGGGGTTGTTCTTCCTGTTTTCTCCACTGTGTTATCATACACTCAGTGGAGAGAGGTCCAAACTATTTCTCTGCAGCTCTATTCCCATGCTCTTTTGCATAGCTGGAAACATCTGGTTTGATTTTGCAGAGTAAGACAATCACTTACTTTTACTATCTTCTGACATCTTGGGCTCAGAACATCTTGGGCTCAGAACACTCCAGTCCCTGTTGCATCTGTGCACTCTTCACTTCCAATGGCATCGCATCTGCTCACTCTCCACCTCCACCCCCACCTCTAGCTCCAGCTGACGTCAGTAACATACGGCTCGTGATTGGAGGAAGCCGCTTGACAAGCTATGGGCCGTGACGCACCTGCGCGGCTGTCTCCCAGGCTGACTGACCATGTAAAAGACGCAGCTCGTATTTCATGCTATTATTTTAGGAAAAAATAGCGTCTTATACACGGAAAAATACGGTATATGGGTTAATTTAACAAGGCAGGGATACAACATGCAGTAACACTCAGTAACCAATCAGAAATGATCTTCAATTGTTGTAACTACTGTAAAGCTGTTTTCCAAGGGCTTCTATACAAAAAAAAAGAAGATGAAGAAAAGCTCTTGACGGAATCAATGGACTATTTGGTCTTTTTCTGCCATCACTTTTCTATGTATCTGTGTCGTAATATAATCTTCAGGCCTTGCCATTACCCCCCCCCCCGCTTTATTTAAGTTATAGAAAGCAATTATAATGCTGTAATACACACATATAGACCATAATATGATCTATTAGATTGTAAGCTCTTCTGAGCAGGGCCCTCTTAATCCTCTTGTATTTTATTGTATTATAACTGTATTGTCTCCCTTTTATATTGTAAAGCGCTGCGTAAACTGTTGGCGCTATATAAATCATGTATAATAATAATAATGTATAATGATATGATAAAGAAGGGAACTAAGGAAACCCCTACATTTTCATTAGTTCAGGACACACCCAAGACTAAACTGACTGTTGAAGCTGACTGATAACTGTACATCCTAGCTCTCTGCACAATGCTATTATGGGAAATCCTTTTTGACATTTGGGGTTGATTTACTAAAACTGGAGTGCAAAACCTAGTGCTGCTCTGCATAGAAACCAATTAGCTTCCAGGTTTTATTGTCAAAGCTTAAAGTGGTGGTAACCCTAAAATAAAAAAAGTGATCTCCTGTTCCCCCTACAGCATAGTGCTTGTGCTGTCTAACCTGCCCCTCTCTAATCTGTGAAAAAACCTGGCTGATTCTGCCACTTCCTGTGTCCCCTTCTGTGTCCTGACCACAATATTCATGGCTGCTGAGCCCCTGACTACCGTGGTCAGTTTGCGTGCCTCCGTCATCCGCAGCTCTCCTGTCCTGTCCTCTGTCCCTCTCATCCCTCCCTCCCTGCCTGTCAGCTCGGTGTCTGTGTCTTGCCCCCCCCCACTCTAACCCCCCTCCCCCGGGCAGCCCCTCTGTTTTATCCAGAGATAATGCACTTTATATAGTTTTTTATAAACAAAGCCTCTAAATACTTATTTTTATAGCTTCATTCAGGCCGGTCACGTGACTCCGGGTTGCTCTCCTACTCCGATCCAGGGCTAAAGCGGGGGCGCGCGGGCAGTGCGATCACAGGAGGATGTCCATGGACCGCCTCCTGGCTAAGTGGTGGCCGAGTAACAGCTACAGCACGGTCGGGAAGGAGTTAAAAAGAAAAGACTGTGTAATCCGCCAGACTCAGCATACGATTACTGTGCTGATCTCAGTCAGATAAAACCGCACACCAGCCCTAAGGGTGCTTTGACACTGCTCCATTGAAAAAATGCAATATAAATGCATATGCATTTTTGATGTGTTTTCAGTGCATTTTCTGGCCTGACTCCTAGTATGCACCTGTAAAACAAGGACACGTGACTCAAAAAATACACTACAGATGCAACTGCGGTGTGTTTCTGATGCATTTTTTTCTGTGTTTTCCATTATTTTCATTGGAGAGCTGCGTTTTTGATGCGGTTTTGAAAAGCACACCAAAGATGCAGCACGCATGACGTTTTAAAATGCACTATGCAAATATTAACTTCAATATTTACATAGTGAACCACAAACTCGGATGTACATTGGAGACTATGCTTGTCCTCTGTTGTGCCAATCACTACATTTTGGGGAGGTGGAAGGAGATTGCACTCAATCCTCTAAGCTTGGGCTTCTTAGATGGCTGCAGCAACTCATCCAGAAGATGGGCAGGTTCTACAAATATACCACTAGAGGGTAGAGTGCCTGCTAACCATCTTTCTTCTGTAGTATGGTGAACATTAACCCCCTTGGCGGTATTCCCGAGTCTGGTTCGGGGTGAGTTTTTAATGCTAAGAGAGGTAACTCCGAGCCAGACTCGGGCTGCATCGCAGTGTATCCAGGGGAAGTTACTTACCTTGTTCCCTGGATCCTGCGATGTCTCCCCGCAGTGTGTGTGAGCTGTCTCCTCGCTCGATTCACACTGCCGGGTGCCGAGCTCTGTTTCCTGCGACGTTGCGGCGCACGGGGGCGGAGTTCGGCGCCAAATTCAAAAAGTGAAAAACACACAATACATACAGTATACTGTAATCTTACTGATTACAGTACTGTATCAAATAATTGCACACCCCCTTTGTCCCTAGTGGTCTGTCCAGTGTCCTGCATGCACTTTTATATTATAAATACAGTTTTTTCTTCCTGGAATTTGGAGATTGTCCATAGCAACCAAAAAGTGTCCCTTTATGTCAAAAGAGATTTTAGACCAGCTAAAAAACAGCGATAATAAAGTAGAATCACTCGCAGAATTGAGCGATATCAATTTGTGGGGAAATTCGTCATCAAACACTAAATTTAATGACAGCGAGAATTCTGCAACTGAGCAAATTTTTGTGTTTTTGATTTGATTACATTATTGAATAATTTTTATTATAATTACATTACTATTTGTTATAATTATAGTTATGTATTATATTATAATATAAAAAATAGGACACCACGCTATATGTTATAAACCTAAAAAGCAGCAACTAAAAAGTGAGATACACTAACAATGCAAATAGAAAAAATAAAACTGCGCTCCCCTTAAAAACAGAAGTGAAATGATCTTAAACATTAATGATCAACCATTGAGTGATAATCAATTAATCGACCCCTAAGGGATATCACATATTAACACATAATATATAAACCAGTGGCATAGATTAAGAAATATGTGATGAAATTAAGAAAATAAATTCCTTAATAATTGTGAATAAGAATAAAAGAATAGTCCATATGTGGTGAGTATTAATGAAAGTCCATAAAGCCAGAGAAAATTGAGGTCCACAAGTTGAATTAAATCAAAACAGGTGTCCACCAAAGATTCCGTGCACCACCACCGTAAAGATTGCCGGCTTACCAAGAGCAAGCTTTGGACATGCATGCGGCTATAACCCAGCCCGGGTCCTGTAACAGGAAGCAGCAATCGATTGGATTCGAACCCGGCTATCCTATAGGCAGATATTCCAGCTGGAAGCCCAGGTACACTTGGTTTCCCTCAAAATGCCCACAATTTATTATATTATAATTTATGATTTTGTGTTTCAAACTTTATCATACCCGGTTTGGTCAGGTTTAAGTAATTACTAAGAATTGCAGGCCTACAATACATTAGGCTTGTGCAATTCGTTTCGTAACGAATCAAAATTCGTCTGAATTTAGCAACTTTCGGACATTCGGAAGCATTTGAATTTCCGAACAAAGCAATTACGAATAAAACCGAATCCGAAATAAATTATATTGCAAATAGCGAATGCCCGAATGTCTTCGGCATAGTTCGTTATGAAAAAGGTTACGAATGTACGAATGCATTCGAAGCACAATAACACTCTCTGCTCTGCTCTCTGCTTCTCCCTCACCGTGCTGAACTCCCTCTCAAAATGGTGTACAGGGGCGGGGGCTATAGCCGCATGTAAAAAAGGAAAGTAAAATACGAGATTTCGAATCGTTACAAATAACCGCTATGTATTTAGAAAAGTACAAATCCATTCGAAGCACATTAGGCATAATAGGCAGCGTCGTTGTGAGAGAGACACGGAAAATTACGAATCAACGAACCCAAAAAAAGTTACGAAAGTAGGAGTTGTGTCCAGAATCAAGGAAAAACAATGTACTCTACCGAAAGTACGAATTATAAATCAACTAAAAATAAGGCTTACATTAATACGAATCATTCCGATTCAACTAAAAATGGCGCTTGCAAAAATACGAATTAGTCCGAGCACGAAAAATCCCGTCTAGCAAAATTACGAACGATTACGAATCAACAGGACCGAAAAGAAACAAACCGAAACTAAACAAATTTTTCTGTTGTGCACAAGTCTACAATACATAACACCAAATTTCCATGCAAAATAATTGTACCGCTTTTTGGTACATAATTCCAGAATTCCACCGCCAGGGAGGTTAATATCTAAAAAAATAAAAAAGTGAATATATTGCTAATTTTGAACACTTAAAAGTAAGAGCTCTTCCTTTATTGGTAATGAAACTCTCCTCTATGTGCCCCCCGATTTCCTTCTGGACATTTATCCATGGTGGAATTCCTCAAGCAGAATCTATATACAATGATAAATACTCTTATCATTGTGTATCGATATTTAAAAAAAAAAATATTATTTCTCTATATAGGGTGTAATAATATTTTTTCAAGGAGGCAGCCATAAATACTCATTACATACCATCCTCTGCTTTCTGTTTAGTAGGGCTTCTCAATAATCATCTTATATCATTGCAAATCTACCAGACAGGGTCTGTCTGACTAAAAACAATGAACTTTCTGCGGTCTCCAAATGGTATTTAAACCCACATGGTGGTCAAAGACAATATGATTTTTATTTTTATTTTTTGACTTTGGGTTTAGATCACATGGGGGGAACTCAAAAGCAGCATTTTTTCATGTGACTATACCAATGGTATGTGACCTATTAATTCCAGTGACGTGTGATGATAGGTCTACTTTAGGTGTCATACTAAACTACAGCACACCAGCCCACATAAGTCTAAACTCTACATAATCAATATTTTTAAAGCCCAGTAAAGCAATAATATTTATGCATTGGCTGCAATGATGTCCACTGGCAGAATATGTGTAGACTTCATTGATTTTTGCTTTTGTGTTAATACCATTGTGCTTGACAGATAGCAAGCCATTCTTCTAAATTCCAGTGCTTGCACGTTGTAAGTCCAGGCCTGCGTACATCAGGAAAAATTCTTATTTTTTTAGTATTAAAAGGCAACCGAAATGTCTGATTTGTTACTGTATATGTATAAGAATAAAGAGTAACATAGCAGTCCAAATTTTACACAGGTATAATGATTATTCTTTCAGAATATACAATTACTGTCTATTTGCTACTGTTCTTGTTAGGACCTAACCAAGATCATAATAGCTCATCAGTAAAGAAATTTCAGGGACAAATTTCACAAGTCACATAGGGGCTGGTGCAGCTCTGCATTGAAACCAATCAGCTTCCGGGTGTTATTGTCAAAGCTTAATTGAACAAACTGAAGTTAGAAGCTGATTGGTTACCATGTACAGCTGCACCAGATTGTACACTCTACCGTTTTCAGTAAATCAATCCCACAGTGTCTTTACAACACACCTCTAGCACTGTACCTCTACAGCCTTAACCCTATGTAAGCTTTGTGTATGTGATGTTCTGTGTATTTCATAGTGACTTAGCATGTTAAAAGAGTTTAAAAAAAATATATATATATTTATACTCACCAAGGTGGATGCAGCACCAATCTGATGCTGCATATGTCCCCCCCCCCCCCCCTCAGCTCTAAGACTGCAAACTGAGTGATCAAATACCACTGATCAATAAGCTCTCGGTCTTTAGGCTGCAGAGAGCAGGTGACTGTCAGTTGTCGGCTTTCTGCTCTGCCCCTGCAGCGCTCACTGGAACGCTGAGCTTTGGAGGGGGAGGGAGCGGCTGGCTCAGGCTCTCTGAGAGGCTAAGCCAGCTGCCGGTCCAGGCTTCTGGGTGGATCCCGACCATATGTTCGGATCTTTTCAGAACCTGGACGGCTCTGTGACATCAAACGCCTGCTGCTGGCTAAAAACGGTTCACAGGAATGCAGAACAAACTGCACTCCTGTAATCCCCAGGAGAAGTATGGCCAAAATAGCTTTGGCTATACTTCTTCTTTAAAGTCGCATATAGTTAGGTTGGGATGGCCTTTATTTATTATTATTAACCCCCTTGGCGTTATTCCCAAGTCGGGCTCATGGTGAGTTTTTAATGCTAAAAGCGGTAACCCCGAGCCAGACTCTGGCTGCATCGCAGTATCCAGGGAAAGTTACTTACCTTGTCCCATGGATCCTGTGATGTCTCCCCGCAGTGTGTGCGAGCCGTGTCTCGCTCGATTCACACTGCCGGGTGCCGAGCTCCGTTGCCTGCGACGTTGCGGCGCACGGGGCGGAGTTCGGCGCCAAATTCAAAAAGTGAAAAACACAAAATACATACAGTATACTGTAATCTTACAGATTGCAGTACTGTATCAAATAATAACACACCCTCTTTGTCCCTAGTGGTTTCTCCAGTGTCCTGCATGCACTTTTATATTATAAAAACTGTTCTTTCTGCCTAGAAACTGGAGATTGTCCATAGCAACCAAAAAGTGTCCCTTTATGTCAAAAGTGGTTTTAGACCAGCTAAAAAACAGTGATAATATATTAGAATCACTTGCAGAATTGAGCGATAGCGATTTGTGGGGAAATTCGTCATCAAACACTAAATCTAGTGACAGCGACAATTCTGAAACTGAGCAAATTTCAGTGTTTTTGATTTGATTACATTATTGAATAATTTTTATTATAATTACATTACTATTTGTTATAATTATTTATAGTTATTTATTATATTATAATTTATGATTTTGTGTTTCAAACTTTATCATACCCGGGATGTCTACTAGACTCTTGTTTGGTCAGGTTTAAGTAAGTAATTACTAAGAATTGCAGGCCTACAATACATAACACCAAATTTCCATGCAAAATAATTGTACCGCTTTTGGTACATAATTCCAGACAGAATCATACCGCCAGGGAGGTTAAACAGGATTTATATAGCACCAACAGTTTGTGCAGCACTTTACAATGTAGAGGGGGGACAGCACAATTACAATACAGTTTAATACAGAAGGGATAGGAGGGCCCTGCTCGTGGAGCTTACGTAATAGCTGTGGGGGATGATTTGATTGGGGTGGCTTGGGTACAGTTCTTAGGTGGGTGTGGGATAGGCTTTCCTGAATAAATTAGTCTTCAGGGATCTCCGAAAGGTGGACAGGGTAGGGGCTAACCAGACATCCTGGGGCAGGGAGTTGCAGAGGATGGGAGAGGCTCTAGAGAAGTCCTGAAGGCGAGCATGGGAGGAGGTAACAAGGGAGCTAGAGAGCAGAAGGTCCTGGGAGGAGCGGACGGGACGATTTGGGTGTTATCTGCAGATGAGGTTGGTGATGTAGATGGGGGTGATGTTGTGAATGGCCTTGTATGTTGTGATTAGTATTTTGAATGTTATACATTGAAGGGATTGGCAGAGAGGAGCAGCTGTCACGGATCAGTTAGTGCGGTATATTAGTCTAGCAGCAGCATTCATAATAGACTGAAGGGGTAATAGCCTGTGTAAAGGCAGGCCAGTGAGGAGAGAGTTGCAGTAGTCGAGGTGGGAAATAACCAAGGAGAGAATACGTTGTTTTGTGGTGTCATTAGTCAGGAAGGGGCAAATTCTGGAGATGTTGCAGAGGTTAAGGCGGCAAGATTTAGCCAGTGATTGGATGTGGGGGCTGAAGGAGAAGTCAGAGTCAAGGATTACACCCAGCACCCTGGCATGTGTGGAGGGACCAATGGTTGTGCCGTTGATCTTAATGATCAAGTCACTTTTCTCCGAATTAGTAAAGCTACAAAGTTTTCTGCGTATAAAATTGTATTCTATCTACATAACTAAAGATTCAATACAAACTTGCAGCTGGAAGACTCAGTTTGTGAAGATCAGCAATGACATGAAAGGGCAAGATTCTCTCCGTAGCAAAGGGACTTACTTACCATAGCTTTAATTGCTCATAGACCTAGGCTCAGGGTGTTTTGCTATTGCAGTGCAAAAATATACTAAGAGCAGCATGCAAAAATGACACCTGAGCCCTTCTTGAGTTATTTTGCCAGTACTTAAAGTTTACAAAGCCAAAACTTGATTTTATGTTTTGGATAGTGTGTGGAAGTATTAAAATCCTTGTTAGCCTTTACTGTCTGTGACCCCACTGGGGGGAATTACCCTCTCTATTTGTCCTGATGACAGTTGTGACCGAAACTTAAAGTGATAGGAAATCCAATATGTTAAAGATCTCAACATAAAAAATCAGAGTGGAAATCCTCCCAAATTCTACGTTTTGGGACAACTGCCCAAAATGGGATTTCCTCTTACTCCTTGTTGTTTCTCCAGAATAGGAAGGGAAGGGATATTCCCAATGGGCAGACAGAAAAATAAAACCTGACTGGTTTAAAAATTCCCTACTCTATCCAAATCCAACATAAATGAAGTTTTGACTTTAGATGTCCTTTAAGACCACTTTGGATTAGTTGTGGTTTATTCAGTAAACAACGCAGTGGCTTAGTGGTTAGCACTTATGCCGTGCACCACTAGGGTCCTCAGTTCTCGCTGTGCTTGCGTGGGTTTCCTCCTGGTGCTCCACTTTCCTCCCACAATCCAAAAACATACTGGTAGGTTAATAGGCTCCTCTCTAAATTTGCCCTAGAGTGTGTGAGATAGGAACCTTTCATAGTAAGCTCATTGAGAAAATGTAAAATGCAGTTACACATGAAAGGTTAGACTGGTACAAGGTGAATGAATGGTGATGAATTAAAACTGATTGCTATGAACACTGTACTGCACCCCTTAGTGCTTTGTTCCTCGCAGTCTCATGCTGAATACGCCTGTATTTAATTGGTTATTGAATCCCCTATTAGGCTCTGCAGATGAAAAGCATAATTCCCTATAATATGCTCACAGAAGGTACTCCGGATACCAGCTAAACATTGTGCAGATTTTTCTCTACAAAAGACATAAAAAAAATACAGTTTGGAAGGAAAGAAGAAAGTAGTATTTATATTCAAAGTAAGAAAATCATTCATGTAAAACTTTATAGTTCTCTAGAAACACGTGAATGAGAAACAGACTGTTTCCTTTAGACTGTTATAAGCAGAGATTTTGTATTTCTGTGAAGTAATCTGCACTGAGTTTGCATTCAGTCTCTCCTAGAAAGCTGCATTTGTGGCTTCTCACTATTACAAAGCTGCCCTTATACTCTTATAATGAGCATTCCTGAAACACTTCCAAAACAGCTCCACCTTGTGGCCAAACTAGGAATATTTCCACTCAGAAAAATGAATAATAATAGTTTTTTAATTCTAAAATTACCTAATAATATAACCTACTATTTATCATATCCAATTAACTAAAGTACTTTTCACATATTTTTTGTCCAGTAGAGGGTTATAATAGGAAATTTAAATGGTACTTGTTACATTCATTATTAAATAATAATAATAATAATAATAATAATAACAACAAAAACAGCAAAAGTTTTCTAAAATATTTTCATCAACATAATTATCACCATTAAAAGAAGGAGAATTTAAGGAATTTGTTACTATTGAACGGTTTCAACAGCAGTAATTTTGTGCAAGTATGATATATATGTATTTGTGATCAAATATTAAATCATAAAGTCCCTTTCATATGTGACATTTAAAAAGAAATAGAATGAGTAGATTTGGTTTTACAAGTGGTTACATGATAAGTGCATAGCTATAGATGATATCTAAAGAGTACATCTGTTATAGTTATGCATGATGCAAAGGTGGAAGAAACAAAAAAACAAAAAAACCTGTATAGAAATTCAGGCATTTTTAAAAAAGAAACCTGCAACCTTCTATAAATCCATTTATGTATAATTGACATTATATGAAAATAAAAAGCTGTACATTTAGAATTAATCTTGCTTTTACTAGTGATCACTAATTATTAGGAATATTCACAACATATAATTTCTGTAGAATATAGATCAAACGTAGCTATCTTTAGAAATATATATATATATATATATATATATATATATATATATATATATATATATATATATAATATTAACATACCTCTCAAAAAAATGAAAAGAAAAAAGAGAAGAAAAAATATTTATTCTACATCATTTACATTTTCTTTTTACTTTCTTACAGAGCTACAACCTCACGTCAAGACTCCTTGATAAAGATCCACCCTCTATATTAGGAGGTTTGTTTAAAGATTAAGAATTGCTAAGAAAATTATGTCATATTTTATTGAAAACATCAATGTAGCAAGTCAGTTTTCAGAAAGAAAATAGTTTCCACAAAAAATGTACATGTCAATAAATGAACCTGTTTATCAACTATTTTGTTCTATTTTATTTTATTCTTGGCTGAAGACTGGCAGTAGTCAGTGAGCAGACTGTCATCACTGTTATACTGTACATATAATTTATTTGTAATTATTCACACATTCTTAATAGGTTTAATTCAATAAGGAAAAAGTAAAAATGCAACTGATTTACAAATTGCTGAGTTGACAATGCCTGTTTTAATATAATGCAACTTGCAGATAAAAAAAAATATATAGTAATAAAGGGGTTGATAATGAAGTCAAATAGACTGTGCACTTTGCAATGGAATTTGCTCCAGAGTTTAATAAATGAGGTGAAGCTTTACTATGCAAAAAATACATAATCATATGCAAGGGAAATTTAAAAAATATATATATTTTTTGCTTGCACATAACTGAATGATGGAAGGCAGGAGAGCTTTCACCTCATTTACTAAGCTCTGGGGAAAATCCCCTTGCTACTGCACCTTTAAAAATTGTACAGGGGGGTTCATTTACTAAAAGTGGAGAGTGCAAAATCTGGTGCAGCTCTGCATAAAAACCAATCAGCTTCCAGCTTTCTTTTTTTTTTTTTTTTAAGCTTAATTGAACAAGCTGAAGTTAGAAGATTGGTTTCTATGCAGAGCTGCACCAGATTTTACACTCTCCAGTTTTAGTAAATCAACGCCCAATATATATATATATATATATATATATATATATATAATCTCAGGTGCTGTGTCCAATTTATAGCTAGAAAAGGGAAAGCTACGCATGGGTAGGGCAATCCACAGAACAATATTTTCATCCAGTGAATACACAACTATATATACACTAGCAGTCTCCAGTCTTTTGATTCAGAACAGTTGATAAAGATTAAAGGGACTCTTTTGAGAATATAGATTTTACAATTAATCAAACATTTAAAATGTTTTTGTTGGTTTTCATTCTCTATTGTAGCACAGCAGAGTTGCCAACATTTGAAACCAATTCCCAGGGACCCAGTGCACAGGTGGGGTGCTGATAACAGGTAACCAGCTACACCAGGTTTAATTTTTTTAATATGGACATTTTTTTGCCTGTTGTCCTGCAATAATTGATCGAGCTAAAAAATCCAGCAAAATATTAGCAGAGATGAACGGACTCCATAGGAGAGAAGAGAAATATTTGCTTCTTTCAGTGCTAAACCTTCATAGATGGCCACTGACCCCAGCAATCACAGAGAGGTGGGTAGCCATGAGCGCTTATCTATGACATGTGAATCTCAGATTGTAATCTTGCCTGTGAAGTTTGTAATAAAATACACGATCTGTTCACATTGACGGTGATTTTTGGTATAGAAATGCTCCTATTACACAGCTAATTAGCAAGACAAAACGTAAAACCCATACAACAATAGTATATATGTTTTTTTTTTGTTTTTTTTTTTTTTTTAATAAAACCTAGACGTAGAAGTGGATGGATCTAAAATAGAAGGAAATTCAGTTTTATGACTTGCGGTAATACAACCAGAATGTGATACGTCTGGTTTATGACTGACATATACTTTTCCGCCACTAGGTGGTGCTACTATACAAGCCACGAATTAACAGCAGCTCAAGTATGGAAACCAAAAAACTGGGTAAGGTCTCCATGTTTTGTTTTTCTCTGGGATTTTGTTATTTGCCGTTTATTTATTTCTTGTAATATTTCAATACTAAACCAATCAAATAACATAAATCCTTTACTTCTCTCATTTATAGTGTTAGATCTCAGGGACAGTTAGTAGTCCCTGAATTACTATATGTTGTATGTAAACTAGTGCAGAGAAAGGATGTAGGTAGAACAATACAAATCCAATCTAAACTTCCAATGTTTCCTGGATGATAAAATATGAAATGGAATTCATCATAAGATTTTGTTTGCTTTGAAATTCTGAAACTTAAGTAGATCATTAATATTTCAGTGCTGTAAACTTTATTAATATTAATGAAAAGTCTGCGACTAAAGTGCAATTTGTTTTATATAAAAGTATTTGATTGATAATGTAATTACAGAGGTATATTTATATAAGTGGGGATTTTTCGTCGTTACCAATTTACAGCTTATCTGCAACCAAATGCCCCCCCCCCCCCCCCCGGATCTTATACCATGCTTATAAAAACACAATTCTATATAGTCCCTGTTGTGTTTTAACATTTACTTCTTGAAGAAGTCAACTTGTTGATCTTTACCAGATTATTGATCATTGAATACTATGCAGGACCTGCTATGTACGGTATTGCTTGCTGATTGGCCACACAGCTGACACCCTGCAAATTTGAAAAAGATTTTAAGACCCATCTCACACTGGGGCCGCCGCGCGTTAGCGGTAAAGCGCAGCTCGTTTTAGCGGCGTTTTACCACTGTGCAAGCGCCGCTTTTCGGGCCGCTAGCAGGGTGCTTTTAACCCCGCTAGCGGCTGAAGAACGGGTTAAAAGCACCTGTGTTTTAGCGCTTCCGAAGTGCTTTTCATGCACTTTGGAAGCACTGCTGCCCATTCATTTCAATAGGCAGGGCGTTTTGGGAGAGTGCTGTATACAGCGCTCCCAAGCCGCCCCAAAGATGCTGCTTGCAGGACTTTTCGTCCCGCAAGCACACTGCTCCTTGTGAAAAGTCACACTGAAATTAATGTGAGGCGGTTTTTTAGGCGCTTTACAGGCGTTATTTCTAGCACTAAAATGCGTGAAAACCGCCTCAATGTGAAAGGGATCTAAGGCTACTTTCACACTGGGGCGGGGGGGTGTTAGCGGTAAAGCGCCGCTAATTTTAGCGGCACTGTGCCGCTGTAATAGCAGTGCTTTTAACTCCCGCTAGGGGCCGAATAAAGGATTAAAAGTGCCCGCAAAATTCCGCTGCCAAATCGCTTTGCAGGCGCTTCGGAAGTGGTGCCCATTGATTCCGCCCGAAAGATCTGCTGCTTGGAGGACTTTTTCTAACATCTTACAAGCGCACCTCTCCAGTGTGAAAGCGCTCGGGCTCTCACACTGGGACTGCAGGGGAGGCATTTTTCAGGTGCTTTACAGGCGCTATTTTTAGCCCAAAAGCACCTGAAAAACGCCTCAAGTGTGAAAAGGGTCTAAGAGAAATCGTGCTAAATGCACAAATGTGATTACAATTAGGTGAGCATACAAAGAGCTCTGCCACAGCCCATGAACCCCAATATTTTAAACCCCTTTCACACTGGGGCACGTTTCAGGCATTTTAGCGCTAAAAATAGCACCTGTAAAGTGCCTCTCAAGCCACCCCAGTGTGAAAGCCTGAGTGCTTGCAGGACGGGAAAAAAAGTCCTGCAAGAAGCATCTTTGGGGCGGTACGGGGGTGTTGTATACACCGCTCCCAAAACTCCCTGCCCATTGAAATGAATGGGCAGCGCTGCCGAAGCGCCTTCAAATCGCTTTTAACCCTTTCTTTGGCCGCTAGCGAGGGTTAAAAGCGCCCCGCTAGTGGCCAAAAAGCGCTGCGAAAACAGCAGTAAAGTGCCGCTAAAACTAGCGGCGCTTTACCACTAACGCACCCCCGACCCAGTGTGAAAGTAACCCTAATATGATTCTTACGCTATTGGTTTTAGATGCACATCTAGCTCACGGGTATAAAAGGATAATTTGCATGTCCTGAAATGAGGAATTATCTGATTATTTTTTGGAATATGTAATGGAAGGAGATATGTGAGTAACTTTGTTGTAAGAAGGCCTAACTGTGCTGTTCACTGATTAGGTCCCATGTACACGGGACGTTGGTGCAAACTCTTCTGAACGAAGCTTGAAACCGGCGTTTAGAAACGCCAGTTTTGCCACGTTTTCATGCCGCGTTTAGCGGCGTTTTACCGCGTTTGCGTCTAGAAGCATTTAGTTAAGAAACATCATAAGACCCTTCCTAAGCTCAAAAAACTGTATTATTTAACCATTTCAGCCATTTTGTGAGACCAGAGTGAGTAGCAGCAGCTGAGAGAGCTGCAGTGTACTTGTATTTAGCGTGTCACTTTTCATGTCACCTGCCACAAGTTGTGGATTGTCCACTTGCCACGTCACCTGGCCATGTCACCTGCCACAAGTTGTGGATTGTCCACTTGCCATGTCACCTGGCCACGTCACCTGCCACAAGTTGTGGATTGTCCACTTGCCACATCACCTGGCCACAAGTTGTGAATTGTCCACTTGCCACGTCACTTGCCACATCACCTGGCCACGACACCTGCCACAAGTTGTGGATTGTCCACTTGCCACGTCACCTGCCATGTCACCTGGCCACGTCACCTGCCACAAGTTGTGGATTGTCCACTTGCCATGTCACTTGGCCACGTCACCTGCCATGTCACCTGGCCACGTCACCTGCCACAAGTTGTGGATTGTCCACTTGCCATGTCACTTGGCCACGTCACCTGCCACAATTTGTGGATTGTCCACTTGCCATGTCACCTGCCACGTCACCTGCCACAAGTTGTGGATTGTTCACCATCCACGTCACCTGCCACGTCACCTGCCACAAGTTGTGAATTGTCCACTTGCCACGTCACCTGCCACAAGTTGTGGATTTTCCACTTGCTATGTCACCTGGCCACGTCACCTGGCCACGTCACCTGCCACAAGTTGTGGATTGTCCACTTGCCACGTCACCTGGCCACGTCACCTGCCACAAGTTGTGGATTGTCCACTTGCCACATCACCTGCCACGTCACCTGCCACAAGTTGTGAATTGTCCACTTGCCACATCACCTGCAACAAGTTGTGGACTGTCCACTTGCCATAAGTTGTGGATTGTCCACTTGCCATGTCACCTGCCACAAGTTGTGGATTGTCCACAATGCAATGCAAGCCATTACAGTTTTTTTTTTTTGTTTTTTTTATGGTTTTTCATAATTTGCCATCATTTCTGAGATTTTTAATATAAAAAAATAGGTCATCTTTAAAAACGCTTATAAACGAAAATGCGGCTAAGCGCGGTACCGCGTTTAACCGCGTTTTGCGTCTGAAACTTGGAAATCTTTTGCGTCTGAACCCATTTTTTTGCTTTCAAAGAAATGCTGTTAAACGCAACTGCCTAAAAACGGCAATAAACGAGACTGTGTACATGGTCACATAGGATAACATTGAATGTGTTCAGGGGCAGTTGAAAAAAATGTCCAACTGCCTATGAACGCGCGTTTAACAGCGTCCCGTGTTACATAGTTAGTCAGGTTGAAAAAAGACACAAGTCCATACAGTTCAAACATGGGGCCTTAGGCCCCATGCACACGAGACGCTGTTATTTGCTGTTGAACGCGTGTTCAGAGGCAGTTGGACGCTTTTTTCAACTGCCCCTGAACCCATTCAATGTTATCCTATGTGTCCATGCACACAGTCTCGTTTTTTGGCGTTTACAAGCAGTTGCGTTTAACCTCGTTTTTCCAGAAGCAAAAAAATGGGTTCAGACGCAAACGTTTTCCACGTTTCAGACGCTAAACGCCGCTAAACGCGGCTAAACGCGGTACCGGCGTTTTGCCGCGTTTGCGTTTATAAGCGTTTTTAAAGGTGACCTATTTTTTAACATTAGAAATCTCAAAAATTATGGCAAATGATGAAAAACTATTAAAAAATATAAAAGAAAACTGTAATTGCTTGCATTGCATTGTGGACAATCCACAACTTGTGGCAGGTAACGTGGCAAGTGGACAATCCACAGCTTGTGGCAGGTAACGGTGGCAAGCGGACAATCAACAACTTGTGTCAGGTGACGTGGCCAGGTGACGTGGCCAGTGGACAATCCACAACTTGTGGCAGGTGACGTGGCCAGGTGATGTGGCCAGTGGACAATCCACAACTTGTGGCAGGTGACATGGCCAGGTGACGTGGCAGGTAACGTGACCAGGTGACGTGGCACGTGATGTGGCCAGGTGACGTGGCCAGTGGACAATCCACAACTTGTGGCAGGTGACGTGGCAGGTAACGTGGCCAGGTGACGTGGCACGTGATGTGGCCAGGTGACGTGGCCAGTGGACAATCCACAACTCATGGCAGGTGACCTGGCCAGGTGACGTGGCAGGTAACGTGGCCAGGTGACGTGGCACATGATGTGGCCAGGTGACGTGGCAAGTGGAAAATCCACAACTTGTGGCAGGTGGCGTGGCTAGGTGACGTGGCAGGTAAGGTGGCCAGGTGACGTGGCCAGGTGACATGGCAGGTGACGTGGCAGGTGACGTGGCAAGTGGACAATCCACAACTTGTGGCAGGTGACCTGGCCAGGTGACGTGGCCAGGTGACGTGACCAGTGGACAATCCACAACTTGTGGCAGGTGACATGGCTAGGTGACGTGGCAGGTAATGTGGCCAGGTGACGTGGCACATGATGTGGCCAGGTGACGTGGCAAGTGGACAATCCACAACTTGTGGCAGGTGACGTGGCTAGGTGACGTGGCAGGTAAGGTGGCCAGGTGACGAGGCCAGTGGACAATCCACAACTTGTGGCAGGTGACCTGGCCAGGTGACGTGGCCAGGTAACGTGGCCAGTGGACAATCCACAACTTGTGGCAGGTGACATGGCTAGGTGACGTGGCAGGTAATGTGGCCAGGTGACGTGGCACATGATGTGGCCAGGTGACGTGGCAAGTGGACAATCCACAACTTGTGGCAGGTGACGTGGCCAGGTGACGTGGCCAGGTGACGTGGCAGGTAACGTGGCCAGGTGACGTGGCAGGTAACATGGCCAGGTGACATGGCCAGGTGACGTGGCAAGTGGACAATCCACAACTTGTGGCAGTTGACGTGGCCAGGTGACGTGGCAGGTAACGTGGCCAGGTGACGTGGCAGGTAACATGGCCAGGTGACGTGGCCAGGTGACGTGGCAAGTGGACAATCCACAACTTGTGGCAGGTGACGTGGCCAGGTGACATGGCACGTGATGTGGCCAGGTGACGTGGCAAGTGGACAATCCACAACTTGTGGCAGGTGACGTGGCTAGGTGATGTGGCAGGTAATGTGGCCAGGTGATGTGGCAGGTGACATGGCAAGTGGACAATCCACAACTTGTGGTAGGTGATGTGGCAAGTGATACGCTAAATACAAGTACACTGCTGCTCTCTCAGCTGCTGCTACTCACTCTGGTCTCACAAACTGGCTGAAATGGTTAAAATTTACTGTTTTTTGAGCTTAGGGAGGGTCTTATGATGAAACGCTTATAAGCGCAAACGCGGTAAAACGCCGCTAAACGCGTCTAAACGCGGCCGCAAACGCGGCAAAACGCGTGTTTTTAAACGCCGGTTTCAGCGTTTAAAAACGTGTGTTCAGCAGAGTTTGCACCTGCGTCTCGTGTGCATGGGGCCTTAGAGATGAGGGCTTTTTGATTGCTTTAGTCCAATGTTTCTCAACTCCAGTCTTCAAGTTGCCCCAACAGGTCAGGTTTTCAGGATTTTCCTAGGATGAAACTGCTGTGGTAATTACTAAGACAGTGAAACTGATCAAATTACCTGTGCAAAATAATTGAAAGCCTGAAAACATGACCTGTCGGGGCACCTTGAGGACTGGAGTTGAGAAACACTGCTTTAGTTCCTTGTGATTAGGGATGAGCTTCGTGTTCGAGTCGAACATACGTTCGACTCGAACATCGGCTGTTCGATCGCAGTGTCATCCAGGCGCTGTGATTGGCCAAGCATGCACTGTGACCCCGCATGCTTGGCCAATCACAGCGCCGGCAGCGCCGGCAGCGAGGAGAACAATGATTGGCCACAGGCAGGATGCCTGTGGCCAATTATTGCTGAGGGTGTTTAGTACACGCCCCACACTATAAAAGGCCGCCAGCACGGCGGCCTAGTGTAGTGTGTTCCGGAGCAGGGAAAGAGAAACATAGGCAGGGACAGTGACATTTATTTTTTCTTGCTTAACCTGGATTCCTTTAGTTTAGGGAAAGAGAAGGATAGGTAGGGAGAGTGTCAGTGTGTTTTACTGTGCGAATCCTTGTTTCTAGGGACAGGGAAGGACAGTGAGGGAATTCTCCTTGTGCTATAGTGTGCTTTAAAAAAACATTTTTTCTAGGGACAGAAAACTATAGGTAGGGAGAGTGTCAGTGTGTTTTACTGTGCGAATCCTTGTTTCTAGGGACAGGGAAGGACAGTGAGGGAAATTCTCCTTGTGCTATAGTGTGCTTTAAAAAAACATTTTTTCTAGGGACAGAAAACTATAGGTAGGGAGAGTGTCAGTGTGTTTTACTGTGCGAATCCTTGTTTCTAGGGACAGGGAAGGACAGTGAGGGAAATTCTCCTTGTGCTATAGTGTGCTTTAAAAAAACATTTTTTCTAGGGACAGAAAACTATAGGTAGGGAGAGTGTCAGTGTGTTTTACTGTGCGAATCCTTGTTTCTAGGGACAGGGAAGGACAGTGAGGGAAATTCTCCTTGTGCTATAGTGTGCTTTAAAAAAACATTTTTTCTAGGGACAGAAAACTATAGGTAGGAAGAGTGTCAGTTTCTTTCACTGTGATAATCCTTGTTTCTAGGGACAGGGAAGGAAAGTGAGGGAAATTCTCCTTGTGCTATAGTGTGCTTTAAAAAAACATTTTTTCTAGGGACAGAAAACTATAGGTAGGGAGAGTGTCAGTGTGTTTTACTGTGCGAATCCTTGTTTCTAGGGACAGGGAAGGACAGTGAGGGAAATTCTCCTTGTGCTATAGTGTGCTTTAAAAAAACATTTTTTCTAGGGACAGAAAACTATAGGTAGGGAGAGTGTCAGTGTGTTTTACTGTGCGAATCCTTGTTTCTAGGGACAGGGAAGGACAGTGAGGGAAATTCTCCTTGTGCTATAGTGTGCTTTAAAAAAACATTTTTTCTAGGGACAGAAAACTATAGGTAGGGAGAGTGTCAGTGTGTTTTACTGTGCGAATCCTTGTTTCTAGGGACAGGGAAGGACAGTGAGGGAAATTCTCCTTGTGCTATAGTGTGCTTTAAAAAAACATTTTTTCTAGGGACAGAAAACTATAGGTAGGGAGAGTGTCAGTGTGTTTTACTGTGCGAATCCTTGTTTCTAGGGACAGGGAAGGACAGTGAGGGAAATTCTCCTTGTGCTATAGTGTGCTTTAAAAAAACATTTTTTCTAGGGACAGAAAACTATAGGTAGGAAGAGTGTCAGTTTCTTTCACTGTGATAATCCTTGTTTCTAGGGACAGGGAAGGAAAGTGAGGGAAATTCTCCTTGTGCTATAGTGTGCTTTAAAAAAACATTTTTTCTAGGGACAGAAAACTATAGGTAGGAAGAGTGTCAGTTTCTTTCACTGTGATAATCCTTGTTTCTAGGGACAGGGAAGGACAGTGAGGGAAATTCTCCTTGTGCTATAGTGTGCTTTAAAAAAACATTTTTTCTAGGGACAGAAAACTATAGGTAGGAAGAGTGTCAGTTTCTTTCACTGTGATAATCCTTGTTTCTAGGGACAGGGAAGGACAGTGAGGGAAATTCTCCTTGTGCTATAGTGTGCTTTAAAAAAACATTTTTTCTAGGGACAGAAAACTATAGGTAGGAAGAGTGTCAGTTTCTTTCACTGTGATAATCCTTGTTTCTAGGGACAGGGAAGGACAGTGAGGGAAATTCTCCTTGTGCTATAGTGTGCTTTAAAAAAACATTTTTTCTAGGGACAGAAAACTATAGGTAGGAAGAGTGTCAGTTTCTTTCACTGTGATAATCCTTGTTTCTAGGGACAGGGAAGGAAAGTGAGAGAAATTCTCCTTGTGCTATAGTGTGCTTTAAAAAAACATTTTTTCTAGGGACAGAAAACTATAGGTAGGAAGAGTGTCAGTTTCTTTCAAGGTGATAATCCTTGTTTCTAGGGACAGGGGAGGACAGTGAGGGAAATTCTCCTTGTGCTATAGTGTGCTTTAAAAAAACATTTTTTCTAGGAACAGAAAACTATAGGTAGGAAGAGTGTCAGTTTCTTTCACTGTGATAATCCTTGTTTCTAGGGACAGGGAAGGACAGTGAGGGAAATTCTCCTTGTGCTATAGTGTGCTTTAAAAAAACATTTTTTCTAGGGACAGAAAACTATAGGTAGGAAGAGTGTCAGTTTCTTTCACTGTGATAATCCTTGTTTCTAGGGACAGGGAAGGACAGTGAGGGAAATTCTCCTTGTGCTATAGTGTGCTTTAAAAAAACATTTTTTCTAGGGACAGAAAACTATAGGTAGGAAGAGTGTCAGTTTCTTTCACTGTGATAATCCTTGTTTCTAGGGACAGGGAAGGAAAGTGAGGGAAATTCTCCTTGTGCTATAGTGTGCTTTAAAAAAACATTTTTTCTAGGGACAGAAAACTATAGGTAGGAAGAGTGTCAGTTTCTTTCACTGTGATAATCCTTGTTTCTAGGGACAGGGAAGGACAGTGAGGGAAATTCTCCTCGTGCTATAGTGTGCTTTAAAAAAACATTTTTTCTAGGGACAGAAAACTATAGGTAGGAAGAGTGTCAGTTTCTTTCACTGTGATAATCCTTGTTTCTAGGGACAGGGAAGGAAAGTGAGAGAAATTCTCCTTGTGCTATAGTGTGCTTTAAAAAAACATTTTTTCTAGGGACAGAAAACTATAGGTAGGAAGAGTGTCAGTTTCTTTCACTGTGATAATCCTTGTTTCTAGGGACAGGGAAGGACAGTGAGGGAAATTCTCCTTGTGCTATAGTGTGCTTTAAAAAAACATTTTTTCTAGGGACAGAAAACTATAGGTAGGAAGAGTGTCAGTTTCTTTCACTGTGATAATCCTTGTTTCTAGGGACAGGGAAGGAAAGTGAGAGAAATTCTCCTTGTGCTATAGTGTGCTTTAAAAAAACATTTTTTCTAGGGACAGAAAACTATAGGTAGGAAGAGTGTCAGTTTCTTTCACTGTGATAATCCTTGTTTCTAGGGACAGGGAAGGACAGTGAGGGAAATTCTCCTTGTGCTATAGTGTGCTTTAAAAAAACATTTTTTCTAAGGACAGAAAACTATAGGTAGGAAGAGTGTCAGTTTCTTTCACTGTGATAATCCTTGTTTCTAGGGACAGGGAAGGACAGTGAGGGAAATTCTCCTTGTGCTATAGTGTGCTAAAGCATTCCTCATCAACCATCTTTGAAATCCTTGTTTTTTGGACAGTCAGGAAAATTGTCGTTGTGCTATTCTGTGCAAAAGCAATCATCCTCAACCATATTTAGAAATCCTTAAGTAAAGGGACAGAGAAGGACACCTGAAGGTAGCCCTTATTGCTTTTTTCCCATCTCCCTGCAGGCCATCTATTAGAATGTCTGGAAGGCAAACAAGGAGAGGCAGACAGTCAGGAGGCAATAAAAGAGGGCAAGCAGGCTCTGTGTCTGGGGGCAACAGTGCTGGTCGTGGACGCGGTGCATTGTCATCAGCACATGGCCATGGGACACGCTTGTCCTTCTTTTCGGCAGCTGGACATGTTGAGCCACATCATGCCGAAGACTTGGTAGAGTGGATGACCAAGCCCTCCTCCTCCTCCTCATCCTCTCTCACCCAGGCTCAGGGTACTGGAAAAGCAGCTGCCAAAGCGTCCTCTTCCCTGGTATCAATGTCAGACTCATCATCAGTCACTCCTTCCCTAGACCCACCATGTCCTCCTCCTGAGGAGTCCCCCGAACTGTTTGAGCACAGTGTTGGGTACATGCTCCAGGAGGATGCCCAGCGTTTCGAAGGGTCTGATGATGAAACCCAGCTACAGGAAGGCAGTAGCGTGAGAGCAGACAGAGGGGATGCTCAAGAAGGACACCAATCTGGCAGTCATGTTCCAGCAGCTGCAGCATACTGCCAGATTGGCTCCAGTGATGAGGAGGGAGGGGATGATGAGGTCACTGACTCCACGTGGGTGCCTAATAGGAGAGAGGAGGAGGAGGAGGATGAGGAGGAGGCACATCTCCAACGAGGCAGGATGCCCTTTGGTGGCCAGCGTAAGGGCAGTACACCGACGGAATCACACCGCAGAGCTCCGCCTGTGCAGGGCGCTGCCTCTGCCCGTCATTCAAAAAGTTCTTTGGTGTGGGCCTTTTTTGAGGCTAGTGCATCAGATCGCACAGCTGCTGTTTGCAACATATGTCTCAAGCGTATATCGCGTGGCCAAAACATCAGCCGCTTGGGTACCACATGCCTGACCAGACATATGTTGACCTGCCATGCAGCTCGTTGGCAAGCCTACCTCAAAGACCCACACCAAAGAACAAAGCGGACCTCTCCTTGCACCGCATCAGCTGGGATCTCCAACCCCACTATAACTTCAGTCCTCTCTGAAACATGCACTGAGAGGAATGAAGGTGTAGAATTAGGTGTGCCACAGCCAAGTACTTGCGGCCACTCTGCTAGCAGTACACCGACGTCCGATTCTAGCAGGCAAATTTCCCTGCCCCAGCTGCTGGACCGTCGAAAGAAGTTCACTCCCAGCCATCCACATGCCCAGCGGTTGAATGCTAGCTTGGCTAAATTGCTAGCGCTTCAACTGCTGCCTTTTCAGTTGGTAGACTCGGCCCCCTTCCATGAGTTTGTGCAATGTGCGGTTCCTCAGTGGCAGGTTCCCAAACGCCACTTTTTCTCACGGAAGGCTATTCCGGCTCTCTACCGGCATGTGGAAGGCAATGTCTTGGCCTCGCTGGACAGGGCGGTCAGCGGTAAGGTGCATATTACCGCTGACTCATGGTCCAGCAGGCATGGACAGGGACGTTACCTTTCTTTCACGGCCCATTGAGTCACTCTTTTGGCAGCTGGGAAGGATGCAGGACAAGGTGCAGTAGTGTTGGAGGTTGTTCCACCGCCACGCCTCCAAAATGCTACTACTGGTTGTGACACACCTCTCTCCTCCACCCCCTCCTCTTCTTCTTCCTCCATGGCCTCTTCCTGTGGTTTGTCCTCGGAACCAGCGGTGCTCCGTAGGCGTTCAAGGGGCTACGCAAGTACGCAGGCAAAAAGATGCCATGCCGTGCTTGCGCTGGTGTGTTTGGGGGACAGAAGCCACACTGGGGCAGAGGTCCTGTCTGCTCTGCAGGGCCAGGCCGAGAGGTGGTTGACACCACGCCAGCTTAAGCCAGGAATGGTGGTTTGCGACAATGGCACCAACCTCCTCTCCGCCCTCCGACAGGGACAACTGACCCATGTGCCCTGTGTGGCTCACGTCCTTAACCTGGTGGTGCAGCGGTTCTTGGGCAGGTACCCGGGGTTACAGGATGTCCTGAGGCAGGCCAGGAAAGTCTGTGTGCATTTCCGCAGATCTTATAATGCCAGTGCTCGCCTGGCTGAGCTGCAAAAGGAGTTGAACCTGCCCAAGAACCGCCTTATATGTGACATGCCCACCAGGTGGAACTCAACGTTGGCCATGCTGCAGCGGCTGCACACGCAGCAGAGGGCCATCAATGAGTACCTGTGCGACTACGGCACCAGGACAGGGTCAGGGGAGCTTGGTTTTTTTTCTCCACGCCAGTGGGGCATGATCAGGGATGCATGCACTGTCCTGGCACCATTTGAGGAGGCCACGAGGATGGTGAGCAGTGACAGTGCATGCATCAGTGACACTGTACCTCTTGTCCACCTGTTGGAGCACACGCTGCGTGGAATAATGGACAGGGCACTTGAGGCAGAACAGAGGCAGGAAGAGGAGGACTTCCTTGCCTCTCAAGGCCCCCTTTACCCAGACAGTGTTCCTTCTGTCCCACCCATCGCACAGGAAGAGGAGGAGGAGGAGGAGGAGGAGGATTGTGTCAGCATGGAGGTGGAGGCTGGCACTCAGCATCATCAGCAGCAGTCTTTTAGGGATGATTTACAGTCCCAAGAAACCAGTGGACTTGTACGTGGCTGGGAGGAGGTGGCTGCGGATCATGTCGTCCTTAGTGACCCAGAGGACTCCGGAGCGAATGCCTCAGCAAACCTACGCTGCATGGCCTCCCTGATCCTGCAAAGTCTGCGGAAGGATCCTCGTATTCTTCGGATCAAGGAGAGGGACCATTACTGGCTGGCCACTCTCCTTGATCCACGGTACAAGGGTAAGGTTGCGGACCTTATGTTACCGTCGCAGAGGGAGCAGAGGATGAGACAACTCCGGGAGGCCTTGCAGAAAGGTCTGTGCAACGCGTTCCCAGAGACTGGGAGGTTACAAACTCCTGGTCCTGGACAACGAGTTGCTGAGGCTTCGGCCAGTCAAAGGTGGGGAAGGTGGCCGTCTGACCGATGCGTTCAGACAATTCTTTAGTCCGCAGCCCCAAAGTATGATCGGTTCCAGCAACCATCGCCAGCGTCTGATAAACATGGTGCAGGAATATCTAGGGGCAAGGTCAGACTTGGACACCTTCCCCACCAAAAATCCTCTGGCTTACTGGGTCTTGAGGATGGATCACTGGCCAGAGCTTGCACAGTATGCAATTGAGCTACTGGCCTGTCCTGCATCCAGCGTTCTTTCGGAACGCACATTCAGTGCTGCTGGAGGATTTGTCACGGATCACAGGGTGCGCCTGTCCACCGACTCGGTTGATCGACTGACTTTCATCAAGATGAACCAGTCTTGGATCACCACCAGCTACCACACACCTGATGCTGATATAACAGACTAATTGATTTTAACATGTCACATCCCTTCAAGACTGATGCTGATGCTGAGTGCCTGTGCTGTTATGTTGACTGGCTATCCTCCTCCTCCGAGTCCTCAATGATACGATTGATGATGATAGCTTGGAAGATCATTTTTGTTTATGGGTGCCGCCACCAGTGGCTAAGGCCCAATTTTTCAGCCCCTGTTTTACAGGGGCGTGTAATTACAATTTTTTTAGCAATAATTTGCCATAGGGCTCATTGCTGTGCTCCAAGTACAGTATCTGTGAGGGGTTGAAGTGTTGTGGCACCAGTGCCTAAGGCCCAATTTTTCAGCCCCTGTTTAACAGGGGCGTGTCATTACAATTTTTGAAGCAATACTTTGCAACAGGGCTCATTGCTGTGCTCCAAGTACAGTATCTGTGAGGGGTTGTAGTGTTGTGCCACCAGTGCCTAAGGCCCAATTTTTCAGCCCCTGTTCAACAGGGGCATGCAATTACAATTCTTGATCTAATAATTCACAGCAGGGCCCATTGCTGCACCCACCAAGAGTAACTCTGAGGGCTTACAGTGTTGTGGCAACGCCACCACCACCACCACCACGAAAGGCCCAATTTTTCAGCCCCTGTTCAAAAGGGGCATGTAATTACAATTCTTGATCTAATAATTCACAGCAGGGCCCATTCCTGCACCCACCAAGAGTAACTCTGAGGGCTTACAGTGTTGTGGCAACGCCACCACCACCACCACCACGAAAGGCCCAATTTTTCAGCCCCTGTTCAAAAGGGGCATGTAATTACAATTCTTGATCTAATAATTCACAGCAGGGCCCATTCCTGCACCCACCAAGAGTAACTCTGAGGGCTTACAGTGTTGTGGCAACGCCACCACCACCACCACCACGAAAGGCCCAATTTTTCAGCCCCTGTTCAAAAGGGGCATGTAATTACAATTCTTGATCTAATAATTCACAGCAGGGCCCATTCCTGCACCCACCAAGAGTAACTCTGAGGGCTTACAGTGTTGTGGCAACACCACCACCACCACCACCACCACGAAAGGCCCAATTTTTCAGCCCCTGTTCAACAGGGGCATGCAATTACAATTCTTGATCTAATAATTCACAGCAGGGCCCATTGCTGCACCCACCAAGAGTAACTGTCCTGGCTTACAGTGTTGTGGCACCAGCACCACCATCAAAGGCCCAATTTTTACTACCACTGTTCAACAATTATATGTAATTAAAATTCCTGATATAATAGTTGACAGCAGGGCGTTCCAGCACCAACCAAGAGTAACTGTGAGTGCTTACAGTGTTGTGCCAACACCAACAACTAAGGGGCCTATTTCTGCAGAGTATATACGGCAGGTCCCTACTTTCAAACATCCAACTTACAAACGACTCCTACTTGCAAACGCAAGAAGACAACAGGAAGTGAGAGGAAATCTACCCCTTGGAAGGAAAATTCTCTCCTGTAAGAATTAATATGGGAGAAAGGTGTCTCCTCTGTACTGATGCTTTATCACCAATCCTTGTTTCAAGAAAAACATCACATTTCAAAAACAGTTGTCATTGGGACGGAAAGTGAGGTGAAATGTTCTGAACAGGGGCACAGACAGCAAAACAAATGTTACAGGGGTGATAACCCTTACCTATGTTTTCCAAAAAGTTTAAAAATAGATTTTTGGGCTGGAGCTACACTTAAACAATGTACCTGTTCAAAATTACAAACAGATTCTACATAAGAACAAACCTACAGTCCCTGTCTTGTATGCACCGCCTGTATACGGCTGTTCAGAGTATATAGGGCCTTTTTTATTTTATGTGCGGGGTTCCCCTTAATATCCATACAAGACCCAAAGGGGCTGGTAATGGGCTGGGGTAGGGGGGGGGGGTCATGGGGTAGCTATGCCATTTTTCTTAAAGATTTTCATCCATATTACCGGGACCAGACATTACATTAAAGCCGCAAGCAGTTTTAAATGGCTTTTTTTTCCTTTAGAAGTGTCATTTTGTGCAGGGACAGTTCTAAACACGGGAAACACGTGGCACTTCACAGGCATACTTTAGACACCCCCCAGGTACGATATTTAAAGGAATATTTGACTTTTTTTTTTTCACTTTATGCATCATTAAAATGACTGCTCCCGAAAAACGACCGTTTTTAAAACTTCTTTTTGCATTGATACATGTCCCCTGGTGCACAACCCGGGTTCCCAAACCCTTTTTAGGACAATAACATGCATAATAGTTGTTATAATTAGCACTTTAGAATTCGAACGTTCGCATCCATTGTATTTAATAGGGTTCTAATGTTCGTACGAACTTTCGGTCCGTTCGCGGGTTCTGGTGCAAACCGAACCCGGGGGTGTTCGGCTCATCACTACTTGTGATTATGGTTAATTATATTGGGGAGATTTACTAAAACTGGTGCACACAGAATCTGGTGCAGCTATGCACAATAACCAATCACCTTCCAGGTTTTATATTCAAAGCTTAATTGAACAAGTTGAAGTTAAAAGCTTTTGTGTGCACCACTTTTAGTAAATCTCCCCCATGTGATTATAAATAAAAAGCAGCCATATAAGTGCTCATATTTATACAAAAGGAATGCCCAGTAATGGTGTAAATTGAATAAACTGTACAAATATTGCATAAATGGTCCTTTGTTATCCACCAGCGATCTGTGAGCTCCTTTACTAATGTCATATAACAATGTCCTTCAAACCATCCCCTCCACCCATGTGACCAGAGCAGCTCATCCGACTAAACTGACCCCTAAATAAATAGAACTAAAACTTTCTCTCCTTTACAGCAAAGGAAGCTGCCATCTTAGCATCTGTTTGATCTACAGTTGCCATGGTGCTGCACGTGATCAATTATAACACCAACCATTTGATGACTTGGCAGTTCAGGTTCAGGCAGTTCAATAGTTACGCCTTGAATGTAACTATTTTGGGAAACTGTTAAATCAATGGGTTTAGTTCCATGTGATACGCTTATTACACGTTCAACCAAATATTTGACGTAATACAATGCTCATATGGGCTTCAATACATAAGCCTCACCACCCACACTTTGGGTGAAAGCATTGGTTATAAAATATTAGGCGGGATTATAAACACCACAGTGGGATTTGTCCTTCTTTTAAGGACATGCCTTTTCGTAATAATTGTCTTTTTGTGTTTTACCTTTTTAGCCAAAATAGTCTTCCTATCGAAGCATCACTGTTTAGATGGAAAATGATGAAATGGGATTTTTGTGGGGATAGCAGAGGTTGGCAGAACCAGCAGCAGCAATGGCAGTAAATATGCCAGGCCACATCGACCATGCTCTTGTTTTTTGAGTGCAAAAATCTAATTATGGCTACTCACAATCTTCATTTTAAGCTATTCTATTGTATTGTTTGTTAGCAGCATCGGGTGTGCAAGGGGATCCCCAGTAAAGTTTTCTATATGTAACAGTATACAGGCAGTCCCCGAGTTATGAACACAATAAGGACTGTAGGTTTGTTCATAAGTGGAATTTGTGTGCAAGTCGGAACACTGCATTTGTAAGTGTAACTTCCGTCTGTGCATGGATGCGGGATGTTCTGGGCACTTCTGGGCATGCAGTTATGTTATCTGGGGCTCTTCTGCCCATGCAGTACATGTAGTATTGCAGTGTGGGATGTGTCCGGCGCTGCAAGATAGCTGCTCGGAGGTATCAAGTACAAGCGGCCGACAATGAAGCCATTCGTAAGTGGGAGTCGTTCGTAACTCGGGTGTTCGCAACTCAGGGACTGCCTGCACAGGGTTTCTTGGTAACTCTTGTACACATCTTACCTAGCTATAGTAAAGATAGGTCACACTAACGGTTGGGTTTGGCAGCCTGCACTGTATGGCTGTCCTTTTACAAGTGCCTGTAGTGATAACATACATTCTGCTGTGTGGGACACATGGGGTGCAGCTAAGGAACAGAACTCTGAAAGCTGTAGCGAAAAAGAGATAAGCAGAAGACAAAGGACTAGTTACCAGTATTACATGAAGTCTCAGTGCAACTGAATTTTTCCTCAACACTGGCTTACCATGCCTTGTTCTGCATCTCTCTCAGTGGAGTCAACTATCTTGGTAAAGGATCGGTAAAGGATTTGCTTCCTCATGTTAGAGCTGACCTGATAACTGGTGGTCTGCTAATGGAGAAATATCAAGCAGCAACTGGAGCGGTTCATAAAGCACAAATCTACAGCATAGCAGAAGTAGGGAGATGTATACTTTGCAGATCCTCAGGTACAGATTCTTTTCCAGCAAGGAAAACAATGACCAGCACATTAGTCACAACACCAAATCTCATAAGCCTAGCAGTCATATTCTAAAGGCATAGGAGTGACAAGGCACAAGAAGCGCACTGCTATTTTTCTGGGCAAATTCAAAAAAATATATAGATTTTTCAGGTACTGCTTAAGTACATTTAACCTTTTTATATACAGCGGGTAAAGTAAGTATTGAACACCTGTCCAAAGTAGCTGGCATCAACCCGGGACTCACAGGAGCAGACACGTAGTGCTGTATCGCTGCCGTAAGTGAGTGGATGCCGAGCAATATGTGACAAGCCTTTCTTAATCCTTTATCTTGTAAGCATTTCTTGTATGCGGGGGATCTTTCTTGTTCATAATAAACGGATTTACACTATGTAGTGCATACCCTTTGTATCTTTACATGCCCGCACTGCTACACTCAAAATATCCTCTGACCTGCACCGCTGCACGCAATCAGACTGACAACAGGATCAACGCATATCCAGAGAGAGTGTTGCTGGTGCCTCTAGAGCAAGGGTCTCAAACTGGCGGCCCCCCAGCTGTTGCGAAACTACAAATCCCATCATGCCTCTGCCTGTAGGAGTCATGCTTGTAACTGTCAGCCTTGCAATGCCTCATGGGACTTGTAGTTTCACAACAGCTGGAGGGCCGCCAGTTTAAGACCCCTGCTCTAGAGAGATCTTGCTGCAGGCTTTTATCAACTTAACATCTGGTGAGTAGATTCACATAAGGGAGTGCACAAGTTGAAGCAGGGACGGGACAGAACGGATGATTTGTATACACTAGAAGTATCAGCAAACTCCAGTCTTTTGATCTTATGAACTGTGTACAGTGTTGCACAAGAATTGGATGAACTATTTTTTTACTCAGCTTCAGACCAGAGAAGGACTATTGGTTACATTGTTACTTTTTCTGGGCCTACAGTGTATACGGTTGATTGTGCTAACCCCCTTTTTTCTAGATTAGAGGAGCATATTATACTGTTTTCTATACTGCAATATATGGAAACGTATCATCTGTGGAATTTTATATTTCATTTATAGCGCTGTTAATGCTTTAATTGAACACGTCACTATTTTTCTAGGCAAATATATTTCTAAAGGTGCTTTTGACATGAAATTTTCACCACACGTCGGTAACAACCCATGCAATCCATATATACAAAGAAACCAAAAAAAATAAGTTCAAAAATTAAGTTATGTGTAATAAAGTTGAATGATTCAGGGAAAAGGTATCTTTATTTTTATTTATTATTATTACTTTATCTATATTATACATATGTCATAATTATTTTCATCTCATTATTATTGATTTCCCATTCTTTCATATTATTTTTCTACATCATTCTTCCGTTTTTCCTCTCCGAATTTCAATCTCTCACACACACATCATGTTCATTTACCTCATATCATCGCTGTTAAGACACCCATTGATGGCTCTATTGTTCAACATGATTTTTTATTTTATTAGTTAATTTTGTGAGGCTTGTAATTCCCTTTTATATTTAGTCACCCAGTATATAATTGTCTTCATCAGATTAATTTTATTGTTACCAAGTAAGACTTTCTTTCACTCCAGCGCCTACGATATAATGAATGGTCACCTGCGAGCAGTTGCCATGGCACCGCTTTGATATGTTCTGGCCAAAAGAGACTATTTATACCTCTTCCAACATGGCCACTATCATTGCCTGATGAAAGAGCATGAATGCTCCGAACGTGCACTCCTCCCCACTCTCTCCAACCAGAAGTGACGTACACCGCTGCCTCTAAGCCGTTCTGAGTGTCAGGAAGTGCTGGAAACCACCAGCACAGCCAGATCCATAAGCTGCTTCTAGCCCAGCCAGCAGACAGTCTTCCCCACGAGTAGATGAACCTCATTAATTACCTAACATGCGCTGACATCTCATTGATCTTGTGAGTTCCCATTTGTCTTTTATGGATTAAAAAGTATTTTACTGCTGCACTTAGATGGCGCTGCTCTCTTTGTGTCTTTGACTTAACTGCTTTTGCTTGGAAGTGGAAGTTCAGTCAAACACTAATGATACTTAAATCTACTCCCACCCCCATTTAGAGCCTATTCTAGCTACCCTGTAAAGGAAAGATCTGTATACAGGTACATGCTGAGGGAATTTCGACCATTCACATGATTGGGTCCAAGCACTGGCTTCAGTGGAGGAGAGATCGGCGACAATGGCTGCAGAGTCTGGGCGATTATGTCACCCATAGGCCTACTATGGGGCATCCGTTGTTGGCAGTCCCTCCTCTACACTGATTCTAATGCTGAGACCCGATCATGAAACCGGACCGGAGCACTCTCAGTGTATGTAAGTATACAGATCATTCCTTTTACAGGCTTAGAATGGGGGTGGGAGTAGTTTAAAGTATAGTTTGTGTTTGACTGAACTTCCACTTTAATGGCATGGTCCATCTGTCAAGCTGGTCATCATGGGGGAATAGTGACTGGCAGACTTAAAAGCTCACTATTCATCCAAAGTCCTTTTTGATCAGCAGCTGCTCCCACTGTGGACCACCACTTCTTTTTGTTCTGGGGTACTTGTAGTTTAATTATTAATCCCAGCTCTACTGGGCCAAAACTAGGGATGGAATCTGTAAATTTGCACAGACCTTGCAAGTGTCCGGGGACCCTTATTCAGCATTCTGGGCTGCCTGGCTGCTTTAGTGTGTGCTTTAACTTTTATTATGGCTCCATCAGCAAGTAGCTCGAAGGCTGAAGACAGCCAATCAACTAATTAAGCATGCTTGACTGGTTGTACCTGCTGAAGTACAGAAAAAAAACATATAGCCAACCAAACAGAATCAAATTCATGCACCAACCCAAAAGTACATCTGCTATCTGTATAAATGTATACTATTTTGATAGCTCACAGGTTTTTACTAAGGCATGGAGCTCTGTTTCTTGAGCGGAGGCAGAAGGAGCCAGTGACTCTGAATTCAAAATGTCCTCCTGATTGACAACTGCATAACCAGTATTGGTCTTACCATCTTTAGTAAAAAAAAAAAAAAAAGAAAAGAAAAGGGGGTCCATCTACAAAATGAAAAAGATCTGGGCCTTCCAAGGGGTGTGTCCTGCACAGGCCTTATAGCAGCTAATTACTACATTATCAATTCAACACGTGGCTCTCCTTTGTTTCTGGGTTTCAAAATTGGTACATTTGTAGATAACACAAATTCATATTTTGTGAATCTTGTTTTAGACAAATGTTTTGTTTGGGCTCTTTCCAATTATTCCTGCACAGAATGTGGGACTATTGATGTTAAATCATGGTCCAAAATAGGGTTGCACCAATACTGGTATTTGCACGAGTATCGGTACTCCTACAAGTGCTCCGATACCCGCAACCGATACCTTCTGGCTCGGTTCTTTCAGCTGTCAGTGGGATTTCCCCACTAACAGCTGAAATGTAAGAAAAGAATGCCGGAAATTATTGGTTGTTAAGGAGTAGGGCCGCCGCGTCCTTAACCTCCCTGGCGGTATTCCCGAGTCTGGCTCGGGGTTAAATTTCAGCACCAAAAGCGGTAACCCCGAGCCAGACTCGGGCTGCGTCGCAGTGATCCAGGCAGGAGTTACTTACCTTGTCCCCTGGATCCTGCGATGCTTTCCCGCTGTGTGATCGAGCCGTCATCTCGCTCGATTCACACACTGCCGAGTGCCGCCGAGCTCCGTTCCCTGCGACGTTACGACGCACGGGGACGGAGATCGGCGCCAAATTCAAAAAAGTTAAAACACAGTACACATACAGTACACTGTAATCTTACAGATTACAGTACTGTATGTAATAATTACACACCCCCTTTGTCCCTAGTGGTCTGCCCAGTGTCCTGCATGCACTTTTATATAATAAAAACTTTTTTTTTCTGCCTGGAAACTGGAGATTGTCCATAGCAACCAAAAAGTGTCCCTTTATGTCAAAAGTGGTTTTAGACCAGCTAGAAAACAGCGATAATAAATTAGAATCACTTGCAGAATTAAGCGATAGTGATTTGTGGGGAAATTCGTCATCAAACACTGAAAAACTATTTTATTATTATTATATTATTATTTGTTATAATTATTTTATAGTTATTTATTTTATTATAATGTATAATTTTGTTTTTTTAACTTTATCATACCCGGGATGTCTACTAGACTCTGGTTTGGACAGATTTAAGTGAGTTATTCCTAAGAATTACAGACATACAATATAAAATGCCAAATTTCCATGCAGAATAATGGTACCGCTTTCAGCACCTAAAATCTGCCAGAATCATACCGCCAGGGAGGTTAACAACCAATGACTTTTCAGCTGTCTGAGTGTTCGTGAGAGCCGGGGTTTGCAGCAGCAATGTCCTCCAACACACACGCAGGGTTCTACTGGCAGAAACTGAATAAGACCCTGTGGGAGGTGCCCGAGAGATACAGTTCAGTGTAGTGAGTGGTGCACAGCTCTGCTCCAGAGAGAGCTGGCTGCATGTGTGGGTTGGGTGCCCTGCGATGGGAGTCATTGCTCTCCGTGCATGTCCTTCTTACCATAGCCGTGCGCACAGGGTGTACCGGTTGTACCCAGGCACACCCTAATCCCCCCATTCGCATTAGTGTTATCTCTCTGTGTAGCAACAGGAACATGGTTAAGATCTCCCTCTTACCGGTTCTGCCATAAGAGAAGTGTTTATGCTCTTCTCTTTCACTGTGCCAGCAGGGAGATCAATGTGCCCGGGTCATATATATATGTAGATACATACACATGTATGTATGTTTGAGCTGAAGGGTGCACACCCTAATGCATTAGGCTGCGCACACCTATGCTTCTTACCCAACTGCCTGCAGCTGTGTGCAGCCTACGTGCCCTGAGCCAGCACTGTATTACTGGGAATTAGGACAGGACTGTGCACTCCTCTCTGGCCTGCACTCTTCAGGAGAAACTTCCATCTCTGCCTGTCATTGCAGCTGTGCGAGTCCTGCAGGCACTGCACACACAAACTTTACCATAGGCAAGGGCTGGGCTTGGTGCACAGGAGCAAGAGGCATGGAACAATCACAGGTTGTGTAATCACAACACACTTCTTCTAGAGGCTTTCTGGAGCAGCAGATCAGATCTGATGTCAGTCTTCCATTGTCCCTGACAGATAGGGGCTGTCATCTGCAGACCTTCATTGAAGGCTTTCCTTTAACTTTGGGTTATGCAGTGCCCTGCAGAAGTCCGCACACACCTATGGCCAGTTTTTTGCACTTGTTTTTTTTATTTTTGAGATCAATTTATATCATTTTTTTTACACAAATAGAGCTTTCTTTTGGTGGTATATGATCACCACTGGGTTTTTAGGCCAAAATGTATTCTGCTACATGTCTTTAGTACCAAAAAAAATCCCAATAAGTGTATATTGGTGATAGGTATCGGTAATTGGTATCGGCGAGTACTAAAAAAAAAGTACCGGTACTCGGACTGGTGTTAAAAAAAATGGTATTCGTGCATCTCTAGTCCAAAATAATATCTGCAACTTTGTTTAGCAACACCTTGCGTGCAGTTACTGCTCCGATATAGCTGCAATAGCCCCTGATTACTGGGTCCAGCTGGCATTAAATATATCTCAGTGGCTTATTTTTTAATTTTTTTACCATATTCACGTTTTAAAAACTCAAGTTACATGTACTAAAAACAAAAGAATAATGGGGCATGATGAACTTTAATGGTACACTAAGATATTACATACACAAATTCTTAAAACAATCGTCTTTATTCCAACAATAATAAAAACATTACATTACAAGCTCTAATATTCATGTTGTGTTTCAATATATAATATATATGTCCCCTGGATGGACTTCTCATTATGCCATCAACACCTATTACAGGTTAAACAATACAATTGTATAGCTAGGTTACATTTCATAGTTCTGTAAAAATTGTCCAAGGGGAGAAAGTGAAAGGACGCCCAATTTGACGCGTTTCGGAGATTATTGTGATTCTTCAGGAGAGGGCAGTGAAGGAGGAAGCAATGTAATAAATCTGAAAAAAACAAGATACAATCGTAATAGTATCTAAAGTTAAATGGTACAACATAAAACGCCATTTTAAACAACTGCAATGGTATACTGACTAGGGATGAGCTCGGTGTTCGAGTCGAACATACGTTCGACTCGAACATCGGCTGTTCGATCGTTCGACGAAGATTGAACGATTTGGGCCGTTCGCGCCAAATTCGAGTGACGCGAACGGCCCACAATGCACTACGCCATCGCAGTGTCATCCAGGCGCTGTGATTGGCCAAGCATGCACTGTGACCCCGCATGCTTGGCCAATCACAGCGCCGGCAGCGAGGAGAGCAATGATTGGCCACAGGCAGGATGCCTGTGGCCAATTATTGCTGAGGGTGTTTAGTACACGCCCCACACTATAAAAGGCCGCCAGCACGGCGGCATAGTGTAGTGTGTTCCGGAGCAGGGAAAGAGAAACATAGGCAGGGACAGTGACATTTATTTTTTTCTTGCTTAACCTGGATTCCTTTAGTTTAGGGAAAGAGAAGGATAGGTAGGGAGAGTGTCAGTGTGTTTTACTGTGCGAATCCTTGTTTCTAGGGACAGGGAAGGACAGTGAGGGAATTCTCCTTGTGCTATAGTGTGCTTCAAAAAAACATTTTTTCTAGGGACAGAAAACTATAGGTAGGGAGAGTGTCAGTGTGTTTTACTGTGCGAATCCTTGTTTCTAGGGACAGGGAAGGACAGTGAGGGAATTCTCCTTGTGCTATAGTGTGCTTTAAAAAAACATTTTTTCTAGGGACAGAAAACTATAGGTAGGGAGAGTGTCAGTTTCTTTCACTGTGATAATCCTTGTTTCTAGGGACAAAGAAGGAAAGTGAGTGAAATTCTCCTTGTGCTATAGTGTGCTTTAAAAAAACATTTTTTCTAGGGACAGAAAACTATAGGTAGGGAGAGTGTCAGTGTGTTTTACTGTGCGAATCCTTGTTTCTAGGGACAGGGAAGGACAGTGAGGGAATTCTCCTTGTGCTATAGTGTGCTTTAAAAAAACATTTTTTCTAGGGACAGAAAACTATAGGTAGGGAGAGTGTCAGTGTGTTTTACTGTGCGAATCCTTGTTTCTAGGGACAGGGAAGGACAGTGAGGGAATTCTCCTTGTGCTATAGTGTGCTTTAAAAAAACATTTTTTCTAGGGACAGAAAACTATAGGTAGGGAGAGTGTCAGTGTGTTTTACTGTGCAAATCCTTGTTTCTAGGGACAGGGAAGGACAGTGAGGGAATTCTCCTTGTGCTATAGTGTGCTTTAAAAAAACATTTTTTTCTAGGGACAGAAAACTATAGGTAGGGAGAGTGTCAGTTTCTTTCACTGTGATAATCCTTGTTTCTAGGGACAAAGAAGGAAAGTGAGTGAAATTCTCCTTGTGCTATAGTGTGCTTTAAAAAAACATTTTTTCTAGGGACAGAAAACTATAGGTAGGGAGAGTGTCAGTGTCTTTTACTGTGCGAATCCTTGTTTCTAGGGACAGGGAAGGACAGTGAGGGAATTCTCCTTGTGCTATAGTGTGCTTTAAAAAAAAAAAATTTCTAGGGACAGAAAACTATAGGTAGGGAGAGTGTCAGTGTGTTTTACTGTGCGAATCCTTGTTTCTAGGGACAGGGAAGGACAGTGAGGGAATTCTCCTTGTGCTATAGTGTGCTTTAAAAAAACATTTTTTCTAGGGACAGAAAACTATAGGTAGGGAGAGTGTCAGTGTGTTTTACTGTGCGAATCCTTGTTTCTAGGGACAGGGAAGGACAGTGAGGGAATTCTCCTTGTGCTATAGTGTGCTTTAAAAAAACATTTTTTCTAGGGACAGAAAACTATAGGTAGGGAGAGTGTCAGTGTCTTTTACTGTGTGAATCCTTGTTTCTAGGGACAGGGAAGGACAGTGAGGGAATTCTCCTTGTGCTATAGTGTGCTTTAAAAAAACATTTTTTTCTAGGGACAGAAAACTATAGGAAGGAAGAGTGTCAGTTTCTTTCACTGTGATAATCCTTGTTTCTAGGGACAAAGAAGGAAAGTGAGTGAAATTCTCCTTGTGCTATAGTGTGTTTTAAAAAAAACATTTTTTCTAGGGACAGAAAACTATAGGTAGGGAGAGTGTCAGTTTCTTTCACTGTGATAATCCTTGTTTCTAGGGACAAAGAAGGAAAGTGAGTGAAATTCTCCTTGTGCTATAGTGTGCTTTAAAAAAACATTTTTTCTAGGGACAGAAAACTATAGGTAGGGAGAGTGTCAGTGTGTTTTACTGTGCGAATCCTTGTTTCTAGGGACAGGGTAAAACAGTGAGGGAATTCTCCTTGTGCTATAGTGTGCTTTAAAAAAACATTTTTTCTAGGGACAGAAAACTATAGGTAGGGAGAGTGTCAGTGTGTTTTACTGTGCGAATCCTTGTTTCTAGGGACAGGGAAGGACAGTGAGGGAATTCTCCTTGTGCTATAGTGTGCTTTAAAAAAACATTTTTTCTAGGGACAGAAAACTATAGGTAGGGAGAGTGTCAGTGTGTTTTACTGTGCGAATCCTTGTTTCTAGGGACAGGGAAGGACAGTGAGGGAATTCTCCTTGTGCTATAGTGTGCTTTAAAAAAACATTTTTTCTAGGGACAGAAAACTATAGGTAGGGAGAGTGTCAGTGTGTTTTACTGTGCGAATCCTTGTTTCTAGGGACAGGGAAGGACAGTGAGGGAATTCTCCTTGTGCTATAGTGTGCTTTAAAAAAACATTTTTTCTAGGGACAGAAAACTATAGGTAGGGAGAGTGTCAGTGTCTTTTACTGTGTGAATCCTTGTTTCTAGGGACAGGGAAGGACAGTGAGGGAATTCTCCTTGTGCTATAGTGTGCTTTAAAAAAACATTTTTTTCTAGGGACAGAAAACTATAGGAAGGAAGAGTGTCAGTTTCTTTCACTGTGATAATCCTTGTTTCTAGGGACAAAGAAGGAAAGTGAGTGAAATTCTCCTTGTGCTATAGTGTGTTTTAAAAAAACATTTTTTCTAGGGACAGAAAACTATAGGTAGGGAGAGTGTCAGTTTCTTTCACTGTGATAATCCTTGTTTCTAGGGACAAAGAAGGAAAGTGAGTGAAATTCTCCTTGTGCTATAGTGTGCTTTAAAAAAACATTTTTTCTAGGGACAGAAAACTATAGGTAGGGAGAGTGTCAGTGTGTTTTACTGTGCGAATCCTTGTTTCTAGGGACAGGGAAAAACAGTGAGGGAATTCTCCTTGTGCTATAGTGTGCTTTAAAAAAACATTTTTTCTAGGGACAGAAAACTATAGGTAGGTAGAGTGTCAGTGTGTTTTACTGTGCGAATCCTTGTTTCTAGGGACAGGGAAGGACAGTGAGGGAATTCTCCTTGTGCTATAGTGTGCTTTAAAAAAACATTTTTTTCTAGGGACAGAAAACTATAGGTAGGGAGAGTGTCAGTTTCTTTCACTGTGATAATCCTTGTTTCTAGGGACAAAGAAGGAAAGTGAGTGAAATTCTCCTTGTGCTATAGTGTGCTTTAAAAAAACATTTTTTCTAGGGACAGAAAACTATAGGTAGGGAGAGTGTCAGTTTCTTTCACTGTGATAATCCTTGTTTCTAGGGACAAAGAAGGAAAGTGAGTGAAATTCTCCTTGTGCTATAGTGTGCTTTAAAAAAACATTTTTTCTAGGGACAGAAAACTATAGGTAGGGAGAGTGTCAGTGTCTTTTACTGTGCGAATCCTTGTTTCTAGGGACAGGGAAGGACAGTGAGGGAATTCTCCTTGTGCTATAGTGTGCTTTAAAAAAACATTTTTTCTAGGGACAGAAAACTATAGGTAGGGAGAGTGTCAGTGTGTTTTACTGTGCGAATCCTTGTTTCTAGGGACAGGGAAGGACAGTGAGGGAATTCTCCTTGTGCTATAGTGTGCTTTAAAAAAACATTTTTTCTAGGGACAGAAAACTATAGGTAGGGAGAGTGTCAGTGTGTTTTACTGTGCGAATCCTTGTTTCTAGGGACAGGGAAAAACAGTGAGGGAATTCTCCTTGTGCTATAGTGTGCTTTAAAAAAACATTTTTTCTAGGGACAGAAAACTATAGGTAGGGAGAGTGTCAGTGTGTTTTACTGTGTGAATCCTTGTTTCTAGGGACAGGGAAGGACAGTGAGGGAATTCTCCTTGTGCTATAGTGTGCTTTAAAAAAACATTTTTTTCTAGGGACAGAAAACTATAGGAAGGAAGAGTGTCAGTTTCTTTCACTGTGATAATCCTTGTTTCTAGGGACAAAGAAGGAAAGTGAGTGAAATTCTCCTTGTGCTATAGTGTGCTTTAAAAAAACATTTTTTCTAGGGACAGAAAACTATAGGTAGGGAGAGTGTCAGTTTCTTTCACTGTGATAATCCTTGTTTCTAGGGACAAAGAAGGAAAGTGAGTGAAATTCTCCTTGTGCTATAGTGTGCTTTAAAAAAACATTTTTTCTAGGGACAGAAAACTATAGGTAGGGAGAGTGTCAGTGTGTTTTACTGTGCGAATCCTTGTTTCTAGGGACAGGGAAAAACAGTGAGGGAATTCTCCTTGTGCTATAGTGTGCTTTAAAAAAACATTTTTTCTAGGGACAGAAAACTATAGGTAGGGAGAGTGTCAGTGTGTTTTACTGTGCGAATCCTTGTTTCTAGGGACAGGGAAGGACAGTGAGGGAATTCTCCTTGTGCTATAGTGTGCTTTAAAAAAACATTTTTTCTAGGGACAGAAAACTATAGGTAGGGAGAGTGTCAGTGTGTTTTACTGTGCGAATCCTTGTTTCTAGGGACAGGGAAGGACAGTGAGGGAATTCTCCTTGTGCTATAGTGTGCTTTAAAAAAACATTTTTTCTAGGGACAGAAAACTATAGGTAGGGAGAGTGTCAGTGTGTTTTACTGTGCGAATCCTTGTTTCTAGGGACAGGGAAGGACAGTGAGGGAATTCTCCTTGTGCTATAGTGTGCTTTAAAAAAACATTTTTTCTAGGGACAGAAAACTATAGGTAGGGAGAGTGTCAGTGTCTTTTACTGTGTGAATCCTTGTTTCTAGGGACAGGGAAGGACAGTGAGGGAATTCTCCTTGTGCTATAGTGTGCTTTAAAAAAACATTTTTTTCTAGGGACAGAAAACTATAGGAAGGAAGAGTGTCAGTTTCTTTCACTGTGATAATCCTTGTTTCTAGGGACAAAGAAGGAAAGTGAGTGAAATTCTCCTTGTGCTATAGTGTGTTTTAAAAAAACATTTTTTCTAGGGACAGAAAACTATAGGTAGGGAGAGTGTCAGTTTCTTTCACTGTGATAATCCTTGTTTCTAGGGACAAAGAAGGAAAGTGAGTGAAATTCTCCTTGTGCTATAGTGTGCTTTAAAAAAACATTTTTTCTAGGGACAGAAAACTATAGGTAGGGAGAGTGTCAGTGTGTTTTACTGTGCGAATCCTTGTTTCTAGGGACAGGGAAAAACAGTGAGGGAATTCTCCTTGTGCTATAGTGTGCTTTAAAAAAACATTTTTTCTAGGGACAGAAAACTATAGGTAGGGAGAGTGTCAGTGTGTTTTACTGTGCGAATCCTTGTTTCTAGGGACAGGGAAGGACAGTGAGGGAATTCTCCTTGTGCTATAGTGTGCTTTAAAAAAACATTTTTTTCTAGGGACAGAAAACTATAGGTAGGGAGAGTGTCAGTTTCTTTCACTGTGATAATCCTTGTTTCTAGGGACAAAGAAGGAAAGTGAGTGAAATTCTCCTTGTGCTATAGTGTGCTTTAAAAAAACATTTTTTCTAGGGACAGAAAACTATAGGTAGGGAGAGTGTCAGTTTCTTTCACTGTGATAATCCTTGTTTCTAGGGACAAAGAAGGAAAGTGAGTGAAATTCTCCTTGTGCTATAGTGTGCTTTAAAAAAACATTTTTTCTAGGGACAGAAAACTATAGGTAGGGAGAGTGTCAGTTTCTTTCACTGTGATAATCCTTGTTTCTAGGGACAAAGAAGGAAAGTGAGTGAAATTCTCCTTGTGCTATAGTGTGCTTTAAAAAAACATTTTTTCTAGGGACAGAAAACTATAGGTAGGGAGAGTGTCAGTGTCTTTTACTGTGCGAATCCTTGTTTCTAGGGACAGGGAAGGACAGTGAGGGAATTCTCCTTGTGCTATAGTGTGCTTTAAAAAAACATTTTTTCTAGGGACAGAAAACTATAGGTAGGGAGAGTGTCAGTGTGTTTTACTGTGCGAATCCTTGTTTCTAGGGACAGGGAAGGACAGTGAGGGAATTCTCCTTGTGCTATAGTGTGCTTTAAAAAAACATTTTTTCTAGGGACAGAAAACTATAGGTAGGGAGAGTGTCAGTGTGTTTTACTGTGCGAATCCTTGTTTCTAGGGACAGGGAAAAACAGTGAGGGAATTCTCCTTGTGCTATAGTGTGCTTTAAAAAAACATTTTTTCTAGGGACAGAAAACTATAGGTAGGGAGAGTGTCAGTGTGTTTTACTGTGCGAATCCTTGTTTCTAGGGACAGGGAAGGACAGTGAGGGAATTCTCCTTGTGCTATAGTGTGCTTTAAAAAAACATTTTTTCTAGGGACAGAAAACTATAGGTAGGGAGAGTGTCAGTTTCTTTCACTGTGATAATCCTTGTTTCTAGGGACAAAGAAGGAAAGTGAGTGAAATTCTCCTTGTGCTATAGTGTGCTTTAAAAAAACATTTTTTCTAGGGACAGAAAACTATAGGTAGGGAGAGTGTCAGTTTCTTTCACTGTGATAATCCTTGTTTCTAGGGACAAAGAAGGAAAGTGAGTGAAATTCTCCTTGTGCTATAGTGTGCTTTAAAAAAACATTTTTTCTAGGGACAGAAAACTATAGGTAGGGAGAGTGTCAGTTTCTTTCACTGTGATAATCCTTGTTTCTAGGGACAAAGAAGGAAAGTGAGTGAAATTCTCCTTGTGCTATAGTGTGCTTTAAAAAAACATTTTTTCTAGGGACAGAAAACTATAGGTAGGGAGAGTGTCAGTGTGTTTTACTGTGCGAATCCTTGTTTCTAGGGACAGGGAAAAACAGTGAGGGAATTCTCCTTGTGCTATAGTGTGCTTTAAAAAAACTTTTTTTCTAGGGACAGAAAACTATAGGTAGGGAGAGTGTCAGTGTGTTTTACTGTGCGAATCCTTGTTTCTAGGGACAGGGAAGGACAGTGAGGGAATTCTCCTTGTGCTATAGTGTGCTTTAAAAAAACATTTTTTTCTAGGGACAGAAAACTATAGGAAGGAAGAGTGTCAGTTTCTTTCACTGTGATAATCCTTGTTTCTAGGGACAAAGAAGGAAAGTGAGTGAAATTCTCCTTGTGCTATAGTGTGCTTTAAAAAAACATTTTTTCTAGGGACAGAAAACTATAGGTAGGGAGAGTGTCAGTTTCTTTCACTGTGATAATCCTTGTTTCTAGGGACAAAGAAGGAAAGTGAGTGAAATTCTCCTTGTGCTATAGTGTGCTTTAAAAAAACATTTTTTCTAGGGACAGAAAACTATAGGTAGGGAGAGTGTCAGTTTCTTTCACTGTGATAATCCTTGTTTCTAGGGACAAAGAAGGAAAGTGAGTGAAATTCTCCTTGTGCTATAGTGTGCTTTAAAAAAACATTTTTTCTAGGGACAGAAAACTATAGGTAGGGAGAGTGTCAGTGTCTTTTACTGTGCGAATCCTTGTTTCTAGGGACAGGGAAGGACAGTGAGGGAATTCTCCTTGTGCTATAGTGTGCTTTAAAAAAACATTTTTTCTAGGGACAGAAAACTATAGGTAGGGAGAGTGTCAGTGTGTTTTACTGTGCGAATCCTTGTTTCTAGGGACAGGGAAGGACAGTGAGGGAATTCTCCTTGTGCTATAGTGTGCTTTAAAAAAACATTTTTTCTAGGGACAGAAAACTATAGGTAGGGAGAGTGTCAGTGTGTTTTACTGTGCGAATCCTTGTTTCTAGGGACAGGGAAAAACAGTGAGGGAATTCTCCTTGTGCTATAGTGTGCTTTAAAAAAACATTTTTTCTAGGGACAGAAAACTATAGGTAGGGAGAGTGTCAGTGTGTTTTACTGTGCGAATCCTTGTTTCTAGGGACAGGGAAGGACAGTGAGGGAATTCTCCTTGTGCTATAGTGTGCTTTAAAAAAACATTTTTTTCTAGGGACAGAAAACTATAGGAAGGAAGAGTGTCAGTTTCTTTCACTGTGATAATCCTTGTTTCTAGGGACAAAGAAGGAAAGTGAGTGAAATTCTCCTTGTGCTATAGTGTGCTTTAAAAAAACATTTTTTCTAGGGACAGAAAACTATAGGTAGGGAGAGTGTCAGTTTCTTTCACTGTGATAATCCTTGTTTCTAGGGACAAAGAAGGAAAGTGAGTGAAATTCTCCTTGTGCTATAGTGTGCTTTAAAAAAACATTTTTTCTAGGGACAGAAAACTATAGGTAGGGAGAGTGTCAGTGTGTTTTACTGTGCGAATCCTTGTTTCTAGGGACAGGGAAAAACAGTGAGGGAATTCTCCTTGTGCTATAGTGTGCTTTAAAAAAACATTTTTTCTAGGGACAGAAAACTATAGGTAGGGAGAGTGTCAGTGTGTTTTACTGTGCGAATCCTTGTTTCTAGGGACAGGGAAGGACAGTGAGGGAATTCTCCTTGTGCTATAGTGTGCTTTAAAAAAACATTTTTTTCTAGGGACAGAAAACTATAGGAAGGAAGAGTGTCAGTTTCTTTCACTGTGATAATCCTTGTTTCTAGGGACAAAGAAGGAAAGTGAGTGAAATTCTCCTTGTGCTATAGTGTGCTTTAAAAAAACATTTTTTTCTAGGGACAGAAAACTATAGGAAGGAAGAGTGTCAGTTTCTTTCACTGTGATAATCCTTGTTTCTAGGGACAAAGAAGGAAAGTGAGTGAAATTCTCCTTGTGCTATAGTGTGCTTTAAAAAAACATTTTTTCTAGGGACAGAAAACTATAGGTAGGGAGAGTGTCAGTGTCTTTTACTGTGCGAATCCTTGTTTCTAGGGACAGGGAAGGACAGTGAGGGAATTCTCCTTGTGCTATAGTGTGCTAAAGCATTCCTCATCAACCATCTTTGAAATCCTTGTTTTTTTGGACAGTCAGGGAAATTGTTGTTGTGCTATTCTGTGCAAAAGCAATCATCCTCAACCATATTTAGAAATCCTTAAGTAAAGGGACAGAGAAGGACACCTGAAGGTAGCCCTTATTGCTTTTTTCCCATCTCCCTGCAGGCCATCTATTAGAATGTCTGGAAGGCAAACAAGGAGAGGCAGACAGTCAGGAGGCAATAAAAGAGGGCAAGCAGGCTCTGTGTCTGGGGGCAACAGTGCTGGTCGTGGACGTGGTGCATTGTCATCAGCACATGGCCATGGGACACGCTTGTCCTTCTTTTCGGCAGCTGGACATGTTGAGCCACATCATGCCGAAGACTTGGTAGAGTGGATGACCAAGCCCTCCTCCTCCTCCTCATCCTCTCTCACCCAGGCTCAGGGTACTGGAAAAGCAGCTGCCAAAGCGTCCTCTTCCCTGGTATCAATGTCAGACTCATCATCAGTCACTCCTTCCCTAGACCCACCATGTCCTCCTCCTGAGGAGTCCCCCGAACTGTTTGAGCACAGTGTTGGGTACATGCTCCAGGAGGATGCCCAGCGTTTCAAAGGGTCTGATGATGAAACACAGCTAGAGGAAGGCAGTAGCGTGAGAGCAGACAGAGGGGATGCTCAAGAAGGACACCAATCTGGCAGTCATGTTCCAGCAGCTGCAGCATACTGCCAGATTGGCTCCAGTGATGAGGAGGGAGGTGATGATGAGGTCACTGACTCCACGTGGGTGCCTAATAGGAGAGAGGAGGAGGAGGAGGATGAGGAGGAGGCACATCTCCAACGAGGCAGGATGCCCTTTGGTGGCCAGCGTAAGGATAGTACACCGACGGAATCACACCACAGAGCTCCGCCTGTGCAGGGCGCTGCCTCTGCCCGTCATTCAAAAAGTTCTTTGGTGTGGGCCTTTTTTGAGGCTAGTGCATCAGATCGCACAGCTGCTGTTTGCAACATATGTCTCAAGCGTATATCGCGTGGCCAAAACATCAGCCGCTTGGGTACCACATGCCTGACCAGACATATGTTGACCTGCCATGCAGCTCGTTGGCAAGCCTACCTCAAAGACCCACACCAAAGAACAAAGCGGACCTCTCCTTGCACCGCATCAGCTGGGATCTCCAACCCCACTATAACTTCAGTCCTCTCTGAAACATGCACTGAGAGGAATGAAGGTGTAGAATTAGGTGTGTCACAGCCAAGTACTTGCGGCCACTCTGCTAGCAGTACACCGACGTCCGATTCTAGCAGGCAAATTTCCCTGCCCCAGCTGCTGGACCGTCGAAAGAAGTTCACTCCCAGCCATCCACATGCCCAGCGGTTGAATGCTAGCTTGGCTAAATTGCTAGCGCTTCAACTGCTGCCTTTTCAGTTGGTAGACTCGGCCCCCTTCCGTGAGTTTGTGCAATGTGCGGTTCCTCAGTGGCAGGTTCCCAAACGCCACTTTTTCTCACGGAAGGCTATTCCGGCTCTCTACCGGCATGTGGAAGGCAATGTCTTGGCCTCGCTGGACAGGGCGGTCAGCGGTAAGGTGCATATTACCGCTGACTCATGGTCCAGCAGGCATGGACAGGGACGTTACCTTTCTTTCACGGCCCAATGGGTCACTCTTTTGGCAGCTGGGAAGGATGCAGGACAAGGTGCAGTAGTGTTGGAGGTTGTTCCACCGCCACGCCTCCAAAATGCTACTACTGGTTGTGACACACCTCTCTCCTCCACCCCCTCCTCTTCTTCTTCCTCCATGGCCTCTTCCTGTGGTTTGTCCTCGGAACCAGCGGTGCTCCGTAGGCGTTCAAGGGGCTACGCAAGTACGCAGGCAAAAAGATGCCATGCCGTGCTTGCGCTGGTGTGTTTGGGGGACAGAAGCCACACTGGGGCAGAGGTCCTGTCTGCTCTGCAGGGCCAGGCCGAGAGGTGGTTGACGCCACGCCAGCTTAAGCCAGGAATGGTGGTTTGCGACAATGGCACCAACCTCCTCTCCGCCCTCTGACAGGGACAACTGACCCATGTGCCCTGTGTGGCTCACGTCCTTAACCTGGTGGTGCAGCGGTTCTTGGGCAGGTACCCGGGCTTACAGGATGTCCTGAGGCAGGCCAGGAAAGTCTGTGTGCATTTCCGCAGATCTTATAATGCCAGTGCTCGCCTGGCTGAGCTGCAAAAGGAGTTGAACCTGCCCAAGAACCGCCTTATATGTGACATGCCCACCAGGTGGAACTCAACGTTGGCCATGCTGCAGCGGCTGCACACGCAGCAGAGGGCCATCAATGAGTACCTGTGCGACTACGGCACCAGGACAGGGTCAGGGGAGCTTGGTTTTTTTTCTCCACGCCAGTGGGGCATGATCAGGGATGCATGCACTGTCCTGGCACCATTTGAGGAGGCCACGAGGATGGTGAGCAGTGACAGTGCATGCATCAGTGACACTGTACCTCTTGTCCACCTGTTGGAGCACACGCTGCGTGGAATAATGGACAGGGCACTTGAGGCAGAACAGAGGCAGGAAGAGGAGGACTTCCTTGCCTCTCAAGGCCCCCTTTACCCAGACAGTGTTCCTTCTGTCCCACCCATCGCACAGGAAGAGGACGAGGAGGAGGAGGAGGAGGAGGAGGAGGAGGATTGTGTCAGCATGGAGGTGGAGGCTGGCACTCAGCATCATCAGCAGCAGTCTTTTAGGGATGATTTACAGTCCCAAGAAACCAGTGGACTTGTACGTGGCTGGGAGGAGGTGGCTGCGGATCATGTCATCCTTAGTGACCCAGAGGACTCCGGAGCGAATGCCTCAGCAAACCTACGCTGCATGGCCTCCCTGATCCTGCAAAGTCTGCGGAAGGATCCTCGTATTCTTCGGATCAAGGAGAGGGACCATTACTGGCTGGCCACTCTCCTTGATCCACGGTACAAGGGTAAGGTTGCGGACCTTATGTTACCGTCGCAGAGGGAGCAGAGGATGAGACAACTCCGGGAGGCCTTGCAGAAAGGTCTGTGCAACGCGTTCCCAGAGACTGGGAGGTTACAAACTCCTGGTCCTGGACAACGAGTTGCTGAGGCTTCGGCCAGTCAAAGAAGGAGCGGTGGGGAAGGTGGCCGTCTGACCGATGCGTTCAGACAATTCTTTAGTCCGCAGCCCCAAAGTATGATCGGTTCCAGCAACCATCGCCAGCGTCTGATAAACATGGTGCAGGAATATCTAGGGGCAAGGTCAGACTTGGACACCTTCCCCACCAAAAATCCTCTGGCTTACTGGGTCTTGAGGATGGATCACTGGCCAGAGCTTGCACAGTATGCAATTGAGCTACTGGCCTGTCCTGCATCCAGCGTTCTTTCGGAACGCACATTCAGTGCTGCTGGAGGATTTGTCACGGATCACAGGGTGCGCCTGTCCACCGACTCGGTTGATCGACTGACTTTCATCAAGATGAACCAGTCTTGGATCACCACCAGCTACCACACACCTGATGCTGATATAACAGACTAATTGATTTTAACATGTCACATCCCTTCAAGACTGATGCTGATGCTGAGTGCCTGTGCTGTTATGTTGACTGGCTATCCTCCTCCTCCGAGTCCTCAATGATACGATTGATGATGATAGCTTGGAAGATCATTTTTGTTTATGGGTGCCGCCACCAGTGGCTAAGGCCCAATTTTTCAGCCCCTGTTTAACAGGGGCGTGTCATTACAATTTTTGAAGCAATACTTTGCAACAGGGCTCATTGCTGTGCTCCAAGTACAGTATCTGTGAGGGGTTGTAGTGTTGTGCCACCAGTGCCTAAGGCCCAATTTTTCAGCCCCTGTTCAACAGGGGCATGCAATTACAATTCTTGATCTAATAATTCACAGCAGGGCCCATTGCTGCACCCACCAAGAGTAACTCTGAGGGCTTACAGTGTTGTGGCAACGCCACCACCACCACGAAAGGCCCAATTTTTCAGCCCCTGTTCAAAAGGGGCATGTAATTACAATTCTTGATCTAATAATTCACAGCAAGGCCCATTGCTGCACCCACCAAGAGTAACTCTGAGGGCTTACAATGTTGTGGCAACACCACCACCACCACCACCACCACCACGAAAGGCCCAATTTTTCAGCCCCTGTTCAACAGGGGCATGCAATTACAATTCTTGATCTAATAATTCACAGCAGGGCCCATTGCTGCACCCACCAAGAGTAACTCTGAGGGCTTACAGTGTTGTGGCAACGCCACCACCACCACCACGAAAGGCCCAATTTTTCAGCCCCTGTTCAAAAGGGGCATGTAATTACAATTCTTGATCTAATAATTCACAGCAGGGCCCATTCCTGCACCCACCAAGAGTAACTCTGAGGGCTTACAGTGTTGTGGCAACACCACCACCACCACCACCACCACGAAAGGCCCAATTTTTCAGCCCCTGTTCAACAGGGGCATGCAATTACAATTCTTGATCTAATAATTCACAGCAGGGCCCATTCCTGCACCCACCAAGAGTAACTCTGAGGGCTTACAGTGTTGTGGCAACACCACCACCACCACCACCACCACGAAAGGTCCAATTTTTCAGCCCCTGTTCAACAGGGGCATGCAATTACAATTCTTGATCTAATAATTCACAGCAGGGCCCATTGCTGCACCCACCAAGAGTAACTGTCAGGGCTTACAGTGTTGTGGCACCAGCACCACCATCAAAGGCCCAATTTTTACTACCACTGTTCAACAATTATATGTAATTAAAATTCCTGATATAATAGTTGACAGCAGGGCGTTCCAGCACCAACCAAGAGTAACTGTGAGTGCTTACAGTGTTGTGCCAACACCAACAACTAAGGGGCCTATTTCTGCGGAGTATATACGGCAGGTCCCTACTTTCAAACATCCAACTTACAAACGACTCCTACTTGCAAACGCAAGAAGACAACAGGAAGTGAGAGGAAATCTACCACTAGGAAGGAAAATTCTCTCCTGTAAGAATAAATATGGGAGAAAGGTGTCTCCTCTGTACTGATGCTTTATCAGCAATCCTTGTTTCAAGAAAAACACCACATTTCAAAAACAGTTGTCATTGGGACGGAAAGTGAGGTGAAATGTTCTGAACAGGGGCACAGACAGCAAAACAAATGTTACAGGGGTGATAACCCTTACCTATGTTTTCCAAAAAGTTTAAAAATAGATTTTTGGGCTGGAGCTACACTTCAACAATGTACCTGTTCAAAATTACAAACAGATTCTACATAAGAACAAACCTACAGTCCCTGTCTTGTATGCACCGCCTGTATACGGCTGTTCAGAGTATATAGGGCCTTTTTTATTTTATGTGCGGGGTTCCCCTTAATATCCATACAAGACCCAAAGGGGCTGGTAATGGGCTGGGGTAGGGGGGGGGGGTCATGGGGTAGCTATGCCATTTTTCTTAAAGATTTTCATCCATATTACCGGGACCAGACATTACATTAAAGCCGCAAGCAGTTTTAAATGGCTTTTTTTCCCTTTAGAAATGTCATTTTGTGCAGGGACAGTTCTAAACACGGGAAACACGTGGCACTTCACAGGCATACTTTAGACACCCCCCAGGTACGATATTTAAAGGAATATTTGACTTTTTTTTTTCACTTTATGCATCATTAAAATGACTGCTCCCGAAAAACGACCGTTTTTAAAACTTCTTTTTGCATTGATACATGTCCCCTGGTGCACAACCCAGGTTCCCAAACCCTTTTTAGGACAATAACATGCATAATAGTTGTTATAATTAGCACTTTAGAATTCGAACGTTCGCATCCATTGTATTTAATAGGGTTCTAATGTTCGTACGAACTTTCGGTCCGTTCGCGGGTTCTGGTGCGAACCGAACCCGGGGGTGTTCGGCTCATCACTAATACTGACCAATCCAATCCAGGCATGTCTGACATCAGCCTTGCCACCACATAAAGAATCGCCCACTCGCTCTGGGAGCACAAGGAAAAAGGAGAACTAGTGAGAAGAGCATGAGCACGTAAATATGACATACCATCCTCTTGTTACTATAGGTCTGACTAGTAAGCCACAAGGAGGCACCAACTTGCTAGTTAAAAATCCCTTGTGGAGGGGTACATAAGGATGGCAAGCACAGGTATTAAAAATGTACACCAACGTGGAGTAGTATCTATGTGTAAGAGGAATTACAATGCATAGAGCTATATGGTTCAAAACGTATACCTAAAAAGACAAAAATGAGACTGCAAAATATACAAAGGCATCTCCATATATTTAAAAAAATGGTTGAAATCCTTATATCAATATTCCTGACCAAAAGTATACTCCAAGATCACTGCAAAAACAAATGAAGAAGTTGTTTCTATAGGAACTCACCAAAATAAATTCCCGCTTATAAATATTCACTGTGCATCTCCATACATAAGTATATCAAACAGTGCCACCCCCCTTCCTTTCTAATACACATAAGGTAAAGTAAAATGCAGCCCAATAGATGTCTGTTACCTTGATGTCCAATGTGATATTCCACAAAAAAGAATGCCTCGTGGTGTGCTACACAATCCGCCATTAAAATGGCGGGACATGCTCTACCCCACACTCCTCTCTACACCCCTAATGGGGGGCGCCAATGCCGGCCTCCTCTGTATGGCGCCTGACATCATCCCCTTCCGGTGTGCTCATCACAGATTTTTCTAATAACTTGTTTGCTTTCCCCAATAGAATCAAAGTTCGCCTGGACCAACTGAAATACAGTGCATCCAGAAAGTACTCACAGCGCTTCACTTTTTCCCCAATCTTGTTATGTTACAGCCTTATTCCAAAATAGATTAAATTCATTATTTTCCTCAAAATTCTACAAACAATACCCCATAATGTCAATGTTAAAGAAATTTGTTTGAAATCTTTGCAAATTAATAAAAAAAAAAATCACGTGTACATAAGTATTCACAACCTTTGTCATGACACTCAAAATTAAGCTCAGGTGCATCCTGTTTTCACTGATCATCTTTGAGCTGTTTCTACAACTTGATTGGAGTCCATCTGTGGTAAATTCAGTTGATTGGACATGATTTGGAAAGGCACACACCGGTCTATAAGGTCCCACTGTTAACAATGCATGTCAGAGCACAAACCCAGCCATGAAGTTCAAGGAATTGTCTGTAGACCTCCGAGACAGGATTGTAACGAGGCACAGATCTGGGGAAGGGTACAGAAATTTTTCTGCAGCATTGAAGGTCCTAATGAGTACAGTGGCCTTTATCATCTGTAAATAGAAGAAGTTTGGAACCACCAGGACTCTTCCTAGAGCGGGCCGCCCGGCCAAACTGAATGATCGGGGGAGAAGGGCTTTAGTCAGGGAGGTGACCAAGAACCCTATAGTCACTCTGACAAAGCTCCAGCGTTTCTCTGTGGAGAGAGGAGAACCTTCCAGAAGAACAACCTCTGACAGACATAAGCCACTCCTCAGTAAAATGCACATGACAGCCCGCCTGGAGTTTGTCAAAAGGCACATGGAGTACTCTCAGAAACAAAATTCTCTGGTCTGATGAAACAAAGATTGAACTCTCTTGTCTAAATGGAATCCAACATGTTTGGAGGAAACCAGGCACAGCTTATCACCTGGCCAATACCATCCATACAGTGAAGCATGGTGGTGGCAGCATCATACTGTTGGAATGTTTTTCAGCAGCAGGAATTGGGAAACTAGTCAGGATCGAGAGAAAGATGAATGCAGCAATGTACAGACTGTAGGAGCTTCCATAAAGTATTGAGCAAAGGCTGTGAATACTTATGTACATGGGATTTTTTTAATTTTTTTTATTTTGCAAAGATTTAAAAAAAAAGCCCTTCAGGTTATCATTATGGTGTATTGTTTATAAAAACTTTAGGAAAATAAGGAATCTAATCCATTTTGGAATAAGGCTGTATCAACAAAATGTGGAAAAAGTGAAGCGCTGTGAATTTCCGGATGCACTGTATACTGTATCTGCCACGAATAAATTTGTCAGTGGTATATCAGAAACTAATACTTGAGTGACAATTTCTGTTTCATGCCCTAATTTCAATTACACAGATACTATCTCTTTAACCACTTAAGCCCCGGACCATTTGGTAGCTAAAGTACCAGAGGTGATTTCAGAATTTTGCACTGCGCTGCTTTAACTGTAAATTGTGCGGACATGCAATGTTGTACCCAAACAAAATTTGCGTCCTTTTCTTCCCACAAATAGAGCTTTCTTTTAATGGTATTTGATTGCCTCTGCAATTTTAATTTTTTGCGATATAAACGGAAAAAGACCGAAAATTTTGAAAAAAAATGATATTTTCTACTTTTTGTTATAAGAAAAATCGAATAAACTCAATTTTAGTCATACATTTAGGCCAAAATGTATTCAGCCACATGTCTTTAGTAAAAAAAATGTCAATAAGCGTATATTTATTGGTTTGCGCAAAAGTTATAGCGTTTACAAACTAGGGTACATTTTCTGGAATTTACACAGCTTTTAATTTATGACTGCCTATCTCATTTCTTGAGGTGCTAAAATGGCAGGGCAGTACAACCCCCCCCCCCAATGACCCCATTTTGGAAAGTAGACATCCCAAGGAAATTGCTGAGAGGCATGTTGAGCCCATTGAATATTTTTTTTTTGTCTCAAGTGATTGAATAATGACTAAAAAAAAAAAAATTTACAAAAAGTTGTCACTAAATGATATATTGCTCACACATGCCATGGTTATATGTGGAATTGCACCCCAAAATACATTTTGCTGCTTCTCCTGAGTACGGGGATACCACATGTGTGGGACTTTTTGGGAGCCTAGCCGCGTACGGGCCCCCGGAAACCAAGCACCGCCTTCAGGATTTCTAAGGGCGCAAATTTTTGATTTCACTCCTCACTACCTATCACAGTTTTGAAGGCCATAAAATGCCAAAATAGCACAAAACCCCCCCAAATGACCCCATTTTAGAAAGTAGACACCCCAAGGAAATTGCTGAGAGGCCTGTTGAGCCCATTGAATATTTTTTTTTGTCCCAAGTGATTGAATAATGACAAAAAAAAAAATTACAAAAAGTTGTCACTAAATGATATATTGCTCACACATGCCATGGTTATATGTGGAATTACACCCCAAAATACATTTTGCTGCTTCTCCTGAGTACGGGGATACCACATGTGTGGGACTTTTTAGGAGCCTAGCCGCGTACGGGTCCCCGAAAACCAAGCACCGCCTTCAGGATTTCTAGGCACAAATTTTTGATTTCACTCCTCACTACCTATCACAGTTTCGAAGGCCATAAAATGCCAAAATAGCACAAAACCCCCCCAAATGACCTCATTTTGGAAAGTAGACACCCCAAGCTATTTGCTGAGAGGCATGGTGAGTATTTTACAGCTCTCATTTGTTTTTGAAAATGAAGAAAGAACATTTTTTTTTTTTTTTTTTTAATTTTCAAAACTTTGTGACAAAAAGCGAGATCTGCAAAATACTCACAATACCTCTCAGCAAATAGCTTGGGGTGTCTACTTTCCAAAATGGGGTCATTTGGGGGGGTTTTGTGCCATCTGGGCATTCCATGGCCTCCGAAACTGTGATAGGCAGTGAGAAGTGAGATCAAAAATTTACACTCTTAGAAAGCCTGAAGGCGGTGCTTGGTTTTTGGGGTCCCGTACGCGGCTAGGCTCCCAAAAAGTCTCACACATGTGGTATCCCCGTACTCAGGAGAAGCAACAGAATGTATTTTGGGGTGTAATTCCACATATGCCCATGGCATGTTTGAGCAATATATCATTTAGTGACAACTTTGTGCAAAAAAAAAAAAAAATATATTTTTTCCGCAACTTGTGTCAACATATAAAATATTCCATGGACTCGACATGCCTCTCAGTATATAGCTTGGGGTGTCTACTTTCCAAAATGGGGTCATTTGGGGTGGTTTTGAACTGTTCTGGCATTTTATACACAACATTAGGAAGCTTACATCCACTCTTCTAACCACTTGAAGACAAAGCCCTTTTTGACACTTTTTGTTTACATGAAAACATATTTTTTTTGCAAGAAAATTATGTTGAACCCCCAAACATTATATATATATATTTTTAAAGAAAAGGCCCTACAGATTAAAATGGTGGGTGTTGCATTTTTTTTTTTTCTACACAGTATTTGCGCAGCGATTTTTCAAACGCATTTTTTGGGGAAAAAATACACTTTTTTTAATTTTAATGCACTAAAACACACTATATTGCCCAAATGTTTGATGAAATAAAAAATATGATCTTAGGCCGAGTACATAGATACCAAACATGACATGCTTTAAAATTTTGCACAAACGTGCATGGGCGACAAACTACATACATTTTTAAAAGCCTTTAAACGCCTTTACAGGTTACCCCGTTAGATTTACAGAGGAGGTCTACTGCTAAAATTACTGCCCTTGATCTGACCTTCGCGGTGATACTTCACATGCATGGTGCAATTGCTGTTTACATATGACGCCAGACCGACGCTTGCGTTCGCCATTGGGCAAGAGCAGGGCAGGACAGGGGTGCTTTTTTTTTTATTTTATTTTTTTCTATTATTAATTTTGCTTTTTTATTTTATTTTTAAATTGTTCCTTCCATATTTTTTTTTAATAATTTTTATTGTTATCTCAGGGAATGTAAATATCCCCTATGATAGCAATAGGTAGTGACAGGTACTCTTTTTTTGAAAAAACTGGGGTCTTCTAGACCCTAGATCTTTCCTCTGCCCTCAAAGCATCTGACCACACCAAGATCAGTGTGATAAAATGCTTTCCCAATTTCTCAATGGCGCTTTTTATATCCGGGGGGGGGACATTCCCTCCCACTGCTTGTAAAAGCAGTCCAGAGGCTAATTAGCCACTAGGATTGCTTTTACATGAAAGCCGGCCGCTGGCTGAAAAGAATGATACCAAGATGATACCTAAACCCGCAGGCATCATTCTGGTATAAACATTCAAAGTCCAGCAACATACCAGTACGTTGCTGGTCCTTGTTGGACATGTATTGTAATCTTTTTTTTCATGCAGCCAGTTGGCTGAACGAAAAAAGAGATGCCCACCATTAGAATACCGCCCTTCATCCACCCACTTCTAATGATGGGCATACATGCACCATTTATATATGCCGAAGCATGGGGGCATCCTCCCGCAAAAAAGTTATGCCGCACACACATGGTCGGACTTTTCCACGGGCAAGCCTCCGTCGGAATTTCGACCGTATGTACGCGGCATTAGGAGCAAAATCGCTCCTCCGCTCCTCCGCCCCTGATGCCCCAATGCTTCGGCATATATGCTTTTTTTTTTTAACTGTGGTGGTGAAATCACCTCCTACAGCACTGGAGTCGCAGGGATCAGGCCTGTCTCTGCGAACGCTGCAGTTATGTGTGTTGTGTTTTGTAAGTGACAGTGATCGATCGATTCTGTACTTGGGTGGCCTGGGCTGGACGGAGGGGCAAAACGCAGGTGCTAGCAGGTATCTGGGCTGATCCCGCTAACACTGCGTTTTTGGGAACCCTAAACTGCTGGGGACGCCAGTATAGATCTGATCAGATCAGATCAGATATTGATCTGTTCAGACACTATACCACTAAGGGGGGTGTATGCTTCACGTGTGGGTGTTGGCGTTACTGGCACTAACCTGACGCTGCCTGGGGTGTGACGCAGACCCTCTCTGACGCTAAAACCTAATTGATATCACCCGCCGGGCGATCAGGGGGTTAAACCTTTATTGGGTTATATATACGGCGGGTGCCCTGACACTATAAAAAGCAAACTAACTAACCAGCGTCACCCGTAACACTTATATGGTGATCTCTGGTGAAAGGGTTAACTAGGGGCAATTAGGGGGTTAAACCTTTATTAGATAATATATGGGGGTACGTGACGCTATAAAAACCTGCGGCGAACCTAAAAAATATTACTGGCTACCGATCGGCATCACCGACACTAAGACAGCGATCAGAAAAATGATCGCTTAGCGACAGTGGTGATAGGGGGTGAAAGGGTTACCTGGGGGGCGATCAAGGGGGTTAAACCTTTATTAGATAATATATGGGGGTACCTGACGCTATAAAAACCTGCGGCGAACCTAAAAAAAATTACTGGCTGCCGATCTGCATCACCGACACTAAGACAGCGATCAGAAAAACGATCGCTTAGCGACAGTGGTGATAGGGGGTGAAAGGGTTACCTGGGGGGCGATCAAGGGGTTTAAACCTTTATTAGATAATTTATGGGGGTACCTGACGCTATAAAAACCTGCCGCGAACCTAAAAAAAATTACTGGCTACCGATCTGCATCACCGACACTAAGACAGCGATCAGAAAAACGATCGCTTAGCGACAGTGGTGATAGGGGGTGAAAGGGTTACCCGGGGGGCGATCAAGGGGGTTAAACCTTTATTAGATAATTTATGGGGGTACCTGACGCTATAAAAACCTGCGGCGAACCTAAAAAAAATTACTGGCTACCGATCTGCATCACCGACGCTAAGACAGAGATCAGAAAAATGATCGCTTAGCGACGGCGGTGCTAGGGGGTGAAAGGGTTATCTGGGGGGTGATCAGGGGGTTAAACCTTTATTGGGGGGGTTAGGGGGCTACACTGGACCTAAAACTAAATGTAGTGACACTTTTACAGTCACAAATATCACTGATTGCAGTGATCAGTAAATAAATGGTCACTGCAATCAGTGACACTGTGACTGGGGGCTGGGGGGTGATCTGGGGGGGCCTGGGGGGCGATTTGTGTGCCTGTGTGTCCTGGTGTCAGTGTACTGACCTGTGTGTCTTCTCTTGTACGGCGCTCGGTATATGTGAGCGCCGCATGAGAGATGACATCACTTCCTTCTGCTTCCTCTGCCTGTGTTTACATTACACAGCAGAGGAAGCATTTCCATTCGCCGGGAGCGATCGCGGGGGGTGGCCGGAATCTAACGGAATTCTGCCGACGTACATATACAGTGAGCGGTCGTTAAGTGGTTAACCACTTCAGCCCTGGACCATTTGTCAGTCTAAGGACCAGAGGTATTTTTACAATTTCGCACTGCGCTGCTTTAACTGGTAATTGCGCGGTCATGCAATGTTGTAACCAAACGAAATTTGCGTCCTTTTTTTCCCACAAATAGAGATTTCTTTTGATGGTATTTGATTGCCTCTGCGATTTTTTTTTTTGCGATATAAATGGAAAAAGACCGAAAATTTTGAAAAGAAAATATATTTTCTACTTTTTGTTATAAGAAAAATCGAATAAACTTAATTTTAGTCATACATTTAGGCCAAAATGTATTCAGCCACATGTCTTTAGTAAAAAAAATGGCAATAAGCGTATATTTATTGGTTTGTGCAAAAGTTATAGCGTCTAGAAACTAGGGTACATTTTCTGGAATTTACACAGCTTTTAAATTAAGACTGCCTATCTTATTTCTTGAGGTGCTAAAATGGCAGGGCAGTACAAAACCCCCCCAAATGACCCCATTTTGGAAAGTAGACACCCCAAGGAAGTTGCTGAAAGGCATGTTGAGCTCATTGAATTTTTTTTTTTTTGTCCCAAGTGATTGAATAATGACAAAAAAAAAAGTTGTCACTAAATGATATATTTCTCACACATGCCATGGTTATATGTGGAATTGCACCCCAAAATAAATTTTGCTGCTTCTCCCGAGTACGGGGATACCACATGTGTGGGACTTTTTGGGAGCCTAGCCGCGTACGGGGCCCCGAAAACCAAGCACCGCCTTCAGGATTTCTAAGGGCACAAATTTTTGATTTCACTCCTCACTGCCCATCACAGTTTCGAAGGCCATAAAATGGCAAAATAGCACAAACCCCCCCCTCCCCCACCCCCAAATGACCCCATTTTGGAAAGTAGACACAAGTTGTTTGCTGAGAAGCATGGTGAGTATTTTACAGCTCTCATTTGTTTTTGAAAATGAAGAAAGAAAATCATTTTTTTTTTCAATTTTCTAATTTTAAAACTTTGTGACAAAAAGCGAGATCTGCAAAATACTCACCATACCTCTTAGCAAATAGCTTGGGGTGTCTACTTTCCAAAATGGGGGGGTTTTGTGCCATCTGGGCATTCCATGGCCTCAGAAACTGTGATAGGCAGTGAGGAGTGAAATCAAAAATTTACACCCCTAGAAAGCCTGAAGGCAGTGCTTGGTTTTTGGGGTCCCGTACGCGGCTAGGCTCATGAGAAGCAACAGAATGTATTTTGGGGTGTAATTCCACATATAACCATGGTATGTTTGAGCAATATATCATTTAGTGACAACTTTGTGGAAAAAAAAGTGTCTTTTTCCTGCAACTTGTGTCAAAATATTAAATATTCCATGGACTCGACATGCAAATAGCTCGGGGTGTCTACTTTCCAAAATGGGGTCGTTTGGGGGGGTTTTGAACTGTCCTGTCATTTTATGCACAACATTTAGAAGCTTATGTCACACATCACCCACTCTTCTAACCACTTGAAGACAAAGCCCTTTCTGACACTTTTTGTTTACATGAAAACATTTTTTTTTTTGCAAGAAAATTACGTTGAACCCCCAAACATTATATATTTTTTTAAAGCAAAGGCCCTACAAATTAAAATGGTGGGTGTTTTTTTTTTTCCACACAGTATTTGCACAGCGATTTTTCAAACGCATTTTTTTGGGAAAAAATACACTTTTTTAATTTTAATGCACTAAAACACACTATATTGCCCAAATGTTTGATGAAATAAAAAATATGATCTTAGGCCGAGTACATCGATACTAAACACGACATGCTTTAAAATTGCGCACAAACGCGCAGTGGCGACAAACTACATACATTTTTAAAAGCATTTAAAAGCCTTTACAGGTTACCACATTAGATTTACAGAGGAGGTCTACTGCTAAAATTGCTGCCCTCGATCTGACCTTCGCGGTGATACCTCACATGCATGGTGCAATTGCTGTTTACATATGATGCCAGACCGATGCTTGCGTTCACCTTTGCGCAAGAGCAGGGGGGGACAGGGGTGCTTTTTTATTTATTTTGCTTTTTTTATTTTATTTTTATTTTTTTATATCATTTTTTATTGTTATCTCAGGGGATGTAAATATCCCCTATGATAGCAATAGGTAGTGACAGGTACTCTTTTTTGAAAAAATTGGGGTCTATTAGACCCTAGATCTCTCCTCTGCCCTCAAAGCATCTGACCACACCAAAATCGGTGTGATAAAATGCTTTCCCAATGGCGCTGTTTATATCCGGGGGGGGACACTAGGAGCCGCTAGGATTGCTTTTACATGAAAGCCGACCGCTGGCTGAAAAGAATGATACCAAGATGACACCTAAACCTGCAGGCATCATTCTGGTATAACCATTCAAAGTCCAGCAACATACCAGTACGTTGCTGGTCCTTGTTGGACATATATTGTAATCTTTTTTTTCATGTAGCCTGTTGGCTGAATGAAAAAAAGAGATTGATCGGTGGATATGCCCACCATTAGAATACCTCCCTTCATCCACCCACTTCTATTGAAGGGCGTACATGCACCATTTATATCACCTCCTACAGCGTTGGAGTCATGGCTTTATGTATCGTGGGAGCAAACGCTGTTGCTGTCAAGATAAATAAATCCATGCTGCAACTGAATGGCGTACCTGCTAAGCAAATGATGGTCACCATTAAAATAAAGTAACATTACAGTATAACAGTAAGACCTTACCATACCATACCTGCAAAGCAAATACCAAAAAAAACATAGTAAAAAATAAAACATTTTTTAACGCAACCTGTGCCTAAAATATATATTTGCCGAAGCATGGGGGCATCCTCCCACCAAAAAGTTATGCTGCGTACACACGGTCAGACTTTTCCACGGGCAAGCCTCCGTCGGAATTTCGACCGTATGTATGCGGTATTAGGAGCAAAATTGCTCCTCCGCCCCTGCTGCCCCCATGCTTCGGCATATATGCTCTTTTTTTTTAACTGTGGTGGTGAAATCACCTCCTACAGCATTGGAGTCATGGCTTTATGTATCATGGGAGCAAACGCTGTTGCTGTCAAGATAAATAAATCCACGCTGCAACTGAATGGCGTACCTGCTAAGCAAATGATGGTTAACATTAAAACAAAGTAACATTACAGTATAACAGTAAGACCTTACCATACCATACCTGCAAAGCAAATACCAAAAAAAAACATAGTAAAAAATAAAACATTTTTTTAACGCAACCTGTGCCTAAAATATATATATGCCGAAGCATGGGGGCATTCTCCCGCCAAAAAGTTATGCCGCGTACACGCGGTCAGACTTTTCCACGGGCAAGCCTCCATCGGAATTTCGACCGTATGTATGCGGCATTAAAAGGAAAATCGCTCCTCCACCCCTTCTGCCCCCATGCTTCGACATATATGCTCTTTTTTTTAACTGTGGTGGTGAAATCACCTCCTGCAGTACTGGAGTCACGGCTTTATGTATCGTGGGAGCAAACGCTGTTGCTGTCAAGATAAATAAATCCGCGCTGCAGCTGAATGGCGCACCTGAAAACCAAAGAATGGTTAACAATAAAACACGGTAAACAGTAAAGTATAAAAAAATTACATACCTGAAAAGCAAGCATGATAAAACATTGCAGAATAGAATACAGTAAAAAAGAGCAGAACAATAGAGAGAGAATAGAGAGGAAGAGAACAATAAAACAACAACAATTTTTTTTCTTTTTACACTTTTTTTTGGAACTGTAACAACTGTAATGGTTCGGTTCGGACCCTGTGTAAGTGTGTCCTAGTCTGTGAAGTGCTTTACCCTACGCTAAAACTTCACTAGTGTGTAGTACCGTTCAAAACATTCACCAATGCAAAGACCAGGATTGTCAGGACAGCGTGGACAATAATAATGTGTATCACGCCTATATCCGCGTTTGGTATAGACACGACATCTTCTTTGGGGGGCTCGTTGGGTAGGGGTACTCTGGGGGACATACGGAAAATGCCTCTCATGCAGCCGGCTTACTACATTTGATTGGGAATGGTAAGGTGCAGCACCGCCTGGATACAGAAGGGCTGTGATGATCTCTTCCTGGCATTCAAGGAAGGATCCAGTCCACCCTGAAGCTCTGTATAGCACATGAGCGTTCAGCAAAGCCAATTGAAATAAGTAAACAGACACTTTTTTGTACCAGTGTCTGGCCTTACGGGCAACTAGGTACAGCGTCAACAACTGGTCTTCGAGGTCCACCCCTCCCATATTTTGGTTATATTCGTGGACACAGAGGGGTTTCTCCACAACACCAGTAGCCGTAGAAATTTGGACTGTTGTGTCTGCGTGAAGGGAGGTAAGAACGAAAAATTCTTATTATCCCTCCACTTCACAGCGAGCAAATTATTACACTTCAAGCAGGCTCTCTCCCCCAGCCTAAGACGGGAATCTACAAGCCGCTGGGGAAAGCCCCAGCGATTAGATCGCACGGTGCCACATGCGCCAATTTGATGATCAAATAAGTGACTAAAAAGTGGCACACTCGTGTAATAATTGTCCACATACAAATGGTACCCCTTTCCGAATAAGGGTGACACCAAGTTCCACACTATCCTGCCAGCGCTCCCTATGTAATCTGGGCAGTTCTCCGGCTCTACGTGACTATATTTTCCCTCATAACCCATAAAGCTCCATAGATAGATATTTGTTGCCCTGTCACAGAACTTATAGAGATTGACCCCATATCTGGCACGCTTGCTGGGAAGGTACTGTTTGAAAGACAAGCGGGCAGAAAATTTAATCAGGGACTCATCAACGCAGACAACTTGATCGGGAGTAAGCAAGGCTTCAAAACGTTCGTTGAAGTGGTATATGAGGGGCCGAATTTTGTAGAGCCGATCGTATTCAGGGTCTCCAAGAGGACGACAAAGTTGAAGTTGAAGTGCATTAACCGCAAGATCTGCTCGTATCGTGCCCTGGACATGGAGACAGAGAACACGGGCATATGGTCAATTGGGCGTTTGGATCAATACGTCCGCACTTCGTGAATTTATGTATGCCCATGTTGAGGGAAAGGCCCAGAAAGGTCTTAAATTCGGAAACCGTAATTGGTTTCCAATCTCTGGCAAGGGAAGGCAACTGGGGATTAGCGACGATGAATTGACCAGCATATAAATTACTTTGGACCACAATAGATCTATAGAGATCTTCCGTGAAAAACAGTGAATAACAATCAAGTGGCGTAAAATCAGCTGTTTCCACCTGAATTCCGGGTTGGCCAGTGAATGGGGGAAGTACGGGTTCTGCAGAAGTGGTGGGCACCCAATCAGGATTGGCAAATTCTGCAGGAAGGACACTATGGGCACTATGTCTTAGTCTTCTTCTTGGGGGCAGCGGGACACTACTTGTGCTTGCCACCTCGCCAGCTTGAACTGCACTTATGGGACTCGTCACGTCACCAAGTGTTACTGCAGTGCTGGGTGTACTAGGCCGCTGGTGCTTGCCAGTTCATCAGAAGGAATAGCGGCGCTAGTACTGGCTCTCTGCTCCATATGAGGGACCTGCGGTTCTTGCACCCCAACAACAGCAGAAGATCGGGATCGGGTATGCCTCACCTTAGCAGGGACCTCACCTTCGTCGTCAGTGCTATCTGTCATGGAGCCGCTGTCGTCTACGGGATCGTATTCTGAGCCTGAATCTGACAGATGCGTGACCTCCTCTTCACTATCTGTCATGCTCAGAATCTCGTAGGCCTCTTTACTAGTGTACCTTCGATTTGCCATTTTGGGCTTCAAATTTACTGATACAACTAGTAAGATTCACAGGTAAAAAAGCACCTGACTGTCAGTGACTGATTCAAACACTACCAAAAAAACTGTTAGCGATCGCAGGGATCAGGCCTGACTCTGCGAACGCCTCAGTTATGTGTTTAGTGTTTTGTAAGTGACAGTGATCAATTGATACTGCACTTAGGTGGGCTGGGCTGGGCTGGGCTGGGCTGAGCAGAGGGGCAAAACGCAGGTGCTAGCAGGTATCTGGGCTGATCCCGCTAACAATTCGTTTTTTGGAACCCTAAACTGCTGGGGACGCTACTATAGATCTGATCAGATCAGATATTGATCTGTTCAGATACTATACCACTAAAGGAGGTGTATGCTTTGTGCGTGGGTGTTACTGGCACTAACCTGACGCTGCCTGGGGTGACGCAGACCCTATATGACACTAAACCTAATTGATATCACCCACTGGGCGATCAGGGGGTTAAACCTTTATTGGGTTATATACGGCGGGTGACCTGATGCTATAAAAAGCAAACTAACTAACCAGCGTCACCCGTAACACTTATACGGTGATCACTGGTGAAAGGGTTAACTAGGGGCAATCAGGGGTTAAAACCTTTATTAGGTAATATATGGGGGTACCTAATGCTATAAAAACCTGATGGTGAACCTAAATAACTAAATAACTAACTGGCTAACCAGCATCACCAGTGACACTTATACGGTGATCACTGGTGAAAGGGTTAACTCTTGGGGCAATCAGGGGGTTAAAACCTTTATTAGGCAATATATGGGGGTACCTGATGCTATAAAAACCTGACGGTGAACCTAAAAAAATAACTGGCTACCTAGCGTCACCAGCGACACTAATACTGCGATCAGAAAAAAGATTGCTTAGTGACACTGGCGAAAGGGGGTGAAAGGGTTACCTGGGGGGCGATCAAGGGGTTAAACCTTTTTTAGGGGAGGTTAGGGGGGTACCCTGGACCTAAAGAGGCCTAAAGCTAACTGCCCTGCAACTTTTTACTGTCACAGATGACACTGCATGCAGTGATCAGTAAAAAAAAATAGTATTTTTATAACAGCTTACCTGTAAAATCCTTTTCTTGGAGTACATCACGGGACACAGAGCGACATAGCCATTACTATGTGGTTATATAGATTACCTTCAGGTGCTGGCACTGGCAACTTCCAAAACAGGAAGTACCCTCCCCTATATAAGCCCCTCCCATCCGGGAGTACCTCAGTTTTGTAGCAAAGCAATAAGTGTTCCCAAAAGAGGGGTGGGAGCTCTGTGTCCTGTGATGTACTCCAAGAAAAGGATTTTACAGGTAAGCTGTTATAAAAATCCTATTTTCTTTTTCGTACATCACGGGACACAGAGCGACATAGCCATTACTATGTGGGACGTCCCAAAGCAATGTCCAAATGAGGGGAGGGATACACCATACATAAGCTGGGCGCTATCAGACATGAGGATCTTTTGCAGCCTGCAACACACTGCGCCCAAAGGCGACATCCTCCTGACTTCTAACGTCCACTTGATAGAACCTAGTAAACGTGTGTACTTAAGGCCATGTTGCGGCCTTACAGATCTGGGCCAGGGAGGCCTGGTGATGCACTGCCCATGAAGTTCCAACTGCTCTCGTGGTGTGCGCCCTAACTTTGAACGGAGGCGGTCTTCTTTTCAAGCCATAGGCTTGCATAATGACCTGTCTAATCCACTTGGCTAAAGTAGATTTTGATGCTGCCTGACCCTTTCTGGGGCCCTCTGGCAGAATAAACAAAGTATCCGTTCTTCGAATCTGAGCAGTGGCTTTTAAATAAGCTTTAACTGCTCTTACTACATCCAAGGAATTAAATAATTTTTCCTCTACCGAACTAGGTTTGGGAAAAAAAGGTAGGAAGAACCACATCTTGGTTCAAATGAAACCTCGATACCACCTTAGGAAAAAAAGCTGGATGAGGACGTAGAACTACTCTGTCCTTATGAATAACCAGATATGGTTCCCTACAGCAGTGTTTCTCAACTCCAGTCCTCAAGGCGCACCAACAGGTCATGTTTTTGGGATTTCCTGCAGAAAAAAAAGCTGTGATAATTACTAAGGTAGTGAAACTGCTCAAATCACCTGTGAAAATCAATGGAAATCCCAAAAACATGACCTGTTGGTGCGCCTTGAGGACTGGAGTTGAGAAACACTGCCCTACAGGACATGGCGGCTAATTCCGACACTCTTGTAGCCGAAGATATAGCTACTAAAAAGATTAATTTCCTGGTGAGTAGAACCAAGGAAATGTACCGCAAAAGTTCAAATGGTTGTTTTTGCAGAACCGATAGAACCAGGTTTAGGTCCCATGGACATATGGGAGCTTTAACCGGTGGGTTAATATGGGTCACACCTTGTACAACGGATTTGACAAGTGAATGCGAAGCCAGGGGCCTTTGGAATAGTATTGATAAGGCCGAAACCTGACCCTTGATAGTACTTAAGGCAAACTTCCTGTCCACAGCCCACTGCAGGAAGTCCAGAATTTTGCCTATAACGTACTTACGTGGATGCCATTTTCTGGCCTCACACCAAGTGATGTACGCCTTCCAAACTCTATAATAAATATGCCTAGATACAGGCTTCCTGGCATTGATTATAGTAGATACCACAGAGTTAGAGAGACCTCTCTTTTTTAGGATGTGGGATTCAATAGCCAGGCCGTTAAACCTAGAGTTAGTAAGGAAGGGTGGTATATCGGTCCTTGCGAAAGCAGGTCCGGACGACGTGGAAGGGTCCAAGGACTCCCCACAGACATTTTTACAATCTCCGCGTACCATGATCTTCGGGGCCACGCTGGAGCCACCAGGATCACCGGCTTCTTTTCCAACCTGACTCTGCGGAGGAGGCAACAATTGTAGCGGTGGGAATGCATATACTAGTTTGAACTGATCCCAAGGGAACACCAGAGCATCCGAGCCACAAGCGAGGGGATCCCTTGTCCGAGAAACAAACCTGTCCACCTTTGCGTTGAATCTGGATGCTAGAAGATCTACATCCGGTGTTCCCCATCGCTGACATATTGCTCGGAAAAACTCGGGATGAAGGGACCATTCCCCCGGGCATAACTGTTGGCGACTCAGAAAGTCCGCCTTCCAATTCTCCACCCCTGGAATGAAGACAGCGGATATGCATGGAACATGCTTTTCTGCCCATTCCAGGATGTGATTTACTTCCCACTGGGCTGCACGACTCCGGGTGCCCCCCTGATGATTGATATATGCCACTGTCGTGGCATTGTCTGATTGAATTCTGACAGGGGACCCTTGAAGTTTGGATGTCCATGCTTTTAGGGCATACCGGGCTGCTCGCATCTCTAAGAGATTGATGGGCAGGGCCTTCTCTGTATCTGACCATCTGCCCTGGAGAGACCATTGGTCCAGTACTGCCCCCCAGCCTGTAAGGCTGGCATCTGTAGTGACCACCTTCCAAGCAATCGGACTGAAGGATTTCCCCTTTTGCAGATTCTGGGGAATCAACCACCAACAGAGACTCTTCCGAACAGAAGGGGACAAGGACATCGGGAAGTCTAGGGCCTGAACTTTTTTGTTCCAGGCCGACAGTATGGCCCTTTGCAAATTCCTTGAGTGGAACTGGGCGTATGGCACAGCTTCGAATGATGCTACCATCTTCCCCAGCAGCCTCATGCACAGGCATATGGACGGCTGTCTTTTTGCACAAAGCAGACGGACCAAGTCCCTCAAAGAGGATACCTTGTCTTGAGGTAAGAAAAACTTCCTCTGGTCTGAATCCAGCCGTAGCCCCAAGTAGTCCAGACTTTTGACTGGCTGTAGGGCTGACTTGTCCAGGTTGATGATCCAACCGTGAGACTCCAGATACTTGATCGTATCGAGAATTACCACTACTAGTCTGGCAACTGAATGGTCCATCAACAACAGGTCGTCTAGGTATGCCATTATCGTTACACCTCGTGTTCTTAGATCGGCCAACAGTGGGGCCAAAATTTTTGTGAACACCCGTGGTGCTGTGGCCAGACCGAAAGGTAAGGCTCTGAACTGAAAATGGCGCCCTTCCACTGCAAAGCGTAGAATTCTTTGATGACCTGGAAAGATAGGAACGTGCGAGTAAGCATCTTTGATGTCGATCGAGGCTAACCATTCCTCCCCTTGTAGGGCAGCGGATACCGACCGGATCGACTTCATCCGCAGACGTTCAGGAATTTGTTTAGACCCTTTAGATCCAATATGGGTCTTACGTCACCGTTTGGTTTCGGGACTGTGAAAAGGTTTGAGTAAAAACCCAACCCCCATTCTTCCATAGGAACCTCCATAATTACTCCTTGGAGCAATAGTTGTTCTAATGCCAACAGGAGAGATCCTCTCTTCAGAGGATCTTTTGGCACGCTTGACCACATAAAATGGGAAGGAGGAGACTCTTTTAACTCCAACTTATATCCCAGAGTTACTGCGGAGAGCACCCATCTGTCTCTGATCGTCTCCCGCCAGGTCTCTGTGAACAACCGAAGTCTTCCCCCCACCCGTTTGAGTGGGGGCAGCCCTTCATAGGGTTGACTTGGAGGCTGGTTTAGTACCTTTTCGGATCCAGGGTTTTTTATTGACCTGTGATTGTCCCTGATTTTTACCTCCGGAATTTGACTGAGGAGGCCGTCGGAACTGCTTAGAAGCAGATATCCCCGAGACTGGAGAGGTAGGCCTCTTAAAGGAGGGACCTCTAACCTCTTTTTAACCGGTAAGAGAGTACTTTTACCACTGGAAATCTTCTGAATATATTTATTCAGGTCTTCGCCGAATAGGCGTTCACCATGAAATGGGAAGCTAACTAAGAACTTTTTACAGGGAGCCTCAGCAGACCAGTTCTTGAGCCACAGAAGTCTACGCATATGTACCAAAGACAGCGTAAGGCAGGAGGCCTGATGGATGGAATCCTTGATGGCATCAACCGCAAAGCATAAAGTTCTAGGCAGATCAGCCAGAGCCTGGGCCTGCTGATCCGGCAAGTCCCTTAAGACCAGTTTCATCTGATCCTTCAAAGCTTGGCAAACTCCAATAGCTGCCACTGCTGGCTGTGTAACCGCCCCTGCTGTGGAAAAGGCAGATTTTAACAAGGACTCCAATCTTTTATCTATTGGGTCCTTTCACATTTGAACATTATCTACTGGACATGTCAGTGATTTGTTCACAGAAGAGATGGCTGCGTCCACCGTAGGAACACTCCATTTTTGGGTGAACTTATCCTCCATGGGATAGATCACCGCTCTTAGGGGGAAAAAATAGTTTATCAGGATGTTCCCAGTCCTGGTATATAAGTCCTTCCAGTAACGGATGAATTGGAAAGAAACAATTAGTCTGGGGAGCTTTTAACGACCCCAACGAGGAGACAGAGGTAGTTGACGATTCAACAAGAGGCTTTTTAAATGCTGATCGAACCATGTCAGTTAGTGACTGAACCCATAATTTCCTCTAAGACAGAGTCAACCTCATCCTGATCCCCTTCAGGTAGGTCAATCCCTTCCTGGGACTGTAGCTCTGCAACCAGGTACTCTGACGGAGGTGACGGAGATTTGGCGCGCTTTCTTTCTGGTAGGGAAGAAGCGATCAATGCTGCCAATCTTTGCTCCAGTCCTCCCAGAGCTGAGGCAAAAGCCTCTTCTGTTACATACGCCGGAGCAGGTGAACTGAGGACAGCCACAGTACCAGGCACTCCTGAGGGTTCCCTACGGCCCCAACCTCTGATTTTCCAGGGGAGACTGGTGCAGCCAAAGCATGCCCAAGATCCTCAGAGCCCGACGGAGACCCTTTTTGCTTCCTGGGCGTTTTAGACCCGGAGACTTTAGGCGGCATATTCCTAAGCCCAAAGCTGAGGTATTCCAGCCGTAATACACCACTTACTGATAATAGTCTAGCAAACTTGCTGCTATATAAATCACTTGGTGTCCACTAATGTGCCTCTCTAGGGGATGCCTGCATCAACCGCCTGCTGTATGCCTGCTTTATATGCTACCAGCCCCTTGCTCTGTCTCTCCACAGCCAGTTCACAGAAAAAAACTGTGTTTTTCACATGCTGGGACGCCCGCACATGCGCAGAAGCGCTGCAGCGCGCACAGAGCGTCATCCGCCAAGCTCCGCCCCCTTTTCCAGCCCGTCTCCTATATTAGAAGCGTGTGCACGCGCGCGCGGGCACGTGTGCGCCCTCGGCGTTCACCCATGGAAACACAGGGAGAGGAGCCAGGGTCCCTGTTTGCAGCAGGGCCCGGGGATGAAAAAGAGCACATGGCAGCAAGACAGAGGAAAGTAGCTTCCCTTACAAGAGAACTCACCATCTGCCTGGACTTTCACCCTGGAAGGAATAGTCCACAGAAAAAGACGTTCTACAGCGGCCTCTAGTGGATAAACACAGGTACCGCACCTTGTCTTTTTTTTTTTTTTCTTTTTTACAACTACTATATGAGAAAACCATTTTCTAAGATTAGCAGTTTTAGGCATTACAGATTATTTAGCGGGAATACCGTTTAGGTAACAGGCAGAAAGACATATTAGGCTTGAGGGTCCCCCAATAGAACCAAGTTCCTGAGGGGCCCCACTTACCTTTTCCCCGCCGCAGGACTCTGTTTGGCACAGAAGCCCAAACTTTGCCTTTCACGGCAGGCAATGTACGTAGACCTTCAGGGACCGGGTTCCCAAGGATTCCACTCCCCTGGACCTGCATAGCACCCTGCACAGATAACATCTTGGTCGTGGGTATGACCAGAGCTCTGGATCCCAGGGTCCAGCCCTCCTAAGAGAGGCATTACAGGCAAACCTTGCTCTTCTCTGCAAGGCCCGGGTACCGACCGTTTAGCTATGAAGCTTTTTTGGTCGGATCCGGAATAGCTTGCTAAGGCCCAAAAGAACCTGTACACAAGCCCAGATGAATACATGTTAACCTTGGCCAACACCTTAGACACTGGCAAAAAACTGAGGTACTCCCGGATGGGAGGGGCTTATATAGGGGAGGGTACTTCCTGTCTTGGAAGTTGCCAGTGCCAGCACCTGAAGGTAATCTATATAACCACATAATAATGGCTATGTCGCTCTGTGTCCCGTGATGTACGAAAAAGAAATTACCACTGCAAACGGTGACACTGTGACTAGGGGTTATCTGGGGGTGACTGGGGGGTGGAAAGTGTGCCTATGTGTGCCTGGTGTCAGTGTAGTGTTGTGCACTTACTTGATGTCTTCTCTCCCCGGCACTCCGGACGAAAAGACCGCCGCAAGGAGAGATGACATCACTTCCTCCTGCCTGTGTTTACAGTTCACAGGCAGGGGAAGCTTTTCATTCGCCATGAGCGATTGCGAGGGGGTGGCCAGAAATCAATGGCCGCCCCCTCATCACGGATCGCTCCTGAAGCAAAACGGACCGTCGCGGGCACCGGGGGGGTCCGATCGGACCCCCCCACCCGCTGGAAGGCATGTACGTACAGGTACGTGCATATGCCTGTCCGTGCCATTGTGCTGACGTATATATACAGGCGGCGGTCCTTAAGTGGTTAAAGGAAAATATTTTACCTCCTAAAAACATTTCCTCTTTTTGGCTTGGTTCACACCTATGCAGATTTTGGTGCTTTTTGCAGAATCGCACTACAGTTCATTTAACATGGTTTCCTATGGGACATGTTCACATCTATGCTTTTTTCAGCCACTGAGTTTTTGGAAAGAGTCAGGGACTTTTTTTTTATAGAAAAATGGTGCTTTTTTTTTTTTTTTTTGCTTTTTTGGTTCAATAGACTTCAATGGAGAAGCTGCATAAAAGCATGTAATGCGTTTTTTTTCCGTGATTTTACAGCGATTGTTCCACGATTTGCATTTGTTTAATCTACCCAACAACAAATTGTGAAAGAAAAGCATTAAAAAATGCAATTCGCCGTAAAATCCCATGTGCAAAAACCCAAAATGCACAGCTGGAATTACCAAAAGCAAACTGCATAGGTGTGAATCGAGCCTTATCCACTTCAACACCGGGCTTTTTTTACCACCTCAATACTGGGCCTATTCTGGCACTTATCTCCTACATGTACAAATCATCATTCTTTTGCTAAAAAATTACTCAGAACCCCCAAACATTATATATGTTTTTTAGCAGACACCCTAGGGAATAAAATGACGGTCATTGCAACTTTTTTTCTTGCACGGTATTTGCGCAATCATTTTTCAAACGCCTTTTTTGGGGGAAAAAAATGGTTTCATGAATTAAAAAATAACAAAACAGTAAAGTTAGCCCAATTTTTTTGTAAAATATGAAAGATTATGTTATACCGAGTAAATAGATACCTAACATGTCACGCTTTAAAATTGCGCACACTCATGGAATGGCGCCAAACTTCGGTACTTAAAAATCTCCATAGGCAACATTTTGAACATTTTTACAGGTTACCGGGTTAGAGTTACAGAGGAGGTCTAGTGCTAGAATTGTTGCACGCGCTCTAACGCACGCGGCGATACCTCACATATGTGGTTTGAACGGCGTTTACATATGTGGGCGGGACTTGCGTGTGCGCTCACTTCTGCTCGCGAGCTACCGGGGACAGGGGCGTTTAAAAAAAAAGATTATTTATTTATTTTTTTTACTTATTTTTTATTTTATTTTTTTACACTTTTAAAAAAAAAAATTTTTTTGATCACTTTTATTCCTATTACAAGGAATGTAAACATCCCTTGTAATAGGAATGGTGTGTGACAGGTCCTCTTTCCTGGTGCCTTCATGGCAGCATACTAAGGGTTAATGGCTCCACCCCAATTAACTCACAGGACCACGTAACTCTATAAAAGAAAGAGTTACTCCCCCCTCAGGTATTCTTTTTCCTGTCCTCATCCAAAACTGCAGGATCACAGATCAGCCCTACCGCACCGTCATATGGTGTAACCATTGTAGGTTCATGCTCTCCTGCAGGATGGAGTCCCATCACTTGGATTGCTAAATGCATCACATAAGTATGGGAGCCTGTTTTTCTGTGGATCTTTTTGGGGCCTGTCTAAAACATCCAGGAGCACCTCCTTCTCCTCTGTGGCTTTTGGCTGACTATTCCAGGGCAAGACAGCACAAGGTACCTTTTAGAGCACTTCAGTAGCATTCTTTTTTTTTCTCATGTGTACCTGACCCTGCATTCATGCGTGACACTGCATTCATGTGCAACTGTTTCCATGTGCACCTAAACACTGCAGCCATGTGTAACTAGCGCTGCCTCCATGTGCACCTAGCATTGCATACTTGTGCACCTGCCGATGCTTCCATGTGCACCCAACACTGCATCTATGTGTACCTAGTGCTGCCTCCATGTGCACCTCACACTGCATATATGTGCACCTGGTGATGCCTCCATGTGGACCTAAAACTGAGTCCATGTGTACTTGGTGATGCCTCCATGTGCACCTAATTCTGCACTCATGAATTTCTGGCCTAACATTGCCTCCCATATGTACCTGGGTGTACACGGTGCTGTGGCGCTAGACGCTATACTCATAGCCGCTGCCTCCAGGTGCGGTCCTCTCCTGAAGATTCCTTCCATTGGTGGGAGCCGTGAGTGGCCTGATAATACCGCCGGGTGCGCCGCCATTCCCCCCCCCCTCCCTGTGGGTGCGGGCGCTTCGCGCGCGTCTCCTTGCACAGTCTCATCATCTCAGGGGTGGAGTCACAGCGGAACGTCACAGTGCATGCGCAGTAGCCTTCTGAGACCGAGCAGCGGCCATCTTGGTACACCCTGTAGATTGTATGGTTTTTTTGGGCTAATTTAAAGCCCGCCAAAGTAAAAATAAGACATCTCCTATTCTCTGCTCCCTCCATTACATTTTCATATAGCCTGACCAGTAGTATTAATTGTGTGTGTGTGTGTGTGTATGTGTGTGTGTATGTGTATATATATATATATATATATATATATATATATATATATATATATATATATATATATATATATATATATGTGTGCATGCACATGCGCACATGTATATGCGTATATCGATGTGTAGGTACATCGGTATATTGGTAAATATTTAATAGTAATATTAATTAGTATCCCCTTCCTATACCTTTTTATGTATTTAGATTTAATATTAGCCCTAGCCGCTCTGATATTACAATGCCGCATCAATAAAGATCCTCAACATATCGCTGGGTAAGGGCTGCAACTAACCGGTAAGTTCCTTCATTCAAAGAGCACAGGGCATATGGAAATATTCTCTGTTTATTTTCGCAAGCCCGCAATGAGAGCCACCCGCAAGGGTTCTCTCGAGTGAAATACCTCCCGCAGTGACGGAGGTCACCCTAGCATACCCCAACCAGGCATGACTCCCAGCGCAATTTTGCACGTCCAGGGGAAAAGCCTGAGTTTGTGGGAACAAGCCCTACTGGGAAAATGGGCGTATGGCCAAGGTCCGCCTAAGGAGGAAAGAGCAATAAAACGCGCTATTTTCTCTCCCGATTGGTTCAGAAGCTGATTCAGAAGGCGAGTCGATTGCAGCCAAAAAGAACATATCAACATTTTGATGTCAGTTTAGTAAAATCGCATCACATTGTTATGTTATTGCATTTAAAGATACGATTCATGGGAGGAAGATCCGGTATCCTCTGTCCAAACGGGAGTATATATTGTTTTTTCCCTCACCTGAAAAAGAAAGCTTCGACAGTTCCCTTTACGAGGTCAGGAGAACGAGGGGCGAAAGCACATCGCCTACAATCAATGTCTCAGAAGCAGATGCGCAGCTCCTTGATTCAGATCCGACTTCGAGCGCGTCGGTCATGAGGCTAGCCAAGAATGCACCCATTGATGTCCTGGGGTGCTCCCCCAGAGCCATGCTATACTTCATCACGACCAGAAGGGCATTTCGGCTAAAGCCATGGTCAGTGGACCCATCTGCAATGCAATTCTGATGTTGCATATGATGGAAGGCCCAATTCGGCGATATAAAAAAAATATATATATTTTTTCCCTAAGATAGGAGAAGAGATTTTGCCTCACGGTCAGTTACCAAACAAAGATCAAGAGAGAAGAGGCTGGTAAGGCTCACGAGCCACCTTTCCCAAATTGGACAATTCTTAAGACCGCGTCTTCGTCGGTTGAGAGCCAGAAGTCCTTCTGACCCCCCTGATCCACAGGTCTGGCAGTAACATCAGGCCTTTTGTCTAGGTTTGAGTGGGAAAACTGCAATGGTCCATGCAGCCTCCACGATCCTTTAAGGGCTTATTCTTTTTTGGAAGTTCAATCCATCCTCCACCCCCCTTCTCTCCGACCCACCAAATTCTGATCTCCAAGGGCGAGAAGGAAGCTCTCTTTCAGTGTATTCAAATACTTCTACACCAACAGGCAGTATTGCCAGTACCAAACTTGGAGAAACACCTGGGGCTCTACTCCCCAGTCCTTTCTTTTAGTTCCCAGGAAATCAGGGGCTGGAGACTCGTGTTGGATCCAGAGAGGTTGACGGATACGTTCGGTAGAACATGTCATTCGGCATCCCTAGACCGTAATTCTGTCAGTACAGCCAGATATTTGGATGGTCTCTATAAGTCTCCAGGATTTCTTCCCTTCACATTCTCATCCATCTTTCCAATCTTTTTCCCGGGTTGAAAGTAGGCGATCTGCGCCTCCACTTCCAATATCTTCCCTTAGGGATTTCATCAATCCCCAAAACCTTCGCCAAGGTCTTAGCAACCACCCTGGCTTCCTTCTGGGAAAGGAGGTCAGGGTCCTGCACTTCTTCCAATTCGAGTGACTTATCTGCTCAGTCAATTGACGCCTACGGGTGCAGCTGCAAACTTTAGTCAACATCCCAGTGAAGGCGGTGTCACTTCCATCAGAGGATCCCTGAATTGGTACAGAAGGTGGAGGAAGTGAACAGTTGGTGTTTACAATCTCTGTTTGGACTTTCTGGCACAACGAAGAAAGAGGCACCGAAGACAAATGAGAGTTATCGGTGGAAACCAGCCTTGGGGGTGGGCACGGCCTCCCAACCTCCTAGTTCACCGCTCCCTTGACCCATTCTTGCATCTGAAGCAAGTCAACTGGACTGGGGGGTGACACATCACCAAAAGAACCAGTTAGTACAAGGAAGATGGTGTTTCAACTCGGAGAGTAGGATTTCCGATATCCTAGAGCTAAGAGTGGCATGGACGGTGCATCTAGTCCCTCTTCTTGGGAGCAAGTCCATACTGATTCAGACAGACAAGACGGCAGTGGCCTATGTTCAAAGCCTAGACGGGACGCACAGCAGGTCTCTATCCAGCGACGTGGCCCCAATTAGTTTGTGGGCGGAGGACAATTTGGTCAATCTTCAGGCGGCCTACATCCCAGCCCCTGAGAATCAGCTAACCAATCGCCTTTCAAGGTCTTTCAACAGCAACAACGAATAGTCACTAGGCCCATGGATTGTCCGGTGGATATACAAACAGCGGGGTACTCCCCATTGAGAGCTTTGAGCTTCCCACTCAAAAGCGAAACTCCTTTGCTTTTTATGAGATTCCCTCAAGATTCCCTCAAGATTACTCTGATACTGAGTTTCCTCCAGCTTCTATTGGCGGAGAAGGTCACTATCCTGGCAACCATGCCATACTGGGAAAGGGGACAATGGTTTCCACTCTCAGTCAAAATGGCTCGGTGCAGCCCACTTCCGATTCCACACACGGTTTCCACTATTAGTCAAATAGCTCAGTACAGCTTCCACACACGGTCAACCTCCTATATCAAGACGACTTCTTTCTCCCACGTGCAGGGATCCTGGACTTGAAGCCCTGAAAGCTGAGCAGAGCAGACTGGGTGACCTAGGGTGCTCGCATGGTGTCACCCAAACATTATTACAACCAAGAGAGTCCTCCACCTATGCCATCTTATATTGGGTTTCGAAGGGGATTCACAGAACTGGCAGAATCCAACCATTTCAATCCACTAGGCCCTGGGCTCCAAAGATTCTACTTTTTCTACTAACTGGTCTGGACTTAGGCTGAAGTCTAAAGCACTCTGAAGGTTCAGCCTGTAGCCTTGTCAGCTTTGACGGGCGCACGCTGGGCACTGAATCTTCTCGTAGAACGTTTCCTGAAAACAGTCAAAGTCCATGTCCTCCCGGGAAGACTGATACCCCATATGGGTGTCTGACAGATGTCTTAGCAGACCCTTCCTTTGCACCCACTAAAGAGTGTGTGTTGGGAGCATTACATTGGGAACCTACCTTGCTGATTGCCATCATATCAGGTCGTAAGATGTCAGAAACACAACCTCTAGGGGCACAGGAACCCTACGTCCCCTTTTTCCCAGGCAGGGTAGCCCTACAGCCTATTCACCAGCATGTCTCTAAAGTATATAAAAAAGAGGTAGAATATGGGACTTTGAAGGTGCTTGTAGACATTAAACAATAATTTACAAGACAAAAAAATTATAAAAATATAAAGGGTTTTTATTACAATACACATAAAAACTGATACATATATGTGCCCGTGCCCATCACAGGTATATACCCAATACCAATATCAAGATGGTCACGCAGATATATACAGTTGGAATGAAGCGTCCATAGATTTTCTACAGTTTCGCCTACTAGGCTTCATCAGGAATGGACGCCCAAAATAGTTCTACTAAAACTAGAAACAAGCTGTTGGGTATAAGAAAAGAAAAAACAAGATATTTAAATTATACACATATGATAAACACTTGAGGACATTCAAAAATAGCACACCGGCGCATTCCCTGATGATGCGAATACAAATCCCACAGAGAGCAGGCAACCAAGGACTCCCCAGCTCCCTTCATACCTCCTTTGGTAAAAAAATGGTCAAGCCCACTGCAATGGATCCCCTGAAAGAGGGTCAGCTATCTCCACCTCCGGCGATCACAAACCCGTAAGGGAGGACAGATTTTTGGGAATTTCAATGTATGATGTATTTATGAAGTAAGTATCTGTAAATATTAAAGAAAAAAAGAACACACATTTAATACATGGCGTTGATAGTGGTGAAAAGTGTACTGTGGACCTATTGCCAAAAGGGCCACACTCACCTCCCCACTGTCCATTGACTAATTAACCAAATTGAGGAGGCTCATATAAGGCAGCGTTGGAAGCAATTGACTCTCAAAGAGACAAGTTTCAAATAGAGACCCGTCTAAGAGAGAGAAGAGAGACAGCTATTATTATCTGAAGACCAAAAAGATAATAAACCCAAATAAAAAACCACAGATAAAAAGCCAAGGATCACATTGTCTTAAATTGCTCACCAAAATAAAAAGCGATTCCAAAGGCAAGATTACGAATCTAAGAGCCTCTTAATTGAATGCAGGGGCAGATGAACCCACTCACACACCAATATAGAGGGATCTAAGGTAAACCTTCCATGTTAATAACATGCCAGACTGTCAGTGAAACATTATAAAGAAGCACAGCATACTTCCTTTTGAACACTAGATGGCAGCAACGTCGACAGTGGAAGCTGTCAGCTGCACACATCACATGACTTCCTGGCTGCCTATAAAAGACAGCCTGGATCCATGTTTAAGTTGCTGGTTTATCTTTCAGCTTCCCTAGTTCCTGCTTGTGTTTCCTGCCTTGATACTACCGTTGTGACCCGGATTGACCCTGACCTGCTCCGATCTCTTCCAGCACCTGACCCTTGGCTTGTCTTTTGTACCTCTGCTACCTTTCTCCAGTGTTTGACCCTCGGCCTGCTTACGGATTACTCTACCAGTCTCCTGTGCTTGACCTCCAGCCTGCCTACGGACTTTGCTATTATCTCCTGTGCTCAAACCCCTGGCCAGATTACGGACTTGCTGTGTATCTTCAGTGTCTACTAGTACTGCACAGCTTCCAGCTCCACGTCATCCGCACGCAGACCTACCAGCCTGCCGGTACCTCGTGCCTCTTTGTGCCCTTCACCCTCTGTTCCACCACCAGGGGTGGAGTGCGCTTAGTCGCAAGGGAGAACCGCTCTCAGCATCTCGGCCTCGGTGAGTACCATCGTAAACCAGCCAAAATGTCTGAGGCAGACAGAGCGTGTTCTCCTCTTGAGGCCCTGTGTCAGCAGGTCACAGCCATTATGCAGGCAGTCCAGAAGTTGCAGGAGGGTTATATCCAGATGGATGGACGTCTTCAGCACCTATCCAGGTCACCCGCTTCAGCCACCACCGCTTCAGCAGTTTCTCCTGGGACCTCCTCTTCTCAAGCTCAGTCCAACCCTGCTGTCATTATGGCCGTTCCTGAACCACGGGTTCCTATTCCTGAGCGATTTTCGGGCAACCGAAAGAAATTCAGAGCTTTCAAGAACGCCTGCTCCCTATACTTGGCCCTCCAACCCAGGACTTTTTCTTCTGAAGTTGTCAAGGTGGGGTTCATTATCTGAGGAACCACAAGCCTGGGCCCATGGTCTCATGGAGCAGGGAAGCCCCATATTGAACTCAATAGACACTTTCTTTGAATCCATGGCTCAACTGTATGATGACCCTCAGCGTACAGCCACGGCAGAGTCCGCCTTACATGCCCTGACCCAAGGAAAGAGACCAGTGGAGGACTATACGGTTGATTTCCGTAAATGGTCAGCTGATACAGGATGGAACGAGGCTGCCCTCAAATATCAGTACCGCCAGGGTCTCTCCGAGGCCCTTAAAGACAAACTGGCCCGGGTTGAGACCCCTACTACTTTGGAAGCTTTAATTCAATTGACCAATAAATTGGACAGACGCATGCGGGAGCGGCGCTCCGAGCGTTTCCAGTCCACCCGACCTACCTGGATGCTACCCAAGCCTTCTCCAGTCCATCCTCCATTCCTGGCTCCTCCTGTTGTTTCTGCTCCTGAGAGTGAACCCATGCAGCTAGGTTTGGTCCGAGCTCCACTCACCCCCGATGAAAGACAGCGGAGACGCCAAGCCAACCTGTGCCTGTATTGCGGCGAAGCGGGACATTACTTACGTAACTGCCCCGTGAGACCCAGTAAGTCACGCAACCATTATGCTATGAACTATCAAGTTGCTGGTCCTACTCACTCATGTTACTCTTCCTGTCTCTCTACGGGTAGCGGGAGAGGTAATTTGGCTACTGGCCATAGTCGATTCAGGCGCCTGCAGCTGCTTCCTTGATGCATCATTGGCTCAGAAACTACATGTTCCTCTCCTCAACAAGAGACAGAATCTCCTGGTTCGCTTAGCCGATGGGTCCTTACCCTGCTCAGGACCTGTTACACAAGAAACTGTTCCCATTCTCACTGTCACAGACTCAGGCCACCAGGAGCACTTATGTTTTGATATTATCTGCTCCCCCATGTTCCCTGTCATCTTGGGACTTCCATGGTTACAAGCCCATGATCCTCAAATTAGCTGGCTTAATAAAGAGATTTCCTTCTCCTCTGCCTACTGCTCCCAGCATTGTTTTGTTCCAGCTCCTGCCTCATGCCTAACTGTTCAACCAGTACCTGACCATCTCCAGCATGTCCCTCCCGTTTACCTCGAATTCAAAGACATTTTTGATAAAAAGAAAGCAGATTGTTTGCCACCTCATCGGTCTTACGACTATTGACCTCCTACCTGGCTCAGAAATCCCTTTCGGTCGCATATTTCCATTGTCCGAGACCGAGTTGGAAGCTCTTCGGGTATACATAGACGAGAATCTTGAAAAAGGCTTCATCCGTCCGTCCTCTTCACCGGCTGGAGCCGGTATCTTCTTCGTCGAAAAGAAAGACGGCTCCCTAAGACCTTGCATAGACTACAGGGAGCTCAATAAAATAACTATAAAGAACCGGTACCCGCTCCCACTTATCCCAGAACTGTTTCAGCGGTTTCGTACCGCCCGCATCTTCTCCAAATTAGACTTACGGGGTGCCTACAATCTTATCCGGATTCGTGCTGGTGATGAGTGGAAGACCGCCTTCAGGTCCAGGTTCGGTCACTTTGAATACTTGGTGATGCCGTTTGGGCTATGCAATGCCCCGGCAACCTTTCAACATCTGGTGAACGATGTCTTTCGTGAATATCTCGACAACTTTGTAATTGTCTACTTGGACGATATCCTTATTTTTTCTGCCACCATTGAACTTCACCAAACTCTCGTAAAAAAGGTTCTCACAATTCTCAGAAACCACGGACTTTACCTTTTTAAAGCTGAGAAATGTGAGTTCGAGAAAACTGTTGTCCAGTTCCTGGGGTTCATTATTTCCACCGAAGGGGTTGCTATGGACCCACAGAAAGTTAAAGCTATCCAGGAGTGGCCGGCCCCTACTGATAAAAAAGGGGTGCAAAGGTTCATAGGCTTCGCCAACTTCTATCGGAGGTTCATTAAGGGATTTTCATCCATCTCTCCCATCACTCAGTTGACCCGTCAGCAAAATCGCTTTCAATGGTCCCAGGAAGCCTTCGACAAGTTAAAACTCAGATTCATCTCGGCACCAATTTTACAGCATCCTGACCCGGCTTTGCCCTTCGTGCTGGAAGTTGACGCCTCAGACTGCTACAGGAGCTATTTTGTCCCAAAGACAGTGTCCCAAGGCTCTCCTTCACCCAGTGGCTTTTGCATCCCGGAAGCTAAGTCCCCCCCGAAAGAAATTACGACGTCGGTGACCGGGAATTGCTAGCCATTAAATTTGCCTTTGGAGGAATGGAGATATCTTATGGAGGGTGCGTCCCACGCTATCATGATTTTCACAGACCATAAAAACCTGGAGTACCTCCGGACTGCCAAACGCCTGAGACCACGACAAGCCCGATGGGCGCTCTTTTTCTCCAGGTTTAATTTTCATATCACCTTCCGACCTGGTTCCAAGAATGGTAAAGCGGACGCACTCTCTCCCGGATGTTCCCCGAATTTCCTCAGACAACTGAACCTGACACCATCCTTTCGCCACAGAATTTTCTTCTCCTTGCTCAGCCCGATCTAAGAACTGCCATTGAACAGGCCTCTAGCCACTGTACCGACCCAGAGATATCTTCTCTAGAGAAATGGGGCAATCTGTTCTGGGCTCAAAATAAAGTTTTTGTCCCCCTGGAAGTAAGATCCTTGATCTTAAAGACATTTCACGATCACAAGCTTGCAGGTCACTTCGGAGTACAAAAAACATCCGAACTGGTCTCACGCTCTTTTTGGTGGCCAGGTTGGAGACGAGACTGTGAGAGCTATGTTTCTTCATGTATTTCTTGCCAGCGGAACAAGGGGGCAAGGGCCAAATCCTGGGGCCTACTGAGACCTTTACCTATCCCGGACAGACCATGGAAGGAGGTCTCTATGGACTTTATCGTGGACCTGCCCCCCTCTGAAGGCTTTACCACCATTTTTGTCATTGTTGACCGCCTCTCAAAGATGGCACATTTTCTACCTATGATTGGTACCCCCTCTGCCTTACACACTGCCAACACATTCATTAAGGAAGTGGTGAGACTCCACGGGGTACCTGATAATATTGTCTCCGACAGAGGCGCACAATTCACCTCAATTTTGGAAGGAACTCTGTAAGTCATTAGAAATCAAGGTTTGTCTCTCTTCAGCTTACCACCCCCAGAGTAATGGCCAAACAGAGAGAACAAACCAAACTCTAGAACAATATCTTCGTTGTTTCTGTTCTTGCTCCCAGGACGATTGGTCTTCTTTATTACCCTATGCGGAATTTGCCTACAATAATTCCATACACTCAGCCACCAACCAGACTCCTTTTTGGTCCAACTGTGGTTTTCATCCTTCCTTCCTCCCTAAAACCATCCCGGAAATCTCAGTACCCGCAGTACAAGATTGGATAACTTCTATTCAATCCAACTTCCAAAGGATCCAGGAAACCATGCAAAAAGCTCAGGATAGTTATAAAAAACATTTTGACCGAGGAAGAAAAGCTAACCCGGCTTTCAAAGTAGGAGATGAGGTTTGGCTATCCGCCATCAACCTTAGACTCCCTTGCCCGTCACGAAAATTAGGACCAAAGTTCATCGGCCCTTTCAAGATTAAAAGAATGGTAAATCCTGTGGCTTTTGAGTTGACCCTTCCTGATTCTTACAGGATACATCCCGTGTTTCATGCCTCCCTGCTAAAACCAGTGGTCCCTAGTCCTTTTTTGGGAAGAGCCTCCTCCTCCTCCAGTCGAGATTGATGGAGAGAACGAATTTGAGGTGGAAGCTATAATAAACTGTAGGAAGAGGGGTAGGCAACTTCAATACCTAATTAAGTGGAAGGGGTACCCGCCTGAAAATAATTCTTGGGAACCCTCAAGGAACATACACGCCCCTCGCTTGAGCCAAACTTTTCAGTTGGAACACCCAGAATTAATGTCCAGTTTGGGCGTCCAGAGGCCGCTCCTCGGGGGGGGGGGGGGGCACTGTCGGTGAAACATTATAAAGAAGCACAGCATACTTACTTTTGAACACTAGATGGCAGCAACGTCGACAGTGGAAGCTGTCAGCTGCACACATCACATGACTTCCTGGCTGCCTATAAAAGACAGCCTGGATCCATGTTTAAGTTGCTGGTTTATCTTTCAGCTTCCCTAGTTCCTGCTTGTGTTTCCTGCCTTGATACTACCGTTGTGACCCGGATTGACCCTGACCTGCTCCGATCTCTTCCAGCACCTGACCCTTGGCTTGTCTTTTGTACCTCTGCTACCTTTCTCCAGTGTTTGACCCTCGGCCTGCTTACGGATTACTCTACCAGTCTCCTGTGCTTGACCTCCAGCCTGCCTACGGACTTTGCTATTATCTCCTGTGCTCAAACCCCTGGCCAGATTACGGACTTGCTGTGTATCTTCAGTGTCTACTAGTACTGCACAGCTTCCCGCTCCACGTCATCCGCACGCAGACCTACCAGCCTGCCGGTACCTCATGCCTCTTTGTGCCCTTCACCCTCTGTTCCACCACCAGGGGTGGAGTGCGCTTAGTCGCAAGGGAGAACCGCTCTCAGCATCTCGGCCTCGGTGAGTACCATCGTGACACAGACACAGATAATCCGCCAAAACTATAAAGATAAAAATAAAGATAGTGACCATAGGTTCAATGTTGCATCTCTCTCCATATCCCGCAGATAACACAGGACTACAAAGTTACCTTCCATATAATACACTGCCAACCTGAGCCTCCTCCGGTATTCCAGACAGTTCATAAGAACTATCTGGAGTTTTTATATCCTCCCCGACCCGCCAAAATACGGCGTGTGACGTCACACCACATGGGGTGCGACGTCGCGCCGCTGATGGGCGTTCACGGACAACAATAAGGAGGGCGCAGATACATGAACTTGCATCCATTTAACAGGAAGTGATATCACTTCCTGTGTGGACCCAGCGCAGATACGCTCTGTGCTGACACTACCTGGCTGCATGGAAGCCAGGAAATGTGCCAGAGCTGAAAGTCCCGTAATGATGATGCATGATGAATGTCATGAATCAAGAGAGCCCTCGATGTGGGCGGGAACCGGGCTGGAACCTCCAGTCTAGTTCACACCCTTGAGTGTCTGTACGGAGTGAAAAAAACATATGCAAAACATACCCCGATTGCCTGCTCACGTATGTACAAAAGAAACGGCCATGAAAAAAATGAAAAAGAAAAATGAGGAATGAAGTTAAATAAAAAAAAAAATGTAAATGGATCCCACTGCCCCCCCCCCCCCACACACACACACACACAAAAATAGATGGAATAAAATGCAAGATGGGGGAGCCGAAGGCTTAGAGGGGAGCCATATCAGTACCTGGGGCCCATGTATAGAAAAGACAGGGCAGATTTAAACAGGGACCGAATGACCCTGTGTCTGAGCAAAGGTCATCATAAGAATGGTTTAAAGCTGATTCCTTCGTTCAGGCCCAGAAGACGAGTGGCTTGTAAGAGATAGATCCATCTACTCTCGAGCTGGAGAAGCTTCCTATCAATCTCTCCCCCTCTTTCATGTTGGGGTATATGTTCTAAAGCGAAGAACTTTATAAATTTAAGATCAAAATTATGATAGAGGCCAACATGGCGGCTAATTGGTGTCTCCATTTTATGTTTGGCAATAAGGGACACATGGTCCCTTATGCGGCAAAAGAATGGTCGCTTTGTTTTGCCCACATAAAAGGCGCCACATAGGCATTTCATGATATAAACAGCCCCAATTGATTGGCAGTTGCATCTATGTTTGGGTGTCCAAACACTATCGTTGGGGAGAGTTATAGTTTTCCCTGTCAAGATATAAATGCAATAATTGCATTTCCCACAGGGATATGTACCCAAAGGTAATTTTTTGACTGACATTTTGAGTGTGATGACTAGAGACCCAGAATATCCCTCCAATGATTGGGATCTCCTGTAAGTGATTTCCGGGAAAGGTTTAATGAACCTCGCTATTCTCTGATCTGCCGTGAGTAGGTACCAGAATTTGTTGTAAACGTTCCGGACCTTCGAATGCTGTCGATTAAATTTTGTAATAATTCTTGTTGACGAACACGACCTGATCTGTCTGGACTTATAAATTAATGATTGTCTATTGAGACATTTGACTCTATTGAATGCCTTCCTTAGGCAGGTTTTACTGTAGCCCCTAGCCTGAAGGCGTATATTAAGAGAGTCAGATTCACGTTGAAAATCTGCATCCTGGGTACAGTTCCGTTTGATTCTCAGGAACTGACTGTATGGTATGCTTCTCTTTAATGGTTCAGGATGTGAACTGTCAGCGTGCAATAAACTATTGCCCGCAGACAGCTTCCTGTAAAGAGTGGAGCATAATTCACCCTTATCATTGGTAAAGATTTCCACATCTAAAAAGGTAATTTTAGACAGATCAAACGTGTACGTGAATTTCAAATTATATGTGTTCATTTGTAAGCCTTCCAGAAAACTAGTTAAATCCCTTTTTGGATCCTGCCCAGACCATGAACACATCGTCGATATAACGATGCCATGACATTATGTTACCTATGTCACTTTGTTTGGAGTCATCGGCAAAAATGTCCCGTTCCCACCCCCCCAGATACAGGTTCGCATAAGATGGTGCGCACTTGGCGCCCATGGCGACCCCCTGCATCTGCAGGTAGTGGGAACCTCCAAATACAAAAATGTTATGTGTCAATACAAATGTTAACAGTTCAATAACAAAATCATTGTATTTGCGGGAATCCAAGTCCCGTTCTTTGAGAAATCCCCGTACAACCTCTACACTGGCAAACTGGACCGCGGAATAATCTGTCTCCCTGTTTAAAGAAAGCCCTTAATACCCTTAGATTTAACAAATCTATAGTGATCAAGCCATCTGACAAAGGTGGGAATCTGGTGGTCATGGATGTGGGACAATATGAGGACATGTGTTACGATATCATCCGCAATCGCGAATGGTATCGTCTGGTCCCTGGGTCCCATGTCCATTACTATTCCAGACTATATAAGGATATCATCCTTAAGGCGCAACACACAGGCATTATAGACCAGAACACCTACAAATATCTGGATATGGAAAATTTCACAGTACCTACCTTTTTATGCACTGCCGAAAGTGCACAAAAGCCTAGTAAAACCTTCAGGTAGACCGATCATCTCGGGTTGCGGATCACTAACGGAACGTGCTAGTGAATTAATTGATGAATACCTATATCCTCACGTTAAGGGTCTCTTCTCTCACGTTGGGGATACAATAGAACTATTGAAGGTCATAGATGGTTTGCAAATACCCCCAGGGGCTTGGCTTGTAGCCATAGACATAGAGGCCCTGTACAACTCTATACCCCATGACAGGGGTGTAGAGGTTGTACGGGGATTTCTCAAAGAACGGGACTTGGATTTCCGCAAATACAATGATTTTGTTATTGAACTGTTAACATTTTTGTATTTGGAGGTTCCCACTACCTCCAGATGCAGGGGGTCGCCATGGGCGCCAAGTGCGCACCATCTTATGCGAACCTGTATCGGGGGGTGGGAACGGGACCTTTTTGCCGATGACTCCAAACAAAGTGACATAGGTAACATAATGTCATGGCATCGTTATATCGACGATGTGTTCATGGTCTGGGCAGGATCCAAAAGGGATTTAACTAGTTTTCTGGAAGGCTTACAAATGAACACATATAATTTGAAATTCACGTACACGTTTGATCTGTCTAAAATTACCTTTTTTAGATGTGGAAATCTTTACCAATGATAAGGGTGAATTATGCTCCACTCTTTACAGGAAGCTGTCTGCGGGCAATAGTTTATTGCACGCTGACAGTTCACATCCTGAACCATTTAAAGAGAAGCATACCATACAGTCAGTTCCTGAGAATCAAACGGAACTGTACCCAGGATGCAGATTTTCAACGTGAATCTGACTCTCTTAATATACGCCTTCAGGCTAGGGGTTACAGTAAAACCTGCCTAAGGAAGGCATTCAATAGAGTCAAATGTCTCAATAGACAATCATTAATTTATAGGTCCAGACAGATCAGGTCGTGTTCGTCAACAAGAATTATTACAAAATTTAATCGACAGCATTCGAAGGTCCGGAACGTTTACAACAAATTCTGGTACCTACTCACGGCAGATCAGAGAATAGCGAGGTTCATTAAACCTTTCCCGAAAATCACTTACAGGAGATCCCAATCATTGAGGGATATTCTGGTCTCTAGTCATCACGCTCAAAATGTCACAGTCAAAAAATTACCTTTTGGGTACATATCCCTATGGGAAATGCAATTATTGCATTTATATCTTGATGGGGAAAACTATAACTCTCCCCAACGATAGTGTTTGGACACACAAACATAGATGCAACTGCCAATCAATTGGGGCTGTTTATATCATGAAATGCCTATGTGGCGCCTTTTATGTGGGCAAAACAAAGCGACCATTCTTTTGCCGCATAAGGGACCATGTGTCCCTTATTGCCAAACATAAAATGGAGACACCAATTAGCCGTCATGTTGGCCTCTATCATAATTTTGATCTTAAATTTATAAAGTTCTTCGCTTTAGAACATATACCCCAACATGAAAGAGGGGGAGAGATTGATAGATCCATCTACTCTTGAGCTGGAGAAGCTTCCTATCTCTTACAAGCCACTATACTTCCGGGCCTGAACGAAGGAATCGGCTTTAAACCATTCTTATGATGACCTTTGCTCAGACATTCGGTCATTCGGTCCCTGTTTAAATCTGCCCTGTCTTTTCTATATATGGGCCCCAGGTACTGATATGACTCCCCTCTAAGCCTTCGGCTCCCCCATCTTGCGTTTTTATTACATCTATTTTTGTGTGTGTGGGGGGGGGGGCAGTGGGATCCATGGGTGGTGGGGAGGAAGGTAATCATTTATCACTGAGGAGCTTTTGCAAACTTCCTGCCAACACTACTTCCCTCAGCTGTGTTGAGGGATTGAATACAAAATAGGTTTCGTTCATGAATTCATGTTGGCTCATATGCTATAATGTTAATTTGTGTGTTTCTAGTATGTTAGGCAACATGTATGTAATTGCCTACATCAATATGTGCAATCATTTCATGTGTAATTTTTTGTTTCTCTTGATTACATTTGAACGTGGCACGCTGATGCATTAAACAAACATAAAATTCCCTCCTCCTTTTAGATTTATTCAATATTATTTCCATTTCCATTTTTTTTTTTATTTAACTTCATTCCTCATTTTTCTTCATCCAATTTTTTTATTTTTTATTTTTTTTCATGGTCATTTCTTTTGTACATACGTGAGCAGGCAATCGGGGTATGCGTTCAGCACCGTTTCCATTCATTCTTCCCATTTCCCTCTCCCTTCGCCTGCATATGTTTTTTTCACTGATTTGGCTGGCTGTTGTCCCGGCCGGCTTTCACTCCGTACGGACACTCAAGGGTGTGAACTAGACTGGAGGTTCCAGCCCGGTTCCCGCCCACATCGAGGGCTCTCTTGATTCATGACATCCATCATGCATCATCATTACGGGACTTTCAGCTCTGGCACATTTCCTGGCTTCCATGCAGCCAGGTAGTGTCAGCACAGAGCATATCTGCGCTGGGTCCACACAGGAAGTGATATCACTTCCTGTTAAATGGATGCAAGTTCATGTATCTGCGCCCTCCTTATTGTTGTCCGTGAACCGCCCATCAGCGGCGTGACGTCACACCCCATGTGGTGTGACGTCACACGCCGTATTTTGGCGGGTCGGGGAGGATATAAAAACTCCAGATAGTTCTTATGAACTGTCGGGAATACCGGAGGAGGCTCAGGTTGGCAGCGTATTATATGGAAGGTAACTTTGTAGTCCTGTGTTATCTGCGGGATATGGAGAGAGATGCAACATTGAACCTATGGTCACTATCTTTACAGTTTTGGCGGATTATCTGTGTCTGGCATGTTATTAACATGGAAGGTTTACCTTAGATCCCTCTATATTGGTGTGTGAGTGGGTTCATCTGCCCCTGCATTCAATTAAGAGGCTCTTAGATTCGTAATCTTGCCTTTGGAATCGCTTTTTATTTTGGTGAGCAATTTAAGACAATGTGATCCTTGGCTTTTTATCTGTGGTTTTTTATTTGGGTTTATTATCTTTTTGGTCTTCAGATAATAATAGCTGTCTCTCTTCTCTCTCTTAGACGGGTCTCTATTTGAAACTTGTCTCTTTGAGAGTCAATTGCTTCCAACGCTGCCTTACATGAGCCTCCTCAATTTGGTTAATTAGTCAATGGACGGTGGGGAGGTGAGTGTGGCCCTTTTGGCAATAGGTCCACAGTACACTTTTCACCACTATCAACGCCATGTATTAAATGTGTGTTCTTTTTTTCTTTAATATTTACAGATACTTACTTCATAAATACATCATACATTGAAATTCCCAAAAATCTGTCCTCCCTTACGGGTTTGTGATCGCCGGAGGTGGAGATAGCTGACCCTCTTTCAGGGGATCCATTGCAGTGGTCTTTACCATTTTTTTACCAAAGGAGGTATGAAGGGAGTTGGGGAGTCCTTGGTTGCCTGCTCTCTGTGGGAGTTTGTATTCGCATCATCAGGGAATGCGTCGGTGTGCTATTTTTGAATGTCCTCAAGTGTTTATCATATGTGTATAATTTAAATATCTTGTTTTTTCTTTTCTTATACCCAACAGCTTGTTTCTAGTTTTAGTAGAACTATTTTGGGTGTCCATTCCTGATGAAGCCTAGTAGGCGAAACTGTAGAAAATCTATGGACGCTTCATTCCAACTGTATATATCTGCGTGACCATCTTGATATTGGTATTGGGTATATACCTGTGATGGGCACGGGCACATATATGTATCAGTTTTTATGTGTATTGTAAGAAAAACCCTTTACATTTTTATAAATTTTTTGTCTTGTAAATTATTAATGTCTACAAGCACCTTCAAAGTCCCATATTCTACCTCTTCTTTTTTTTTTTTTTTTATATGTTCTTACAGGGATGGTGGTGCTTTTTGATTTTTGGTTGATATGCTGATATCTGCTCATTTTTCTATATACCATGTCTCTAAAGTGTCTGCACTCTACATTCTCAACCGGGTATGGCTTCTCCTGACTTTCGGAGAAGATCAATCTCCTCAAACTACACGGTTTGGATATAGCCAGATCCCTGAGGCGTTACTGGAATGGTCTCCCAGTCCGAAGTGCGCCGAATGCGCACTCATCACGGGGAAGGTCCTCTGCCTCTGCAACGTTTGGGCTAGGGTCTCTCCGGAGACAATTTGCAGGACGGCTAGTTAGTCATCCTTCATCACCTTCATGTCACACTATACCCTAGGCGCGGCAATCCTTATCTCCTGAGATTTGGGAGGAGGTCTTTTGGAACTATCAGTTCTGTAAACTCATTTAATTGTATTATTGCAGTACCCTCCCTGTAAGCGAGTTAGGTACCCTTAGTATGCTGCCATGAAGGCACCAGGAAAACGGAAAATTGTATACTTTACCTTTACATAATTTTCCTTTCCTGGTGCCTACCATGGCAGCATACACCCTCCCTTCTATAATCCTTAAAGTTCTGAAGACTAGTTACAAGAATACCTGAGGGGGGAGTAACTCTCTTTCTTTTATAGAGTTACGTGGTCCTGTGAGTTAATTGGGGCGGAGCCATTAACCCTTAGTATGCTGCCATGGTAGGCACCAGGAAAGGAAAATTACGGAAAGGTAAGTATACAATTTTCCGTTTTATGGAGAGATGCGGGGTCAATAAGACCCCACATCTCTCCTCCTGGCTTGAAAGCATGAGATCGTGAAAAAAAATTCACCGGTCTCATGCTTACTAGCCGCAATGGTGGCTTTGTTTACTTCTGAGGACCCGGGCGTGACGTCATCACATCGCGCCCGGGCCTCCAACGGTCATAGAGATGGCTGGTGACCATCTGGTCACCAGTCATCTCTATGGTTCACCTCCAGCACCGGACGATTCATTCTCCGGGCCCCCGATGGCATGGGAGAGCCCGGAGAAGCACCGGATGGCGGCTGGAGGGGGGGGATGATCGTTCTTATGGTGCGCAGAATCGCCGGCAGAAGACAAGGATATCTGAATGATGCCTCTAGCTGCAGGCATCATTCAGATATCCCCCCACAAAGCCCAGGACGTCATATGACGTCCACCCAGGATGGGAGATCCCATCTGTGGACGTCATATTACTATGGGCGGGTAGGGAAGTGGTTAACCACTTACGGACCACCCGCCCTCATTTTACGGTGGCACTTTGAAGAGGAATATCATTGTTATGGCAGCAGCTAGCGAGTGAGGGGAAGATGGCCCCCACCTGGCTTCATAGCATTGACTGGCAGAAGCGATGTGAAACGTCACTTCCGCCCAATGCTCTTAAAAAGGAGAAGTTTTTTTTGTTTTTGTTTTTTAATTTTTTTTTTGTTTTATTGCATTTTTGTGTAAATATGAGATCTGAGGTCATTTTAACCCCAGATCCCATATTTAAGAGTACCTGTCATGCTTTTTTTCTATTACAAGGGATGCATACTATACACCCCCCCCCAGGTACGAAATTTAAAGGAATATTTCACTTTTATTGTTTCACTTTAAGCATTATTAAAATCACTGCTCCTGAAAAAAATGTGAGTTTTTAAATCTTTTTTTTTGCATTGATACAAGTCCCCTGGGGCAGGACCCGGGTCCCCAAACACTTTTTATGACAATAACTTGCATATAAACCTTTAAAATTAGCACTTTAGATTTCTCCCATAAACTTTTGCAGGGTGTTCCGCGGCTTTTCGAATTTGCCGCGAACACCCCAAATTGTTCGCTGTTCGGCGAACGTGCAATGTTCGAGTCGAACATGAGTTCGACTCGAACTCGAAGCTCATCCCTACTACAGCACTGTAAGTCCTCACAGTTACTCTTGGTGGGCGAAGGAATGTGCCCAGCTGTGTGAAATATTAGATCAAGAATTGTAATCACATGCCCCTGTTAAACAGGGGCAGAAAAATTGGGCCTTTGGTGGTGGTGGTGGGGGTGTTGCCACAACACTGTAAGCCCTCACAGTTACTCTTGGTGGGCGCAGGAATGGGCCCTGCTGTGAATTATTAGATCAAGAATTGTAATTACATGCCCCTATTAAACAGGGGCAGAAAAATTGTGCCTTAGGCACTGGTGCCACAACACTGCAACCCCTCACAGATACTGTAGTTGTAGCGCAGCAATGAGCCCTGTTGCAAAGTATTGTATCAAAAATTGTAATTACACGTCCCTGTTAAACAGGGGCAGAAAAACTGGGCCTTAGGCACTGGTGCTGGTGCAACAACACTGCAGCCCCTCACAGATACTGTACATGGAGTGAAGCAATGAGCCCTACTGCAAAGCATTGCATCAAAAATTGTAAATACACGCCCCTGTTAAACAGGGGCTGAAAAATTGGGCCTTAGCCCTGGTGGCGGTGCCCAGAACCAAAAATGTTCTTTCAAGCTTTCAGCATGATTATTGAGGAGGAAGAGGATAGTCACTTAGCATCAGCATAGGCAGTCTTGAAGGGATCTGACATTTCCAAAAAAATTATTCGGTTACATCAGCATCAGGTGCTTGGTAGCTGGTGGTGATCCAAGACTGATTCATTTTTATGAAGGTCAGTCGATCGACCGAGTCTCCAGCAGCCTCCAGCAGCACTAAATGTGAGTTCCGAAAGAACGCTGGATGCAAGACAGGCCAGTACCTCAATTGCATACTGTGCAAGCTCTGGCCAGTGATCCATCCTCAAGACCCAGTAACCTAGAGGATTTTCGGTGGGAAAGGTGTCCAAGTCTGATCTTGCCCCTAGGTATTCCTGCACCATGTAAACCAGACGCTGGCGATGGTTGCTGGAAGCGATCATACCTTGGGGCTGCGTACTAAAAAATTGTCTGAACAGCATCGGTCAGACGGCCACCTTCTCCACCGCTCCTTCTTTGACTGACCGGAGCCTCAGCAACACGTTGTCCAGGACCAGGAATTTGTAACCTCCCAGTCTCTGGGAACGCGTTGCACAGACCTTTCTGCAAAGCCTCCCGAAGATGCTTCATTCTCTGCTCCCTCTGTGATGGCAAGATAAGGTCCGCAACCTTAGCCTTGTAACATGGATCAAGGAGGGTTGCCACCCAGTAATGATCCCTCTCCTTGATCGCACGAATACGAGGATCCTTCCGCAAGCTTTGAAGAATCAGGGAGGCCATTCAGCGTAGGTTTGCTGAGGCATTCAGTGCGGAGTCCTCTGGGTCACTGAGGACGACATGATCCGCAGCCACCTCCTCCCAGCCACGTACAAGTCCATGGGTGTCTTGGGACTGTAATTGATCCCTTGAAGACTGCTGCTGATGCTGAGTGCTAGGCTCCACCTCAATGCTGACACAATAATCCTCCTCCTCCTCCTCCTCGTCCTCTTCCTGTGTGATAGCCGGGCCAGCAGGAACACTGTCTGGATAAAGGGGGTCTTGAGAGGTAAGGAAGTCCTCCTCTTCCTTCCTCTGTTCTGCCTCAAATGCCCTGTCCATTATTCCATGCAGCGTGTGCTCCAACAGGTGAACAAGAGGGACAGTGTCACTGATGCATGCACTGTCACTGCTCACCATCCTCGTGGCCTCCTCAAATGGTGCCAGGACAGTGCATGCATCCCTGATCATGGCCCACTGGCGTGGGGAAAAAAATCCAAGCTCCCCTGACCCTGTCCTGGTGCCATATTGCAACAGATACGCATTGATGGCCCTCTGCTGCGTGTGCAGCCGCTGCAGCATGGCCAACGTAGAGTTCCACCTGGTGGGCATGTCACAGATTAGGCGGTTCTTGGGCAGATTGTAATCCTTTTGCAGGTCAGCCAGCCGAGCTCTGGCATTATATGACCGGCGGAAATGCCCACAGAGTTTCCTGGCCTGCTTCAGGACCTCCTGTAAGCCCGAGTACCTGCCCAAGAACCGCTGCACCACCAAGTTAAGGACGTGAGCCAAACAGGGCACATGGGTCAGTTGTCCCTGTCGGAGGGCGGAGAGGAGGTTGGTGCCATTATCGGAAACCACCTTTCCTGGCTTAAGCTGGCGTAGCGGCAACCACCTCTGAGCCTGCCCCTGCAGAGCTGACAGAATCTCTGCCCCAGTGTGGCTCCTGTCCCCCAAACACACCAGCTCAAGCACCGCATGGCATCTTTTTGCCTGCGTACTTGCGTAGCCCCTTGAATGCCTACGAAGCACCGCAGGTTCTGAGGACAAAGCACAGGTAGAGGCCATGGAGGAAGAAGAAGAGGAGGGGGTGGAGGAGAGAGGTGTGTCAGAATCACCAGTAGTAACATTTTGGAGGCGTGGTGGCGGAACAACCTCCAACACTACTGCACCTTGTCCTGCATCCTTCCCAGCTGCCAGCAGAGTCACCCAATGCGCCGTGAAAGATAGGTAACGTCCCTGTCCATGCCTGCTGGACCATGAGTCAGCGGTAATATGCACCTTACCGCTGACCGCCCTGTCCAGCGAGACCAAGACATTGCCTTCCACATGCCGGTAGAGAGCCGGAATCGCTTTCCGTGAGAAAAAGTGGCGTTTGGGAACCTGCCACTGAGGAACCGCACATTCCACAAACTCACGGAAGGGGGCAGAGTCTACCAACTGAAAAGGCAGCAGTTGAAGTGCTAGCAATTTAGCCAAGCTAGCATTCAACCGCTGGGCATGTGGATGGCTGGGAGCGAACTTCTTTTGGCGGTGCAGCAGCTGGGGCAGGGAAATTTGCCTGGTACAATCGGTGTACCGATAGCAGATTGTCTGCAAGTTCTTGGCTGTGACAAACCTAATTCTACACCTTCATTCCTCTCAGTGCAGGTTTCAGAGATGACTGAAGGTATAGTGGGGTTGGAGATCCCAGCTGATAAGGAGCAAGGAGAGGTCCGCTTTGTTCTTTGGTGTGGGTCTTTTAGGTAAGCTTGCCAACGGATTGCATGGCAGGTCGACATATGTCTGGTCACGCACGTGGTGCCTAAGTGGCTGATGTTTTGGCCATGCGAAAAACGCTTTAGACATATGTTGCAAATGGCAATGGTGCGATCTGCTGCACACGTCTGAAAAAAGGCCCACATCAAAGAACTTTTGGAATAACACGCAGAGACAGCAGCGCCCTGCACATGCGGAGCTCTGTGGTGTGATGCAGTCAGTGTGCTGCCCTTAAGCTGGCCCCTGGAGGGCATTCTGCCTCGTTGGAGATGTGCCTCCTCCTCTCTCCTATCAGGCACCCACGTGGAGTCAGTGAGCTCATCATCCCCTCCCTCCTCATCACTGGAGCAAATCTGGCAGTATGCTGCAGCTGGGGGAACATGACTGCCAGATAGCTGTCCTTGTTGGGCACCCCCTCTCTCTGGGCTCACGTTACTACCCCCTCTCTCAGGGCTCACGTTACTGCCTTCCTCCAGCTGGGATCCATCATCGGAGCCTTCAAAACGCTGGGCATCCTCCAGGAGCATGTACCCAACACTGTGCTCAAACAGTTCAGGGGGGCTACTCAAGAGGACATGGTGGGGCTAGGGAAGGAGTGACTGATGCCATTGAGCTGAGGGAAGAGGCCGCTTTGGCAGCTGCTTTGCCAGACAAAGTACCCTGAGCCTGGGTGAGAGAGGACAAGGAGGATGAGGACGGCTTGGTCATCCACTCTACCAAATCTTGGGCATGTTGCGGCTCAACATGGCCAGCTGCAAAAAGGACAAGCGTGTCCCACGGCCACGTGCTGATGAGGATGCACCGTGTCCACGACCAGCAGCACTGTTGCCTCACAGAGCCTGCTTGCCCTCTTTTATTGCCTCGTGACTGTCTGCCTCTCCTTGTTTGCCTTCCAGACATACTAATGGCCTGCAGGGAGATGTAGCTGCACAAAGGTGGGATGTGTATATGTGCATAAAATATATATATATATATATATATATATATATATATATATATATATATATAATATTTCTCTATCTGTACTGATAATGCAGCTATCAGAATCAACTGCCTGCTGTGGTATTAGTATGAGGAAAGCAGCAATTGTCTTCAGTTCGTTTTAGGTGAAAACTGTGCAGAGAGAGACACAGTACACTTACTGAAAATACTTGCAGCTCTCTGCCTGTGGTTTAATTATGAGAACACCACTATTAGTCACTAACTGTATTCAGGTAAGCTTTAGGTGAACGCTATGCAAAGCACACAGTACACTAAGTGAAACACTGACTGTCTGCAGCTAGCACAATCACCTGCCTGCCTGTCACAGTATAGAGAATAACAGGAACGGATCTAGCTAAACTGAATACAGTGTATACATATATATACAACACCTAGGATGCATATATATCCTCTACACACTGTAACTGCAGCTAACTGACTCGCCTGCCTGCTCTTTCTAACTCAATATAAATGACACTGTCTGTCTCTGTAATCTCTCATTAAACAACTCCAACACACTACAAAAGGCCGCCGAGCCGGCGGCCTTATATAGTGTTGGGCGTGTACTAAACCCCCTGAGCCATAATTGGCCAAAGCCACCCTGGCTTTGGCCAATTACGGCTCTCCGTTTTTTCTGCGTTGTGATTGGCCAAAGCATGCGGGTCATAGTGCATGCTTGGCCAATCATCAGTCAGCAATGCACTGCGATGCCGCAGTGAATTATGGGCCGTGACCTGCCACTCGAATTTGGCACGAACGGCTTATAATGTTCGCAATTCGGCAAATAGCCGATGTTCGAGTCGAACATGGGTTCGACTCGAACACGAATTCAGCCCTAGTTGTCTATAGTAAAATACATAAATTTTACCATGATTGGAAAACAGATTCTAAACAACTGTCATCAAATCATATTAACCACTTGCCTACCGGGCCAATTCCAATATTTCGCACACACATGTAAAAATCTGCATTTTTTTGCTAGAAAATTATTTATAACCCCCAAACATTATAGGCCCTGGAGAATAAAATGGATGCAAATTTTTATGTCTCACGATATTTGCGCTGCTGTTTACCAACCACAAATTTTCAGGAAACAATACACTTATAATGTAAGTCTTTTGATAAATATAAATGATGGTGTTCTGTTGAGTAAATAGATATCCAACATGTCATGCTTTAAAATAGCGCACACCCGGGAATGCTGACAAACGACCTTACATAACTTTAAAAAGGTACCTGCAATGCTTTGATCCGACTTTTGATGTGACTTTCATCCAGAGAGTGTAAAGTTGGATCAAAGCTTCACTCAGTTGCACCAAAGTCACACTACAAAGTCTTAGGCTATGTTTCCAATATTGCGATTCCAAAGCTGTACGATTTAGAGTGCGAGTTTGAGCTTTGATCCAACTTTACACTCTCTGGATGAAATTTGAATCAAAATTTGCATCAAAGCATTGCAGGTACCTTTTCAAAGTCGCATAGATGGGAACGTTTGCCATTAAAATCAATGGCCTGTGGCTTGTCATGCGACTTAATGTGTCCAAGGTCGCATGACAATTCATAATATTGGAAATGTAGCCTTAAACTCATTACTCAAATGTAAGCTCCCAGAGCTGGGTGTGTGCCACACCATGCACACAGTGCCAATCACACCATGCACACAGTGCCAATCACACCATGCACACAGTGCCCATCACAGTGCCATGCAGAAACAACCACATGGTTGCACAGCAGAAAAATCTTCAGCATGTTGCATTATAATCTAACAAACAGAACATACTTCTAAAGCCTGCCCCCCCCCTCTCTCTCTCTCAGGAGAATCCAAAACAAGGCTATGAAGACAGAGGAGATCTGAGAAGGAGAGGAGGGATGGGGGTGGGGCTGAGCAGGTCTAGGCATGTCTGTCTAAAGGAGAGGAGGGATGGGGGTAGGGGCGTGTATCAGAGAAGGACAACGTTTTCAGGAAGTGAGAGGCCCCCATGCAGAATTCAGAAATAAGGCAGTAAGGTTGTCCCTGAAGAACAGGAAGCTGGTTGTCTGGCTTTGATTGGACTTTCTAAGCGACACAAACCGCTATACAGAAAATGAATAATGTCAAAGATAAAGATATTTTACATATGATGAATAGAAACATTTTAATTTTTAACTGGACTTCCACTTTGAAGGATAAGTTCCCCTTTTAAAAAAAATAATAATAATTGCGTATTTTTTTGCAGGTAAAAAAATTAGCATTTACCATTTTCTTTTTTTAGGAGCCTGGAAAGCATTGCACCAGTGATCAGCAGATTGGGGTTCAGTGCAGGACTCCTGCAGACTGTTAGTGTAAGCTGTCTGCCCATGCAAAAGAGGAGGCAGGCTTTAGACTGCCAGAGATGCTTGCCCCCTGCAGAGGGCTTAGAGTCTTTGCCCTTATAAATAAAAAAAGCGCTTATGGGCTGAACACATAGGCCCAGATTTGGCTTTTCTAAGCTGAGGCAAGAAGGTACTCTCTTTCTCCTCCTTTTTTCCCCATGTGGTTCTTGATGATCTCAATCAGCGTCACACTGAACAGATAATCGCCTGTATAAGGAATATCCATATGAGAGACTTCTTCGATGTTTGGTAAGCTGACCAACATTAAAGCCACAGGAACCAGCGAATGACTACAGCAGTAGCCTAAATGCGGAGACCGATGCTGCATTGCCAGGGCTGGACTGGGACAAAAATTTGGCCCTGGACTTCATCCAGACTGGCCCACTTTAATTCAATAAATGCTGCCCCCACCCCTCAAAAAATCACGCCCACCAAAAGGCCCCTACATCCATTGTATATCATGAGAGGGTGAGCGAGAGGGGAATGAGAGGGAGGGTTGAGGGAAAGGGGGTGAGTGTAAGAGAGAGGGAGTGTGTGTAAAAGAGAGGGGGTGAGTGTAGGACCCCTTATACACTGAGGCGTTTTTCAGGCGCTTTTGGGCTAAAGATAGCGCCTGAAAAACGCCTCCGCTGCAGTCCCAGTGTAAAAGTCCTCCAAACAGCATCTTTGGGGCGGTGGAGGAGTGGTGTACACCGCTCCTGCCCACTGAAATGAATGGCCACCGCTGCTGAAGCGCCTGCAAAGCACTTCGGCAGCAGCGCTACACGGACGCATTTAACCTTTAATTTGGCTGCTAGCCAGGGTTAAAAGCACCTGCTAGAAGCCGAATAGCGCAGCTAAAACGACAGTAAAGTGCTGCTAAAACTAGCAGCGTTTTACCGTCAATGCCCACCCCAGTGTGAAAGCAGCCTAAGAGTCAGGGAGTGAATAAGACAGAGGAAAGGACAGAGAGACAGAGGGGGGAGCTGAGAGACAGAGGTGCGAGCTGAGAGATAGAGGAGGAGAGCTGAGAGATAGAGGAGGAGAGCTGAGAGATGGAGGAGGGGGCTGAAAGACAGAGGAGGGGGAAGCTGAGAGACAGAGGAGGGGGAAGCTGAGAGACAGAGGAGGGGGAAGCTGAGAGACAGAGGGAGGGAGCTGAGAGACAGAGGGAGGGAGCTGAGAGACAGAGGGAGGGAGCTGAGAGACAGAGGAGGGGGAAGCTGAGAGACAGAGGGAGGGAGCTGAGAGACAGAGGGAGGGAGCTGAGAGACAGAGGGAGGGAGCTGAGAGACAGAGGGAGGGAGCTGAGAGACAGAGGTAGGGAGCTGAGAGACAGAGGTAGGGAGCTGAGAGACAGAGGTAGGGAGCTGAGAGACAGAGGTAGGGAGCTGAGAGACAGAGGTAGGGAGCTGAGAGACAGAGGTAGGGAGCTGAGAGACAGAGGTAGGGAGCTGAGAGACAGAGGTAGGGAGCTGAGAGACAGAGGTAGGGAGCTGAGAGACAGAGGAGGAGAGCTGAGAGACAGAGGAGGAGAGCTTAGAGACAGAGGAGGAGGGGTCTGAGAGACAGAGGTGAGCTGAGAGACAGAGGAGGGGCTAAAAGAGGGGGGACTGAGACACTGGAACTGAGAGACAGAGGGGGAGAGCTGCGAGACAGAGGGGGAGAGCTGCGAGACAGAGGGGGAGAGCTGCGAGACAGAGGGGGAGAGCTGCGAGACAGAGGGGGAGAGCTGCGAGACAGAGGAGGAGAGCTGCGAGACAGAGGAGGAGAGCTGCGAGACAGAGGAGGAGAGCTGCGAGACAGAGGAGGAGAGCTGCGAGACAGAGGAGGAGAGCTGCGAGACAGAGGAGGAGAGCTGCGAGACAGAGGAGGAGAGCTGCGAGACAGAGGAGGAGAGCTGCGAGACAGGAGGAGAGCTGCGAGACAGGAGGAGAGCTGCGAGACAGAGGAGGAGAGCTGCGAGACAGGGGGGGCTGAGAGACAGGGGGGGCTGAGAGACAGAGGATGGGGGACTGAGAGACAGAGGGGAGGGCTGAGACAGACCACATAGCACTGTCCCTTTCTGCAGTCCCTCCTCTGCTCACCTCCCCGCTGTCTCAGTGTTCTGGCATGTTTGTGTAGGATGCCAGGTACCTGATGGCCAGCAGCGGCAGTGCCGAATCTCCCTCTTGATCTGGGGGGTGCTCTCGCTGCTCTGCTTCTTACAGCGGCGCATGTTCTCTTCCTCCGGGCTCCCAGTCAGCCTGCCCTCCGGCCCAGGCTGCATGGTTCCTGGAGCAGAGAGGAGGTGGAGGAATCGAGGTTCTGGGAGCGCCGGGGTGGCCGCGCTCGCTACTGTCCGCCTCTTCGGTGGTCAGGGAGGGGGTGGAGCTCTTCTCCCTCCTCGGAATTTTACATCCAACTGCCCTCTTCGCTGGCCACCTTCCCCGAATCCCCGCCGCTGTTTGCTGCCACGCTCCCGCTGCCGCCGAACTGCATAAAAAAACGGACCACAAAAAATTATATATATATATATATATATATATATATTTTGTGGGCCGCTGTTTGCTGCCACACTCCCGCTGCCGCAGAACTGTATGAAAAAACGGCGCACTATTTTTTTTTTTTTTTTTAAACGCCCCACTGGGAAACTCCCGGTAGTCCCTATGGCCAGTCCATCCCTGCACATTGCAGACATATTTCAAGTATTGTACAAGCAGGTCTGCCAAGTCCACATAAACTTGTGTGACTTGTTCCTGCTCTAAATCCCTGTACAAGGGGTTTGTGACATCGACGACAATGCTACAGCCAGACACATTAATGATCCTGCGACCATGTAAATAGATCTAGTGACTACCTCTACCTTCCTGTCTGTAGGATCTTTAAAAGTAAAGCCTCGTACACACGCACGGTTTTCTCGGCAAGAAAGCTGCTGGGAGAACTTTTTGACGTGAAAACCGTGCGTATGTATGCTTTCTCGACGAGAAAACTGCCGGGAATCCCGACAAGAAAAATAGAGAACCTGCTCTCTATTTTCTCGTGGGTATTCTCGGCAGAGTGTTTCCTGCCGAGAAAACCGTGAGTGTGTATGCTTACCTGTCCCCAGGTAAACCCGCGCATGCTCGAAAAGACTTTGACGCATGGGCAGTAGCATACAAGTGTAGTGTAGGGTGTAGCAAGATGGCGGCGACGGCATCGAATGTGACGAGCGCAGGCTCATCATAGTCGATGACATCACCGCGTTCTTGCCATTCTAAAGAACGGCGGTTCTTTTGAATGGCCGTCTGTATGCACGGCTTGGCAAGGAAAGCTTGCCAGGAATCCCGTCAGGAAAACCGCCTTTTTAATCCTGACGGGATTCCCGGCCGTGTGTACGAGGCTTGAGAATCGTCCTTCACCATCACTGTAGCATTGTTTAAACAGGAGACTGGAAGATCTCCCAAAGGCAGACACAGCCACCTTTTAAAACCTAGTTACATAGGTTGAAAAAAGACACAAGTCCATCTAGTTCAACCAAAAAAAAAACAATCCCATATACATAATCCTTTACCCAGAGTTGATCTAGAGAAAGGCGAAAAACCCCAGCAGAGCATGATCCAATTTGCTACAGCAGGGGAAAATATTCCTCTCTGTTCCCCCCCCCCCCCCCGAGAGGCAACCAGATATTCCCTGGATCAATATTACCTATAAATGTTAGTACCCAGTTATAATATGTACATTTAGAAAAGAATCCAGGCCTTTTTTAAAGCAATCTGCTGAACCACCTCTGGAGGGAGTCTAGTCCACATTTTCACAGCTCTTACTGTGAAGAAACCTTTCCGTATTTGGAGATGAAATCTTTTTCCACTAGATGTAAAGAGTGCCCCCTTGTCCTCTGTGATGACCTTAAAGCAAGGTCATCACAGAGGACAACAAGCTTTCACAGAGGAAAACAAGCTTCTCCTTAAAGGGGTAACACTGTGGCAAACTAAACAGCCCATAGAGTAGATTCCACTCCTACTGGACAATACCATCAAAATAAAAGGGGTGTGGAAATTTTTTTGTGGAGCACTTAAGTTTGCGCACCCCAACAGCGCATTGGCAATTTTAAGCATTTCCCTAACAACATAATCAGTGCTTAGACCACCCTCCTCTTTGAGCAAGGTCGCGGCAGACTGTTCAGTATCGTAGCCTGAAGATGCAGACCACTGTTTGAGTAATCCTTCTAATCGTTCTGAGCTGAGGGAGGTTGAGGCAGACATTGTTTATCCAGACGTGACTTAGCAACAAGTGCGCTCCACCCAAGAAACAAAGCCCTCTGACATGGCAGGAAATCCATAGTTGTGGCTGGCCCTGGGTGACCTGAGGGTGGGAAAAGGGACAATGAGGATGGGAGTGGCACCACAGGTGATTGCTTAGGCCCCTTTCACACTGGGGCGGTTTGCAGGCGCTATTTAGCTAAAAATAGCGCCTGCAAACCGAGCCTAAACAGCGGCTCCTTTCTCTCCAATGTGAAAGCCCCGAGGGCTTTCACACTGGAGCGGTGCGCTAGCAGGACGGTAAAAAAGTCCTGCTAGCCGCATCTTTGGAGCGGTGAGAGGAGCGGTGTGTTTACCGCTCCTACACCGCTCCTTCCCATTGAAATGCATGGGATACCGCGGTAATACCGCCCGCAAACCACGGCTGTAGCCGCGGTTTGCGGGTAGTATTAACCCTTTATTGGCCGCTAGCGGGGGTTAAAACCGCACCGCTAGCGGCCGAATAGCTCAACAATACCGACGTTATAGCGCCGCTAAAAATAGCGGCGCTATACCGCCACCGCCCCAGTGTGAAACCAGCCTTACAGGTGTTACTACATCATACATGGAACAAAAAGATGTATCTCTCCGACATGCTGTCCAGCTATGCCCACCAAACTGCAATTATGTAGGGTATGCCCCCCCAAACAGGGGAACATATAGACCAAGGTGCAGCAGCTTGTGACCACTCAGTCAGCAGAGAAGTGAAAGTAGCGTTGTTTTTTTAAATCTGCGTCTCTGAGAAATGACAGGAGAGGAGTGGAGGTACTGTTGCTCTTTTAAGCCTGCAACATTCTCTGTGAAGTCTGGTAACAGAACTGGGCAGTTTGAAGAAACAAAGACAATAAAGGGGCGCTAATACACTAATTATAATGTATGTGCCCTAAACAACAATATCAAATGTTAAGATTCTAAAGAAAATGTGCAATAAAGATCCTAATGCCCGTACACACGATCGGTTTTCCTGTTGGAAAAAGCCTGATGAGAGCTTTTGGTCGGTAATCCCGACCCCGTGTATGCTCCATCTGACTTTTTCCAACGGAAAAACTGCTGGAAAAAGATAGAGAGCAGGTTCTCTATTTTCCTGTCAGGAAAAAAAATGATTGTAATTTCCGATCATGTGTACAAATCCCAACGCGCTAAATTCCGACACATGCTTGGAAACAAATTAACCACTTAAGCCCCGGACCATTTGGTAGCTAAAGGACCAGAGGTGAATTCAGAATTTTGCACTGCGCTGCTTTAACTGTAAATTGTGCGGACATGCAATGTTGTACTCAAACAAAATTTGCGTCCTTTTCTTCCCACAAATAGAGCTTTCTTTTAATGGTATTTGATTGCCTCTGCGATTTTTATTTTTTGCGATATCAACGGAAAAAGACCGAAAATTTTGAAAAAAAATGATATTTTCTACTTTTTGTTATAAGAAAAATCGAATAAACTCAATTTTAGTCATACATTTAGGCCAAAATGTATTCAGCCACATGTTTTTAGTAAAAAAAATGTCAATAAGCGTATATTTATTGGTTTGCGCAAAAGTTATAGCGTCTACAAACTAGGGTACATTTTCTGAAATTCACACAGCTTTAAATTTATGACTGCCTATCTCATTTCTTGAGGTGCTAAAATGACAGGGCAGTACAAAACCCCCCAAATGACCCCATTTTGGAAAGTAGACACCCCAAGGAAATTGCTGAGAGGCATGTTGAGCCCATTGAATTTTTTATTTTTTTTGTCTTAAGTGATTGAATAATGACTAAAAAAAAAATAAAAAATTACAAAAAGTTGTCACTAAATGATATATTGCTCACACATGCCATGGTTATATGTGGAATTGCACCCCAAAATACATTTTGCTGCTTCTCGTGAGTACGGGGATACCACATGTGTGGGACTTTTTGGGAGCCTAGCCGCGTACGGGACCCCGGAAACCAAGCACCGCCTTCAGGATTTCTAAGGGCGCAAATTTTTGATTTCACTCCTCACTACCTATCACAGTTTCGAAGGCCATAAAATGCCAAAATCGCACAAAACCCCCCCAAATGACCCCATTTTAGAAAGTAGACACTCCAAGGAAATTGCTGAGAGGCCTGTTGAGCCCATTGAATATATTTTTTTTTTGTCCCAAGTGATTGAATAATGACAAAAAAAAAAAAAATTACAAAAAGTTGTCACTAAATGATATATTTCTCACACATGCCATGGTTATATGTGGAATTACACCCCAAAAAAAAAAATTCTGCTTCTCCTGAGTACGGGGATACCACATGTGTGGGACTTTTTAGGAGCCTAGCCGCGTACGGGACCCCGAAAACCAAGCACCGCCTTCAGGATTTCTAGGCACAAATTTTTGATTTCACTCCTCACTACCTATCACAGTTTCGAAGGCCATAAAATGCCAAAATAGCACAAAACCCCCCCAAATGACCCCATTTTGGAATATAGACACCCCAAGCTATTTGCTAAGAGGCATGGCGAGTATTTTACAGCTCTCATTTGTTTTTGAAAATGAAGAAAGAAAATATATATATATATATATATTTTTTTTTTTTTCAAATTTCAAAACTTTGTGACAAAAAGCGAGATCTGCAAAATACTCACAATACCTCTCAGAAAATAGCTTGGGGTGTCTACTTTCCAAAATGGGGTCATTTGGGGGGGTTTTGTGCCATCTGGGCATTCCATGGCCTCCGAAACTGTGATAGGCAGTGAGAAGTGAAATCAAAAATTTACACCCTTAGAAAGCCTGAAGGCGGTGCTTGGTTTTTGGGGTCCCGTACGCAGCTAGGCTCCCAAAAAGTCTCACACATGTGGTATCCCCGTACTCAGGAGAAGCAACAGAATGTATTTTGGGGTGTAATTCCACATATGCCCATGGCATGTTTGAGCAATATATCATTTAGTGACAACTTTGTGCAAAAAAACAAAAAAAACAAAAAACAAATTGTCGTTTTTCCGCAACTTGTGTCAACATATAAAATATTCCATGGACTCCACATGCCTCTCAGTATATAGCTTGGGGTGTCTACTTTCCAAAATGGGGTCATTTGGGGGGGGGGTTTGAACTGTTCTGGCATTTTATACACAACATTAGGACGCTTACATCCACTCTTCTAACCACTTGAAGACAAAGCCCTTTTTTGACACTTTTTGTTTACATGAAAACATTTTTTTTTTTGCAAGAAAATTATGTTGAACCCCCAAACATTATAAATATTTTTAAAGCAAAGGCCCTACAGATTAAAATGGTGGGTGTTGCATTTTTTTTTTCTACACAGTATTTGCGCAGCGATTTTTCAAACGCATTTTTTGGGTTAAAAAATACACTTTTTTTAATTTTAATGCACTAAAACACACTATATTGCCCAAATGTTTGATGAAATAAAAAAGATGATTTTAGGCCGAGTACATAGATACCAAACACGACATGCTTTAAAATTTCGCACAAACGCGCATTGGCGACAAACTACATCCATTTTTCAAAGCCTTCAAAAGTTACCCCAGTAGATTTACAGAGGAGGTCTACTGCTAAAATGACTGCCCTCGATCTGACCTTCGCGGTGATACCTCACATGCATGGTGCAATTGCTGTTTACATATGACGCCAGACCGACGCTTGCGTTCGCCATTGGGCAAGAGCAGGGCAGGACAGGGGTGCTTTTTTATTTTATTTTTAAATTGTTCCTTCCAAGTATTTTTTTTTTTATCATTTTTATTGTTATCTCAGGGAATGTAAATATCCCCTATGATAGCAATAGGTAGTGACAGGTACTCTTTTTTTGAAAAAACTGGGGTCTTCTAGACCCTAGATTTTTCCTCTGCCCTCAAAGCATCTGACCACACCAAGATCGGTGTGATAAAATGCTTTCCCAATTTCCCAATGGCGCTTTTTATATCCGGGGGGGGGGGCATTCCCTCCGACTGCTTGTAAAAGCAGTCCAGAGTGCTAATTAGCCGCTAGGATTGCTTTTACATGAAAGCCGGCCGCAGGCTGAAAAGAATGATACCAAGATGATACCTAAACCCGCAGGCATCATTCTGGTATAAACATTCAAAGTCCAGCAACATACCAGTACGTTGCTGGTCCTTGTTGGACATGTATTGTAATCTTTTTTTTTTTCATGCAGCCAGTAGGCTGAACGAAAAAAGAGATTGATCGGTGGGTATGCCCACCATTAGAATACCGCCCTTCATCCACCCACTTCCAATGATGGGCATACACGCACCATTTATATATGCCGAAGCATGGGGGCATCCTCCCGCAAAAAAGTTATGCCGCACACACATGGTCGGACTTTTCCACGGGCAAGCCTCCGTCGGAATTTCGACCGTATGTACGCGGCATTAGGAGCAAAATCGCTCCTCCGCTCCTGCTGCCCCAATGCTTCGGCATATATGCTTTTTTTATTTAACTGTGGTGGTGAAATCACCTCCTACAGCACTGGAGTCGCAGGGATCAGGCCTGTCTCTGCGAACGCTGCAGTTATGTGTGTTTTTGTTTTGTAAGTGACAGTGATCGATCGATACTGCACTTGGGTGGCCTGGGCTGGACGGAGGGGCAAAACGCAGGTGCCAGCAGGTATCTGGGCTGATCCTGCTAACACTGCGTTTTTGGGAACCCTAAACTGCTGGGGACGCTAGTATAGATCTGATCAGATCAGATATTGATCTGTTCAGATACTATACCACTAAGGGGGGTGTATGCTTCACGCGTGGGTGTTAACGTTACTGGCACTAACCTGACGCTGCCTGGGGTGTGACGCAGACCCTCTCTGACGCTAAAACCTAATTGCTATCACCCGCCGGGCGATCAGGGGGTTAAACCTTTATTGGGTTATATACGGCGGGTGCCCTGACACTATAAAAAGCAAACTAACTAACCAGCGTCACCCGTAACACTTATATGGTGATCTAGGGGCAATCAGGGGGTTAAAACCTTTATTAGATAATATATGGGGGTACCTGACGCTATAAAAACCTGCGGCGAACCTAAAAAAAATTACTGGCTACCGATCTGCATCACCGACACTAAGACAGCGATCAGAAAAACGATCGCTTAGCAACAGTGGTGATAGGGGGTGAAAGGGTTACCTGGGGGGCGATCAAGGGGGTTAAACCTTTATTAGATAATATATTGGGGTACCTGACGCTATAAAAACCTGCGGCGAACCTAAAAAAAATTACTGGCTACCGATCTGCATCACCGACACTAAGACAGCGTTTAGAAAAACGATCGCTTAGCGACAGTGGTGATAGGGGGTGAAAGGGTTACCTGGGGGGCGATCAAGGGGGTTAAACCTTTATTAGATAATATATTGGGGTACCTGACGCTATAAAAACCTGCGGCGAACCTAAAAAAAATTACCAGCTACCGATCTGCATCACCGACACTAAGACAGCGTTTAGAAAAATGATCGCTTAGCGACAGTGGTGATAGGGGGTGAAAGGGTTACCTGGGGGGCGATCAAGGGGGTTAAACCTTTACTAGATAATATATTGGGGTACCTGACGCTATAAAAACCTGCGGCGAACCTAAAAAAAATTACTGGCTACCGATCTGCATCACCGACACTAAGACAGCGTTTAGAAAAACGATCGCTTAGCAACAGTGGTGATAGGGGGTGAAAGGGTTACCTGGGGGGCGATCAAGGGGGTTAAACCTTTACTAGATAATATATTGGGGTACCTGACGCTATAAAAACCTGCGGCGAACCTAAAAAAAATTACTGGCTACCGATCTGCATCACCGACACTAAGACAGCGTTTAGAAAAACGATCGCTTAGCGACAGTGGTGATAGGGGGTGAAAGGGTTACCTGGGGGGCGATCAAGGGGGTTAAACCTTTACTAGATAATATATTGGGGTACCTGACGCTATAAAAACCTGCGGCGAACCTAAAAAAAATTACTGGCTACCGATCTGCATCACCGACACTAAGACAGCGTTTAGAAAAACGATCGCTTAGCGACAGTGGTGATAGGGGGTGAAAGGGTTACCTGGGGGGCGATCAAGGGGGTTAAACCTTTATTAGATAATATATTGGGGTACCTGACGCTATAAAAACCTGCGGCGAACCTAAAAAAAATTACCAGCTACCGATCTGCATCACCGACACTAAGACAGCGTTTAGAAAAATGATCGCTTAGCGACAGTGGTGATAGGGGGTGAAAGGGTTACCTGGGGGGCGATCAAGGGGGTTAAACCTTTATTAGATAATATATTGGGGTACCTGACGCTATAAAAACATGCGGCGAACCTAAAAAAAATTACTGGCTACCGATCTGCATCACCGACACTAAGACAGCGTTTAGAAAAACGATCGCTTAGCGACAGTGGTGATAGGGGGTGAAAGGGTTACCTGGGGGGCGATCAAGGGGGTTAAACCTTTATTAGATAATATATTGGGGTACCTGACGCTATAAAAACCTGCGGCGAACCTAAAAAAAATTACCAGCTACCGATCTGCATCACCGACACTAAGACAGCGTTTAGAAAAACGATCGCTTAGCGACAGTGGTGATAGGGGGTGAAAGGGTTACCTGGGGGGCGATCAAGGGGGTTAAGCCTTTATTAGATAATATATTGGGGTACCTGACGCTATAAAAACATGCGGCGAACCTAAAAAAAATTACTTGCTGCCGATCGGCATCACTGACGCTAAGACAGCGATCAAAAAAATGATCGCTTAGCGACAGTGGTGATAGGGGGTGAAAGGGTTATCTGGGGGGTGATCAGGGGGTTAAACCTTTATTAGGGGGGGTTAGGGGGCTGCACTGGACCTAAAACTGAATGTACTGACACTTTTACAGTCACAAATGTCACTGATTGCAGTGACCATTTATTTACTGATCACTGCAATCAGTGACACTGGGGCTGGGGGGGGTGATCTGGGGGGTGATCTGGGGGTGTCTGGGGGGGCGATTTATGTCCCTATGTGTCCTGGTGTCAGTGTAGTGTTGTGTGCACTGACCTGATGTCTTCTCTTGTACGGCGCTCGGTATATGTGAGCGCCGCACCAGAGATGACATCACTTCCTCCTGCTTCCTCTGCCTGACACAGACAGAGGGGGCATTTCTATTCGCCGGGAGCGATCGCGAGGGGGTGGCCGGAAATGAATGGCTGCCCCCTCATCCCGGAACGCTCCCGGACACTTAGCCACCGCTCACTGTATAGGAGGGGGGTCCGATTGGACCCCCCAACTATACAAAGGCAATCACGTACACTCTACGTGATTGTGCCTGTCGGTGCCATTCTGCCGACGTATATATACAGTGAGCGGTCGTTAAGTGGTTAACGCATGCTCGGAAGCATATAACTTAATTTTCTCGGCACGTCGTAGTCTTTTACGTCACCGCGTTCTTGGCAGTCAAAAGTTCAGGCAGGCTTGAGAGGAATTCCGTCGGAAAAACCATCCAACTTTTTCCCGACGGGAAAACCGATCGTGTGCATTACAATGTATTACTTTGTGCCTTCACCGTGCAATATTATTTCACATCCAATGTGCTTTTGTGAATAAATCACTCACCGGACCACAATGCTTAACATTAAAGAAGGTCAATATGCGCTTTGCTCTTTGAATCCACCTCTGTTCATATGTGGTAAAAGATGTCAGCTCCGCCGGCCAATGCTGGCCCTTTTATATGACCAAATGATAATCCTTCAAAGTATTCCTCTGCTTTCATAAGGATGTGTAATCTATCCAATAATGCCTCCTCCATTCCATTATAGAAACCAAGAGATGGTAAGATGATATAGTGTAATAAGTTTAATCAAACACGTTAAAAACAAATAATGAAAAATGATGCTCAAATTAAAAAGTGCCTATACATTGGCACCAAATAAACAGCCTTTAAGAGGTACAGTCAAAGCTTTTTTTAACTGTACTTCTCCTGTGGATCACAGGAGTGCAGTTCATTCTGCACTCCTGTGACCCGTTTTCAGCAGACAGCGGGCTGAAGCCTGCTGCTGGCTGATGTCACAGTGCCTGTCCAGGTTCGTGAAAGATTGCGACCATGTGGTCGGGATCCACCCACATGCCTGGACCGGCACCCAGCTTAGCCTCTCAGCGAGCCGCTGAGAGCCTGAGCCGGATGCTGTCATCCCCCTCCACAGCTCAGCGCTCCAGTGAGCGCTGGAGGAGCAGAGCAGACAGCGGTGACCGACAGTTACCAGTTCTCTGCTCATAGAGCTCTGAGAACCGAGCGATCGGCGGTGTTTGATCGTTTATTTGTCAGCCTTGGAACTAGTGGGGGACCGATGCTGCATCCACCTAGGTATGATTCAAATATTTTTTTTAAATCCCATACTTCTCTTTTAATATGCTGTAAGAACGCAACCACTCCGCTCGTGTCCTGAAGCCAGCGTGCATTCCACTGACGGGATGTTCGGGACCGGAAAAGACGTACCGGAAGTTCCGCCTTTGACGAAATCCTGGTGTGCTAATTACACACATAGGAAAGGTAGCAACTAGACTTGTGCACAACGGAAAAATTCGTTCCGTTTCGGTTCGTTTCTTTCCGGTCCTGTTGATTCGTAATCATTCGTAATTTTGCTAGACGGGATTTTTCGTGTTCGGACTCATTCGTATTTTTGCAAGCGACATTTTTCGTTGAATTTTTTGTTGCTTTATAATTCGTACTTTCGGTAGAGTACGTTGTTTTTCGTTGATTCTGGACACAACTCCTACTTTCGTAACTTTTTTTGGGTTCGTACTTTCGGTAGAGTACGTTGTTTTTCGTTGATTCTGGACACAACTCCTACTTTCGTAACTTTTTTTGGGTTCGTTGATTCGTAATTTTCCGTGTCTCTCTCACAACGACGCTGCCTATTATGCCTAATGTGCTTCGAATGGATTTGTACTTTTCTAAATACATTGCGGTTATTTGTAACGATTCGAAATCTCGTATTTTACTTTCGTTTTTAACATGCGGCTATAGGCTCCGCCCCTGTACACCATTTTGAGAGGGTTCAGCACGGTGAGGGAGAAGCAGAGAGCAGAGCAGAGTGAGTGTTATTGTGCTTCGAATGGATTCGAAATCTCGTATTTTACTTTCGTTTTTTACATGCGGCTATAACCTCCGCCCCTGTACACCATTTTGAGAGGGAGTTCAGCACGGTGTGGGAGAAGCAGAGAGCAGAGCAGAGTGAGTGTTATTGTGCTTCGTATGGATTCGTACATTCGTAACTTTTTCATAACGAATTATGCCGAAGACATTCGGGCATTCGCTATTTGCGGTATAATTTATTTCGGATTCGGTCTTATTCGTAATTGCTTTGTTCGGAAATTCGAATGCTTCCGAATGTCCGAAAGTTGCTAAATTCGGACGAATTTCAATTCGTTACGAAACGAATTGCACAAGCCTAGTAGCAACATGGATTTCAAAATGGAATCGAGTAGTCCAGGACTGCCCCCTCTTCCATCAAATGTTTCCTATTCCTTTCAGGCAGAAGCCCTTACCAGATAGTTGCTGTCGCTTTCATAAGATTCAAACACACAGGGCAAGTACCGGATCTCCCTCTGCAGCGAGAGGCATGTCCAAAAGCAGGGGTGCCCAACCAGTGGCCTACAGGATATAATAGAAGTCTATGGCAAAGTGCAGCTAACCTGCAGGAAAGCCACAGGTGAACTGTGCTGCACCCCTGGTGCGGGTAAATAACAGTGCATCAGTGTGAAAACAGCCTTTGGCCCCCTTTCACACGGTCAGTCCGACCCAATCGGACCCTCCATTCACCTCTAAGGAGTGGCAGATGTAAATGGACTTGTGTCCGTTTACAAACAACTACCTCCAATCCAATCCGCAAAAAAAAAAGAGTAGTGGGCTCTATAGAGTAGAGTGGGCGTGGGCTGCCATCCACCAGCTCCGCTCAGTGTGGCCCGTGACCAGTTACCAAGTTGCTTAAGTGGCCCTTGCTCTTCAAAAGGTTGGGCACCCCTGTCCTAAACGGATATTCTTACAAAAGCATAAAGATCTCCAAATTAGCCTCCAGCAGCGACCCCACTACAGGGAACCACTCGGTCGCACTATACATTAAACCAGGGGTGGGCAACCTTTGAGAGGCAGAGATCTACCTAAACATGAAAGATCCAAGATCACCAGGGTTCGACACCCTTTATTTTTTAAGGAATTAACTAGCAAGGCCTAACTAAATAGTAACAAAAAGTATAATAAAACAAGTGTCACTGTAAAAATCTAAAAACTACCTTCATAGTAGACCTGTCAGTAGGACAGAATTTGACGTCAGTAGGACCATGGATGGTGTCAGTCAGAAGTGCAGGTGACATGCCAGTAGGGCAGAGGTTGGTGTCAGTTTACTATGCTTCTATACTATGCTATCAAGAACACAGCGATTGATCAGTACCAATTACTCACTGTGTTCATTCAGAAAAGGAAGGGGCTGGTAAATGACAGATTTACCTCTCCAGTTCTCAATCCACCTGCAGCAGCCGGTGGGAGAGGAGAAGGTGTGGCAAGTTAATCTCCTTCCTGTCCACCTCCAACACTTTCCTGCTTCCTCCATTTAACCTCCATGGGGTCGACAACCCATGGATCGTGGCAAGGTGACGGTTGGACCATGATCCTTCCTTGTCGACCCAGGGACAACTACAGGTACCGATTCGCTGTATTTTCCTCCTGCAGCAACTGAATACCAGTGGGAGAGAGAAGAGGAGAAGCAGATTTCCAGCTGCTGCAGTAGAAAAAACACAGAAAGTCGGTACCAGTAAATTCCACTGGGTCGCCCAGGAAGGATCATGGTCTTCCCATCACCACCCCACGATCAACAGGTAGATCGCGATCAATGGGTTGCTAACCCCCACATTAAACAGAGGAAGCAGGAAAGGGGATGGGACGGAAAGGGTTAAAGGTGAACAAGGAGGAGATTAACTTGCCACACCTTTGGCAACAAATACCAGGAACCACAGCCTTTTTGAGCAGATGCTGCAGGCCTGTAAGGGAGACACTGTGACAAATCAGCAGTTTGGCTAGTCATACGTGCCCCCTTAAGGTAAAAACCCCACAAGCTGCCTGTAAGGAAACAGGGTTGTCACAGCCGAACCTGCACAGAGCAAGAACTGTATATGCTCGATGGCTGCAACAGGGGGTAGTACTAGAATCTATTATCCAGTCTGTTCCCCAGCCAGCACCTTACTTGCAGAAACAAAAAGATCTTAGGATTTTCAAGAGCAAAAACCTTTATCCTAACTCCTATACACTAGGCTTTTACCAGAGCTGTCCTCTACTGTGGAGTGGGTTTTGCATAACAGGAGGGACCACTCCCGGGGCTGTTTTTTCTTTTTTAATGCACCTAGTGCGCAACCTCTGTAGGCTGTGATATACCCAGTTAGTGAGGATTTAAATCAGAGCTTTGTCCTCCAATGAACGAAAGAGGAAAAAGTGGATCTGAGGCAAGAGTGCTGGCTATTTTGTTCATGGACTATATTACATTTGGAAAGGAATGTTTCCGTGTGCCACCTCTGATGACTCTCCTGGACTGGAGCTTTATCTACTATGAGCTGATCTTCTGTTTGGGGTATTTAGGCAAGCTTAAAGTCATATTAAACCCCAAAACAAAAAATTATCAAAGCAGAACTCCGGAATTTTCAAAAAATCCCCCATTAGTACACCCGTCACACAGAACACTAAACAGTTATCACATTTGTGAAATTTCTTACTGTTTAAGAGATATGACTGATTGAATTTTCAGGAAGTCAGCTTTGTGATTCAAAAAAAGCATCATCTTTTCTGGCAGGGAGGATCTCTTATGCCGCGTACACACGATCGTGATTCACGGCAGTGAAAACACCGCCGTGAATCACGACATGAAATTAAATGACAAACGAGGGAACGGCATTTTCCCCCACACACGACCGTTTTTCCCGTCATTTTTTTCTTTGTCGAGAAAAACGACCGTCTGTGGGCTCCGCGGCAGTGTCTCCCTATGGGAAAACTGCCGTGGAAAAAAATGATGGAAAAAACGATGAGAAAATTTAGAACATGTTCTAATTTTTCTCGTCGTTTTTCCTGCCGTTTTTCTCAACGAGAAAAACGGCATAAAGCCTACAGACGATCGTTTTTCTCGGCGAAAAAAAAAAATGTAATTTTTCCCGACGGGAAAAATGATCGTGTGTACGCGGCATTAGAAGAGAGATTGCATTATATCCTCTTCTCTCTCTAACTGTAATCAGCCTACATTTCCCATGAATCCCTGGGATTGTTGTGAATGTGGGAGGTACACTAGACTTGTACATGTAAATGTGAACTTACCCACTTCAACATAAATCACAGCCCTCATTCTGCAGCCATCAAGCCATACACACACGGTATGATAGGTTACAGCCTTATAAATGCAAAGAATTTTAATATACAGTTGAACCTCGGAGCATAGTCCGTTCCAGGAGTATGCTCGTAATCCAAAGTACTCGCATATGAAAGCGAGTTTTCCCATTGAAATCAATGGAAACGAAAATAATTTGTTCCACATTGACTTCAATGGGATGCAATACCGAATGCGGCCAGAGGTGGGGCGCTAGAGAGCGCCGAAAACGTCCGAAAAGGCCCGAGGACACTTCGGCTCATTTCCTGTGCCCCCGTACCTCAGGGCAAATGAGGTACTGCAGGCCAATGTTCGTCTTTTCTCAGCCCATACGCCCCCGTACCTTAGGCCAAATGAGGTACTGCAGGCCTATTTTTGGCTCTGCTCGGCTTCTGCGCCCCCTGTACCTCAGGCCAAATGAGGTACTGCGGGCCTATTTAGCTTGAATTCTCGTCTTGCGAGTCAACACTCGTAAACTGAGTCAGATTTTAAAAAAAAAGTTGCTCGCAAATCAAAATGCTCTCAAACCATGTTACTCTTAAACCAAGGTGTCTTAAACCGAGGTTCCACTGTAGGTATATATTAATACAATATTAATTTAATGCATTTAATAAAATTTAATTTAAATGAAATTAATACATTTAATATAAATGCAAACCAGTACAGCTAATCAGTGTCCACCAGTGCTGAATGTCAGGGACCACCATTGCCGAATGTAAGGGATCACCAGGTCAGGGACCACCATTGCCACTTGTCGGGGACCACCAGTGCTGCTTGTCAGGAACAACCATGTCAGGGACCACCAGTGTAAAGCCAGGATTATTATCAGAAATCACTTGTATCACACAGCAGGGATCTCCCATGGTGTCAACTATTGTATGTGAGAACACTGATCGCTGATGCCCTGCCCCCTGCCATTATGACTGACAGCGCACTGTTCCTATAATAGTGGGGGGCGGGAGATCAACAATCGGTGTTCTCATATAACAATATCTGACACAGTGGGATACCCCTGCTGTGTCATACAAGTAATTACTGATGATAATGTCCGCTTTGCACAAAGATAGCAGGCGGGGGGCGGTGGTGCGGACGGAGTAGAGGGGCAGATTGCTGGCAGGATCAGAGGAGGAGGAGGGAGGAGAGAGGAGAAGGAGGACGCCTCCTCCATGGGTGGCACAATCGTGGGCTGCGAGACCTCTTCCACCCACTACATGTCTGCTTCCTCCCTGCTCGTTTTCAGAGGACTACAACGGGGCATGTCAGACCGCTGGCTGAGCTTAGGAGAGGGATAGAAGCCAGCAGTCTTGCAAACAGGATGTCAGCAGGCAATAACGTTTTTTCAGCAAGTTCAGCAACCTATTACAGAGGAACTACAGAGCTCAGAAGAACATGGGTGGCAAAGTTCTGCTTTAAATTGCAGCTCACCAATTTTTACATGTGGTGACTGCATTAATTTTCTTTAACCACTTGTCCACCGCCCACCGTCAATTGACGGCGGGCGGAGGACACTCTTGTTCTGAGAGGACGTCATATGACGTCCTCCCTTTAAACAGGGATTGCGCGCGATTGCGGGCGCGCATCCCTGTACTGTCGGTGGCGGCGTGTCACGAGACACCACTCGTCACCGACAGGGGTGAACAGCCGCCAGCAAGTGCGGTTTAACCCGCGATCGGCCGTGATAAAGTCTTGGCTGATCACAGAGTGTAAATGCCCCATTACACGCTGCATGCGCGCGATCGTGAGCGCGCTGCACGTGTCCGTCGGTGGCAGTGTGTTCCCGGGAACGCTGCTCGTCACCGACGATGGTACACAGCCATTGGCCAGGGCTGTGTACCATGTGTTCAGCTGTGATCCATTCACAGCCTGATCACTAAATGTAAACACAGGATTTGTATCTAACTGTTGCCAGCTCTTCTTCTCCTCACACACCGTTTCCAGTGTGAGAAGAGCCAGGAGCAGTGAGTTACAGATCTATGTTCAGTAGTGTCTGCACCAACACCACACCTGTCCAATCGCCCCCCCCCCAATTGTCATCTGTCACCCAACAGTCACCCCATAAGTGCACTTGTCACATAAGAGACTGCCATCAGTGACCATCAGCGGTGCAACCATCACCCATCAGTGACCTGCCCTGTTACTTGTCACCCATCAGTGACCTTCCCGTCACCCATCTGTGACCTACCCTGTCACCCATCAGTGACCTACCCTGTCACCCGTCACCCATCAGTGACCGTACCCTGTCACATAAGAGACTGCCATCAGTGACCATCAACGGTGCAACCGTCACCCATCAGTGACCTGCCCTGTCACCTGTCACCCATCAGTGACCTGCCCTGTCACCCATCACCCATCAGTGACCTACCCTGTCACCCATCACCCATCAGTGACCGTACCCTGTCACATAAGAGACTGCCATCAGTGACCATCAGCGGTGCAACCGTCACCCATGAGCGACCGTGCCCTGTCACCCATCACCCATCAGTGACCATCAGTGGTGCATCCATCATCCATCAGTGACCATGGCCTGTCACCCATCTGTGACCATCTCCCGTCACACCATCATTCCCGTCACACCATCATCACCTATCAGTGAACGTCACCTGCCACCCATCGCACAGCCCATCAGTGATCGTCACCTGCTACCCATCTCTCACCTGTCGCACAGCTACCCGCCACACAGCCATGTCCAAAAGATTCTATACCAGTGAGGAGGCATTCCAGATCCTCTCCATGACTGATGAGAGCACCGGGGAGTTCTCATCAGATTCCAATTCTGATTCCGAATCAAATTCGGAATTTGAACCGATCGAATACAGTAACGATTCAGATGAAGAATGGGTCCCTCCTAAAACGGCACGGCACTCTGGAAACCAGGCAGCCGCCAGCAACCAGGATTATATTCCCAGGCCCAATACCAGCGCTGCCACCACCAATAGGCCCGGGAACAAAGGCCCAGTACCAGCGCTGCCGCCAGCAATAGGCCCCAGGAACAAAGGCCCAGTACCAGTGCTGCCGCCAGCGAAAGGCCTCGCGAACAAATGCCCAGGGCCAGTACCGGTGCTGCCACATCACACCCGAGTACCAGCACAGGAAATTTAACTCCCCCAACTACTGGAGTGTCACGTCCCCCAAGAGCCAGTGCAACATACATGCCAGATGGTCTTGCCAACCAACATGGCTGCCTTCCGACTCGGGATCACCAATTATTCCCCCTTTCACAGCACAGCCAGATGTGCAGGCCAACACCCAAAATTTCAGAGAGGTTGATTATTTTCACCTTTTTTTGCCCGACAATATTCTTCACTTCATTATGGACCAGACAAACTTATATGCACAGCAGTATATTGCCAACAACCCCCAATCATCTTATGCCCGTCCATTTGAGTGGAGAGATTTGGATTTGAAGGAGTTCAAAATGTTTTTGGGCCTCACCATAAACATGGGGCTTACAAAAAAAAATCAAGGACATGCCTTTTGGTCCACGAAACCCATCTACCACATGCCCATGTATTCTTACGTAATGCCCAGGTCCCGATATGAGATGATAATGAGATTCTTGCATTTTAATGACAACACCCAGTGTCCTCCCCCCAATAATCCAGATTCCGATAAGCTGTATAAACTTCGCCCACTGATAAATTTCCTTTTCAAACGATTTGCAGAACTCTATGTCCCCGAGAAACATATATGTGTGGATGAGTCCCTGGTACCCTTTTCAGGTCGGCTAGGAATAAAACAATATATTCCTAGCAAAAAGGCCAAATACAGTGTAAAATTTTACAAGCTCTGTGAGAGAATCACGGGATATCTTTATGCGTTCCGCATATATGAAGGAAAAGATTCCCAGCTCCAGCCCCCTGAGTGCCCGGCCTACATGGGCACAGCTGGAAAAATTGTATGGGACCTGGTTTACCCACTGGACAACTTTTATACCAGCCTGCCCCTTTTCAGACACTTATACATCGAAAAAAACCTGGCCTGCGGAACCTCCAGGAAAAATAGGAAGGGCTTCCCACAATCAATTGTAAACAAAAAGCTGTGAAGGGGGAAAGAGCAACACTGAGGTGCAAAGAAGTGCTGGCCTTTAGGTGGAAGGATAACAGAGACGTACACATGATGTCCACCATTCATGATGACACTGCAGTTGTAGTTCAGCGAAGACGACGAGGTCCCATTGAAAAGTCGACATGTGTCCAGGACTATAATCTCTACATGGGGGGGGGGGTGGATTTCAACGACCAAATGATTCAGCCCTATTTGTCCATTAGGAGGTCCCGATTCTGGTACAAGAAGGTAGCACTTTATCTCATCCTCTCATCCATTCTCAGAAGAAGTAGTCACATGCCTCATCTATCAACAAAGACCCCCCCCAAGAAAACCTTCGCTCTGATGCTGTTAGCAGACTTCATGGATGGCACTTCCCGTACAGCATCCCACCATCCGAAGCAGGCCGAAGACGGCAAAAAAGATGTCGCGTGTGCAGCAAAGGAGGACTTCGACAAGATACCAGCTACCATTGTCCCCGGTGTCCCTCCCAACCTGGCCTATGCATTGGTGAATGCTTCGAATTTTATCACACATCCATAAAATATTAGCCCATATTTTTAACCATTTCCCCCCCATTTTTATAATCTGTGCTGACCATTTTCCATGCTTCCCCAAATAACCATGCCACTGCCTTCCACGTGAACTGACCCTGGCCTGCTTTTTGACTATGCCTCTGCCTACTGTTTGGACTGCTTCCACGTGTACTGACCATGGCCTGTTTTGTGATTATGCCTCTGCCTACCGTTTGGACTGCTTCCACGTGTACTGACCCTGGCCTGTTTTATGGACTATGCTTTTGCCTACCACTTGGACTGATCTGTTGCCCTGCTACTGTAGTACACAGGGGTCTCACATATGTGAGGGGCTCCAGAATAGTTTTTCCGGATGGAGAAAACAATTTTTTTGTTTTCTCCGGGTTTAATTTCCGGATTAGGGTCTGGAGTCCGGAGGCTTCCTAGAGATTTTGGTGGGTCGAAGCCTCTACCCCTGTGCACAGGTCTTACCCGATTGCCGCCCTCAGCATGCTGCTGACTTACTGCCATCATGCCTTTGCCTGCCGCATGAATGGACTACACCACTGCCTGCTACCTGGACTATTCAAATAATTAGCTGTAGCAAGAGGCAGTATGTTTATGAAGGGCCGGAGAGCGGTACAATAATGAGTGTCTCCAGGTAACGGTGAACCAGGACCAATAATATGGCTGTGCTGGCTGTCTCTGCCTGGACAATTTCTATGGACAAATGCTTTCGCTGTGCTGACAATATCCTTGTGCTGACCATAGAGAATATTCCTGCCTGCTGCCTGGATAATTACTATTGCTGTCGCTAAGCACATCCCCGACTGCTGCCTGGACCATTGCTCTCTTCTGTGGACACTACTAAAAGCACAGGTAATACTTTTTTTTACCCTTTCCGCAATAGAATTTATTTTGGATTGTAATTCTTGGTATGTACATGCTATGTGTTAGAAATATGAAGGGCCTTCAAAAATGATAGTTTGCCATGAAATTATATATGTAATGTATGCTCCTAGAACGCCTGATGGTGCTACTTGAATGTTGGGCCTCTGTATGTGGCCAAGCTGTGAAAAAGTCTCACACATGTGGTATCCCCATACTCAGGAGTAGCAGAATGTATTTTGGGGTGTCATTTTTGCTATGCATTTGCTATGTGTTGGAAATATCTTATAAATGGACAACTTTGTGTAAATAAAATGCGTTTTCATATTTTTTCCCACATTTTCCAAAAACTTCTGGAAAAAAAATAACCGTTCAAAAGACTCATCATGCCTCACAGATTATACGTTGGGGTGTTAGCTTTCCAAAATGGGGTCATTTTGTGGGAAATTCCATTGTCCTGGTGCTCCAGGACCTTCAAAATTGTAATAGGTGGTTGAGAAATGAGATGTGCAATTTATGCTCGTAGATCGCCTGATGGTGCTACTTCAATGTTGGGCCGTTCTATGTGGCCAGGCTGTGTAAAAGTCCCACACATGTGGTATCCCCATACTCAGGAGGAGTAGCAGAATGTATTTTGGGGTGTCATTTTTGCTATGTATTTGCTATGTGTTGGAAATATCTTATAAATGGACAACTTTGTGTAAATAAAATGCGTTTTCATTTTTTTTCCATTTTCCAAAAACTTCTGGAAAAAAAATAACCGTTCAAAAGACTCATCATGCCTCACAGATTATACGTTGGGGTGTTAGCTTTCCAAAATGGGGTCATTTTGTGGGAAATTCCATTGTCCTGGTGCTCCAGGACCTTCAAAATTGTAATAGGTGGTTGAGAAATGAGATGTGCAATTTATGCTCGTAGATCGCCTGATGGTGCTACTTCAATGTTGGGCCTTTGTATGTAACCAGGCTGTGTAAAAGTCCCACACATGTGGTATCCCCATACTCAGGAGTAGTAGCAGAATGTATTTTGGGGTGTAATTTGTTGTATGCATATGCTCTGTGAGAGAAATAACCAGTTAATATGACAATTTTGTAAAAATAAAAAAAAAATTCTTCATTTTGCAAAGAATTGTGGGAAAAAAATACAACTTAAAAACCACTCACCATGCTACTTACTTAATACCTTGGAATGTCTACTTTCTAAAAAGGGGTCATTTGGGGGGTATTTGTACTTTTATGACTTGTTAGTATCTCAAAAAATGAGATAGGCCGTCAGTACTTCAGGTGTGATCAGATTGATCAATTTTCAGGGATTGGCACCATAGTTAGTAGACTCTATAACTTTCACAAAGACCAAATAATATACACTAATTTGGGTTATTTTTACCAAAGATATGTAGCAGTATAAATTTTGACCAAAATTTATGAAGAAAAAATACTAATTTGCTAGCTTTTATGACAGAAACAAAGAAAAAGGCAAATTTTCACAAAATTTACGGTCTTTTTTTATTTATAGCACAAGAAAAATAAAAAACCCACTAGTGATTAAATACCACCAAAAGAAAGCTCTATTTGTGTGAAAAAAAAAGGACGCAAATTTTATTTGGGTACAGTGTTGCATGACTGAGTAATTGTCATTCAAAGTGTGAGAGTACCGAAAGCTGAAAAATGGTCTGGGTAAGAAGGGGGTTTAAGTGCACAGTATTGAAGTGGTTAAGGTTTTTTTCCTTCAATTTCACCTGCTCATCTAGTCAGTAAAGCTGGCCATAGGGCAGTAGAATTTAGAACAAAAAATTCTTAGGAAAAGAACATTCTAAAAAAAGTGTATTCGTTTTCTATTAGTGAGTCAAATTGATGTTGTTTTTGACTGCAGTGATGAGAGCAAATTACTAAGAGTGTATGTCGTTTTCATTCAGTGAAGTCCATTTATGGCAAAATCAAATGCTAAAAGCTAACAAAATCTTTCAGAAGGCGCATGCACGACAGCTCTATGGATAGACGCCTGATCCGTGAGCTCTGCAGCGCTCCGGCCTGTTCTCCCCGCTACAGCTCCTGAATGGCTCAGTCCCGGTCAGCCTCACAGCCCAACAATCGCAGAGAATCAGAGGAACCCCCCAGATGGCAGGAGGTTTGGCAAGAAGGGACTTATAACAGCAACTGGATCCCAGACCTGCGGCAGTGCCCTCTTTTAAAGATGGCGCTCGCAGCCTATCCACGAGGAGAGGGGATGGAGATGGAGGAGTCCATAGCAGATCCGGATGGCTCAGCAGCTTGCACGAGCCTACTGCAAAGACCCACAGTAAGTACACAGATTCCTGCTAAGCTGTCCCTGACCTCCACAGAGTCTTTAATTGGCAGGACCCTGGATGAGCTCATCCTCACCCCCATGGAGGATGTGACAAACAGCCCAGAGCAACTCAGAGACCCCAATCAATTTCTCCCCACTACTTCAATCGATCTATCCTCCATGTTGGACACATTCTCCAAAATGCTCACCAAGGGACTAGCGCAAAATACAGCCCAAATTACCTCCACCGACCAGGCTTATTTACATCACTTAGGGGCCAGGATAGAGGCTATTGAAACGAAAACTGATCAGACAATAGCCACAATGAACCAGAACACAAACAGAATACAAGAACTGCATGAACAACTTGACACTGCACTATCCAAACTAGATGAGCTAGAAAACAGATCAGGAAGATATAACTTTAGAATCAGGGGGCTCCCTGAGTCATTCAAGGAAGCTGATTCGGCCGTCTGCTCATTAAGGACCTTATCCCTAGTATTCCGGATCACCGCCTGGAGATGGATCAGGCCCATTAACCTCCTTGCCAAGATGGCCTCCCTTGAGACATCGTGGTCAAACTGCACTTTTAAAGGTTAAAAGAAGACGTCATGCGTCGTGCTCGGGAAGTGGAAGAACTCACACTACAAGGCTATCCTATACAAATCTTTGCTGACCTCTCCCCCTACACTATACAAAAGAGAAGATCCCTGAAACCTCTTCTCCAGGTGTTGAGCCAGAAATGCATCACCTATAGATGGTCCTTCCCCTTCCGCCTAAACTTCACCTTCCAAAAAAAAATCCTACCGATTCTCTTTATTTGCACATGGAGACCGTCTACTCCTGCAATTGGGCCTAACCTCTCAAGATCCAGCTATGACTTTGGCTTCCAGAGGTTCCACCTCCTCCAAGAGACCCCACCGCCCAGCCCCATTACTCCTGTGTGGCAAAAACACCAAAGAGATCCAAAGACTCTCGACCCCCTTAATCCGAGACCAACGCTCAAGATTCACTTAAGTTTGGAACCTGAACACTCAGATCCAATGAGATCTTTCAAATTTTTTTTTCTACCCTTATGAGCCATGCTTTGCTTGGCCTGTACATCTATCCTTTTCCACGAAATATGGTTCATGTTGAGGAACTCATGTTAATTTGCTTTTTCTACTTTCTAAAAAAAACACACACAGATTCTGTTCCTTTAAAGCATGTTATACAGCACAGTGCTTGTGCTGCGACTCCTGGCAATCACGTGACCAGCTGTGTCTCCTCTCCTCCTGCTGACATCAGTGAGGAAACCTCGGCCCTTGCTTGATGCTTCTGCAAGATGGGCAGAGAGGAGACACAGCTGGTTACATGATCGCCGGGAGCTGCCGTGAGATACGGTGAAGGAGGTATTTTTTTAATGAGACAGAGGGGCACTGTATTAGGAAACAGAACAGATTATGTAAACTACTGAAAGTGGGTTAACAACCACTTTAAGTTGCATATTCCTCTTACTCACCCAATGTTTGATCTTTTATTACAGATTTAAGGATTGTCTGGTTTAGTGTTTTAGTTATCGCCCTATGCCAATTCCTTTGAAATGCATAACGTAGAGCAATGGTAAACACTTTTTAAAAAAAAATGCAGCAAGTCAGAGGACATTTTTCGACCTGACCAGCTGCATTTGTTAACAGTGACGGTTCCTCCCTTTTCCCTCTGCCCAGGGTGGGACAAACTCTTAGTTGAGGTCCCATCTGGCTAACTTGTGGTATTGGATGGAATCCTCCTCACTTAATACGATTCATTGACAGGACTGTGTCTCACCTCTTATATTCAGCTATAATTAGGCGGGGAGGCCGGAGCAGATGTCCTACGCCTCCAGCTGTCTCTGAATGGCACTTTCACTCCATTCTAGGATGGTGTCTCATCCCCTACTTTTGGGCATGCCTCCTGGGGAAAGATATGTGGCAAGAAGAGGCTGGCCCCTTCTTGCCACATTGGGGTTTATTTTCTTTTGTGTTTTGTTACTTGTCTTGTTTCCTTTTTTCAGCGGACCTCCTTTTCTCTCCACGCTTTTTTCCCTCCCTTTGGATCACCTAGAAGGCGTCATCTCTCACTCACCCATGATCCAGGCGAGCTTCAGAAACAGGACTCAGAGCAGCGATTAACATCTTAGGGTAAGAACCCTCTTGATAATGCGAATGTTCCACCCTCTGATAACCTCATCTCCATTCTGCTATGTATAACCTCACACAATGCACATGGCCTGAACTCCCCTGTTAAAAGAAGGAAACTGTAGAGATAGATATCTGCTCCAAGAGACCAACTTCCCTACCTCATTTAATTCTTCCTTTTTATACCAGCATTACCCCCAGTTCTACCTCTCCAACGCTGTTAATAAAACTAAAAGTTGCTTTTTTTTTTAAAATCCCAGTCTGAAGTCTTCAGGGATCCCTTAGGCAGATACATCCTGGTGAAGGCCTCAATAGATGATTTACTTGTTCGTCTCCTACTATACCCCGAACAGTGGTCAGGCCAATTTCTTCTCCACGATTACATCCCTTAGACCTCATCTAGAAGGCGTGATAGTTTTGGGAGGCGATTCGAATCTAGCGTTCGACCAATCGCTAGATAAATCGGGGGAAGGGTCTTCCACGTACAAAACGACCTCCCAAACAAAGTCTTAAAACAGCCAGTCTTCTATTCTCATCAGGTTTGATTGACATCTTGAGAGAAATCAATCCCAGCACTAAAGACTACACACATTATTCAGCTCCACACCATACCTATGCCAGGATAGACCATAGTTTCCTTCAAGCATCTCAAATACCATATGCCATTAAACCCGTCATTAGAGACCTTTCTGACCACTCTATGGTACTACTATTCCTGCAGCGCTCAACCAAAGCCAATAAAAGATTCACTTGGCGCCTCACTGAGGCCCTACTAAGTGATCCAGTGCAATGTTCAATCCTTGAAAAGGATTTAAAGGAATATTTTCAACTAATTGACACTGACTCCATTTCCCCAGAAACCCTATGGGCAGCCCATTAAGTAGGCACAAGAGGAAAGATCATTCAAATTATCCATCGCCTAATTACCCATCGCCTAAAATGAGAATGTTGGGCTACAATAGACAAACTTACTAAGGAGTTCCATTTACTGAGCAAAACTTATTAACAAAACCCCACTAGGGAATCTCTAGATCACCTACAGGCACCTTGATTATCCTTAAATCTGTCCTCAACCACAGAAGCTGAAAAATACCTGAGATGGTAGGGGGCTCAGTTTTACAGGATAGGCTCCAAATTAGCACATAAACTATCGCCTAAGCCACACTCCCTAGCCTTTCCTAAAATCTGCACCTCATCTGGGACTCTTATCACAAAACCCACAGCGGATTATGGATTGCTTCCACGAGTTCTATACAGACCTTTGTAAGGAGAAGAATTTAAGTACGCAGTTGCAAATTGAGGACTTCCTCAAAATTATACCCCTTCCCAAATTGTTAGCAAAACATAACACCATTCTCAGAAAACCGATTACCCATCTTGAAGTCATGGATGTCATTAAATCCCTCAAACAAAACTCCTGGACCGGACGGTTTCTCGGTTTGCTATTATAAAAAAAATTCATCCACATTATCCCCTTACCTGGTCTGGTTCTTTACCTCTCTCAAATCCAGCTCCCCCTTAGATAAAACCTTAAACTTGGCTTACATCTCAGTCATACCTAAGCCAGGTAAAGACAGGAGCGCAGTCAGCAATTACCGTACATCATACTGTCTACCTTCATCGCTCAATATGTTCATAAAGACCAGGCAGGCTTTATCCCGGGTAGGCAGGGACCGGACCAGATAAGAAGAGCTATAGACATCATCCGCATACTCAAATCTCAGCGGGACAGCGGCACCCCTCAGGAAGGCTTTTTACTTTCCGTAGACCTCCAAAAAGCCTTTGATACAGTTACCGGGCCACACATTTTTAACCACTTACGGACCACCCGCCGCAGGAATACATCAGTACGTTGAAGAGGAATACTGTTGTTATGGTAGCAGCTAGCTACCATAACCCCAGTATCCTCTTCTTCAGTGGGTGGCCCACTACAAGATAAGTGGTTTCTGCGGCGAATAGGCCGCAAGATCACTTTTATCGGCGGCGGTAGAGAGGGCCCCCCTCGCGCTGCTCTCCGCCGCTTACTGGAGCAGTCGGCAGCGGTGTTTGGATCTGTTCCCTTGCTGGGTATGGAGACGAGTGAAGGGAATATGGCCCCCACCCGTCTCCACATCACTGCAGGGTAGAAGCGACGTCAAAACGTCTCTTCCGCCCAATGCTCTTAAAGGGACATTTTTTTGTTTTTTTAGAATGACAAAAAAATATATTTTTATATTGCATTTTAGTCTAAATATGAGATGAGGTCTTTTTGACCCCAGATATTACACGGGATGTTTAAATTCCTTGTAATAGGAATAAAAGTGAGCCAAATAAAAAAAAAAAAAAAAAAGTGTCAAAATAAAGTAAAATAAATAAGAATCTTTTTTTTTTAAACGCCCCGTCCCGACGAGCTTGCACGCAGAAGCGAACGCATATGTGAGCAGCGCCCGCATATGAAAACTGTGTTCAAACCACACATGAAGTATCGCCGCAATCATTAGAGCGAGAGAAAAAATTCTAGCACTAGACCTCCTCTGTAACTCAAAACATGCAACCTGTAGAATTTTTTAAAACGTTGCCTATGGAGATTTTTAAGGGTAAAAGTTTGTTGCCATTCCACGAGCGGGCGCAACTTTGAAGCGTGACATGTTGGGTATCAATTTACTCGGCGTAACATTATCTTTCACAATATAAAAAAAATTGGGCCAACTTTACTGTTGTCTTATTTAATTCAAAAAAGTGTTTTTTTTTTTCAAAAAAAGTGTGCTTGTAAGACCGCTGAGCAAATACGGTGTGACAAAAAGTATTGCAACGACCGCCATTTTATTCACTAGGGTGTTAGAAAAAATATATATACATAATGTTTGTGGGTTCTAAGTAATTTTCTGGCAAAAAAAAGTTTTCAACTTGTAAACACTAAATCTCAGAAAGAGGCTTGGAACACTAAATCTCAGAAAGAGGCTCGGTCCTTAAGTGGTTAAGGTGCTAGAGAGATGGGGACTTGGCCCCAACCTTTTGGGTACCCTGCATTCCCTCTATTCTAATCCCAGTGCACAGGTGCGAATCCAGGGACAATACTCTGAGCCCTTCAACATTGAAAAAGGCACTAGACACGGCTGCCCGCTTTCGCCCCTAATTTTTGCGATAGCCATAGAATCCTTGGCTATATCTAACAGAAGCCATCCTGATATTAAGGGAGTATTTTGTGGGCCCCAGGAACATAATGCTCTTTATTTGCAGATGATCTCCTCCTCTTCGTCACATCCCCCCTTTTTGCAACTTCAAATATTTTCAAACTGCTTAACCAATTTGGAAATGCATCAGCCCTTAAATCCCTAGCATTGAATATCTCAGTACCCCCCACTTTGCTTGAGCGTCTGCAGGCTCACTTTCCTTTCACCTGGAGTTCTTCTTATATTCCATATCTAGGTGTCAACCCGGTCCCTAATTTAGATCTCCTATATTCAACCAACTACCCTTCTACGTTCAAAAAACTATCAGCATACCTCTCTTCATGGTCCAAACATGACTTTTCCTGGTTAGGTCAAATTAACTCTGTCAAAATGACACTCCTACCACGTCTCTTATATCTCTTTAGATCTCTGCCGATTCCGATCAGGAAAACGCATTTGCTACAATTCCAATCTAAAATTTAGAAATTTATCTGGGGATCCAAATGCAGGTGATGCTTCCTAGGATATACTTTATAGACTCAAAACGCAAGGAGGCCTAGCCCTTCCTAACATATGGTGGTACTACCAGGCAGCACAATTAGCCCAGATATCCATTACATACTCTCATGGTCCTAAACCGGACTGGTTGTTAATGGAACGACAAGCGGTCCCACGCCACACAATAGACTTTCTACTCTGGAACCCCTCCAAATTTAGACCCTTGATCTTAGCTCCCACCTTTTCCCATTCCATAGCCCTCTGTGACCACATGCACAAACATCCCTCATTGATATCGGATCTCTGACCCGTAATACACTTATTCCATAACCCTGACTGCCCCCGGGCTCAGATATTCTTGCCTTTAAATTGTGGCTTAATAAGGGCATGTTTAGAATAGGACAGTTCTTCAATTCAACGGGCCCCCTCTCAATCGGATATTGCGTAAGCAAACTCTAAACGCCCACAATCAGAACGGTTCAGATTAACTTAAATATTACATTATCTACATTCTATATGGCCCAATAAACCTTAACCCTTAGGATTACTAATTATGAAACCTGGTGCTCCAACATTATGAATCAGATGGGAGGTATATTCATTATTTACTCCTCCCCAGAAAAGGCCTAAAAATTAATCACCTTATGCCCGCACCTGGGAAGATGATCTGAAGAGTGGGACCTCGAAAAATGGTTCTATTGCTTTCAGCGTTCTTTTAAGGGAATATTGAAGATATCTTAGATTGAGGCGTCAGAATCTTGACACGCTGGTACAGAGTTCCCACGTTACTTTCTAAAATCTACCTAGACGCCTCCCTGATGTGCTTTAGGGGTTGCAATCATCTGGGCACATTGTTCCACACATGGTGGACTTGTCCTTGAATTAGGGGTTTTTGGAACAGACTTTTCCCTCTAATACACATGGTAACAGGCTCTCCTATCGCCAAAAACAGAGATCCTTAATCATAGGGTGGAGAAGCTCTCTAAATATAAACAAGCACTGGTCTTTTTCATGCTTATAAAAGGCCAAATTACCATAGAAAGATTTTGGAAAAATACTTTAGTCCCGCTTTCTGCTGTTAAATGTAAGATCTCCTGGATTATGGCCCAGGAGAAAATGGTAAGCATCTTCCAAGATAGAGTTCACATCTTTGAATTAATATGGGAACCCTGGGCCAATTATTCCCACATACCTCTGTACCCTGGAGCCATTGCTACACAATTGGCCCATATCAAGGTGACCCTCCTACTCCCTTCCCTCATACCTTCTCCCTTTTTATAACATCTCTCTTACGTCATCCTGCTTCTTCCTTATTCTTTCTTCCTCCTCAGCCTTCCCCTTTGTGCGATTTGCAAGACATAACAAGCCAAAGACTGCTTCGGAAATCAGTAAGCAGATAGATTTCCGCCCACAGCGCTAATTTTACCCAGAACACCTATGTGTATTATTAAGATCCTTCTTCGATCTTCATCTGGACATCATTTCAGTTAACCAATTGTGCTTAATTTAGATGTAATCTATGTTATTAGGATTTGAAATTTCTAGTTGTATCTACTTTCTTATCACCTATATGAAGGTATGTTATAAGCATGACCTGTAAGGTGGTTCCATTGATTATACTACATAATAATGACAAGGCCATATTAACTGAGGGATTTTTTTTTTTAACACACTCAAGTTAGCTCATTCACACTTATGATTTGCTAGCTTGGTCCCAGGTAGCTCTGTATAGTATTGACAACTGTATCATGTTGGTGGAATCTTCCTGTCCACAGAGTGATCTCTTTTGGGGTGGCGGGAGGAACATCCAACATCTTTCTTTATCCTGTCACTAGGTAATGTTTTGGCTACTCAACCGATTCTCTGCTTTTAATATGTCTTTGATTTTCAGTAGGTTTTGTCATTATTGCCTTACCAGATCATAATGCAATCTTGGATAGGACTGGTTTTCTTATATGTATTTCTGTGTTTACGTAGCACAAACTTTCGATTTCCTACATGCTTATAAGCTCTCTTTCTGATTTTCTCCAGGCCATGTTGGCCACTATTTTGTCTGTACTTTCATTATGATAAAATCAATAAAATTATTGACAGATGAAATAAAATAAAAAAATCTTTTAAACTAATGTTCTGAGAATTTTCGTACAAATGTATGCCCAACACGATTTATAAGAAAAGTTGTGACACCTTTTAAAATTTTACACCGGATAGTAAAAGAAAACTTGCAGTGTAGGAACTTAAACCCATTACAGAAAGAAACAGAGGTGCGCTGACAGTCAAGTGCTGACCCTAGTTCAAACAACCAACAGTGTTATACATACAGCAGGTAAAAAAAGAATTGAACACGTAACCATATTTTAGGTAAATATATTTCTAAAAGGTGCCATTGACATTAAATGTTCACCACATTTCAGTGCAATCCATACATACAAAGAAACCAAAACAGAGTTTAGAAATTAAGTTACGTGTAATAAAATGGAATGACACAGGGAAAAATATTGACCACATGAAGAAAGGGAGTTGCAAAAAGGCATGGAAAGCCGAGACACCAGCTGAAATCCATCAGTAATTAGAAAGGAATCCTGCCCCTTGTCAGTGCAAATTACTATCAGCTTGTTGTGTCTCAATTGATGGCCTATAAAAAAAAGGTATCTCATGATGGGTAAAAGCAAAGAGCTCTCAAGACCTTTGCAACCTTATTGTTGCAAAACATATTGATGGCATTGGTTACAGAAGCATTTCTAAACTTGTTCCAGTAAGCACTGTTGGGGCCATAATCAGGAAGTGGAAAGAATATCATTTCACTATAAACCAGCCATGACCAGGTGCTCCTCGCAAGGTTTCTGACAGAGGAGTGAAAATAATTATTTAAAGTTGTCCAAGAGCCAAAGACCACGTGTGGAGAGCTTCAGAAAGACCTGGAATTAGCAGGTACTATTGTTTCAAAGAAAACAATAAGTAATTCACTCAACCGTCACATCCTGTATGCACGCTCACCATGCAAGACTCCAATGCTGAAGAAAAGGCCTGCTGAAGCTCGTTTAAAGTTTTCTGCACAACATTTAGACAAGCCTGTGAAATACTGGGAGAATATAGTCTGGTCAGATGAGACCAAAATAGATCTCTTTGGATGCCATAATACACACCATGTTTGGAGGTCAAATGGCACTGCACATCACCCCAAAAACACCATACCAACAGTGAAGTTTGGAGGTGGAAACATCATGGTGTGCGGCTGTTTTTCAGCATACGGTACTGGCATATCATTAAAGGAAGGATGAATTGAAAAAATGTACCAATATATTCTTGATAAAAGTCTGCTGCCATCTACCAGGATGATGAAGATGATACGAGGGTGGACATTTCAGCAAGACAATGATCCCAAACACAAAGACAAACTCTCAATTGGTTTCAAAGAAAGAAAATAAAGCTGCTAGAATGGCCCAGCAAATCACATGACTTGAATCCAATAAAAAAATCTATGGACTAACTAAAGATCAGAATTCAAAGAAGAGGCCCACGGAACTTTCAAGATTTGAAGACTGTGTGGAAGAATGGGCCAAAATCACACCTGAGCAATGCATGCAACTAGTTTCTCCATAAAGGAGGCGTCTTGAAGCTGTCATTACCAACAAAGGATTTTGTACGAAGTATTAAATAAATTTCAGTTAGCGTGTTCAATACCTTTTCCATGTGTCATTCCATTTTATTACACATAACAATTTCTGAAATTATTTGTTTTGGTTTCTTTGTATGTATGGATTGCATGAGTCGTTACTGAAAATTTCATGTCAATAGCAACCTTAGAAATATATTTACCTACAAAAATGATAAGTCCAAAATGATAGTTATTTAGAAAAAATACAATTTGCAAAGTTGACATTTATAAATTCCCTGCTTGTTGATTACCATTTAGGCCTCATGCACACACTGGATGTTATAAAAAATTCTAGTAGCTTTGCAGTGAGTTTTTCAGTGTTAGCTGTATTTTTTTTTTCAATGGGATCAAAAACGTTAAAAAACGCTGGTGAGACGCGTTTTGACGTTAGAGCGTGTTTGCAGCTGAAAAACTCCTCTCAGAACCCACTAGTTTTGGGGTTTTTTTCCAGTCAAAAACAGTTGATAACAGCCTGCATGGATACATAGGATAACATGCTGGAGAGTTTATTGACTGTAGAAAAAAACGTCTGAAGCCAAAAACAGCAGCTGTAAAAACGTCCAGTGTGCATGAGGCCTTATTTAGGGAATGATAGGACTGACAAAGGTACACAGATGTAAATAAAAATGACTAAGAGACATTAAACCTGTATTTTATTTAGATGAATACGCATCAAAAAGGAACATTTATAAACTTTTTTTTTAAATATATCCTAAAATCAGTGTACAAAAGCATCAGCATTAAAACCAAGTTGCACAAGCAGCCATAAGTTGTGTTGAGCTGAAACGTATTGATGCCGGTAGGAACAGAGGCCAGTCTACAGACCAGCTTTATTAAAGCCATGAAAGGCAACATTGCTCTGTATACACTGCACAAACATCTATACTGAAAATGGAAAATAAAAGGGTATCACATTGGCAAACGTTCCCATAATAATTTCTGCTGCAAATTTATTACCAACATGGAAATATGGAGTTAGATTTTTAATATGCCTAGAATTTAATTTTTACTTTATTTTTTTCAGAACATTTGCCACTGCCGAGTTGAGCAACTACAAGCTAAAAAACAATGCTACACATTGAGTTACAGTATAAACAAACTTTAGCAAACTGCAGTGAATTTAAAAAGTGTAAAGTGACAGCAAACATGATGTGCCTACACATACCTTTATTTTTCTTCCAAAATACTTGGAAACCTGAAACACTGGGTACTAATTTTCTTTTAATGTGTATTGCTTTTGTATTATCATCATGTAAATACATACAAAAACGAGTTTCTCAATCTGGTTACAAAAGATAACATACAGTATTAGATTCTGGTACACAATGGCTTTGCATTTGTTCCACAAAGTTTATGGGATTCCTCCCAAGAGCTCCATAGTTTGTCAAACTTATGAGTAAGGTTGTTTCCAGGGCGATTCATTTTACATGCCAGAAACAAAGCTGTGGCCAAACCTCGTCCTGCCTGACGTACCTCACTACTGGTCACAAGAACATAACTTAAAGTGATTGCAAACATAATTTGTATTTATTTTTAAATAACAAACATGTTATACTTACCTGCTCTGTGTAATGGTTTTGAACAGAGCAGCCCAGATCCTCCTCATCTGGGGTCTTCTGCCAGTGCTCCTGGCTCCTCCACCCTACAAGCTGCTCGCTACAGGGGCACTCACACGGGCACAATCTTGATCTGTGCTCTGCGTATCCATAGATACACATACAAGTGTGGCTTGCCGCCCCCCCTGCTCTCTCCTCACAGACTGATTGACAGCAGCAGGAGCCATTGGCTCCTGCTGCTGCCTCCATGTCCAGTGAGAAGGGGGAGAGAGCTGCTGCTTTTGGGCACAGTGCTGGATCGAGATTGGGCTCAGGTATGCAGGGGGGGGGGGGCTAGGGAGGTGGGATCTTCTGCACAGAAGGCTTTTTACCTTAAAGCGTCACGAATCGCACATCATAAAAAAAACTATTAATCACACTAGGTTCACACCTATGCATTTTTTAGTGTGTTTTTCAGTTTGCACTACAGTCCATTTAACATGGTTTCCAAGGGTACATGCTCACAGCTATGCGTTTCTCATCCGGTATATTTTTGGAAGGGGTCAGGGACTTTTTTCCCCACAGCAGATTGCGTGTAACAGACTTCAATGGATCCACACCAAAAAACACAAGCTACTGACAGCTAAATATAAAAAAAAGAATTGCAAGCAATAAAAAAAAAAACGGAGTGGGGTGTCGCCCCCCCCCCTCAATCCTTACCAGGCTCTTCAGGTCTGGCATGAATTTTGAGGGCAACCTCACACCAATTTTATTTTTACAAATGGCATGGGGTCCCCTCATACTCATTCACCAAAAGAAAAAGTGTAGTGCAAAACATGACAGTAGGCAGTTTAAAAAAAGGGGCGGGTCATCCGCTGACATCACCTAGTGACCCCACAAGGGGGTGGAGCCACTCGGACATCAGCGAGTGACCCCGCCCCTTAATTAAGAACTGTCAAGACGGCGGAGCTGGCAGAAGGCGGGAGTGGATGTTTTTTTTTCTTTATCACATCTGAGCAGCCCACGTGAGTGTATACTAGAGGCGCATCGATTGAAATTTTGATGCCGAAACTGAACATGCAGAATGCACTTGGCCAAAAACCGAAAATTAGAGTTTTTTAAAAATATTTTTATTTTTATACATAATTGTATTATAGTCGACTTCTGAATTAATATCATCAATTTAAATAAATGTGAATTTATTGTTAGCCATTATTGGCACCTTTAGCGCAAGAAAAGCCAAAAAATAAAGTATCCTGTTAAATTCTACGTATGTCTTCACACTGGTCTGTTGCGCTTCCGTTGTAATGTTAAAAATCCTGCTTGCTGCATTTTTGGTCAGTTAGAAATGCACCTCCCTGTTAAAATGCATTAAGAACGCATCATTAAGGCACCTGCGTTATGTTTTTAATGCAGTTTTTGAGTCCCCTATGAAAAACAAACCATAAGCACAGTAAAATCGTGGCAAAATCACTTTAAAACCGCCGCAAATTTGCGGCAAAAGCGCGTGCGTTTTTGGTAGCATTATCGGCAATGCCGATAACACCATTTCCGCACGATATGTTTCGGCGGCCGCAATTTTGGTGCATCTCTAGTGTATACACAGTGGTAAATAACATCCCACTCCCTCCCTCCTCCTCCATGCCCGCTAACCAGCTAAACACAATGGGGGTTGGATATTACATGTTGATTAATGGAGGGATCACCTCCCTCTTATTCTAAGACGCAGGCTGGAGGGGTCTGGCACAGTCTGTGACTGTCAAAAATCCACCCACACCATGTTATTGCCAAAAAATAATAAATATATATTTGTATGTCAATTTAAAACAGTTTATTGATATGTTTTTTTTATTACTCTGTATTCCAAAGGCTGTTTTTTTTTTTGTTGGGGGAACATTTGATCAGCAGCAGAGGACTAGAAGGTTATGATTCCCTGCAGACAGGCTGGGAAAGATCAGGGTCATGTGACAGCTGTATATCGATTAGGAAAAAGGTACTTCAATTTTTTTAAATTAAAATAATTACAGTGCCATCATCCACCTACAGAAATAGAAGGGGCCAAGTAAATTAAACAATGTGTGTTTTAGTATGACTTTAATGCACAGAATTAATTAAAAGGTAAAAAAATAAAAATTATTCTACCGCTACAAGCGTTCTGCAAAGCCATTTGGAAACCCTCATACTGAGTATCTGAAGGTTTAGGTCTTCTGGAAGAAAACGATATGTTTGTGCAAGCCTGCTGTCACTTTACCAACATTAAGATAGTGTCTAAAACTCTTTAAAATTGATGTATTCCCCAAAGAATGAATTCAGTTTAAGTGAATTAAAAATCATATACACCAATATGCAAGATAAAAATATGCAAAATGAATGCAAGCACTACTATTAAAAATCTTCTTAGATTAGTCCAATTTCTATCAGTCTTAAAGGAGGTGTTGTAATCCACATACTATTTCAGCAGGGGGTGGACAACCTATCAAGAACTAGGGAGCCAGTACAATCTGGGACTTTCAAGGAAGATATGCTGCCATTATCAGCAGTAAATGGCTCAAACATTGTTAGCTGCCATGTTCTAAAGCATATGGGCTACTTGGCTCCCAGGATTTTCCAGTACGGATCTCGGGTGCTGTTCCAGACTTCTGCTCTTATTTATTGAAACAGAGTGCAATGTTCAGTGACATGCATCAGCTAATTTCATAAGTACCCCGTTTTGGGATGTTTGTTTCATACTATAGCTTACATTTTAGATCATGTTGGTATTCCTGTTCATATATGCTACATAAATACCCGGTTGATAAACTTGCCTTGCTTCCACAGCAGCTATATTAGATAATGGAGCATTTGTGACACTTTTGGTACACATTTTAAAACCTTACTTATGACACATATAAATTTTAATTTTTTTAGCAACATGAAGGAAACATACTTTATATTTCCATGAATACTTTAAAACTGCATTTAAGAAAAAAAAAAGTGTTGCAGGTTATGATAGATGGAATTATACCCATAAAAAGCCTAATAAATATCATTACATCTACATGGAAGTCAATACTCTGTGGCATTGTATTCTCCCAAACACAAGACTGTTAAAGGCATGATATCCAGTCACAATATATGGCACATTGAATGAAGCACACATACAAAAGCCACAAAGTCACTCCACATTTGAGGTCTTCTTCTTGGTGCAGGAGGTGGGACCTGCAAACACGCTGCATTTTTCTCAAAGTGCTTGTCGCTGACACTATGGATATGTATATACAAAAGTTTCCCTCTGTGGGGCACAGTTATTTGCAACTGTATTAAGCAATATCTTCGGTTATAAAATACAAGTATGCAGGGACCCTACATGATAGTACAGAGATATTTAAAAATAATTCAAACAATAAAAACAGTCTTCTCCCTCGGAGAGCAAGCATCCGAGAATGCAAGCAAGCAGCAAGGTTCCCGTCACAGTACACGACTGATCAGTGGTAACAGAGGGAGGTTTTCACATCTGATCCTGAAGGAACTGACCAGACACTGAACACATGTAACCATTTACTATTAACTCCTAACCCACCCTTGTAGATATTTCTCATGTTCATTTAAAAACTGGAGAAAGTGTAGCAGCACACAATGTCTACAATGCATCCTTCACAGAGTGGTGAACATGCCATGGCTATTGGTATTCATGGCAATCAGATTTTGTGCAAATGCCACCACTGGAGTGATTCAGGGCAAGAGAGTTATATGGAAAAGGAAAAAAAAAACAAAAAACCCTCCCCATCTTGAAAATGGTTGAATCAAAACAGAGAAGACGTGTGGGGTGATGGTATGTGTGTGTTAATGAGGGGAGGTATATTATATATACAGATATAAAAAGATTTTAGCTTTTCACAGCCTCCTTTTCTTTGCTTTCTGTATCCTCTGGATAGGCATGCCACGTCAATCTCTCCTCATAAAATGCAATAACTATTTGAGGACATTTCACATTGGCTTCTTTTGCTAGCACCAGATCGGCTTCATCAGAATCTTTCCTATAAAAGAAAATACGTGTTACTGATGCAGTACAAAAATGTCAATTACCGTATATACTCTATATACTCGAGTATAAGCCGACCCGAATATAAGCCGAGACCCCTAATTTTACCACAAAAAAACTGGGAAAACGCATTGACTCGAGTATAAGCCTAGGGTGTCCATCTGCATGCCTTACTGTGCCTCACTGTGTCCATGTGCATACCTCACTGTGCCCATGCCTCACTGTGCCCATGACTAGACTGAAGTTTAACATGGGAGTCTATGGAAGGGGTGCCCGGCTTTAAAAAAAAAAAAAAACGGTGCTCCCCGGTCGTAGGTCCCTTAGACAAAAAACTTTGCACACTTAAAGAGGAGAAGTGGGGCTATATGTGTGCCAAGTTTTGGGTCCAGGGAACATATGACCGGCTGGTACCGGGTCCCCAAAATCACCGAAGAAATTACTGTTTAACATGGGAGTCTATGGAAGGATTGCCCGGCTTTCAAAAATCAGTGCTCCCCAGCCGTAGGTCCCCCGGACAACAACTTTGCACACTTGTAGAGGAAGAGTGAGGCTACATGTGTGCTAGGTTTGGATTCGAGGTGACCTACGGCCGGCCGGTACCGGGTCCCTAAAGTCCGGGAGATCAGGCGCAAAAAAATGACTCGAGTATAAGCCGAGGGGGGCATTTTCAGCACAAAAAAATGGTCTGAAAAACTTGACTTATACTCGAGTATATACGGTACCGTATAATAAAGTCCTTTAACCACTTCCTTCCCGCCTATTGTCATATGAAGTCTGCAGGAGGGATCTCCCATACTGAATGGGCGTCATATGACGTCCTCGGCTTCCCAGTCATCTAGGGGACACGCGTGCCCGCAGCATCACTTGGGAGCCGATGCGCATGCCCGCCGGGCATCCGCAATTGCCGGTAACAGAGCAGGGACGTGGATCTGTGTGGATCGACATCCTGTCAGGGGAAACACTGATCGGTCTCCTCCCCTTGTGAGTCCTCTCTCCCTACAGTTAGAATCACTGCCTAGGTAACACATTTAAACCCTTGATCGCCCCTAGTGTTAACCCCTTCCCTGCCAGTGACATTCATACAGTAATCAGTGCATTTTTATAGCACTGATTGCTGTATAAACGTGAATGGTCCCAAAATAGTGTCCAAAGTGTCCGATATGTCCGTCGCAATATCACAGTCACGATCTATATTTAAAAAAAAAACCCGCTGGTGTGTTTCTGACAGAACTATCACAGTGCGGTACTGAGTAGCTGTCGGCCCGGTCCACCGCGAAAGATACAGCCGGACTGTTCTATCTCGAGAGGACCGCGGAGCTGGAAGCCCACCGGCCACCCCTGGAGTCGTGGGGCATGTCGTGAACTGAGTCTCACGCACACAAGGCGAGGATCAGCACGCTCGATGGTCGGACAGGGAAGACTACGAGGATATCTTGTACCCAACCTGTTGCCCAGCCGACAGTTGATAGAAGATCTCAAAAGAATAAAATAGGAAAAAAATTCCCAAAGGAATAAAAATAGGTCAGGAGACTGGCTCCTGAGAGAGCCACGTCTTCTCCTTCTGCTAGGCAGAAAAAAACTGAGGTCTGCTGACTGCAGTGGGAGGGTTATGCCGGAGGGACCGCCCCCTGGGCGGGGCTGTTCAGCTCTGGCTGTTTAGAATGTATGTATAACATCTCACATTCTGCCTAGGTCTTCTCCTGCAAGCAGGGACATAACCCACGTGTAAAGGTGTATAAGACACGCTGTGTCAGTCCATGGATGACAAGAGAAAAACAGATTGCCGCCACTACTAGTAAAAAAAATAAAATTAAAAAAAAAATAGGATTTTTTGTACTCACCGTAAAATCCTTTTCTCGTTTGTCCTTGGACGGACACAGCTCCTTAAATCTTGACAAAGTGGGTTATGTTCTTGTTCAAAGGAGAGGACTAGGTAGAACATGTTAGTTATCTTAAAACATGTAACTTTAACAGAGTTGAACAGCCCCGCCCAGGGGGCGGTCCCTCCGTACATGACCCTCCTACCTGCAGTCAGCAGCCTCAGTTTGTAAAGCAGTACAAACTAAAAAAGAAAGGGTGGGTGCTGTGTCCGTCCATGGACGAAAGAGAAAAGGATTTTACGGTGAGTACAAAAAATCCTATTTTCTCTTATCGTCCATGGACGGACACAGCTCCTTAAATCTTGACAAAGTGGGACATCCCGAAGCAGTGTCAGAAAAAACGAGGGATGGGAACAGCAATCAAAAGAAGACTTAACTTCACCCCAAACCAACAGAGCTCCTCACGGAGGAGTTGCAACCTCAAACAGCCGCCTGCAAAAACTTGCGGCCAAGGAAGCATCCGAAGATGCACACACATCAACCTTGTTAAACGTTGGGAAAGTGTGAACAGACGACCAGGTCGCCGTCTCACACACCTTGAAGACAGATGCTAGATGTCGGAAAGCCCAGGAAGCACAAATTGCCCTGGTTGAATGCGCCGTGACAGGAAAGGGAGGCGCCCGCCCCTAAAGGGCATAGGCCTGGATGACAATCAGCCTGATCCACCTAGAAAGATGGGCGATGAGACTGTCAGGCCCTTCTGTGGACCAGATACCAGCACGAACAGTGAGTCAGAACTCCGAAACGGAGCAGTAGCAGACAGGTACACCCGTAGGGCACGTACCACGTCCAAGGTATGTAGCGCAGCCTCCTGGGTTGCGATGGCCGAGGACACGAGGATGGAAGCACAATGTCCTCGTTTAGGTGAAAAGCCGAAACCACCTTAGGAAGGAATGAAGGTTGAGGGCGAAGCACCACTTATCCATACGGAGGACCAAGTAAGGCGACTTGCAAGACAAGGCGCCAATTCAGAAACCCTTCTGACCAAAGTAATGGCAACTAGAAAGGCAACTTTTTGAGAAAGAGTGGAATCTCCCTGATGTTCTCAAAGGGAGGTTCCTAAAGTACCGAGAGTCAAGTCCACGGAGGAAGCATTGGTCCAAACGGGGGAACCATGTGTCGGACCCCCTGCACACACGTACTTACAGTGAGTGAGCCACCAGAGGCCGTTGGAAGAAGACAGCCAAGGCTGAAATAGGGCTGGGAAAAAAAATCAATTTTAATCTTGAATCGAGTTTTGAGCTCAAATCGAATCAGATTTGAAGAAAATCGATTTTTTTATTTATTTTTTCCTTCAAAGTTTCCGTAGCAGGACTGCAGGGGGCGTATCCGGAATGGCACTGGGCAGCGTTACCCCAATTACATCTACTCGCCGCAGCCGCCGTCTGCTTACCTGATCAGCGTGTTATGCAGACAGACGGCGGCCATTGCAGTGTTCAAAAGCCGCGCCTCCCGAGTCCTCGTCGTCTGTGATAGGCGGAACACTCAATTTCACAGCAGGCAGTATTCAGCCTATCACGGACATCCTCTCATCCTAGTCTGTGTTATGAGGATGACCATGATAGGCGGAACACTGAATGCTGGGAAATTGAGTGTTCCGCCTATCACAGACGAGGAGGAGGCGCGGCTTTTGAATACTGGAATGGCCACCGGTGCAGCAGTAAAATCCGTATACCATGAAAATCTGCATCAGGTACGGGCACAGTGATTGAAGCATGGGCACAGTGAAGCACGGGCACAGTGAGACACGGACACAGTTCAATTCAACTAAGAGTAACCTCAGGATTTTTTGTTGTTTTATTAGCTAAATCCAAATACAGTATTAATAATTTGGATGTTTAACAATCTTTGTTGCACACGGCACACTGACTTTGCAGTTAGAGAAAGGGTTTGCCTTTGCAATTTTGTTTGTTGATGCACTTTAATTAATATAATAAAAAAAAAAAATCGAATCGAAACGTAAATCGAGTTTTTTGGGGGAAAATCGCCCAGCCCTAGGCTGAAATCTTCCCCCTTAACGGTGCTCAAGGCAAGGTTTAGACCCACTCTGCACTGTAAGAACAGCAGGATCTGAGAAACCGGCTATGTCCGTGGACGCCCGGCCATCTCATCACACATAGAGATGTAGGCCTTCCAAGTGCAATGGTAGATCGTCCGGGAAGAAGGTTCCCGGGCCCCCAACATAAAGTAGATTATCGAATCTGCCAGACCACGGTCCCTTAGTACCTGGCTTTCAATAGTCAAGGCAGTAAAGTCAGCGACTGTAAAACAGGATGAAGTATGGGACCTTGAGACAGAGGGTCCTCCCGCATTAGCAGCCGCCGGGGAGCGTCAGCTACCAGTCTCCCGAGGTTGGCGTACCAGGGACGCTGGGACCAATCTGGGGCGATTAGAATCACCAGAATCCCCGCGGCCTCCACTCTGCGGAGCAGACGAGGAGACAATTCCAGTAGGGGAAAGGCATAAATTCCCTATGGAGCCACCAACGCGTCCGACTTGTCTGCCCAGGGAGCCATGAACCTTGCCACAAACCTCGACACCTGCAATTGAGTCGAGAAACCAGGAGGTCCACAACTGGTGTGCCCCAATTCCGACAAAGTAATTGAAAACACCTCCGGGTGAAAAGACCATACCCCTTGGTCCAGCATCTGGCGACTCAGATAGTTCGCCTGCCAGGTCTCTTTGCTCGGATGTAAGCAGCCGATAGAGCCGGCACGCTCCTTTCGGCCCAACTTAGGATGCGAGCGACTACCGACGCTGCGGCCGTCCAACTGAAACCTGATCAGACACCCCTGACTTCTCTGAGACCCTTTGGAGAGGCACAGTCTGATCGCTCGAATGTCGAGGACATCAATCGGCGGTCGAGATTCTTCCAGACCATGAGGCTGGCGTCCGTCGTGATCACAGTCCTATGGAAAGTAAGGGACGACCTCACGGACCGAAGAGCCCGGAAATGCAGCCGCCCTCTCAGGGAATCCTTGACCAGGTGACTTACCTGAATCTAGAGACAATGGAGATCTGTTCCAAGTGGACAGGATCTCCTCCTGCAATACTCGAGTGTGGAATAGGGCGGACGGAACTGCCCAGAACTCGTGCAAAAAAGGGGAGAGACGACCATTTGTGGGATGCCAACAATTTCACCGCCGACTGGGCCATCTGCAACTTCTCCAAAGGAAGGAAGACCTTCGCCTCCAAAGAATTCAGGATCAAGCCTAGGGATTTCAAACACTGAGTCGGTACCAACACCGACTTCTGTATGTTCAGTACAAAACCAAAGTCCCGGAGGGTCTGACTAGCTATAGACATGTCCTCCTCCAATTCTGAGCCAGAAGCAGCTGTCAGAAGAAGAACGTCCAAGTAGCCCACAATATCAATGTCTCGCTGTCTCAGCAAAGCCCAGATCAGGGCGAGCACCTTGTGAACAACTCTTGGTGCCGACGCCAAGTCAAATCGCAAAGCGCAGAAAACTCAGATGGCTGTTGCAGATGGGGACATGCAAGTATGCGACCCTGGTATCCAGAGACACCAGAAGTCCCCAAAAACAATACATACACACACTGGGTATGTATAAATGAGTATGTTCATACTATGGCCCCGAAGCCGCGCATGTCTTTGGAGTGTGGGAGGAAACCGGAGTACCCGGAGGAAACCCACACAGACACAGGGAGAACATGCAAATTCCAGGCAGATGGCGTCGGGGTCCGGGTTTGAACCAATGACCCTCTTGCTGCCAGGTGAGGGAGTTAACCACTACCCAACTGTGCTGCCCTACAAGGTATTGAGGGCCCTGAGGTCCAAGATTGGACGGACACCGTCCTTCCGTGGGACTACCAACAGATTCGAATAGAATCCCTGAAACCCTTCCACCAGGGGCACAGGTAAAAGTATTCTGCACCAGAGCAAGTCTTCTACTGCTCCCATCAAAGCAGACCGACGAGCCGGAAGGAGAGGAAAGAGATCTGTTTGTGGACAAGAAGAAAACTCTATCTTGTACCCCTAAGTGACCACCTCACAGACTCACTGGTCCACCGAGCTGCAAACTCACAAAATCGCCCCCCCCCCACCATTGAGTCGGGCGGGGACAAAATACCATGCGTAGCATGGTATGTTAGCCGGCACATTCGTGCATGCACCCAGGGACGCTTCTGTCCCCCAGCTAGAGCCTTGTCTGCACGGGAGGATCTACTGACGAAAATACCGCTTCTGCGCGGAAGCGGAGGGCCCCGGCCAACGGCGCGGCTCCTTCCCCTCAGAGGACTGTGAGAGAAGAGTGCACTTACCTCCAGTGTCATCTTAACAATGTCGTCCAGTGAGTTACTAAAAAGCCCCAGAAAGGCAATCTGCCAGAGCTCACTTAGGAGCTTAGCCAGTGGACCAGCATTCCAGCCAATCAGGCGGCGCAGCACCACCGCAGATACAGGGGTTCTGTAAATCATTTACATACACACACCGAGTATGTATTAGTGTATACGTCTTTACCGTGGCGCCGAAGGTGCGCGTGTCCTGGAGTGTTTGAGGAAACTGGATCACCCGGAGGAAACCCACGCAGACACAGGGGAAACATGCAAACCCCAAGCAAACTGCGACGGGGCCATTTAAAATACACACACTGTGTATGTATTAGTGCATATGTTTTTACTGTAGCGCCGAAGGTGCGCACGTCTTTGGGGTGTGGGAGGGAACCGGAGTAAACCCACGCAGACACAGGGAGAACATGCAAACTCCAGGCAGATGGTGTCTGGGTCCGGGTTCGAACCAGTGACCCTCTTGCTGCCAGGTGAGGGAGTTAACCACTACACCACTGTGCTGCCCTCCATGGAAAGTCGCAGCCATATATAGGTTGCAACACTGACCCCAGCATCACCTCCTTGAACCTCTTATCAGAAGGGTCCTGTATGATAACGGACCGCCATGCACTGGGGGACCACAAGGACCTCTGCGGCCGTTCCCATTCCTTATGTATGAACTATCAAGGAAAGTAACATAAGGAAAAAACTTCACAAAGCGGGCAGATTTGTGTGACCTAAGGCATACAGACTCCTCTGCGGAAGTCCCAGCTGCATTCCCAGCTGGAGAGTGTCCTTCACAGCATCAGAAGTGCCCTGAGAAACATTTCCCAGAAGATGGCAGGGGGAGGGGGCGCTTTCTTACCCCCCCCTTACGCCCGCAATCCATTTCTTCCTTGGCAACAAAAGGTTCCAGGACTATCTATAACGTATCCAAGGAAACCGCAGGTGCAGGGGCACCATTTGCTGCCTCTGGCAATGTATGGGGAAGAAAGGTCACATACTGACTCCATAAACGCCCACCGACAGCCCTCAGGGACAAAGTGAAACACACATAAGAGTCCACCCTCCATGCTGCACTGACCGGGGGGGGGGGTCAACCCAGGGGACTCACCACCCAGAAGGAGACTGCTCAGCGCCGCTGCCCGCCTTGTATACACAGCGTGTGTGATGAAAAAGCTGTGGGGAGAAAGAACTGCGCTGTTCAGAGGCCAGTGCTAGAGGCCAGACCCACTCCAAAATGGCCGCCAGACGCCTCAGATAAAAAAGGGCACGGACCACAAGAAAATGGCCGCCCGCAATACCGACCTGCGCCACAGCGCAGCTACAACAAAATGGAAGTTTTAACACAGAAAAAAAAAAAACACACTAAAAATGGCATCAGCGCCAGAAAAAAATGGTGCCCGAGGCCAGGGATGTGGATGAGAAGGCCTGCAGAGACTCCCAGGAGACAGACCCCCCTCACAGAAAGCGGACCCTGGCGCCCCACAGGGACTCGGAGCCCCCCCACAGGTACACCCGGTTCCTTCTCCTCTGCTAGGCAGAAAAAACTGAGGCTGCTGTAGGAGGGTTATGTACGGAGGGACCGCCCCCTGGGCGGGGATGTTCAATTCTGTTAAAGTTACATGTTTTAAGATAACTAACATGTTCTGCCTAGTCCTCTCCTATGAACAGGAACATAACCCACAAATTTAAGGAGCTGTGTCCATCCATGGACGATAAGAGAAAATTCCATAAATCTATCCCCTATTTTGTAGCCGCTATAACTTTTGTGCAAACCAATAAATATACGCTTATTGTGATTTTTTTACCAAAAATATGTCGAAGAATACATATCGGCCTAAACTGAGAATTTTTTAAATTGGGATATTTATTATAGCAAAAAGTAAATAATATTGTGTTTTTTTTTTAAAACTTGTCACTCTTCTTTTGTTTATAGCGCAAGAAATAAAAACCGCAGAGGTGATAATAATTTGGGTACAGTGTTGCATGACTGCGCAATTGTCATTCAAAGTCCGACAGTCCTGAAAAATTAAAATTAGCCTAGGCAGAAAGGGGGTGAAAATGCCCTGTATTGAAGTGGTTAATTTACTATGTGCAAAATGACCATGGGTGTCCATATACAAATTTTTCTGGGTATCCAAACTACACAATATTACCAAAAGTATTGGACACCTGCCTTTACACGCACATGAACTTTGGCATCCCAGTCTTAGTCCGTAGGGTACAATATTGAGATGGCTCACCCTTGGCAGCTATAACAGATTCAACTCTTCTGGGAAGGCTGTCCACAAGGTTTAGGGAGTTTTTGGGAATGTTTGACCATTCTCCTAGAAGCGCATTTGTGAAGTCAGGCACTGATGTGGACGAGAAGGCCTGACTCACAGTCTCCGCTTTAATTCATTCCATAGGTGTTTTATCGGGTTGAGGTCAGGACTTTGTGTAGGCCAGTCAAGTTCCTTCACCCCAAACTCGCTCATCCATGTCTGTTTTGGACCTTGCTTTATTGCAGGGCACGTGATCGCTGTATCTTCCCCCAGCGATGCACAGACCTGCCGATGAGCGTGTCCAATTTCGGGGCATGCACATCATGACAGGTGATGACGTTGCGGCCGAGCTTCAGGGTTCCCATAGCAAAGGAACGCCAACAGGCCCAACTGCATGTGTCACTTCCTCCTTTTTGCCCCAGCCGATTGCAGTGGCGGGTGCACCTGTGACTGACTACAGAAGATACAGGTGTGCTGTGTAAAAAGTACCTCCAGTGTGATGACACAAGGTGTAAACTGATGCTAGCATGGATCCGCAGTCATGCTTACATGGTCAGTTTATTCTTAGGAGTTGGGGCACAGGCAAGATCAACCAGGTGAAATGAAACATCAGCAGAGAGACATTTTATGACATGATAAATCACATTTCAGTAACTTAAAGAGCCAGCACAAGGTTTTTTTTTTTGGGTTACAAACATTTTAAGGCGGCGAAGTGAGGAGAGCAAGACCTAACATTTTTCGCAACAATTTATTAATTTTCCCAATCTGCTCAGGCTAGCATAGATTTATGCCAGCCATAGACAGAGCGATTTTCTTTTCTACAACCAAGGGTTGATGGGAGGATCCCTCCCGTGGAGTCATTGTCTTCTCCCGGCGGGGTGGGGGAAGCCATCTCTGCCAGGAGAACACAGTGATTATTAACAGCCTCTAGCAAAAATAGCATGTAAAATCAGACAGGCTGGTTGTACCCAAGATGATTGATCAACTTGGGTACATTCAGCCTGCCCATACATGGTTCGAATCTCGGCCAGTCTCTACTGAACCGGTCGAGATTCAAACCGTCTATGGCTGGCTTTACTTGTACATCTCAATTGCACTACATTTCTATCCTGACTTCTAACTAAACCATAAACTAAATGCTGAATGAAGCAAATTTAAACTGGTACCTACCATTTCATGAGAAACATAAGCTCTCCACAAGAATCTGTAGCACCAATAATCTTCTCAGGTTCAAGACCCCTTTCAAAACCCCGGGCAATATCATTGCTCTAGGCAGAACAGAAAAAAATAAAATCTTTGCTCTTAAAAATACAATGCCAGCTCACCATAAAAACATTTCATTCATTTCAAAGTGACAGATTATTTATAACATTTTTCATGTAAACAATGTAAAATAGTTTTTCAGAATTTAATAAAAAAAACTAAAACATTGAAAATAAATGACCAAAAAATTACCTGACTGCAAAAAGATATTTGACTAACAGCATAAGTATGCTTTGCTCATGCAGAATCTTGTAGCATGTGACGGCACTGGTGCTTGCTGATTAGCTCAGAGCTGTCACATGTGGGTGGGTAGAATGTCCGCTGACCTATGTGAGCACTTACTGGACTGACTTGCACAGAGCTGCTTTTTATCACTTGCAGCAGCTGAACAGAGTTGGGGGGAATGAAGGAAAGGCAAGTATGTGCAGGCAGGGAGTGAGCCACCTGTCAGGATAACATATGGAAGCTGCCACACTGCTGACTTCTTTTTGAAGATGTCTAATCTGGCTTCACTACACTTCCTGATGATGTAGCGATACAAAATGTCTCACCGATCTCCCTGATCAACCTTCCACCTGGCCGTCGCTCTCTGTTGCCGTGTATTCACGCCTTGATGTTTCGTCGTTCTGACTTCTTCTGAAGGCCATTGATTCGGGAGAGCGGTGAGACGAAAAGCAACACACAGATGGGCCTTAGCTTGATGTGATATGAATGAGCGTTTTTGGTATTTTAACATTGTAAGTGTGGATTTTATACATTTTAAATAGAGTATGAAACAGAAATATACTATGAGAATTGCTTGTGTCCTATTTGCTTTCACTTCCAGCGATACCCGAGAAAGAGTGTGCTGATCGGTACTGAGATTGGACTATTATGCAAGTTTTGCCAATCACAAATGAGAGGCAATAACTAGCGCTGAGCGAGGCAGCATGCGGGGAGTGAAACACATTACTTCACTGGTGGTGATTTAAAGTTTACTACAAGCAAGGATTTATGGACTATTATAAGGACTGTCAATTACTAGTGCATTGGTTATTTTTCGATTGTTTACATGCACCCTTATCACTGGGAGGTGGAGGCTCCTCTGTTATACTGTTTTCAGGCTAAGTTCTGCTGTAGTGGTTACACTTTACTCTGCAGATGAACTGAATGTATTTTGATTAAGCAGCTGCTGGTTAAAGTTTACATTTCCAAATCGATTTATTAATGTTCATTAATGTGCCGATTTACTTTCCTCCAGGGGCACATAGTATAAAGAATACTGGAAATTAGGTACATGAAAAAAACTGTTCAGATTTTAAAGCGGAATTCCACCCAAAAGTGGAACTTCCGCTCGTTGTAATACCCCCCGGGTGCCACATTTGGCACTTTTCGGGGGGAAACAGGACACCTGTTCCCACTTCCGGGAGCCTCAGCCACGGTTATTGACGTCACCGCCCAGGCTCCCTCCTCCTCACTGGCTGCCGGACCAGTAGGAGAGAAGAGCAGAGCCTCGCGCATGCACAGTAGGGTTCCCGGCGTGGAGCCGTAAGGTTTCACTGCCGGGTTCCCTTACTCGCAATGGAGGCGGCATAATCACACAGTCCTCCTCCCAAATAACAAAGTTATTCACATCAGAGCCCTATTTTATGACTCCAGTAGTACGGCAGCTGGCGAGAGTCGGAACAGATCTGGAGTAGGGGGGACTTCAGTCCTCTCCTGAAAATGCTGGGGGTCACCTGTCAACACCATAGCAACAAGTGACACTGTGCATCCTGGACCTAGAGCACCATTGACTGTTATGGTGCTTGTGGTTGAACCCCCAACACCATGGCAACTCATGACACTGATCCAGGGCAAACTAGGTCATGTGCTCGTGGCACCCTGGTGGAACCCAAACAACTGTGGCAAAATCACTTTAATATACCAATCAGCAATACGCCTGGAAATGGGAGAAATTAGTTGGAGTAGGAGGATTCAGGTGAGATTTCCTTTGTCTGGATCAATGAAGATTACTGAAATGCCAGTGTGTGGCTACAATGTTTTGTTTTTTCTATGGATGAAGTTAGTGGATAGTCTTTAGAAAACCTTGCAGTCCAGGGCTCAGTGTGTCCCAGCTGAGGCTTATGAGCAGTATTAATTCTCTAGAACAAGTGACAATGGTAACAGTGAACCAGTTGTGATATCGCTAGCGAGAATGGCAAAGGGTGCAGGCATTGGACAATTACTTGGGGAAGCAACCTTTGGCATAGGAATAAAATCTGCGGGTACTGAAAGCTGTTAGCCTTACCTCTCTCCTCTTTTTGGCCTTAATGTCCTCATTCCCAGCTTTTCTTTTAGTTGCTTCTGCCTTGGGTTTGGGCTCTCCCTCTTTGGGTTTCTTGTATTTTTTCATGAATTCAGAAATCAACTCAGGACAATCCAGATTACTCTCTGGCTCCCACGTATTGTGTTCTCTTAAATAGAGTACAAAAATGTTTAATATCTTTATAGTAACTACATTTCAATAAGGTAATATCAATAAAAAATTACTTGTGGGTGGGAACATTTTTGCAATGTACACCAGTCTCCAAATACACCAGTGCCATATTATAAATGTATTACCACTGGCTAACAATCCTCTCTGCCTAATAACCCCCACTGAAAAAAAAAACTAGAGGAATGAGACAAAATGCTCACAATTTCTCAAAACTTCAACCTTCAACTGTCAATTTTATTTTGAAAGCATCATGAAGCTTGACACCATCTGAACCAAATAAGTTTATCTTGGTCTCACCACTGTTTGCGGGCTTTTTTGTGCATCATCTTTAGAAGAGGCTTCCTTCTGTGACGACAGCCATGCAGACCAATTTGATCCAGTGTGCAGCGTATGGTCAGAGCACTGTCAGGCTGACCCCACCACCCCTTCAACCTCTGCAGCAATGCTGGGAGAACTCATCTGTCTATTTCCCAAAGATAACCTCTGGATATGACGCTGAGCACGTGTACTCCACTTCTTTGGTCGACCATGGCGAGGCCGGTTCTGAGTGGAACCTGTCCTGGTAAACTGCTGTATGGTCTTGGCCACCGTGCTGCAGCTCAGTTTCAGGGTCTTGGCAAACTTCTTATAGCCTAGGCCATCTTTATACAGAGCAACAATTCTTTTTTTCAGATCCTCAGAGAGCTCTTTGCCATGAGGTGCCATGTTGAACTTCCAGTGACTAGTAAGAGCGATAACACAAAATTTAACACACCTGCTCCCCATTCACACATGAGATCTTGTAACACTGAGTCACATGACACCGGGGAGGGAAAATGACTAATTGGGCCCAATTCTGACATTTTCACTTTGGGGTGTACTCACTTTTGTTGCCAGCGGTTTAGACATTAATGGCTGTGTGTTGAGTTATTTTGAGGGGACAGCAAATTTACACTGTTATACAAGCTGTGCACTCACTACTTTACATTGTAGCAAAGTGTGATTTCTTCAGTGTTGTCACATGAAAATAAATAAAATGTTTACAAAAATGTGAGGGGTGTACTCACTTTTGTTAGATAATGTATATATAAAAAGCATTTTACCTTTGAGAACATTTAAAATGTATGTAAACCCCAAAAATGTACTTCTTTTCTATGCTTCCTTTTGACCTGTTTAATGCCCAAGTATAAGAAAATGCTTGCAGTTGTACACATGCAGAAAAAATAAATACATTTCCAGCCAAGCTGGCCAAGGACACTGAGAGGCTGACCTGGAAGTAACGTCAAACATGTCGCTTCCCAGGTTAGCAACAATCTTCTCCCTCTCCTCTATCCGGCAGCAGCGCAGCCATCCAAATGCTTCCATCTGACGGGCAGGAGTCTGCTTGATTTACACAACAAGATGAGAACTAGGAGGGCTCTTTGAGATAACACAGGAAATGTGGACACAGAAATTTCTGACTAGGCAGACCCTTTTATTGCAATGTGATCTGCATTGCATTATATTACATTAAGCGGAGCACAGGGGAGACATCCAGGGTCTTTTAGACCCTGGATGTCTCAAAGAGATCCTGTTACCATAAAAAATAATTTAAGTAAAAAAACGCATTAAAAAGGTTGATTGTGATACACATTACATATTGCCAAGCACGCTGGACAGCAATATTTCTCGCACCAGACCTTCTCCGTAACACTAAACTGATGACCTATAGGGAGCTTTTAAAGTATTGCGTCTATGTAAAATATAGGGAATTTAAGTTTGTCGCCATTTTACAGGCGCACGCAAATATAGGGTTTGACATGTTGGGTATCTATTTGGTGAAACCTCATCTTTTATATTTTACCAAAACATTGTGTAATTTATTACGTTTGTGTGCCCTAAAATTAACAAATAGTGTATTTTTTTTACTGAGATTTTGTAGTAATATCGCAGGACATAAAAAACGTAACTACCACTATTTTATTGTCTACGGTGTCTGCTTTCAAAAACTATATCAAGTTTCAGGGGTTTTATGTAATCTTCAGGGCAAAAATAATTTTTTTAAGCATGTGTGCAAAAAAAACCACAAAGACTGCTTTGGCAGAGAAAGGGTTAAAACATGGGAAAATGTGAATTTATTGCAGAGATGTACTGTATGTTTTGTTTTTTGGCCTTCACATACACTTTAAATGTGTAAGAAATGTAGCCAAAATGTTGTAGGGATTTGGATTCACAGGCAGTATTTACGGCGATCTCTTCCACTGCCTTGACGACTAGTGCAACCTGGAAAAGGACATAGAAGTAAATGTTGCCAATAGAAACACAAATACCTATCATGTTTTAGGCCTCATGCACACTGGGCGTTAAAAATGCCCCTTTGGGAGCAATTTATTTTTCTGGCCTCAAATGCCCCTCAATGTTAGCATGCGTGTCCATGCACACATAGGTGTTTACAGGGGGAAAAAAAACACTGCCAGCGTGTTCAGGAGCAGCAGCGCTTTGTCAGGAAAAATGCTTGACACACCTAAATGCGCAAAAGCATGTGTAAGCACACGTTACCACTAGGCGCATTTAGCGCCTGAGTTTTGGGACAGGAAGCGAAGGGAAATCTCCGCAATGGGACGCAGATGGTGGGAAAAAAATCTGGCTGGGTTATAATCCTCCCTTACTCTATCCAAAAAGAAAAAAAAAAGTTTTGCCTATAGTTGTACTTTAATTCGTTTCAATGGCCAAAGTAAATAATTATTCTGTCCAATGAAATGAATTAAATTGTGCTTGACACAGCTAAACATTTCTGACGCTGCTTTTCCAGGAAAAAGGGGCTTAGGAGAGCTGGGCAAACACAGAGTGCATGAAGCCTTATCCTAGGATATCTTTAGGGCTCATTCACACAGGACCTGAGGGTTGTGCACTAACAGAATTCAGGGTATTTCTGCTCCTGGTGTTGTGTACAACTGAAAACTGTCTGGTTCCATTGCCGCTTATCTGTTCATGTAGGCATGTACCCGCTCTGATGTACAGCTGCATTATCTGTCAGCCCATCATTGATCTGTACAGGCTGCAGGCCATGGCTGTGTACAGAAATATGCTGAATTGTGAAAAGTGTACAGCCCTGTGCACCTCTGTGACTAAACCATTTTAATTTACCCAAATGTGTTCATTTATAAGTTCAACTTTAATTTAAACAACTTGTATGCTTAGTTAATTGGTCCATTATGCTGGTAATTTAATTTCTTTATAAATAACTGGCTATACCGTATTTTCCAGCGTACAAGACGACCTTTTATGCTTAAAAATATGCCTCAAAATTCGAGGGTCGTCTTATACGCCGGTACCTGTATGTACAGTCTCAGTCAGACCGCGGCCATCCATTGTTCAAAAGCCGCGCCTCCTCCTCGTACTGTTCCGTGATAGGCAGAACACTCATTTTCCCAGCAGAGCCTCTGTTCAGTGTTCCGCCTATCACGGGTGTCTTCTCATCCTCGGATGAGAGGGCATCCGTGATAGGTAGAACAGAGGCTCTACTGGGAAAATGAGTGTTCGGCCTATCATGGAACAGCACAAGGAGGAGGCGCGGCTTTTGAACAATGGACGCTCGCGGTCTGACTGACTCTGCATACAGGGATAAGGTATGGGATCGTCGAGGTGAGGCATGTAATGGCACAGTGAGGCATGCAATGGCACAGTGAGGTGAGGCATGACTAGTCAGAAGGGGGTCGTCTTATACGGCGAGTATATCCCAAAACCAAAATTTTAGCTGGAAAATTAGGGGGTCATCTTATACGCCCAGTCGCCTTATACGCCGGCACATACGGTAGTTTACTTTTGTTATATTATTTACACAATACAGCTTAGAAGTTTATATTGTGGCTTGACTGCTTTGTCAGAGCCGGTTCACACCGGGGCAACACGACTTTGTGCGCGACTTTGCTAGGCGACTTGGACACGACTTGAGCGCGAACCACAGCGCGACTTGGGGCAACTTAAAACGCGACTTGAAGTCGCCTCCAGGACAGGGGACTTTTCCAGTGGCCAATCACATAATAATCAGCTCTGTGGGAGGGAGGGGTTTGCCTAGAAAACTATTTTTACTTCCTGGAAAGTTGCTTCAGTTAAGACGGGGGATCCGACTTGGAGGCGACTTCCATTGAAATCAATGGGTACAAGTCGCCTAGTAGTACAGGAAACTTCTCTGAAGTCGGAGCGACTTCAGTAGTGTACATTAAGACGGCTCTCATTCCCTTCCATTGATTTTCTCATGTCGCACGACTTGAAGTCGGTTCCCAAGTCGCCCCTGTGTGAACCGGCTCTTACGTTTCCAGTTTTGACCATCATTCCAAAATATCCAAATCTAGTGGCATGACTAGTTAAAGCGGTTGTATACCGCAAAACTTTTTTTTTTTTTTTGGTCAACCTGCAAGGCAAAAGGTATAATGAGCTAGTATGACTAGCATACTAGCTCATTATCAATCACTTACCTTAGATCGAAGCCCCCGCAGCGGTCCTCGGACGCGTCCTCTGTCGAATCCATGATACCCGGAGTGACTTCCGGGTATCGCCGCTCCGGCGCTGTGATTGGCCGGAGCGGCGATGACGTCACTCCCGCACATGCGCGGGGAACGGCACGATCCCCGCGCATGCGCGAATTTCCGGCAGGCTCCCATTCAAGAGCCGCCGCGCTCAGTGCGCCGTTATCTACGGCGCGCATGCGCCGTAGATAGCGGTACAGTTTTTTTTGCAAATATCTCCGAGACTGTGTAGGTCTCGGAGATATTACAAGCACCTACAGGTAAGCCTTAATGTAGGCTTACCTATAGGTGCTTGTACAAAATTTGGCTATACAACCACTTTAAAGAGGTCTGCTCACATAATTTGTAATAAAAACATCTTTGCCATTCTCAAGTTTCCAACCACGCATATTATTTTATATATACTGTGATTCTGTACTTGCCAAATATGCTGCAGAAATCTCCCTCCACCAAGACTGACTGCAGCCATTTTAAGTGTGGGCAGCTGAAGCTGCTGCCTGTTCACTTCCTGGATTTACACAGAGGCACATCTCCAGCTCTCATTGGCCCTGTTAGGACTCATCCCCCCTCCCTTCCTGGCAAACTCTCACTAGAGTTAGAGAGAGAGCTGTGCATGATGTCATTAGCTTGGGCTTATTACCAGAGAAAAAACAGGAAGGGGGCTGTATAAAGTATTTACTGGCAGAAAAAATTTTTTTTTACTATCCAAAGTTAAAACAACAAGGGTAGAAGATTAAATAAATGGAAAGATGAAAACAATGACTGAAGGTCCACTTTCAATCTACATAAACCGTAGTTTACAGGCCAATGCCATAAAAAATGCATTTCAATTAAAGGGGCTGTAAAGCTTTCTGCTTTTCCACTGATGCCGGGAAAATTTACACTCCAGCAGGCCACAGTACGGCCCCTCTAAAGTCTGAAGGATAATAAGCTGGCCCTTTGTTTAGAAAGTATGGAGACCCCTGGTTTAAATCAAAGCATATTCATGTGTTAGAATGGCCCAGTCAAAGCCCAGACCTAAATCCAATTGGGAATCCATGGCAAGACTTGAAAATTGCTGTTTACAGATGCTCTCCATCCAATCTGACAGCTTGAGCTATTTTGCAAAGAAATATGAGCAAAAATTTCACTCTCTAGATGTGCAAAGCTGGCAGAGACATCCCCAAATATACTTGCAGCTGTAATTGCAGCTAAAAGTGGTTCTACAAAGTATTGACTCAGGGGGTCTGAATACAAATGCATGCCACACGTATTAGATATTTGTAAAAAAATTGAAAACCATTTCTTATTTTCCTTTCACGTCACAATTATGTGCCACTTTGTGTTGGTTTATCACAAAAAAAAAAAAAATCACAATAAAATACATTTGTTTTCAGTTGTAACATGACAAAATGTGGAAAATTTCAAAGGGTATGAATACTTTTTCCAGGCACTATAATAGTATGCTATAAATTTAAAGGGGTTGTAAAGGTTTAACATTTTTTTTTTTAAATAACAAACATACCATACTTACCTCCACTGTGCAGTTAGTTTTGCACAGAGTGGGCCCGATCCTCATCTTCTGGGGTCCCTCTGCAGCTGTCTCGGCACCTCCCCGCAAGAGCTAACCCCCCTCTGGAAAGCGCTCTCCCAAGGGGGTTAGATTGCGGGCGCGCTCCCGTGTGATACATTGGCGGCCATAGCCGCCGAGTGTATCACTCGGCCCCGCCCCCCAGCGCGCTGCGTCATTGATTTGATTGACAGCAGCAGGAGCCAATGGCTGCGCTGCTATCAATCATCCAATGAAGAGCCCACAAGAGCAGGGGGAAAGCAACGCGGGATCGCACCCACGGAGATTCAGGGCTCAGGTAAGTAAAACGGGGGCTCGGGGGGCGGAGAGTGTAATGTGTTTTTTCACCTTAATGCATAGGATGCATTAAGGTGAAAATAAACATTTCCACATTTGATACTAGAGGTAGAAATAATGCTCTATTATTGGTATCATTGGGTGTAATAGTTCCCCATTGTTGGTGTCTGTGGGAGAAATGTTGCCCCACTGCTGATGTTAGTTGGCAGAATAGTGTCCTGTATCAGAGTGAGGGATAGTGCCCCAAGGGCCGGAAAAAAGGCAAGTAAGGAGTCCGGGCCGCAGTTTGGAGACCACCGATTTAAACCATTTCATTGTAGCTCTGGCGGTATGTTTAGGGTGGTTGTCCTGCTGTTAGGTGAACCTCCACCCCAGTCAAGTTTTTTGCAGACTCTTAACAGGTTTTCTTCTAAGATTGCCTTGTATTTGGCTCCATCCATCTTCCCAACAACTCTGACCAGTTTCCCTGTCCCTGCTATAGAAAATCATCCCCACAACATGATGCTGCCACCACCATGTTTCATGGTGGAGATGATGTGTTCAGGGTAATGTGCAGTGTTAGTTTTCCGTCACACATAGAACTTTTTGGTCTAAATGCTATTTTGGTCTCATCTGACAAGAGCACCTTCTTCCACATGTTTGCTGTGTCCCCCACATGGCTTCTCGCAAACTTCAAACAGGAATTCTTTTGGCTTTCTTCTTGCCACTCTTCCATAAAGGCCAGATATGGCGAGTGCACAAATAATAGTTGTTGTGTGGACAGATTCTCCCACCTGAGCTGTGGATTTCTGCAGCTCCTCCAGAGTTACCATGGGTCTCTTGGCTGCTTCTCTGATTATTTCTCTCCTTGCCCGGCCTGTCAGTTTAGGTGGACCGACATGTCTTGGTAGGTTTGCAGTTGTGCCATACTCTTTCCATTTTCGGATGATGGATTGAGCAGTGCTCCGTTAGATGTTCAAAGCTTGGGATATTTTTTTATAACCTAACCCTGCTTTAAACTCCTCTACAACTTTATCCCTGACCTGTCTGGTGTGTTCCTTGGTCTTCATGATGTTGTTTGTTCACTATGGTTCTCTAACAAACCAGAGGTCTACACAGAACAGCTGTATTCATACTGAGATTAAATTACACGCAGGTGGACTCCATTTACTAATTAGGTGACTTCTGAAGGCAATTAGTTCCACTAGATTTTAGTTAGGGGTATCAGAGTAAAAGGGAGCTGAATACAAATGCCTTAATTTTTAGTTGTAACACGACAAAATGTGGAAAATTTTAAGGGGTACGAACACCTTTTTCAAGGCACTGAACATATGAAAACACAAGGTAAGTAGAAAAGATCTGTATTACCAATCTTGTATTTCAAATTACATTAAAATGGCCTTCTGCAGATAATAACACTGATCTGATCACGCTTACTTACTCAGAAAAGCCCTTCCATTTAAGCAGGTATTCCACATGCCCTTTCATCATTCTGCGATCAAGAACTTTCTCTACCACATATTCTTCTTCCTCTGAAGAAGAGGATTCATCAGATGCCTTCTTGGTCTTTTTGGCCATCGCAGTGCCCCTATTCGGCCTCACCCCTGTAAAAAATAAAATCACATCAATGAAAAAGGACCAAACTGACTTCTTACATGGAAAGGTATGAATGGTATATTACTGTTATACTTTATCTATCAGTTGCAGGAAGAAAATATCAAAAGGAAACCTTTTACAAAACCAAAAAATAAAAGCTTTAATAGACCTAAACTAAGGCCAGCCATACACAGTTCGAATCTCGGCCGATTCCTGCTGAACCGACAGATTTTAACCATTTGAATGTACCAAATGGATTGATCAACTTGGATACAACCAGCCTGCTGGATTCTCTTGTGATTATCGCTAGCGGCTGCTATAGCTGCTAGCAATAATCACTGTCTTCTAGACCAGTGTTTACCAGTCCTCAAGGAGCCCCAACAGGTCATGTTTTCAGGATTTCCCTCAGCTGAAACGGCTGTGGTAATTACTAGGGCAGTGAAACTGATCAAATCACCTGTGCAAAATAATGAAAACATGACCTGTTAGGGAGCCTTGAGGGCTGGAGTTGAGAAACACTGTCCTAGACAAAGGCACGGCAGGAGGGACTGCCACATCAACACTGTCTGTGTTGATTGGGAAATCAAGCAAATTTCTTTATTGCAACCACGGGGATGGCCAGCCTAAGAGCTGTTACAGTGGTTGTACACCCTGTACAACCACTTTTACCTACAGGCTTACCTGTAGGTGCTGAAAATATCTCTTAAACCTCCACGGTTTAGGAGATATTTACAATAGAGCCGTGCACCGATGTCCACCGCGCACTTTAGAAACGGTGTTCGTGACGTTTCTAAAGGGGTCATGCCGTGACTAGCACGGGAGTGACGTCACGCCACTCCGGCCAGTCACAGAGCCGGAGTTCACGGTCCCGGACGGAAGAGGGGTGAAGATGGACGCTCCCAGCCAGCGGGGACATCGCAAGCTTCGGTTTCAGATAAGTGACACATAATGGGCTACTATGCGATGCATAATAGCCCATTATGCATTACCTTTGCAGGGAAATAAAAAGGAAGTAAAAACCATTAGGTTTTACTTCCTCTTTAGTTAGCTACACTGAGGGGAGGTCTTAAATGGAAAACGTTAACCCCCCTACTCATCAAGTATTTTTTTTCACGGGAACATAGAACTGCCTAAACATTTGAAAATATACAAAGGTTGAGCCTGCCATAAGAAATTTTAAAGGTCTGGAAAAATAGGATTTTTTACTCACCGTAAAATCCTTTTCTCTGAGTCCATGGACCGACACAGCTTCTCTATTGACAAAGTGGGTATTATCCGTTAATTAGGAGTGACTAGGCAGAAAAACTTGTAAAAAGTGTTGCATCACACCTTCTACAGTACCGCCCAGGGGGCGGACCCTCTGGGTATACCCTCTCAGTCTGCATCTTCGCAGATCAGTTCGTCAAAAAGCAGTACAAACTTAAAAGGAGGGGTGGGTGCTGTGTCGGTCCATGGACTCAGAGAAAAGGATTTTACGGTGAGTAAAAAATCCTATTTACTCTTTCGTCCATGGACCGACACAGCTTCTCTATTGACAAAGTGGGACGTCCCAAAGCAGTGTCAGAGAAAAAAACGAGGGGTGGTAACAGCATAAAAACAAACTTCACCCCCAAAACACAAAAACAGCACTCCTCCAACGGAGGAGTTGCAACTCTAAACAGCCGCTTGCAAAACCTTGCGGCCGAAAGAGGCATCCGAAGATGCACCTACATCAACCTTGTAGAATTTTGTGAAAGTGTGAGCGGACGACCAAGTCGCCGCTTTACATAGTTGGGAAACAGACGCTTGATGTCGGAAAGCCCAAGAGGCACCTATTGCCCTGGTCGAATGCGCCGTGACAGGAAAGGGGGGTGCCTGACCCTTTAAGGCGTAAGCCTGGATTACTATCTGTCGGATCCACCTAGAGATGGTGGCCGATGAGACTGCTTGGCCCTTCTTGGGACCAGCCACTGAAACAAACAGTGAGTCTGACTTCCGGAACAGGGAAGTAGCAGATAGGTATACTCTCAAAGCTCGGACAACGTCCAAGGAATGCAACGCCGACTCCTTAGGATTCGACGGCTGAGGACACAAGGATGGAAGTACAATGTCTTCGTTGAGATGAAAAGCCGAAACGACTTTCGGAAGAAAGGAAGGCTGCGGCCGCAGCACCACCTTATCCTTATGGAAAATCAAATAGGGAGCCTTGCAGGACAAGGCTGCCAGCTCAGAGACTCGTCTAACTGACGTAACAGCCACCAAAAAGACCACTTTCTGAGAAAGTGTTAACAGGGGAATATCTCTAATATTCTCAAACGGTGCCTTTTGAAGCACTGAGAGGACCAGGTTCAAGTCCCACGGAGGTAACGGGGGACGGACCGGAGGGGCCACATGTCGGACCCCCTGCACAAATGTACTCACGAGAGAGTGAGTCGCCAGGGGTCGCTGAAAAAAGACAGCCAGGGCAGATATCTGTCCCTTAATCGTACTTAGGGCAAGCCTTTGGTCCACCCCATGCTGTAAAAACAGCAGGATTCTGGAAACCAAATAGGTACGCGGATGCCATTTCATTTCCTCACACATGGAGATGTAGGCCCTCCAAGTGCGGTGATAGACCTTCCTAGAGGACGGTTTTCGAGCACTTCTCATAGTAGAGATTACTGAGTCTGACAGGCCCCGGTCTCTCAGTACCTGGTTCTCAACAGCCATGCCGTTAAAGCCAATGACTGTAAAGCAGGATGGAATATGGGACCTTGCGATAGCAGGTCCTTCCGTAGTGGTAGGCGCCAGGGGACGTCTGCTACCAGACATACTAGATCGGCGTACCAAGGACGCTGAGGCCAATCTGGAGCGATTAGGATCATTGGAATTCCCTCTGCCTCCACTCTGCGGAGCAGAAGAGGAAGAAGCCTTAAGGGAGGGAAGGCATAGATTAGCCGATACTGACCCCACGATGCTACCAACGCGTCCGTTGCGTCTGCCCATGGGTCTCTTGACCGGGCCACAAATCTCAATACCTTCCGATTGAGTCGGGAAGCCAGAAGATCTACGTCTGGTGTGCCCCATCTTTGGCAGAGGAGTTGGAACACCTCCGGGTGTAAGGACCATTCTCCCTGGTCCAGCATCTGGTGGCTCAGGTAGTCCGCCTGCCAGTTTTCCACACCCGGAATGTACACGGCCGACAGTGCCGGTACGCTCCTCTCTGCCCACTTCAGGATGCGAGCGATCTCCGATGCTGCAGCTGAGCTTCTTGTTCCTCCTTGATGATTGACATATGCCACTGCTGTGGCGTTGTCTGACTGGATCCTGACTGGACGCCCTTGCAGTCTCTGAGACCATTTGAAGAGGCACAGCTTGATCGCCCGGATCTCCAGGACATTGATCGGCAGGAGGGCTTCCTCTGGGTCCAGCGACCCTGCGCCGACTGGATACCCCAGACTCCCCCCCAACCTGTAAGGCTGGCGTCCGTCGTGATCACTATCCAGTAAACCGGAAGAAATGACTTCCCGGCCATTAGAGCCGGTGCTGTCAGCCACCATACCAGGGATCTCCTGACTAGGTGGCTCACTCGGATTTGATAATCCAGAGATGAAGGGCATCTGTTCCATCTGGACAGAACTTCCTTCTGTAACACTCGAGTGTGGTATTGAGCATATGGGACCGCCTCGAAGGAGGCTACCATGAGGCCCAACACTCGCATGCAAAAACGGAGTGACGACCAATTCCTGGAAGTCAGCTGCCGTACTGCAGCCCGGAGGGTCTGCAACTTCTCCACAGGGAGGAATACCTTTGCCTCTGAGGAATCCAGAATCAACCCCAGGTACACTAGGCGTTGAGTGGGCACCAATACTGACTTTTGCGTGTTTAGTATCCAACCACAGTCTCGAAGAGTCTGACAGGTAATGGACACGCTTACCTCTAATTCTGAGCTTGAAGGGGCCTTCAGCAGGTCGTCCAAGTAACCTGTGATAGCGATACCCCGCTGTCTTAGAAGTGCCAGAATCGGAGCGAGCACCTTGGTGAACGTCCTGGGTGCTGAGGCAAGGCCAAACGGGAGGGCCACAAACTGGTAGTGGTTCTTCCCGATAGCAAATCGCAGAAACCTCTGGTGTCTGGAGTATATGGGGACATGCAGGTATGCGTCCTTGATGTCCAAGGAGGCCAGAAAGTCCCCCGGATCGAGAGCTGTGACTACAGATCGAACCGACTCCATCCGAAATCTTTGTACCTTCACAAAGCAATTGAGGGCTCTGAGATCCAAGATTGGACGAACCCCCTCCTTCTTCGGCACAATGAACAGATTTGAGTAAAAACCCTGACCCCGTTCCTGTTCTGGAATAACTACCCCGCGTTCGAGTAGACCCTGGACCGCCCCATACAGGGCCTCCCGACGGGTCGGTAGTAGCTGGAGATTGGAGGTGATGAATCTGTCTGGTGGACAAGAGAGAAATTCTATCTTGTAGCCTGAGGAGATTACTTCGCAAACCCACCTGTCGGAGACTAGAGCAGTCCACTGAGTCGCGAATTTGCGAAGACGTCCCCCCACCCGAGAGCTGGGTGGGGGCGGACCTTCATGTGGACGCAGATTTGTCCGCAGGCTTGTTGGGTCTGCGGGACCAAGGACGCTTCTGTCTTTGGGCAGGCGCTTTATCGGCCTGGGGTCTTTTCCCTGTCGCCTTAAGGGGGCGAAAAAACCGCTTACGTGCAGTAAAGGAGGGCCCTTGCCCTTCGCGTGGTCCCTTACCCTTGCTAGTTTGGGGAAGCAAAGTGCTCTTACCTCCTGTGGCATCCTTGATGATGTCATCCAGAGAAGCCCCAAAAAGTCTGTCGCCCTTAAAAGGCAGATCCAACAGGGCTTTCTTGGAAGTCTGGTCCGCAGACCAGCCCTTTAGCCAGATCAGGCGGCGTATTGCTACTGCATAAACCGAAGCTCTTGACAGCAGGGGAATAGTATCCATGTCTGACTCGCAGACAAACTTAAGGCCCTGGACCAACTGGTCGGCCAAAGTTATCTCATTAGGAGGAGCATCTCGCTCTTTTAACCCCTGGAGTAGCAATTTTGCCCATTCAGTAAGTGTCTGAGACACTAGGGCCCCCGCCAATGCCGGGCGTACTGCCGAGCCTACCACTGAGTATAGGTAGCGAGCGAGTGCTTCAGCCTTCTTATCCACAGGGTCCTTGAAAACAGGAGCCCCTTCTACTGGAATAGTGGTGGCTCTATTAAGTCTGGACACCGAAGGGTCCACTATAGGGGGAGAGGTCCATATCTTCAGAAAACTCTTCTCAAAGGGGTACCGTACTGCAAACCTCTTTGGGGCTGTAAAGACCCTCAGTGGGTTCTCCCATTCCTTGTATAAGAGTTTGTCAAAATAAGACACACAAGGGAACACCTTAGCAGTGCGGGCAGGTTTACGAAACCCAAAGGGGACTGGAGTATCTGCTACTTCTGCAGTCTTTTCCAACTTTAGCGTATCCCGCACTGCAGTAATAAGGTCAGATACCAAAGCCGTCTCGCGTACTGACCTGGACTTGGAGTCCTCCTCACTGTCCGATCGGTCACGGTCTGCAGTCTCTGATGCATCAGAATCTGGGCCATGAGCCGTAGCTGGACCTGGTTCTGCATCAGAAATATCCCCAGAAGATTGCAGGGGACGGGGGCGTTTATTACCCCCTGTATTCCCGTGTGTTGCTTCCACCCTGGCAGCAAACGCCTCTAGGATTGCCGACATAGCGCCCATAGACACCTCAGGGACACCAGCTGCTAAATCTGGTGTTTCAGGGGAGAAGACATCTGGCTCAGATGCCATGCTGACCACACGCTGACACCCACAGGGCTCCAGGCAAGATATCAATAGGCCACCCTCCTGTGCTGCAGAGAGGCTGGGTCACCCAGAGGACTCACCACCCTGGATAGGTACTGCTATGCTGCGCCTGTGATGCTGTCCCTCTGCTGCTGTGTCAGTCTGCTTCTTTTATCAGCACTTCCTGTGTGAATTTTCGCGCCAGTGTAATGCACCCTAGAGGCCGGAGGCTCTCGCAAAATGGTTGCCAAAAACGTCTGTATGGAAGATAATGTGGGCTCTAAGAAAATGGCCGCCGACAGAAGATAGAGGTCAAGCAGCCATAGCCCACAAAAAGATGGCCGCCGAACGGCAATATCTGCATACAGGGTGGACAAACATGGCCGCCGATCAGCTGATAGGGGCCAGTGGGTGTGGCCGAACCACAGGAAGATGGCTGCCGGGCAGTCACAAGAGGCCAAACTTGGCATGGACCACCTCAAAATGGCCACCGACAGCATGGAGGAGGAAGGACACAAACACAGGTAAGAAAAAATGACATTTCTTTTAAATGTTAGTTACAGCCAGCCCAGCTCCAGTGGGACCCCCTAGGTGACCCCCAGCACCCTTTAGCTAGAAGCCCAGGGAGGAGGGAAAGGCAGGGAGAGAGGGAAGAAAGGGGCCACAACCACTTACTTGATCTCTCCAGGAATGTCCAGCTAAATCACCCAGCCGAGGCAGGGGAGTTTTACTTACCTATCCTGCATGTATTCTGCTGGAAGACATTCCAAACAGATCATCGTCCGCGCACGGAAGGTGACTGTTGGCCAGGCATGCTGTGATTGGACCCAGAAGGGACGATCATATGAATGCCCTGGAGCATGCCGCTCACCGGACAGGCTGCTGCGACTCGGCCGTAAGGTCAGCCGAAGCTGAGCGGTCCGATGCAAGCCTTGGAGCGTAAGCTCACCGGCCAGGCTGCTGCGACTCGGCCGTAAGGTCAGCCGAAGCTGAGCGGTCCGATGCAGGCCCTGGAGCGTAAGCTCACCGGCCACCCGTGGAGCGACGGGCGTGTCGTGGAAAACCCAGCGCGTAGCTAGGGTCGGCACATGCTCGATGGCCGAAACTGGGGAGACTACAAGGATCGAGGATCCAGCCTGTCACCCAGTCGGCAGTTGATCGAAGATCGCAGGAAACAACAAATGTAGCAATAAAAATATATATATATATATCTTTTTTCCCCGGACCAATGGGCCCGAAGGGAGCCATGTCCTACTCCTTGCTAGACAGAAAAAAACTGATCTGCGAAGATGCAGACTGAGAGGGTATACCCAGAGGGTCCGCCCCCTGGGCGGTACTGTAGAAGGTGTGATGCAACACTTTTTACAAGTTTTTCTGCCTAGTCACTCCTAGATAACGGATAATACCCACTTTGTCAATAGAGAAGCTGTGTCGGTCCATGGACGAAAGAGTAACCATGGTTGGATTGTTTTCCGATCTCCTGATATACTGTAATTATCTGTGTAGCGGGCACTGGTCCCACACTCCCAATCCCCTCTATTAAAGTTCTCGCTCGCAATGTCTCTGGTCTAGGGGTATGATGGGAAAGGGAGTGGGCCCGCTACGCCAGGCTTCCACCACAGATGTATAAGTGGTATTGGCCAGAGTTATTTCTTTACCCTCGGGCCTGTATTGTGCATCGAATCCAACCGTCTGCCAGGAAACTGAGTCTCACACCGTTGCAAGTCCAACACTCCTTTATTCAGAGACTTACTTGCTTGCAAACAGAACAGGAGGTGTGAAAGTGTAGATACATAGGCCCAGACACAAGTTCTTTCCTCCACTCTCCTCCAAAGAGTGGGCTATGGTCTCCGCACGAGGGAAATTCACCTTCCGGATGGTCTCCGACAAGAGGCTCACCCGTCACCGGCAGTATGCTGCACCGGGTCTTCAGATGAGGAGCTCTCCCCGGTCCATTACGTCCACCTCGGATTAAGGCGTCCACCTCCGGAGCACCCTAGGATCCTTCCCTCGCGGAACTCAGTGTTGGGCACTGAGTTCCGGACCTCCGTCCAAGTACCTCACCCCAGGCTAAAGGTGTCTGAGATGGAACACGACCTCCGGTGGTCCTCTAGGCCTAGTGCCCAGAGGACGAGAAACACGAACTCCGTCCGCAGGCTAAAGGTGCCAGGGACAACGAACCCCGTGACAAAATGGCCGGCCCCCTTTATACCCCTCCTCGGCATGCGTAGCGGGTTCCCCGCCCCACCACACGGCTGCCGAAGTAGGACAAAAAAGGATTCGACCCAGCAATGATTCGTCCGTCGGCCCAAAGTGACAGCGCCACCCGGTGGACCGCCGGAGATACACCACTGGTGTCACCGCAAAAATTCAAAATTACTGGCGGGAAAGTAAACACCCGGTACATCTGCTACCATCAATACATGTATATTAGTGTCTGTATACTAATGCAAGGCTACAGGTTGGCCCATGCACAGAGGGGACAGCCAAGCGTGTATGTATGGTGCAGGTTTGTGCGTCACCTGTCATCTAAATTTAATTGTTGGTTCTGCATAGCCGATTTCTTGTTGATTTTATAGTCAATTACTGCTTTGTTGTACAAAAAAACTGCAAGATGAAACCAAATAAAAAAACAAACAAATTTTGTTTTGGTGAACAGAAGTCAAATGCAAAGCATTGGGTCTATAAATATCCATCGGTGCCAATGTTTGTGTGACAGAAATTTTTTGAACTTTAGTCAGAAAATTAAGTCTTGCTAGATCACTTCAGGCTGGCCCCTTTTGCAGGTATAGCTATGTACAACAATAAAAGTAAATGTACACTGTTTCAAATCCAGTAATACACTGTCTCACCCTGCTCTGCACATGCTCAGTTGCTCTGTATTTTAAGGAACGACTGAGTTTGTAGAAGGCCGACAGCTTAAAAGTGGAATTAAACCCTCCTATCCTTAAGGGCACTTTCACACTAGGGCGTTGGCAGTGAAGCGCTGCTATTTTTCAATGGGCAGGGGCGCTTTAGATGCGCTGCAAAGATGCTGCTTGCATGACTTTTTTTTTAATGTCCCGCAAGCGCACCGCTCCAGTGTGAAAGCCCTCGGGCTTTTACACTGGAGTGACAGGAGAGGCGCTTTATGGGCACTATTGCGCCTGTAAAGTGCCTCGGTGTGAAAGTAGCCTTACAGCCAAGGAAGCCGATTCTGTCTGCTTTATGATTTACAGCTGGGGCCCTGAGCTTCAGCAAAATGGCAGACTTCAGCAAGAAGAAACAGGAAAAATGCTGGAGACAATTTACAGCACACACTAATTTTGGTAGCATAATTATTAATGTGGACTGTATGTTCCGTGCTAAAGAACATAATTTTTTTATCAAGTTGTTACGGGTAAAGTTCCGCTTAAAAGCCTTAGTAAACTGCATAAAAACCTTACCTGAAAAAGAAGCCCTCCAGCGGCACACTGTCACCGCTGAAGGCACTACCATCTTTACCCGGTCTTCCTTTCCGGGTTTGCAGGCTTCGGCGATATGAATGGCTGAGTCGGCGATGACGTCACTCACATGTACGGGAGTCACTATTTACGACACAAGTATGCCGTTCCTTCGGCGTGCATGCGCCCGTAACGTCACCGGCTGCATCTAAAGTAAATATAGATATTTACTGTACCTATAGGTAAGCCTTATTATAGGCTTACCTACAGGTAAAAATCATACATGGGAGGTTACTCCCACTTTAGTTTTCAAAGGCCTTTAAAAAAAATGACTTGTTCAGTACACATTAAAAAATGCAGCTCTCTTAAATTATCTGCATTCTGTTGTATCTTGTGTGCTCACTGTTTCTACAATGTTTTCCTTGTTTAGTCACCAATTTTGATACTTGACTACCTCTAACATTATGTACAAATTTTTGTTAAATAAAGGAATGAAAAAAATAATTAAATTGAGTTTGCACCGAAACACATCCTATCTTTGACACTTTCCTCCCCAGGCTGGCCATACTTCAACCAAAAAAAAAAAAAGGATCCGATTCCCCCATACACACATTCGATGTGGAGGAATCGTTTCCGCTGTGCTATTGTATTCCGATGGCGGGAGAACACTCATCATTCATTCAAAAACTGACAGGCTCTTTGTACACAAGTCGATCAATAGATTGACTTGTGTGCAACCAGCCTGCCCATACATGGATTGAAATTTGGCTGGTTCAGCAGGGACCATGTCGATTCATGTATGGCTGACCTCAGGCTAAAGTCTAGTACACACTGAGCGGGCTGAACGTAAAAAAATAGGATTTTTATAACAGCTTACCTGTAAAATCCTTTTCTTGGAGTACATCACGGGACACAGAGCGACATAGTCATTACTAATGGGTTATATAGATACCGTCAGGTGCTGGCACTGGCAACTTCCAAAACCGGAAGTACCCTCCCCTATATAAGCCCCTCCCATCCGGGAGCACCTCAGTTTTGTAGCAAAGCAATAAGTGTCCCCAAAGAGGGGCGGGAGCTCTGTGTCCCGTGATGTACTCCAAGAAAAGGATTTTACAGGTAAGCTGTTATAAAAATCCTATTTTCTTTCTCGTACATCACGGGACACAGAGCGACATAGTCATTACTAATGGGATGTCCTAAAGCAATGCCAAATGAGGGGGGGGATACACCATATATAAGCTGAGCGCTATCAGACATGAGGATCTTTTGCGGCCTGCAACACACTGCGCCCAAAGGCGACATCCTCCTGACTTCTAACGTCCACCTGGTAGAACCTAGTAAACGTGTGTACTGAAGACCATGTTGCGGCCTTACAGATTTGAGCCAGGGAGGCCTGGTGATGCACTGCCCATGAAGTTCCAACTGCTCTCGTGGAGTGCGCTCTAACTTTGAACGGAGGCGGTCTCCTTCTCAAGCCATAAGATTGCATAATGACCTGTCGAATCCACTTGGCTAAAGTAGATTTTGACGCTGCCTGACCCTTTCTGGGGCCTTCCGGCAGTATAAACAAAGTATCCGTTCTGCGAATCTGAGCAGTGGCTTTTAGATAAGCTTTAACTGCTCTTACTACATCCAAAGAATGAAATAACTTTTCCTCTACCGAAGTAGGTTTGGGGAAAAAAGAAGGAAGAACCACATCTTGGTTCAAATGAAACCTCGATACCACCTTAGGAAGAAAGGCTGGATGAGGACGTAACACTACTTTGTCCTTATGGATAACCAGATATGGCTCTTTACAGGACATAGCTGCTAATTCCGACACTCTTTTAGCCGAACAAATGGCTACTAGAAAAATCAATTTCCTGGTGAGAAGCACCAAGGAAATATGCTGTAATGGTTCAAATGGTTGTTTCTGTAAAACCGACAGAACCAAGTTTAGATCCCATGGACATATGGGAATATTAACCGGAGGACTAATACGCATCACTCCTTGTATAAAGGCTTTGACTAGTGAATGCGAAGCCAAGGGCCTTTGAAAAAATATTGACAAGGCCGAAATCTGACCCTTGATAGTACTCAAGGCAAGCTTCCTATCTACAGCCCATTCTAGGAAGTCCAGAATCCTTCCTATTACGTATTTACGTGGATGCCATTTCTTGGCCTCACACCAGGCGATGTACGCCTTCCAGATTCTATAGTAGATCTGCCTGGATACCGGCTTCCTGGCATTGATCATGGTAGATACCACAGCATTAGAGAGCCCTCTCTTTTTTAGAATGTGGGCTTCAATAGCCAGGCCGTCAAACCTAGGGCTGGTAAGGAAGGGTGGTATATCGGTCCTTGCGAAAGCAGGTCCGGACGACGTGGGAGAGTCCAAGGACTCCCCACTGAAATTTTACAATCTCCACGTACCACGCTCTTCGGGGCCACGCTGGAGCCACCGGAATCACTGGTTTCTTTTCTACCCTGATTCTGCGGAGTAATCGAGGTAACCATTGTGGCGGTGTGAATGCATATATCAGCTTGAACTGATCCCAAGGGAACACTAGGGCATCCGAGCCGCAAGCTAGGGGATCCCTTGTCCGAGAGACAAACCTGTCCCCCTTTGTGTTGAATCTGGATGCTAGAAGATCTACATCCGATGTTCCCCACCGCTGACATATTGTCCAGAAAACCTCGGGGTGAAGGGACCCTTCCTCTGGGCCTAATTGCTGGCGACTTATAAAGTCCGCCTTCCAATTCTCCACTCCTGGAATGAATACCGCAGATATGGCTGGGACATATTTTTCTGCCCATTTCAGGATGTAATTTACTTCCCTCTGGGCTGCACGACTCCTGGTGCCCCCCTGATGATTGATATATGCCACTGCTGTGGCATTGTCTGATTGAATTCTGACAGGGGACCCTTGGAGTTTGGATGTCCATGCTACTAGGGCATACCGGGCTGCTCGTATCTCTAAGAGATTGATGGGCAGGGCCTTTTCTGCATCCGACCATCTGCCCTGGAGAGACTATTGCTCCAGTACTGCTCCCCAGCCTATAAGGCTGGCATCTGTAGTGACCACCTTCCAAGAAATCGGACTGAAGGATTTCCTTTTTTCCCGATTCTGGGGAACCAACCACCAACGGAGGCTCTTGCGAACGGAAGGGGACAAGGACATTGTAAGTCTAGGGCCTGAACTTTTTTGTTCCAGGCTGACAGTATGGCCCCTTGCAAATTCCTTGAATGGAATTGACCGTAGGGTACTGCTTCGAATGATGCCACCATTTTTCCCAGCAGCCTCATATACAGGCGTATGGACGGCTGGCTTTTTTGTACCCACTAAGTGGATCAAATCTTTCAAAGACAACACCTTTCCTCGAGGCAAGAATATTTTTCTCTGGCCTGAATCCAACCTTAGCCCCAAGTATTCCAGACTTTTGACTGGTTTTTAGGCTGACTTGTCTCGGTTGATAATCCAACCGTGAGATTCCAGATACTTGATTGTCTTGTGAACGACCACGTCTAGTTTTTTCACTGAGTGGTCTATCAGCAATAAGTCATCCAGATATGCCATTATCATTACACCTTGTGTTCTTAGATTGGCCAATAAAGGCCCAGAATTTTTGTAAACACTCGTGGTGCTGTGGCCAAACCGAAGGGTAAGGCTCTGAACTGAAAATGGCGCCCTTCTACTGCAAAGCGTAGAAATTTTTGGTGGACTGGAAAGATGGGAATGTGCAAATAAGCATCTTTGATGTCGATCGCGGCTAACCAATCCTCCCCTTGTAGGGCAGTGGCCACCGATCGGATCGACTCCATCGGAAAGTCCTGATATACAGGAATTTGTATAGCCCTTTTAGAATTAATATGGGCCTCCCGTCCGCGTTTGCTTCGGGACTGTAAAGAGGTTTGAGTAAAACCCGAACCCTCATTCTTCCAGGGGAACCTCCGGCACCGTAAAATCCTTTTCTCTGAGTCCATGGACCGACACAGCTTCTCTATTGACAAAGTGGGTATTATCCGTTAATTAGGAGTGACTAGGCAGAAAAACTTGTAAAAAGTGTTGCATCACACCTTCTACAGTACCGCCCAGGGGGCGGACCCTCTGGGTATACCCTCTCAGTCTGCATCTTCGCAGATCAGTTCGTCAAAAAGCAGTACAAACTTAAAAGGAGGGGTGGGTGCTGTGTCGGTCCATGGACTCAGAGAAAAGGATTTTACGGTGAGTAAAAAATCCTATTTACTCTTTCGTCCATGGACCGACACAGCTTCTCTATTGACAAAGTGGGACGTCCCAAAGCAGTGTCAGAGAAAAAAACGAGGGGTGGTAACAGCATAAAAACAAACTTCACCCCCAAAACACAAAAACAGCACTCCTCCAACGGAGGAGTTGCAACTCTAAACAGCCGCTTGCAAAACCTTGCGGCCGAAAGAGGCATCCGAAGATGCACCTACATCAACCTTGTAGAATTTTGTGAAAGTGTGAGCGGACGACCAAGTCGCCGCTTTACATAGTTGGGAAACAGACGCTTGATGTCGGAAAGCCCAAGAGGCACCTATTGCCCTGGTCGAATGCGCCGTGACAGGAAAGGGGGGTGCCTGACCCTTTAAGGCGTAAGCCTGGATTACTATCTGTCGGATCCACCTAGAGATGGTGGCCGATGAGACTGCTTGGCCCTTCTTGGGACCAGCCACTGAAACAAACAGTGAGTCTGACTTCCGGAACAGGGAAGTAGCAGATAGGTATACTCTCAAAGCTCGGACAACGTCCAAGGAATGCAACGCCGACTCCTTAGGATTCGACGGCTGAGGACACAAGGATGGAAGTACAATGTCTTCGTTGAGATGAAAAGCCGAAACGACTTTCGGAAGAAAGGAAGGCTGCGGCCGCAGCACCACCTTATCCTTATGGAAAATCAAATAGGGAGCCTTGCAGGACAAGGCTGCCAGCTCAGAGACTCGTCTAACTGACGTAACAGCCACCAAAAAGACCACTTTCTGAGAAAGTGTCAACAGGGGAATATCTCTAATATTCTCAAACGGTGCCTTTTTGAAGCACCGAGAGGACCAGGTTCAAGTCCCACGGAGGTAACGGGGGACGGACCGGAGGGGCCACATGTCGGACCCCCTGCACAAATGTACTCACGAGAGAGTGAGTCGCCAGGGGTCGCTGAAAAAAGACAGCCAGGGCAGATATCTGTCCCTTAATCGTACTTAGGGCAAGCCTTTGGTCCACCCCATGCTGTAAAAACAGCAGGATTCTGGAAACCAAATAGGTACGCGGATGCCATTTCATTTCCTCACACATGGAGATGTAGGCCCTCCAAGTGCGGTGATAGACCTTCCTAGAGGACGGTTTTCGAGCACTTCTCATAGTAGAGATTACTGAGTCTGACAGGCCCCGGTCTCTCAGTACCTGGTTCTCAACAGCCATGCCGTTAAAGCCAATGACTGTAAAGCAGGATGGAATATGGGACCTTGCGATAGCAGGTCCTTCCGTAGTGGTAGGCGCCAGGGGACGTCTGCTACCAGACGTACTAGATCGGCGTACCAAGGACGCTGAGGCCAATCTGGAGCGATTAGGATCATTGGAATTCCCTCTGCCTCCACTCTGCGGAGCAGAAGAGGAAGAAGCCTTAAGGGAGGGAAGGCATAGATTAGCCGATACTGACCCCACGATGCTACCAACGCGTCCGTTGCGTCTGCCCATGGGTCTCTTGACCGGGCCACAAATCTCAATACCTTCCGATTGAGTCGGGAAGCCAGAAGATCTACGTCTGGTGTGCCCCATCTTTGGCAGAGGAGTTGGAACACCTCCGGGTGTAAGGACCATTCTCCCTGGTCCAGCATCTGGTGGCTCAGGTAGTCCGCCTGCCAGTTTTCCACACCCGGAATGTACACGGCCGACAGTGCCGGTACGCTCCTCTCTGCCCACTTCAGGATGCGAGCGATCTCCGATGCTGCAGCTGAGCTTCTTGTTCCTCCTTGATGATTGACATATGCCACTGCTGTGGCGTTGTCTGACTGGATCCTGACTGGACGCCCTTGCAGTCTCTGAGACCATTTGAAGAGGCACAGCTTGATCGCCCGGATCTCCAGGACATTGATCGGCAGGAGGGCTTCCTCTGGGTCCAGCGACCCTGCGCCGACTGGATACCCCAGACTCCCCCCCAACCTGTAAGGCTGGCGTCCGTCGTGATCACTATCCAGTAAACCGGAAGAAATGACTTCCCGGCCATTAGAGCCGGTGCTGTCAGCCACCATACCAGGGATCTCCTGACTAGGTGGCTCACTCGGATTTGATAATCCAGAGATGAAGGGCATCTGTTCCATCTGGACAGAACTTCCTTCTGTAACACTCGAGTGTGGTATTGAGCATATGGGACCGCCTCGAAGGAGGCTACCATGAGGCCCAACACTCGCATGCAAAAACGGAGTGACGACCAATTCCTGGAAGTCAGCTGCCGTACTGCAGCCCGGAGGGTCTGCAACTTCTCCACAGGGAGGAATACCTTTGCCTCTGAGGAATCCAGAATCAACCCCAGGTACACTAGGCGTTGAGTGGGCACCAATACTGACTTTTGCGTGTTTAGTATCCAACCACAGTCTCGAAGAGTCTGACAGGTAATGGACACGCTTACCTCTAATTCTGAGCTTGAAGGGGCCTTCAGCAGGTCGTCCAAGTAACCTGTGATAGCGATACCCCGCTGTCTTAGAAGTGCCAGAATCGGAGCGAGCACCTTGGTGAACGTCCTGGGTGCTGAGGCAAGGCCAAACGGGAGGGCCACAAACTGGTAGTGGTTCTTCCCGATAGCAAATCGCAGAAACCTCTGGTGTCTGGAGTATATGGGGACATGCAGGTATGCGTCCTTGATGTCCAAGGAGGCCAGAAAGTCCCCCGGATCGAGAGCTGTGACTACAGATCGAACCGACTCCATCCGAAATCTTTGTACCTTCACAAAGCAATTGAGGGCTCTGAGATCCAAGATTGGACGAACCCCCTCCTTCTTCGGCACAATGAACAGATTTGAGTAAAAACCCTGACCCCGTTCCTGTTCTGGAATAACTACCCCGCGTTCGAGTAGACCCTGGACCGCCCCATACAGGGCCTCCCGACGGGTCGGTAGTAGCTGGAGATTGGAGGTGATGAATCTGTCTGGTGGACAAGAGAGAAATTCTATCTTGTAGCCTGAGGAGATTACTTCGCAAACCCACCTGTCGGAGACTAGAGCAGTCCACTGAGTCGCGAATTTGCGAAGACGTCCCCCCACCCGAGAGCTGGGTGGGGGCGGACCTTCATGTGGACGCAGATTTGTCCGCAGGCTTGTTGGGTCTGCGGGACCAAGGACGCTTCTGTCTTTGGGCAGGCGCTTTATCGGCCTGGGGTCTTTTCCCTGTCGCCTTAAGGGGGCGAAAAAACCGCTTACGTGCAGTAAAGGAGGGCCCTTGCCCTTCGCGTGGTCCCTTACCCTTGCTAGTTTGGGGAAGCAAAGTGCTCTTACCTCCTGTGGCATCCTTGATGATGTCATCCAGAGAAGCCCCAAAAAGTCTGTCGCCCTTAAAAGGCAGATCCAACAGGGCTTTCTTGGAAGTCTGGTCCGCAGACCAGCCCTTTAGCCAGATCAGGCGGCGTATTGCTACTGCATAAACCGAAGCTCTTGACAGCAGGGGAATAGTATCCATGTCTGACTCGCAGACAAACTTAAGGCCCTGGACCAACTGGTCGGCCAAAGTTATCTCATTAGGAGGAGCATCTCGCTCTTTTAACCCCTGGAGTAGCAATTTTGCCCATTCAGTAAGTGTCTGAGACACTAGGGCCCCCGCCAATGCCGGGCGTACTGCCGAGCCTACCACTGAGTATAGGTAGCGAGCGAGTGCTTCAGCCTTCTTATCCACAGGGTCCTTGAAAACAGGAGCCCCTTCTACTGGAATAGTGGTGGCTCTATTAAGTCTGGACACCGAAGGGTCCACTATAGGGGGAGAGGTCCATATCTTCAGAAAACTCTTCTCAAAGGGGTACCGTACTGCAAACCTCTTTGGGGCTGTAAAGACCCTCAGTGGGTTCTCCCATTCCTTGTATAAGAGTTTGTCAAAATAAGACACACAAGGGAACACCTTAGCAGTGCGGGCAGGTTTACGAAACCCAAAGGGGACTGGAGTATCTGCTACTTCTGCAGTCTTTTCCAACTTTAGCGTATCCCGCACTGCAGTAATAAGGTCAGATACCAAAGCCGTCTCGCGTACTGACCTGGACTTGGAGTCCTCCTCACTGTCCGATCGGTCACGGTCTGCAGTCTCTGATGCATCAGAATCTGGGCCATGAGCCGTAGCTGGACCTGGTTCTGCATCAGAAATATCCCCAGAAGATTGCAGGGGACGGGGGCGTTTATTACCCCCTGTATTCCCGTGTGTTGCTTCCACCCTGGCAGCAAACGCCTCTAGGATTGCCGACATAGCGTCCATAGACACCTCAGGGACACCAGCTGCTAAATCTGGTGTTTCAGGGGAGAAGACATCTGGCTCAGATGCCATGCTGACCACACGCTGACACCCACAGGGCTCCAGGCAAGATATCAATAGGCCACCCTCCTGTGCTGGAGAGGCTGGGTCACCCAGAGGACTCACCACCCTGGATAGGTACTGCTATGCTGCGCCTGTGATGCTGTCCCTCTGCTGCTGTGTCAGTCTGCTTCTTTTATCAGCACTTCCTGTGTGAATTTTCGCGCCAGTGTAATGCACCCTAGAGGCCGGAGGCTCTCGCAAAATGGTTGCCAAAAACGTCTGTATGGAAGATAATGTGGGCTCTAAGAAAATGGCCGCCGACAGAAGATAGAGGTCAAGCAGCCATAGCCCACAAAAAGATGGCCGCCGAACACGGCAATATCTGCATACAGGGTGGACAAACATGGCCGCCGATCAGCTGATAGGGGCCAGTGGGTGTGGCCGAACCACAGGAAGATGGCTGCCGGGCAGTCACAAGAGGCCAAACTTGGCATGGACCACCTCAAAATGGCCACCGACAGCATGGAGGAGGAAGGACACAAACACAGGTAAGAAAAAATGACATTTCTTTTAAATGTTAGTTACAGCCAGCCCAGCTCCAGTGGGACCCCCTAGGTGACCCCCAGCACCCAGCAACCTTTAGCTAGAAGCCCAGGGAGGAGGGAAAGGCAGGGAGAGAGGGAAGAAAGGGGCCACAACCACTTACTTGATCTCTCCAGGAATGTCCAGCTAAATCACCCAGCCGAGGCAGGGGAGTTTTACTTACCTATCCTGCATGTATTCTGCTGGAAGACATTCCAAACAGATCATCGTCCGCGCACGGAAGGTGACTGTTGGCCAGGCATGCTGTGATTGGACCCAGAAGGGACGATCATATGAATGCCCTGGAGCATGCCGCTCACCGGACAGGCTGCTGCGACTCGGCCGTAAGGTCAGCCGAAGCTGAGCGGTCCGATGCAAGCCTTGGAGCGTAAGCTCACCGGCCAGGCTGCTGCGACTCGGCCGTAAGGTCAGCCGAAGCTGAGCGGTCCGATGCAGGCCCTGGAGCGTAAGCTCACCGGCCACCCGTGGAGCGACGGGCGTGTCGTGGAAAACCCAGCGCGTAGCTAGGGTCGGCACATGCTCGATGGCCGAAACTGGGGAGACTACAAGGATCGAGGATCCAGCCTGTCACCCAGTCGGCAGTTGATCGAAGATCGCAGGAAACAACAAATGTAGCAATAAAAATATATATATATATATCTTTTTTCCCCGGACCAATGGGCCCGAAGGGAGCCATGTCCTACTCCTTGCTAGACAGAAAAAAACTGATCTGCGAAGATGCAGACTGAGAGGGTATACCCAGAGGGTCCGCCCCCTGGGCGGTACTGTAGAAGGTGTGATGCAACACTTTTTACAAGTTTTTCTGCCTAGTCACTCCTAGATAACGGATAATACCCACTTTGTCAATAGAGAAGCTGTGTCGGTCCATGGACGAAAGAGTAACCATGGTTGGATTGTTTTCCGATCTCCTGATATACTGTAATTATCTGTGTAGCGGGCACTGGTCCCACACTCCCAATCCCCTCTATTAAAGTTCTCGCTCGCAATGTCTCTGGTCTAGGGGTATGATGGGAAAGGGAGTGGGCCCGCTACGCCAGGCTTCCACCACAGATGTATAAGTGGTATTGGCCAGAGTTATTTCTTTACCCTCGGGCCTGTATTGTGCATCGAATCCAACCGTCTGCCAGGAAACTGAGTCTCACACCGTTGCAAGTCCAACACTCCTTTATTCAGAGACTTACTTGCTTGCAAACAGAACAGGAGGTGTGAAAGTGTAGATACATAGGCCCAGACACAAGTTCTTTCCTCCACTCTCCTCCAAAGAGTGGGCTATGGTCTCCGCACGAGGGAAATTCACCTTCCGGATGGTCTCCGACAAGAGGCTCACCCGTCACCGGCAGTATGCTGCACCGGGTCTTCAGATGAGGAGCTCTCCCCGGTCCATTACGTCCACCTCGGATTAAGGCGTCCACCTCCGGAGCACCCTAGGATCCTTCCCTCGCGGAACTCAGTGTTGGGCACTGAGTTCCGGACCTCCGTCCAAGTACCTCACCCCAGGCTAAAGGTGTCTGAGATGGAACACGACCTCCGGTGGTCCTCTAGGCCTAGTGCCCAGAGGACGAGAAACACGAACTCCGTCCGCAGGCTAAAGGTGCCAGGGACAACGAACCCCGTGACAAAATGGCCGGCCCCCTTTATACCCCTCCTCGGCATGCGTAGCGGGTTCCCCGCCCCACCACACGGCTGCCGAAGTAGGACAAAAAAGGATTCGACCCAGCAATGATTCGTCCGTCGGCCCAAAGTGACAGCGCCACCCGGTGGACCGCCGGAGATACACCACTGGTGTCACCGCAAAAATTCAAAATTACTGGCGGGAAAGTAAACACCCGGTACATCTGCTACCATCAATACATGTATATTAGTGTCTGTATACTAATGCAAGGCTACAGGTTGGCCCATGCACAGAGGGGACAGCCAAGCGTGTATGTATGGTGCAGGTTTGTGCGTCACCTGTCATCTAAATTTAATTGTTGGTTCTGCATAGCCGATTTCTTGTTGATTTTATAGTCAATTACTGCTTTGTTGTACAAAAAAACTGCAAGATGAAACCAAATAAAAAAACAAACAAATTTTGTTTTGGTGAACAGAAGTCAAATGCAAAGCATTGGGTCTATAAATATCCATCGGTGCCAATGTTTGTGTGACAGAAATTTTTTGAACTTTAGTCAGAAAATTAAGTCTTGCTAGATCACTTCAGGCTGGCCCCTTTTGCAGGTATAGCTATGTACAACAATAAAAGTAAATGTACACTGTTTCAAATCCAGTAATACACTGTCTCACCCTGCTCTGCACATGCTCAGTTGCTCTGTATTTTAAGGAACGACTGAGTTTGTAGAAGGCCGACAGCTTAAAAGTGGAATTAAACCCTCCTATCCTTAAGGGCACTTTCACACTAGGGCGTTGGCAGTGAAGCGCTGCTATTTTTCAATGGGCAGGGGCGCTTTAGATGCGCTGCAAAGATGCTGCTTGCATGACTTTTTTTTTAATGTCCCGCAAGCGCACCGCTCCAGTGTGAAAGCCCTCGGGCTTTTACACTGGAGTGACAGGAGAGGCGCTTTATGGGCACTATTGCGCCTGTAAAGTGCCTCGGTGTGAAAGTAGCCTTACAGCCAAGGAAGCCGATTCTGTCTGCTTTATGATTTACAGCTGGGGCCCTGAGCTTCAGCAAAATGGCAGACTTCAGCAAGAAGAAACAGGAAAAATGCTGGAGACAATTTACAGCACACACTAATTTTGGTAGCATAATTATTAATGTGGACTGTATGTTCCGTGCTAAAGAACATAATTTTTTTATCAAGTTGTTACGGGTAAAGTTCCGCTTAAAAGCCTTAGTAAACTGCATAAAAACCTTACCTGAAAAAGAAGCCCTCCAGCGGCACACTGTCACCGCTGAAGGCACTACCATCTTTACCCGGTCTTCCTTTCCGGGTTTGCAGGCTTCGGCGATATGAATGGCTGAGTCGGCGATGACGTCACTCACATGTACGGGAGTCACTATTTACGACACAAGTATGCCGTTCCTTCGGCGTGCATGCGCCCGTGACGTCACCGGCTGCATCTAAAGTAAATATAGATATTTACTGTACCTATAGGTAAGCCTTATTATAGGCTTACCTACAGGTAAAAATCATACATGGGAGGTTACTCCCACTTTAGTTTTCAAAGGCCTTTAAAAAAAATGACTTGTTCAGTACACATTAAAAAATGCAGCTCTCTTAAATTATCTGCATTCTGTTGTATCTTGTGTGCTCACTGTTTCTACAATGTTTTCCTTGTTTAGTCACCAATTTTGATACTTGACTACCTCTAACATTATGTACAAATTTTTGTTAAATAAAGGAATGAAAAAAATAATTAAATTGAGTTTGCACCGAAACACATCCTATCTTTGACACTTTCCTCCCCAGGCTGGCCATACTTCAACCAAAAAAAAAAAAAGGATCCGATTCCCCCATACACACATTCGATGTGGAGGAATCGTTTCCGCTGTGCTATTGTATTCCGATGGCGGGAGAACACTCATCATTCATTCAAAAACTGACAGGCTCTTTGTACACAAGTCGATCAATAGATTGACTTGTGTGCAACCAGCCTGCCCATACATGGATTGAAATTTGGCTGGTTCAGCAGGGACCATGTCGATTCATGTATGGCTGACCTCAGGCTAAAGTCTAGTACACACTGAGCGGGCTGAACGTAAAAAAATAGGATTTTTATAACAGCTTACCTGTAAAATCCTTTTCTTGGAGTACATCACGGGACACAGAGCGACATAGTCATTACTAATGGGTTATATAGATACCGTCAGGTGCTGGCACTGGCAACTTCCAAAACCGGAAGTACCCTCCCCTATATAAGCCCCTCCCATCCGGGAGCACCTCAGTTTTGTAGCAAAGCAATAAGTGTCCCCAAAGAGGGGCGGGAGCTCTGTGTCCCGTGATGTACTCCAAGAAAAGGATTTTACAGGTAAGCTGTTATAAAAATCCTATTTTCTTTCTCGTACATCACGGGACACAGAGCGACATAGTCATTACTAATGGGATGTCCTAAAGCAATGCCAAATGAGGGGGGGGATACACCATATATAAGCTGAGCGCTATCAGACATGAGGATCTTTTGCGGCCTGCAACACACTGCGCCCAAAGGCGACATCCTCCTGACTTCTAACGTCCACCTGGTAGAACCTAGTAAACGTGTGTACTGAAGACCATGTTGCGGCCTTACAGATTTGAGCCAGGGAGGCCTGGTGATGCACTGCCCATGAAGTTCCAACTGCTCTCGTGGAGTGCGCTCTAACTTTGAACGGAGGCGGTCTCCTTCTCAAGCCATAAGATTGCATAATGACCTGTCGAATCCACTTGGCTAAAGTAGATTTTGACGCTGCCTGACCCTTTCTGGGGCCTTCCGGCAGTATAAACAAAGTATCCGTTCTGCGAATCTGAGCAGTGGCTTTTAGATAAGCTTTAACTGCTCTTACTACATCCAAAGAATGAAATAACTTTTCCTCTACCGAAGTAGGTTTGGGGAAAAAAGAAGGAAGAACCACATCTTGGTTCAAATGAAACCTCGATACCACCTTAGGAAGAAAGGCTGGATGAGGACGTAACACTACTTTGTCCTTATGGATAACCAGATATGGCTCTTTACAGGACATAGCTGCTAATTCCGACACTCTTTTAGCCGAACAAATGGCTACTAGAAAAATCAATTTCCTGGTGAGAAGCACCAAGGAAATATGCTGTAATGGTTCAAATGGTTGTTTCTGTAAAACCGACAGAACCAAGTTTAGATCCCATGGACATATGGGAATATTAACCGGAGGACTAATACGCATCACTCCTTGTATAAAGGCTTTGACTAGTGAATGCGAAGCCAAGGGCCTTTGAAAAAATATTGACAAGGCCGAAATCTGACCCTTGATAGTACTCAAGGCAAGCTTCCTATCTACAGCCCATTCTAGGAAGTCCAGAATCCTTCCTATTACGTATTTACGTGGATGCCATTTCTTGGCCTCACACCAGGCGATGTACGCCTTCCAGATTCTATAGTAGATCTGCCTGGATACCGGCTTCCTGGCATTGATCATGGTAGATACCACAGCATTAGAGAGCCCTCTCTTTTTTAGAATGTGGGCTTCAATAGCCAGGCCGTCAAACCTAGGGCTGGTAAGGAAGGGTGGTATATCGGTCCTTGCGAAAGCAGGTCCGGACGACGTGGGAGAGTCCAAGGACTCCCCACTGAAATTTTACAATCTCCACGTACCACGCTCTTCGGGGCCACGCTGGAGCCACCGGAATCACTGGTTTCTTTTCTACCCTGATTCTGCGGAGTAATCGAGGTAACCATTGTGGCGGTGTGAATGCATATATCAGCTTGAACTGATCCCAAGGGAACACTAGGGCATCCGAGCCGCAAGCTAGGGGATCCCTTGTCCGAGAGACAAACCTGTCCCCCTTTGTGTTGAATCTGGATGCTAGAAGATCTACATCCGATGTTCCCCACCGCTGACATATTGTCCAGAAAACCTCGGGGTGAAGGGACCCTTCCTCTGGGCCTAATTGCTGGCGACTTATAAAGTCCGCCTTCCAATTCTCCACTCCTGGAATGAATACCGCAGATATGGCTGGGACATATTTTTCTGCCCATTTCAGGATGTAATTTACTTCCCTCTGGGCTGCACGACTCCTGGTGCCCCCCTGATGATTGATATATGCCACTGCTGTGGCATTGTCTGATTGAATTCTGACAGGGGACCCTTGGAGTTTGGATGTCCATGCTACTAGGGCATACCGGGCTGCTCGTATCTCTAAGAGATTGATGGGCAGGGCCTTTTCTGCATCCGACCATCTGCCCTGGAGAGACTATTGCTCCAGTACTGCTCCCCAGCCTATAAGGCTGGCATCTGTAGTGACCACCTTCCAAGAAATCGGACTGAAGGATTTCCTTTTTTCCCGATTCTGGGGAACCAACCACCAACGGAGGCTCTTGCGAACGGAAGGGGACAAGGACATTGTAAGTCTAGGGCCTGAACTTTTTTGTTCCAGGCTGACAGTATGGCCCCTTGCAAATTCCTTGAATGGAATTGACCGTAGGGTACTGCTTCGAATGATGCCACCATTTTTCCCAGCAGCCTCATATACAGGCGTATGGACGGCTGGCTTTTTTGTACCCACTAAGTGGATCAAATCTTTCAAAGACAACACCTTTCCTCGAGGCAAGAATATTTTTCTCTGGCCTGAATCCAACCTTAGCCCCAAGTATTCCAGACTTTTGACTGGTTTTTAGGCTGACTTGTCTCGGTTGATAATCCAACCGTGAGATTCCAGATACTTGATTGTCTTGTGAACGACCACGTCTAGTTTTTTCACTGAGTGGTCTATCAGCAATAAGTCATCCAGATATGCCATTATCATTACACCTTGTGTTCTTAGATTGGCCAATAAAGGCCCAGAATTTTTGTAAACACTCGTGGTGCTGTGGCCAAACCGAAGGGTAAGGCTCTGAACTGAAAATGGCGCCCTTCTACTGCAAAGCGTAGAAATTTTTGGTGGACTGGAAAGATGGGAATGTGCAAATAAGCATCTTTGATGTCGATCGCGGCTAACCAATCCTCCCCTTGTAGGGCAGTGGCCACCGATCGGATCGACTCCATCGGAAAGTCCTGATATACAGGAATTTGTATAGCCCTTTTAGAATTAATATGGGCCTCCCGTCCGCGTTTGCTTCGGGACTGTAAAGAGGTTTGAGTAAAACCCGAACCCTCATTCTTCCAGGGGAACCTCCATAATTACTCCTTGGAGCAATAGTTGTTCTAGTGCCAACAGGAGGGACTCTCTCTTCCGGGGATCCCTTGGCACGTTTGACCTCAAAAATGGGAAGGAGGAGAGTCTTTTAACTCCAAACTGTATCCCAAACCTACTGCGGAGAGCACCTATCTGTCTTGATCGTGTCCCGCCAGGTCTCTTGCGAACAACTGGAGTCCTCCCCCCACCCGACTGAGTGGGGGCTTCAATGAATTTAACTTTGGGGGAGGTTTTGTACCTCCCCTGACCCAGGGTTTCTCATTACCCTGCTACTGTCCCTGTTTTTTACCCCCGGGATTTGACCGAGGAGGCCGTCGGAACTGTTACACAGCCGATGGCCCAGGGACTGGAGAAGCAGGCCTCTCAAAGAGGGACCTCTAACTCTGTTTTTAAACGGCAAGAGCGTATTTTTACCGCTGGAAATTTTCTGAATATATTTGTCCAGGTTTTCCCTGAATAAGCGTTCACCATGAAACGGGACGCTAACCAGCCATTTTTTACAGGGAGCTTCAGCAGACCAGTTTTTGAGCCATAGGAGCCTACGCATATGTACTATAGACAGCGTAAGGCGGGAGGCCTGATGGACTGAATCCTCTATGGCGTCAACCGCAAAGCCTAAGGCTCTAGGTAGATCAGCTAGGGCAAAGCCTGCTGATCTGTCAAGTCCCTCAAGACCTGTTTCAACTGATCCTTCACTGCTTAGCAGACCCCAATAGCTGCTACTGCTGGTTGTATCACCAAGCAGATTTTCATAAGGACTCCAATCTTTTATCTATTGGGTTCTTGAACATTTGGACATTATCCACTGGACATGTCAGTGATTTATACATACAAGAGATGGCTGCGTCCACTGTAGGGACCTTCCATTTTTTTTTTGATGAACTTATCCTCCATGGGATAGACCACCGGAAATCTCTTGGGGGAATAAATATTTTCTCAGGACGTTCCCAATCCTGGTAAATGAGCCCTTTCAGTAAAGGGTGAAGTGGAAAAGAACAAACAGTCTGGGGGCTTCCAGCGACCCCAACGAGGATACAGTAGTGGTTGATGGTTCCGCAAGGTGCATTTTTAAATGCTGATCGGACCATGTTAGTCAGAGACTGAACCCATAATCTTTCAGCTTGAGATGCTGAGAAAAGGTTCCCCCCACTGTTGATTCCTCTATAACAGAATCAACCTCATCCTGATCCCCTTCAGGCAGGTCGATCCCTGTATGGGACTGTTGCTCTGCTAACAGGCACTCTGAAGGAGGAGACGGAGATCGGGCGTGCTTTCCCTGACAGGGAGGCAGCCTCTCTAATCCTCCCAGAGCTGAGGAAAAAACCTCCTCTGTTACATACACAGGAGCAGGTGAACTGAGGACAGCCACAGTACCAAGTACCCCTGCGGGGTCTCTACGGTCACTTACCTCTGAACTTCAGGGGAGACTGGTGCAGCAGAAGTATGCCCAAGATCCTCCGAGCCCGATGAGACCCCCTTCGCTTCCTGGAAGATTCAGTTCCGGAGCTTCTGGACGGCATATTCCTAAGCCTAAAGCTGAGGTATTCCAGCCGTAATACACCACTTTTACTGAGAATAGTCTAGCACAATTGCTGCTATATCACAGTTGGTGTCTACTAATGTGCCTTTCTAGGGGATGCCTGTATCAACCGCTTGCTGTATGCCTTTAAATGTTGCCAGCTCTGTCTCTGTACTTCATAGCCAGCTCACTACAATATTGTGGTTTTTTTAAACTGCTGGGACGCCCGCACATGCGCAGAAGCGCTGCGGCGCGCACAGAGCGTCATCCCCCAGGCTCCGCCCCCTTTCCCGGCTCACCTCTATATATAGAGGCGCGTGCACGCGCACGCGCGCGGCCACGTGCGCCTTCGGCGCTAATTTCAAAATATGGTAACAAGGGACAGGAGCCAGGGCCCCTCTTTGCCGCAGGCCGGGGGATGGACGAGCACTGCAACATGGCAGAGGAAGCAGTTTCCTATAAGAGAACTCACCATCTGCCTGGACTTTGCTCTGCTGAGAAGAAGCTAGTCCACATGACAAGAAAACATTCCACAGCGGCCTCTAGTGGACAAACACAGGTACCGCAGTCTAATATATTAAAGTGGAGCTCCACCCGAAATAGCAACTTTTGCTATTTGGAACCCTCCCCCCCTCCGGTGTCACAATTGACACCTTTCAGGGGGGAGGGGGGTGAAGATACCTGTCTAAGACAGGTATTTTCACCCACATCCGGGAGTCCTGTCTCCGGGAATCTGCGGGAGTTACGTCACTTCCCGCAGACTTCCCTTGGTGTTCTGGGAGACACTCGGCTCCCAGAACACAGGAGCACCAATCAGAACGGCGCAGCGCGACTCGCGCATGCGCCGTAGGGAACCGGGCATGAAGCCGCAGGGCTTCACTTCCTGGTTCCCTCAGCGAGGATGGCGGAGGGAGCAGCAGAGCGACGAGCGGTCGCTCGTCCTCTGCTGCGGACGTCGCTGGACTCCAGGACAGGTAAGTGTCCAAATATTAAAAGCCAGCAGCTGCTGTAGCTGTAGGCTTGAAATTTTTTTTTTCCGGTGGAGCAACCCCTTTAAATATATATAAAAAAAATTATTTTTTTTTTTTCTTGACCACCATTAAAAATTATTACATTTTTTTAGTAGTTACAGGCATGCACAGAATTTTGCGGGAATACCATTAGGTAACAGACAGAAAGACAAATTAGGCTTGGGGGTCCCCCAATAGAACCAAGTTCCTGGGGGCCCCCACTTACCTGTTCCCCGCCGCAGGACTTTGTTTGGTCCACAAAAGCCCAAACTTCACCTATCACGGCAGGCATTGTAATCAAACCTTCAGGGACCGGGTTCCCAAGGATTCCACTCCCCTGGACCTGTATAGCACCCTGCACAGAAAACATCTTGGTCGTGGGTATGACCAGAGCTCTGGATCCCAGGGTCCAGCTCTCCTAAGAGAAGCATTACAGGCAAAACCTTGCTCTTCTCTGCAAGGCCCGGGTACCGACCGTTTAGCTATGAAGCTTTTTTGGTCGGATCCGGAATAGCTTACTGAGGCCCAAAAGAACCTGTACGCAAGCTCAGTGAAAAACACATGTTTCTTCTTGGCCAACACCTTAGACACTGGCAAAAAAACTGAGGTGCTCCCGGATGGGAGGGGCTTATATAGGGGAGGGTACTTCCGGTTTTGGAAGTTGCCAGTGCCAGCACCTGACGGTATCTATATAACCCATTAGTAATGACTATGTCGCTCTGTGTCCCGTGATGTACGAGAAAGAAAACTGAAGTGCTCAGGGGGAGGCCCTGTACTAACGATCCAATGTTAGTACAGCGATTTCCCCGCTGAGCTATTGTGTTCTGCCAGCGGGACAGCCATTGGCTGAGAGCACTGAATGGATGCCAGTCAGCAGACATTTTTTGGTCATGCCCCTTCGACAGAAGCCAGCCGTCATACACACAGGCCGAATGTCGGCCAGTTTCTATTGAATTCGGTCCATGTGTACTAGGCTTTACACCTCTGTGATCCAGTCCCAGTCCAGTCTGAATGACCCCCCCCCCCCACCCCAAAGGGGGTGCATCAAAGAGCATGCTGCTGGGAATGTGCTAAAGCAGGGGTGTCAAACTTCTTTTTTTTTGTGGGCTACATCAGCATTATGGTTGCCCTCAAAGGGCCGGTTGTATCAGCACCCCACGCCCCTTAAATCAGATGCCAAGAGCCCCCCCTCCACCATCAGAAGTCGAGCTACCCCCCCCCCCCCCACTATCCCTTACATCAGTGCACCTCCTTGCTTTGTGCTTCTGCCAGGAGGGCTGGACAGAGAAGTGCAGGATCTGGAGGAGTCCTGTGCTCTCTGCTGCTGAGACCAGTTGGGGGCGGAGACAAGGGGGGTGCGAGTGCCACATGAAATGACTCGGAGGGCCGGATCCGGCCCGCGGGCCTTGTGTTTGACCCCCTGTGTGCTAAAGCCATGTGATGTTGTACTCTGAAGAGGGTGGTGGATTTCCAAGAAAATCTGGATGTGGGCTTTAAATGTTAAAAGATTTCCTGCTGCGATGAAAGGACACTTTTTTACATTCATAATAGTTATTTCATAAATCAGGAAAACAAAAAGAAAATGACTACCTACTTTTCTCATTAGTATGTTTTATCCTAACCAGAGTTCTCCTTTAGCTGACCACATACAATCATAAGCAGTCATCTTAGGCCCCTTTCACACGGGCGGCTGTTCTGCCGCAGTTAAAAGCATGTTTCTTTCTTTTGAAATTCAAGACCCCAGGCACAGCGATCAGCTGCATTTGTACACTGCATTTAGCTGCGTTTACATGCGGCTGTGTTTAGCTGCGTTTGGCCATTATTGTCATCCCCATAACAATTTTTATTTTGATGTGCTTCCTGTTGTTTTTTTTTCTTTTGTTCACGCTGCTATCCGCAGCTGACACAGTGCACTGCGATTACCTGCAGTTATGTGCAGATAGCTGCGCTACATCGCACCTGGACGCATTAAATTCTATTTTTTCTATTCGCACCGAACCGCATGTACCGAAATCGCAGCTAAACGCTGTGTGTGAATGGGGCCATAGGAAAGCATTGTGTGCTTTTAGCTGTGGTAGAAAACTAGAAAATCCGCAGCTAAAAGCACCATTCTATCCGTCCGTGTGAAAGGGGCCTAACATCCACATATGATGTCACCACTAACAATCGTCCTGCTGTTCTGAGCTCCTCTGTGCTGCATTATGCAGACAGCTGTCTGGTGCTGAAATGATGCAGGCAAAAGTAATGCTGCAGTTCCTTTATCCATGTGTAGTCATCAACATACTATAACCTGATATATTGTATTACAAGTTCTGAGGTTTAGCAATACATGTGTACACAATAGAAATCATCTACACAATTTTGTGTTTCAGAGATTATATTTTATAAGTGAAAGAACTGACGTCAGTAAAAACATAAAAGCAACGTGAAATAGATATAAATGACCGCTTCAAAGACTGAACTTTATTATTTTAATATCCCAATTATAACCCAGCACATCATCTAAGTTAAACCACAGCTGTAAGCCAAGACTCATTTCTCATTGTTCGCTATTTAACTGCACATTTCTCTGAAAAAGGGTTAAATCTGTGTTACCTCCATCTGCCTAGGAAGGAGCCTAGAAAATAGATAGGAGAAAGGGAGGTTGGCGTCCCTTCCCCCACAGACTGCGGGGGAGGGGTGGGAGAGGAAATCAGATACAGCCTCTGTTGAGCACAGAAGAGCTACAGATCTGTAGTCTGGTTCTACATTCACATGTGTACATGAAAGTTGCCATTTTGGTTGCTGCGGTTCTGTCGTGTGTTTTTTTAAATCTCAGAGTGCACATAGGTGTTGCAACAAGCATGATGGATACATAACAAAAAAAATTGCTAATTTCCACAGCTATCTTTGTGCTTCTGGGGCCCGTTACAATCTATTTACTTATTGCAATTTAGCACATGCAGGATACAGGTTTATATCACGTTGATATTTTGGTAGATGACCAAAAAAAAATAAAAAATTGGAGACATTTATGAAGGTAGCAGGCTACATTCTGTGTAGGGCCGAAACAACTAATCGATAACTAATCGATTATGAAGTTAATCGATTACTATTTTCATAATCGATTAATCGGCCAGTAACATAATTGGGTTAAAAAACCAAAAATTAGCCTTTTATAGTACAAAAAGAGCAAATAACCGCTACTGTAAATATTACTTTCACGGTTCCACAGTAAAAAAAAAAAAATGAACCCCTTACAGTAGCGATTATTTGCTCTTTTTGTACTCTAAAGGGCTTATTTTAGTTATGTTACTAAACGTCTTAAGCCTGGTTCACACATATGCGTTTTTTGCAGAAACGCACTACAGTTCATTTACCATGGTTTCCTATGGGACACGTTCACATGTGTTCTTTTTTCAGCTGCTGCTTATTTTGAAAAGGATCAAGGACTTTTTTCAAAGCAAAACTGTGCTTTTTTTGGTTCAATATACTTCAATGGAGAAGCTGCAGAAAAGCATGTAATGCGTTTTTGCAGCAATTTGTGTTTTTTAAAAGCAAACTGCATAGGTTTATACGGAGCCTTATGCTGGCCAATACGGATCAATTTTCAGATGAGAATATTAATACAAAAAATCTTTGTGTTCGCTGAATGAAAGAATGTTTAAAATTTTCACTTGCTTTTAACATTCTGTTTTAAAAAGAATGTAATTTCTGAACGAAAACCACATACACTGTGGTTTTCTATAATTTTTTTTCCTATTATTTCTAATAATGATATCTGATGATATTTACCAGATTCACCCTCTAATAGTATATACAGTATATCTAATCTGTCTATTATTCTCAGAGTGGATTAGACATTTTGCTCCCTAACCATATACCGTATATACTCGAGTATAAGTTGACCCGAATATAAGCTGAGGCACCTAATTTTACCACAAAAAACTGGGAAAACTTATTGACTCGAGTATAAGCCTAGGGTGTCCATCTGCATGCCTCACTGTGTCTCACTTTGCCTCACTGTGTCCATCTTCATGCCTCACTGTGCCCATGCCTAGACTGACGTTTAATATTGGAGTCTATGGAAGGGGTGCCCGGCTTTGAAAAATCGGTGCTCCCCGGACGTAGGTCCCCCAGACAACAAACTTTGCACACTTGTAGATGAAGAGTGGGGCTATATGTGTGCTAAGTTTGGGGTCCAGGGGACCTACAGCCGGCCGGTACCGGGTCCCCAAAGTCCGGGAGATCAGGCGCAAAAAGGTGACGAGTATAAGCCGAGGGGGGGCATTTTCAGCACATAAAAAATGTGCTGAAAAACTCGGCTTATACTCGAGTATATACGGTAGTTGGTTATTTATATTTAACATTGCATAGAGATGTTTAAGAATAAATTGCCTTTTTTTTTTTTTAAACTTTACATATTAACAAAATTATACACCACACTTTTTTTAAGGTAATTAATCGATTAATCGAAACAATAATCGGCCAAATAATCGAATTTGAAAATAATCGTTAGTTGCAGCACTAATTCTGTAAATTTCGAAAATTGAGGAAAAAAAATAAAAATAGCCAGCAAAACCAATTGGGATTGATTTAATAGCACTAGATAAATGGCAATTATTTGTGAAAATATACCGATCAGCATTGGTTGCTGGACTTTGGCTCACCAAATGTTGGTGTAATTGTGTCTGCACTGGAGGGACAAGCTGGAATGGCCACAGGCTGGATGTATTCTATAAAGCCACTTCCAGTCTGTGACATAGCTCCGAGCCCCACTGCCAGACTACATACAAGGAGGAGGAAACATCTCTGCACAATGCAATGAAAATTGAATATTTGAGTCCAGTTCAATAAGGAAATCTGTGAAGAGATTCCATACTGAATCAGAGCTGTCATTTTTGTGACATCCGTGTGCCTTAATCTTTTTTTTTTTGCTGCATGTAAATACCAGCGATTTCCAGACCATACAAATATGTTCTTTTTTTGGCACAGCATCAAAAATCCCATTTCTAAATTAAAATGAATTCTGAAATTGGATGCACCTTGAATGAGAGGGAGAGTGCACTGTGCATGTGTCGGTTTGTGAACAAGGGAGAGAACTGGTTCCTGGTATGCGGGGGGAGCGCTCAACTGGCAAGGTGTCCCAGTTTCAATGCCAGGACAGGGTGGATCTGCCAGGATGGTAGTTATAAGACTAGGCTTAGCAGAGATGAGCCTACAGCTATGTCAGAAAAACTAAACTCCATCTTCCTAAGCTGGACAATGTATTTTACGCTACTGGGGTCTTGACTGAACAGCTTCCTGATAGTGACATTGGCCAACTATGCCTGCATAATGTGTGTGGACATGGCCATCGCCACTTATAGCTTCCACCTGAAATGTATGTGACATTGACATGTATGTGATAGCAAAGAGAACTAGGAAACTTTGAATTACCAGGTATTAGGTGGATAGCACTGCAGATTTAAAAAGATGGAAAGCACATTTTAGCTTTTAAAATTACATTAACATGTTAAGCTTTATGTGAGATTCTAATTAATGGATTTAAATCTACATTAAGGGCCAGTTCACACCAGACGCAGTTCCGTGCGCATTTTTTCAGCACTAAAAATGCATGCACAATGTTTTCCATGTTTTCCAATGGCTCTTGTTGGCTCTAGTTCACACCATGCAGCCCGTTTCCGGTGCAGAAACTGACTGCATGGTGTCAACTAGAGCCATTGGAATACATAGAAAATACTGTGCATGCATTTTGTGCAGAAAAAAAGCACATGGAACTGCGTCTGGTGTCAACTGGCCCTAAAGGATAAGTTCAGTTAAAAAAAAAAAAAAAAGGCAATTTTTTTGCAGGTTAAAAAAAAAAAAGTGCATTTTTGTTTTCTTAGGACCCTGCAGAGCATTGCTTAGGCTCCTGTACAATGTCAGTTCAGCTGTCTGACTGTAGCTCCCATACAAGCAAACAGTTACTGAAATACAGAAAGATCAATGAACTGCAAGAGCGCTCACCTGCACCCTTGCAGTTCATTGAGAACTACAAGCCGTCTACCACAGTGGGAGATGGTACTTGTAGTTCATTCATTCACAAAACTCTGAATGAATGAGGCGGCTGTGTGGGCCAAGCCCCACACGGCCGTGCTGTTTTTAGAAAAGGTGACAGCGAATGCGGGGAAAGGATCCCCTTCCTCCTGTCACAATGGGGGGTCAGGGTGAATAGGGGTGCAACATTGAACATGTTACTAAAGGTGAAGTTATCCTATAACCAATTCAGCTCTTTGGACGTACTATGTAAGAGTGAATCCTTAAAGTGGTTGTAAAGGCAGAAGTTTTTTTTTCCTTAATGCATTCTATGCATCAAGATAAAAAGCCTTCTGTGTGCAGCAGCCGCCCTCAGCCCCCTATTACTTACCTGAGCCCCATCTCTATCCAGCAATGTCCATAAGTCCCTCCTTCATCCGGAACTCTCCCTCCTGATTAGCTGAGACACAGCAGTGGTTGCTGTTAATTAAAGTCAGTTAGCCAATCAGAAGAGAGAGGGGGAAGGGCCAAACGGCAGCTCTGTGTCTGAATGGATACACGGAGCTGCAGCTCGGCTCGAGTACTCCCATAGCAAGCTTTTGCTGTGGGGGCACTGGACAGGAGGGAGGGGCCAGGAGCAGTGAAGCAGCAGCAGCCATCAGCTTGTGTGGGTTTTGTTAAGCCGGCGACCGGCTTCAAAGCAAAAGTGATGCGTCAGTTCTTTAACTGCTGATCACTTTCACACAGCCGGCTGCATACCTGCGCAATCGTGTAAACCGCAATCGCACCATACGTGTGACATATGGCTGCAAACAGAGTGAGAACAATAATTCTAGCTCAAGAGCTACTAGCTAACTCTAAACTGATGAGCTCTAAAGCGTCACCTATAGGGATTTTTGGGCACCATCATTTTTGGCACACGCAATTTTAAGACATGGAATGTTTGGTATCTGTTTACTCGATGCAACCTCATCATTTATAATTTAACCAAAAATGGGTATTATATGGCGTGGTTTTTCTAAAATTAATTTTATTATATTTTTCCTGAAATTTGCGTCTTATAAACAGTTGCGCAAATATGCGACTCAAAAATTAGCAACTATCACCTTTTTATTCTACAGGGCCTCCGATTTCAGAAAATATATAATGTTCTGGGGGCTTTAATTCGTTTTATTGCCAAAAAATTACATTTTTACATGTATGCGAAAAATAAAAGAAAATTGCTCTGGAGCCGAACTGGTTAAAGCTGGCCATAGGTGGATCAAAATTTCAGTAGGGAATTTCGTTATGATGGCACAGCGGGCAGGATTTCCGCATCCACCTTGAATGGGTCGACAGGGGAATTGGTTGAGTTTCTTTTGTTCAGCTCGCTGACTTAATAAAAATAAAAAAAACTGAGCCATACATGGCAAGCTTTAGGTTGGCCATACATGGATCAAAACCAGCCGACTTTCGATCCGTGTATAGGCAGAAGATGATCTACCAATTGCCTTTTGTACAACTGGCCTGTGGGGTTTTTCCCAAACGATCAGTGCTCCCTGCCATCAGAACAAAAAATCACAGTGGGAGTGATTTCCCCCATCCACCTGTGTGGTTGTGTGCTGGTTGAATAAAAAAAATGATTACTGTATGGCTGGCTTTAGTGGCAAATTCTTGGCTACATACCATTGTCTTTCAACAGACGGGAGTTGCCTGCATTTGCACAGCAAAAGGTGTGGCTGATTTGTAAACAAATAAAAGCACAATGCTAACACAATGCCAACACATTTCCAGTCTAAAAACAGAATCTGAGCTGTATTCACTATACCCGTATATTCCAATAGACAAAACAAAAAATGTGACAAATTTTACATTCGTCCAACACCCTTAGAGCCGGTTCGCACAGGGGCGTCCTTGTATCCGACTTCAAGTCGCCCGGTTTAGAAAAGTAATGGAAGTGAATGGAGCCGTCTTAATGTACACTACTGCAGTCGCTCCGACTTCAGAAAAGGTTCCTGTACGACTTCAATCCGACTTGTACCCATTGATTTCAATGGAAGTCGCCTCCAAGTCGGATCCCTGTTCATAGTGAGGCAACTTTACAGGAAGTCACCCCTAAGGCAAACCCCTCCCCTCCCTCCCACAGAGCTGGTATTTGGTATGACTCATGAGGGGGAACTCCACGCCAAATTTTAAATAAAAAACCGGCATGGGTTCCCCTCTAAGAGCATACCAGGCGCTTAGGTCTGGTATGGATTTCAAGGGGAACCACCTACGCCGAAAAAACGGTGTGGGGGCCCCCCCAAAATCCATACCAGACCCTTATCTGAGCATGCAGCCCGGCCGGTCAGGAAGGGGGGTGGGGATGAGTGCACCCCCTCCTGAACTGTACCAGGCCGCATGCCCTCAACATGGGGGGTTGGTGCTTTGGGGCAGGGGGCGCCCTGTGGCCCCCCCACCCCAAAGCACCTTGTCGATGGGGACAAGGGCCTCTTTCCGACAACCCTGGCCGTTGGTTGTCAGGGTCTGCGGGCGGGGAGCTTATCGGAATCTGCAAGCCCCTTTTAATAAGGGGGGCCCCCAGATCCCGGCCCCACACCCTATGTGAATGAGTATGGGGTACAACGTACCCCTACCCATTCACCTGGGGGAAAAGTGTCAATAAAAAAAACACACTAGGCAGATTTTTAAAGTAATTTATTAGGCAGCTCCGGGGGTCTTCTGCCGACTTCGGGGCCTTCTGCCGGGCTCCTCCGCTATCTTCTGCCAGCTCTTTTGCTAGCGGGGGCCTGGTCTTCATCATCGTCTTCTTCCCTCTTCTCTCCGCCCGTTGTTGACTCAACGATCTCTGCTGCTATAATGCCGTGTGTGCAGAGCGCAATGACTTATATAGGCATGGGGCGTGGTCACCGGTGACTCCGCCTCTTATTACGTCACAGTCCCATCATGCCCCGGGTGGTGACGACATAAGGGGCAGGGGTCACATAGTGACATCACCCGGTGACCACGCCCCATGCCTATATAAGTCGTTGCGCTCCGCGCACACGGCATTATAGCAGCAGAGAGCGTTTTGTCAACATCGGGCGGAGAGAAGAGGGAAGAACACGACGATGAAGACCGGGCCCCCGCTAGCAAAAGAGCTGGCAGAAGATAGCGGAGGAGCCTGGCAGAAGGCAGAAAGCACCGGAGAGAGCGGAGAAGTCGGAAGAAGACCCCCAATGTCGGAAGAAGACCCTCGATGTCGGAAGAAGACCCCCAAAGTCGGAAGAAGACCCCCGAAGTCGGAAGAAGACCCCCAAAGTCGGAAGAAGACCCCTGAAGTCGGAAGAAGACCCCCGAAGTCGGAAGAAGACCCCCAAAGACGGTAGAAGACCCCCAAAGTCGGTAGAAGACCCCCAAAGTCGGTAGAAGACCCCCGGAGCTGCCTAATAAATTACTTTAAAAAGCTGTCTAGTGTGTTTTTTTTATTGACACTTTTCCCCCAGGTGAATGGGTAGGGGTACGATGTACCCCATACTCATTCACATAGGGTGGGGGGCCGGGATCTGGAGGCCCCCCTTATTAAAAGGGTCTCGCAGATTCCGATAAGCCCCCCGCCCGCAGACCCCAACAACCAATGGCCAGGGTTGTCGGGAAGAGGCCTTTGTCCCCATCGACATGGGGACAAGGTGCTTTGGGGTGAAATCTTCTGGGGGTGAAGCAGTTAACCACAGTATAAATAAAACAAAAGGCTGGAACAAACGTTTTTGAGCTTCTAGAACTCTGTCTGTAGGAGCCTATGCCTGAAAAAGCCATATTGTGCATGGACACATTGGCTAACATGGAGGGGAGTTTCTAGGCAGAAACAATAAAAGCTCAAAAGCCTGTGGGAGCCTCTTCTTTGAGATGCGGTGTGCATGAGCCCTAAAATGCAGAGGTGCTCACAGGCAATAAAGAGAGCATACACCAGGGGTGCTTTGCAACCAAGAATCAACTGTTCCCAATTCTGCACAGAAAAAACCCCCAATCCTTTCACTTGGCTTGTGCTGGCATTAAATTGCTCAATCAATCTCCCCAATAGATGTAGCCCGAAATGGTGTATACTGGGGGTTCTGGAGGATACAGATCTGCGCTCTCATCAAAAACATTTCCTCAGGTACTTCTTATTCTGTGCTAGAGAAACTGTGGTGCTACAATGGATTCATTCAGAGATTGTTCCCATCAATCTCTGGAAGAATCGGATTAATCTGGTATTACTGCTTTATAAACCAACTTATGAAGCATGGGGAAGTCCTCACAAATTTGATAAAGTATGGGGACAGTGGGTGGGTGCATTTGGAACTTGCGAATTGCAAGAACTTTGAGTCGCTCTCCCTCTGCCTGTGAAATATTACTGTGTTAAGATGCTGTATCATATTTAGGTGCCTTAACCACTTCAATACCAGGCACTTACGCACCTTCCTGCCCAAGCCAGCTTTCAGTGCTGTCGCAATTTGAATGACAATTACGTGGTCATGCTACACTGTACCCAAACAATTTTTTTATCATTTTGTTCCTACAAATAGAGCTTTCTTTTGGTGGTATTTGATCACTTCTGCAATTTTTATTTTTTGCGCAACAAATAAAAAAATACAGAAAATTTGGAAGAAAAAATAGTTTTTCTTTGTTTCTGTTACATTTGTTTTGTAAATAAGTAAGTTTTCTTCTTCAATGACGGGCACTGATATGGCTGCACTGATGGGCACCAATGGGCACTGATGATGGTCACTAATAGGCGGCACTGATGGGTACTTATGGGTGGCACTGATGGGTGGAACAGATGGGCACTGATGGGTGGCATTGCTGGGCATCACTTTACTTATCTTGTCCATAATTATGCCAGTCAGTGACCATTTGTGGGCACTGATTGGAATCTATTGTGAATATTTTTTCTTATGTGGATTGCCATGGGGTACATACCTGGCCATCCACATGTTGCCCCCTTCCCTGGTGATCCTGGCGGCTTCCCTGGTGGTCCAGTGTGGGCATCCGTGGGGGGGCTGTGCTGATAAACAATCAGCGCAGCCCCCCCTGTCAGGAGAGCTGCCGATCGGCTCTCCTCTACTCGCGTCTGTCAGACGCGAGTGAGGAAAAGCCGATCAACGGCTCTTCCTGTTTACATCGTTGGACACGGCGGTTCACGTGTTAAAGAGCCTCTGTCAGGCTGTTATCCTGCTGGATGTCATATGACGCCCAGTCAGGATAACAGAACCACTTCCCGGACGTCAACCTGCTATTGATTAAAGGACTTCCTCCCTTTGGTATGTGGAAAAACACAAAGACCTGCGACCATATACGAAACCTTTGACTAAATGTGTTTATTGTATATTGTGGAGACTTTCTTCATAGACCACTACATCAACAGTTTTTTTTCTTGGTTTTTATACATGTGTATTTTAAGATCTATGATCATACTAACTTTCTGTTGAATCCTAGATCTATAACAGCATGTGGACTTAAATGTTTCAGACAATCAGATTGTTTTAAGAATATTACTACATTCTCCTGTACAAGGTTTGATATAGGTACAATCTATCTATACTTTTTGTATGTGACATACTGCATACGCTGTACTGTTATCGTTTATAAATATAATAAAAACGTAGTTAATAAAAAAAAAATTAAAAGCACACATCATCGCTCAAGTTAGAGAAAATTTGCAAACGTTCTACTGATCCCAGTGACAGTGAACATTTCTCTCATTCCCTAGAGAAATCTGCCCATACATGACCAATGTTTAGCTGCCACACTTCTTGAAATACACACAGAAAACACTCCCATCGCTCAAGAGCTTGCCCAATCCCTGTATTAGCCTTTACCTTATACGTAAGGTATAACTGGTATTTAAAGAAGAACTAAAAGGCAATTTTTTTCTTTAATTTTCGCTAGTATAAGGGACAGTTATAACCCTGTTCAAAGCCGTTTTATGCTATCTGTATCCTATTGGGGGGGGGGGGGGGGGGAGTAAATATTAGGCTGCATTCACACCTGAGAGAATAATTTTCAGGCTTTTTAAGGGCGTTTTTGCACAGGTGTTTTGAGGTCCAAAGGTCACCAATGTAAAACACCTGTAATCTGCCTAAAAAAGCTCATGTACTTCTTTGAGCATCAGCCGTTTTGCTTCAGGCGACGGAAACGCTCAGATGTGAACAGGCGCTATTTAAGTTAATTGGATTTTTCTTGTTGAGCGTTTTGAAGCTTTTGAGATGAGCGTTTCACGAGCTGAAAAACACTCAGGTGTGAATGCAGCCTTAGTCTTCTACAGTACCTGGTTCCTTTATTCGAACATAAAACCAAGGTGCAAAAATGGAACACGTCACATCCTAACAGTCCATAGATGTGGTGGCTGCATTTGTTTTCTTTCAGGCTAAAAACGTTTTTAGCACGTACAGGAAATAGCATAATGTTCCATTTTTTGCTTTTGTGTTTGGATACTTTCATTAATTTTCCCACTTCTGAAGTACACCAATATATTCCATTGAATTATACTAGTTTTAATGTTGCCCAAAAACATAGCAAAAGGTGTCGACAGAATGAAGTCTTTGCCAGTGACCGGATGAGCAACCAAGGTTTTTTTTTTACCAGCAGCTTGCAGCACACATGCATTGTGCGATATACAATCCTAAGCACTATTCTCTTTGCCAAATACAGAATTTCAGCCTATTTTATTTTCTAGTTTCAGTAGAGTGTGGGGAATGAGACTTCAATGGCTTAAAGTGGAGCTCCACCCTAAATAGCAACTTTTGCTATTTGGAACCCTCCCCCCCTCCGGTGTCACAATTGACACCTTTCAGGGGGAAGGGGAGTGAAGATACCTGTCTAAGACAGGTATTTTCACCCACATCCGGGAGTCCTCTCTCCGGGAATCTGCAGGAGTGACGTCACTTCCCCCAGACTTCCCGTAGTGTTCTGGGAGACACTCGGCTCCCAGAACACAGGAGGACAAATCAGAACAGCGCAGCGCGACTCGCGCATGCGCCGTATGGAACCGGGCATGAAGCCGCAGGGCTTCACTTCCTGGTTCCCTCAGCGAGGATGGCGGAGGGAGCAGCAGAGTGACGAGCGATCGCTCGTCCTCTGCTGCGGACGTCGCTGGACTCCAGGACAGGTAAGTGTCCAAATATTAAAAGCCAGCAGCTGCTGTAGCTGCTGGCTTTTAATATTATTTTTTTCCGGCGGAGCTCCGCTTTAAAGAATTTAAAACACAATACGCCAAATGGATATCTGAAAAAAGAACATTATGTCACAAAACAATCACATTATGCAGTTTCTTGTACCTGTAGGTGCCTCAGTGTTGTCCATGATCTATGTCTGAATTAGGTGGAGCTGGAAAACCTTTTGTAAGAAAAAATAAGAGAGTTTTGACTGATACACATGTATACACCACAACAATAATTTGATACGATAGATCAGGGGTAGGCAACCTCGGCCCTCCAGCTGTTTTGAAACTACAAGTCCCATGAGACATTGCAAGACCCTGACAATCACAGGCATGACTCCTAGAGGCAGAGGCATGATGGGATTTGTAGTTTCACCACAGCTGAAGTGCCGAGGTTGCCTACCCCTGCGATAGATAATAGATATATGAAAACATGTCTTTCATTAACATAGCTAAGAACAAACTGCAGCACGTAGTGCTACAGCAGACAACTTCAGACATTAACGCTTTTGCTACGCAATTCACAAACAGGGCTTAACGGGAGGCAGTTCACCGACATATTACTGAACAAGACCAGTCACGATTCCCATCCCACAAAGCCATAAACCAAATAAAATGAAATTCAGAGGGCTCAGCACAACCAGGTTCACTGGTCTCATTTACATGGGTTAGGACAATCTAAACCTTGTCTACTGATACTCAAAACGCTGTTATCATTAGCATTTGTTTTGCAAACTTTTAGTGTCTTCACATAGCAGCATTAGCAACTCTATAGTCAAAGCTTTAAAAGTACTAGCCTGGAAGGATTGGATTAACCCTTACTAAACTGGAAATAACTGGTAACCCATGACATTTATATTTTTCTCACTACAATTTCCTTGTAGTGAGACATTAACCTGTTGTCTACCGCCCACCGTCAAATGACGGCGGGCGGAAGACTCTCTCATTCTGACAGGACGTCATATGACGTCCTGCCTTTAAAAGGAGCTAGGGGGCGCGCGCGCCCCCGCCGCGTTGCTGGGGACTCGATGCGCGTGCCCGCGATTGCCCAGTAACCGAGCAGGAAAGTGGATCTGTGTGTGTAAACACACAGATCCACGTCCTGTGAGGGGGAGGAGACCGATGGTGTGTCCCTTGTACATGGGGACAACCATCGGTCACCTCCCCCAGTCAGTCCCCTCCCCCCACAGTTAGAACACATCTAGGAAACACATTTAACGCCTTCCTCGCCCCCTAGTGTTAACCCCTTCTCTGCCAGTCACATTTATACAGTAATCAATGCATTTTTATAGCAGGGATCACTGTATAAATGTGAATGGTCCCAAAAATGTGTCAAAAGTGTCCGATCTGTCCGCTGCAATATCGCAGTCACAATAAAAATCGCAGATCGCCGCCATTACTAGTAAAAAAAAAAAAAAAAAATGCTATAAATCTATCCCCTATTTTGTAGACGCTTTAAGTTTTGCGCAAACCAATCATTATTATTGCGATTTTTTTTTACCAAAAATATGTAGAAGAATATGTATCGGCCTAAACTAAGGAAAATTGTAATAAAAAAAAAAATGGATATTTATTATAGCAAAAAGTAAAAAATATTGTGTTTTTTTTTCAAACTGGACGCTCTACTTTTGTTTATAGCGCAAAAAATAAAAACCGCAGAGGTGATCAAATACCACCAAAAGAAAGCTCTATTTGTGTGAAAAAAAGGACGCAAATTTTGTTTGGGAGCCACGTCGCACGACCGCGCAATTGTCATTCAAAGTGTGACAGCGCTGAAAGCTGAAAAATGGCTTGGGCAGGAAGGGGGTTTTCGCGCTCGGTAGGGAAGTGGTTAATATGAAATATACTTACAAAAACCTCTAAAGCTGTTTTTTTTTTTTTTTACAACAGGGTTGGGATCTCATAGATACTATGTGGTCATTTAGCAAACATAGATTAGCCCTGGTTCACACTGGTGCGATCTGACATAAATCGGCGGCATTTTCCAGCAATGGCACCGTCCTAATCGGTGCGGCGCTGCACCGATTTCAAAAAGTTTCTGTACTACTTTTTGCGAGTTCGGCCCGCGATTTACATTGACATCCGTGCAGAAACTGCACAGATGTCTCTGTAATCGCGGCCGAAATCGGGACTAACAAGCGGGAGTGAAATTGTTCACTCCCGCAGCCCAGTGTGACACGCCAATGCATATATGCACAATATGGTATACCTCAATGGATATTACAGGTCCCATATGCTGGAAAACCCATACTGTACTCAAAGCTTATCCAAGTACTATTTGTTCTATGTACGAGCGAAATAACATGAATACCCGTATTATGTACATATTCAAGAACTAATTAAAACCTACACAATAGGAAAAATGTTCACCTTAAAACAGAACAAAGCCATAATAGTTTCCTTTTAAACATTCACACTATAATGTTTACATTTGCAAATAATATCTGCTAAATGTCTTGTCTGTGTTGGCATTGGGGAAAATTAACACCTATTTAGTCCCCCCTCCCCCGACAAATGGTGTTACAGTATTTTGGTTAGAACGATTCTTGCAACTCAATGGCCATTTTGGAATAACAATACCACCTATTCCTTACCTCAGTAGGACAACAGCAAAAAAACAAAAACAAAATAAGCTACAATAAACACTGCACCTCACAAACAATAAAGGGCAACTTTCCAGGAATTTGGGTTCAATAAGAAACAGATACCTTTAGTTCTACTTCAATGCAGAGTAGCCCATACTTCACAAGACACTAATGCCCCGTACACACGATCGGAATTTCAGAGTAAAAAGTCAGATGGAATTTTTTCATCGGATATTCCGACTGTGTGTATGCCCCATCTGACTTTTTCCGTCGGAAAATCAGACGGAGTTAGAAAGAGAACACGTTCTCTTTTTTTCAGATGGAAAAAATTTTCATTGGAAATTCCGTTCGTCTGTATGGAACTCCGACGGAGAAAAAAACACGCATGTTCAGAATCAAGTCGACGCATGCTCGGAAGCATTGAACTTCATTTTTCTCGGCTCGTTGTAGTGTTGTACGTCACCGCGTTCTTGACGGTCGGAATTTGGTGTGACAGTGTGTATGCAAGACAGCTTGAACGGAATTCCGTCGGAAAAACCTGTAGGAGTTTATTCCGATGTAAATTCCGATCGTGTGTACAAGGCATAAGGGCCAGTTCACACCACATGCAGTCCAGTGCATTTTTTTCTGAATCAAAAACTCATAGAAAGTAGGTTATATGGTTTCCAATGGCATAGTACACACCAGTGCTTGCAGTTCCAGTAAAAAAAGTAGAACATACTGCATTTTTCCTGCACTGGACTGTACTGAAACGCTGTAAAAAGCATCCAAAATGCACCGGGACACATAAAAAACACACCAGATCAAGGGGGGAAAATGCACTGGACTGCATCAAAAACGCGCATACAGAAATGCATCTGGAACGCATCTGAACTGCGTTTCTATGGTGTGAACTGGCCCTAAAGCACAGTGCAAGGAGCATGAGATTTGGGCTACTCCCAATTCCCCAGGATCTTGTAATAAAGAGCATTAGATCAGCCTCGCCAAGGTGGCATGGGCAAAAGCCAAGTGAAAGGCAAGCAAAATTAAATGTTTGTTTAAGGACATTTTCACACTGGGGCGGGGGGTGGCGTTAGCGGTAAAGCGTCACTAATTTTAGCAGCGATTTACCCCTGTAATAGTGGTGCTTTTCGGACTATTTTAACCCCTGCTAGCGGCCGAATAAAGTGTTAAACTTTGCAGGCGCTATAGCAGTGGTGCCGATTGATTCCAATGGCAGGGGTGATCCACCGCCCGGAAGATGCTGCTTGCAGGACCTTTTCTAACGTCCTGCAAGCGCATCGCTCCAGTGTGAAAGCACTTGGGCTTTCACACTGGGGCTGCAGGGGAGGCGCTTTTCAGCCGCTATTTTTAGCCCAAAAGCACCTGAAAAACGTCCCAGTGTGAAAGGGGTCTAAATGTTTCTCTCTGCACTATTCTTTCAATTGCAGTATGCCTTTTTTCCTAATAGACTTTCCTTTTAAAAGTAATTAGTATCAAGAACAAAAATACAAAAGATTGAAACCTGTGACTCCAAAAATATTTTTTATGGTGAATGCAAAAAAATAGGATTTTTTACTCACCGTAAAATCCTTTTCTCTGAGTCCATGGACCGACACAGCTTCTCTATTGATAAAGTGTGACGTCCCAAAGCAGTGTCAGAGAAAAAACGAGGGGTGGTAGAAGCATAAAAATAAACTTCACCCTAAACACAAAACAACACTCCAACAGAGGAGTTGCAACTCTAAACAGCCACCTGCAAAACTTTGCGGCCGAAAGAGGCATCCGAAGATGCATCTACATCAACCTTGTAGAATTTTGTTAAAGTGTGAGCGGACGACCAAGTCGCCGCTTTACATAATTGGGAAACAGACGCTTGATGTCGGAAAGCCCAAGAGGCACCTATTGCCCTGGTCGAATGCGCCGTGACCGGAAAGGGGGGCGCTTGACTCTTTAAGGCGTAAGCCTGGATTACTACTATCTGTCGGATCCACCTAGAGATGGTGGCCGACGAGACTGCTCGGGCCTTCTTGGGACCAGCCACCGAAACAAACAGTGAGTCTGACTTCCGGAACAGGGAAGTAGCAGATAGGTATACTCTCAAAGCTCGGACAACATCCAAGGAATGCAACGCCGACTCCTTAGACAGATGAGGACACAAGGATGGAAGTACAATGTCTTCATTGAGATGAAAAGCCAAAACGACTTTCGGAAGAAAGGAGGGCTGCGGCCGCAGCACCACCTTATCCTTGTGGAAAATCAAATAGGGAGCCTTGCAGGACAAGGCTGCCAGCTCAGAGACTCGTCTAACTGACGTAACAGCCACCAAAAAGACCACTTTCTGAGAAAGTGTCAACAGGGGAATATCTCTAATATTCTCAAACGGTGCCTTCTGAAGCACCGAGAGGACCAGGTTCAAGTCCCACGGAGGTAGCGGGGGACAGACCGGAGGGGCCACATGTCGAACCCCCTGCACAAATGTACTCACGAGAGAGTGAGTCGCCAGGGGTCGCTGAAAAAAGACAGCCAGGGCAGATTTCTGTCCCTTAATCGTACTTAGGGCAAGCCTTTGGTCCACCCCATGCTGTAAAAACAGCAGGATTCTGGAAACCAAATAAGTATGCGGATGCCATTTCATTTCCTCACACATGGAGATGTAGGCCTTCCAAGTGCGGTGATAACCTTCCTAGAGGATGGTTTCCGAGCACTTCTCATAGTAGAGATTACTGAATCTGACAGGCCCCTGTCTCTCAGTACCTGGTTCTCAACAGCCATGCCGTTAAAGCCAGTGACCGTAAAGTAGGATGGAGTATGGGACCTTGCGATAGCAGGTCCTTCCGTAGTGGTAGGCGCCAGGGGACGTCTGCTACCAGACGTACTAGATCGGCGTACCAAGGACGCTGAGGCCAATCTGGAGCGATTAAGATCATTGGAATTCCCTCTGCCTCCACTCTGCGGAGCAGAAGAGGAAGAAGCCTTAAGGGAGGGAAGATTAGCCGATACTGACCCCACAATGCCACCAACGCGTCCGTTGCGTCTGCCCATGGGTCTCTTGACCGGGCCACAAACCTCAATACCTTCCGATTGAGTCGGGAAGCCAGAAGATCTACGTCTGGTGTGCCCCAACTTTGGCAGATGAGTTGGAATACCTCCGGGTGTAAGGACCATTCTCCCTGGTCCAGCATCTGGCGACTCAGTTTACCACATCTGGCAACTTGCCAGTTTACCAAACCCGGAATGTACACGGCCGACAGTGCCGGTACGCTCCTCTCTGCCCACTTCAGGGTGCAAGCGACCTCCGATGCTGCAGCTGAGCTTCTTGTTCCTCCTTGATGATTGACATATGCCACTGCTGTGGCGTTGTCTGACTGGATCCTGACTGGACGCCCTTGCAGCCTCTGAGACCATTTGAAGAGGCACAGCCTGATGGCCCGGATTTCCAGGACATAGATCGGCAGGAGGGCTTCCTCTGGGGTCCAGCGACCTTGCGCCGACTGAACACCCCAGACTCCCCCCCAACATGTAAGGCTGGCGTCCGTCGTGATCACTATCCAGTAAACCGTAAGAAAACCGGAAGAAATTACTTCCCGGCCATTAGAGCCGTTGCTGTCAGCCACCATACCAGGGATCTCCTGACTAGGTGGCTCACTCGGATTTGATAATCCAGAGATGATGGTCATCTGTTCCATCTGGACAGAACTTCCTTCTGTAACACTCGAGTGTGGTATTGAGCATATGGGACCGCCTCGAAGGAGGCTACCATGAGGCCTAACACTCGCATGCAAAAACGGAGTGACGACCAATTCCTGGAAGTCAGCTGCCGTACTGCAGCCCGGAGGGTCTGCAACTTCTCCACAGGGAGGAATACCTTTGCCTCTGAGGAATCCAGAATCAACCCCAGGTACACTAGGCGTTGAGTGGGCACCAATACTGACTTTTGCGTGTTTAGTATCCAACCACAGTCTCAAAGAGTCTGACAGGTAATGGACACGCTTACCTCTAATTCTGAGCTTGAAGGGGCCTTCAGAAGAAGGTCGTCCAAGTAGCCCACGATAGCGATACCCTGCTGTCTTAGAAGTGGCAGAATCGGAGCAAGCACCTTGGTGAACGTCCTGGGTGCTGAAGCAAGGCCAAACGGGAGGGCCACAAACTGATAGTGGTGATTCCCGATTGCAAATCGCAGAAACCTCTGGTGTCTGGAGTATATGGGGACATGCAGGTACGCGTCCTTGATGTTCAAGGAGGCCAGAAAGTCCCCCGGATGGAGAGCCGTGACTACAGATCGAACCGACTCCATCCGAAATCTTTGTACCTTCACAAAGCAATTGAGGGCCCTGAGATCCAAGATTGGACGAACCCCATCCTTCTTTGGCACAATGAACAGATTTGAGTAAAAACCCTGACCCCGTTCCTGTTCTGGAATAACTACCCCGCATTCCAGCAGACGCTGGACTGCCCCATACAGGGCCTCCCGACCGGTCGGTAGTAGCTGGAGATTGGAGGTGACGAATCTGTCCAGTGGACAAGAGAGAAATTCTATCTTGTAGCCTGAGGAGATTACTTTGCAAACCCACCTAACGGAGACTAGAGCTGTCCACTGAGTTGCGAATTTGCCAAGACGTCCCCCCACCCGAGAGCTGGGTGGGGGCCGACCTTCATGCGGATGCAGATTTGTCCGCAGGCTTGTTGGGTCTGCGGGACCAAGGACGCTTTTGTCCTTGGGCAGGCGCCTTGTCAGCCTGGGGTCTTTTCCCTGTCGCCCTAGGGGGACAAAAAAAACGCTTGCGTGCAGTAAAGGAGGGCCCTTGTCCTTGGCGTGGCCCCTTACCCTTGCAAGTTTGAGGAAGCAAAGTGCTCTTACCTCCTGTGGCATCCTTCATGATGTCATCCAAAGAAGCCCCAAAAAGTCTGTCGCCCTAAAAGGCAGATCCAACAGGGCTTTCTTGGAAGTCTGGACCGCAGACCAGCCCTTTAGCCAGATCAGGCAGCGTATTGCTACTGCATAAACTAAAGCTTTTGACAGCAGGGGAATAGTATCCATGTCTGACTCGCAAACAAACTTAAGGCCCTGGACCAACTGGTCGGCCAAAGTTATCTCATCAGGAGGAGCATCTCGCTCCTTTAACCCCTGGAGTAGCAATTTTGCCCATTCAGTAAGTGTCTGAGACACTAGGGCCCCCGCCAATGCCGGGCGTACTGCCGAGCCTACCACTGAGTATAGGTAGCGAGCGCTTCAGCCTTCTTATCCACAGGGTCCTTGAAAACAGGAGCCCCTTCTACTGGAATAGTGGTAGCTCTATTAAGTCTGGACACCAGAGGGTCCACTATAGGGGGAGAGGTCCATTTCTTCAGAAAACTCTCCTCAAAGGGGTACCGTACCGCAAACCTCTTTGGGGCTGTAAAGACCCTCAGTGGGTTCTCCCATTCCTTGTATAAGAGTTTATCAAAATAAGACACACAAGGGAACACCTTAGCAGTGGCCAGGCATGCTGTGATTGGACCCAAGGGGACGATCATATGTATGCCCTGGAGCGCGACGCTCACCGGACAGGCTGCTGCGACTCGGCCGTATTGTCAGCTGAAGCTGAGCGGTCCGATGCAAGCCTTGGAGCGTAAGCTCACCGGCCAGGCTGCTGTGACTCGGCCGTAAGGTCAGCCGAAGCTGAGCGGTCCGATGCAGGCCCTGGAGTGTAGCCTCACCGGCCACCCGTGGAGTGACGGGCATGTCGTGGAAAACCCAGCGCGTAGCTAGGGTCGGCACACGCTCGATGGCCGAAACTGGGGAGACTACAATGATCGAGGATCCAGCCTGTCATCCAGTCGGCAATTGTTATCGAAGATCGCAGGAAACAAAAAAATGTAGCAAAAAAATATATTTTTTCCACCGGACCGATGGGCCCGAAGGGAGCCATGTCCTACTCCTTGCTAGACAGAAAAAAAACTGATCTGCGAGATGCAGACTGAGGGGATATACCCAGAGGGCCCGCCCCCTGGGCGGTACTGTAGAAGGTGTGATGCAACAATTTTTACAAGTTTTCTGCCTAGTCACTCCTAATTAACGGATAATACTCACTTTGTCAATAGAGAAGCTGTGTCGGTCCATGGACGAAAGAGTAATACTATTTTCTTTCCCATCCACTCAGTGACACAGAAGTTTTGAAATGTCAAAATGCTCAAAAGAAGTTCACCTGAGGTGAGCCACAGCAAGCAAATGTGCTAATAAGCCCACAAAAAACAGAATTAGGGAATGCCTGAACGACCTGAAAGACTTTATGCCCAAAGTTGGCATCAGATGAGGCCTGAACACCCACTTGCTAAAACACAGCAAACATGATAACAGAAGACCAGGTGGCAGCCTTGCAGATCTGAAAAATAACAGCCTGATACCAATAAGCCCAAGAAGCACTTACAGGTCTAGTTGAATGTGCCTTGACAAGAAATGGTACCCAATCCTTAAGACAATAAGCCTGAATGATAGTATGTCTGGGCCACCCAGAATTGTGGAGCAAAAAGCTGGTTCACGCTCCTGAAAGAACCAATAGCTGAGGTAAACTCTCTTAGCATGAACTATGTCAAGGCAAGAAAGTGAGATCTTCCGGAGAACTGGAGATGGAGAGAAGCAAGAAGAATAATGTCCTGGTTAAAGTGAAAGGCTAAAAAGGAGAAGTATCACCAAAGTTATTTCGACCATACTTCTCTTGTGGGTCACAGGAGTGCACTTAGTTCTGCGACCCAGATTCAGCCAAAGTTTCTTGATCAAGGAATGGGAAACCAGCGGTCTCTGAAACAAGATAACAAGCATGGATATTGAATCGTTGATGGAGCAAAATGCTGCTCCAGACTCATCCATAAGGAGAGCATTCATCCTGCAGAAAACTTCCTGGGATGAAAGTCTCCTGAGTTGCATTAAGAAGTATACCTTCCACGTATGGTGACAAACTTTACGAAAAGTAGACTTCCTAACTTCAGCTTAATGGGAATCACACTCAGAACAATCTTTCAGAAAGACTCGCACTCTGCCATTCCTGATGGTCCCATAAGAGAGCCTAGACCGAGCAGTGTAGAGGCTTGCAGGCGGCTCCTTGAGTTTTAGTGTGGTGTGTACCGCATCAATAAGAGCCAAATCTATCTTTCAGTCTGTGAATTGATAGAAGACTACAAACTCTTCAGGTGTAGGCTCATCAACCAGTGATCTGCGACACGCATTAGATAAGGTCTTAGCAGCTGAAGGCTCAGAAGTCGCTAGCATATCATAGAGTATAAAAATCGTGATGGTGACTGCGCTGTAGTGAATCTAAGTAAAAATCAAAGGGGATTGACAAACGAAAGTGAGGGGTGTGGAAGGGGAAGGAAAGGGAAAATGGGGGACAGGATAGGTGAGTAATTAGCTAGTACTTAGCTGGATAGCAGTGGTGTGCAATATGCACAGTGACACAAATGTACGTGCACTGGTAAAGGACTGATCAGTGAAAAATCAGAAAATGAAAAAAATGTGTAACAAAGTGAATGATGAACAGTTTTGAGACATATAAAACCAATATCTCAATGATCCAGTGTTGTGCAACACGTGTTTAAAATTAATAAAAAAATATTAAATCACAAAAACATAATTGTAGTCCACAAACATTATCCATAAATGGGATAAATAGGATAAATAAGATAAATAGAATACACACAAAGGTGCATAAGTGAACTAAACTAATAAAGGAGAAAAGTCCCAAATTAATCCTGATGGTGACTTCCCGATAATTCCAGAGTTCTTATTCTAAATGAATGGTATATGGATAAATCATATGTATATAGAGTCCCGTCACCAATGGTGTGCTTGAAAGATATGCTGTAGCGTCCACCCAGTGTTCACAACCAGCTTACCTCCCTGTTATGGGGGGGGGGGCAGTATGCAGCAGATCTCTGTAGTGAAGGGGGGTATCTCGTCCTTATAGCATGGTCTTTGTGGCACAGTTACTCATTGGAATGCATATGAAAAAACACAAACAGTGAACACATCAATAGCGCAACTTTGTGAGTGCAGCAAGGTGGATAAGCTGGTGCAATAATTAACACACTCACTTGTGAACGAGTGAGCGTGGGCCTCAATCCAAACGAGCACCGCGCTCGTGCCAGTGGAAAGAAGTGTGGCGTTTATGGTGCGATCGATGCAACCCTCAGGTGTCAGCAGCGGAGTGCTGCCCCTAGTGGAGGACAACTAAGGAGATGACCTGTGGCAACTAAGTTGGTCGTCCAGGTCCCTTACTGGTGCAGTTTCCAGGTCCTTGCAACTGGTAATCCAGTGACGGAGATGTGCCCACACTGGCTCGTCCCTGAAGGACCCCTTGCACTGAGCTCATCGCCTGCAGACACTCTTCTGGATCCTGAGAGACCATGAGTCTGGATAGCCAATAGGAAGTGTCAATATCTCACTGGCAGTGATGTGGACACGACACCTGAAGGACTCCACCTCCTGTACAATAGTTTTCCAGCTGTCTTTTGTTTAGTCACATGACCAGAGGTCCTCTTCTCTGGTAATGGGTGGTCTGTCCTATTTATGGATAATGTTTGTGGACTACAATTATGTTTTAGTGATTTAATATTTTTTTTATTAATTTTAAACACGTGTTGCACAACACTGGATCATTGAGATATTGGTTTTATATGTCTCAAAACTGTTCATCATTCACTTTGCTACACATTTTTTTCATTGTCTGATTTTTCACTGATCAGTCCTTTACCAGTGCACGTACATTTGTGTCACTGTGCATATTGCACACCACTGCTATACAGCTAAGTACTAGCTAATTACTCACCTATCCTGTCCCCCATTTTCCCTTTCCTTCCCCTCCCCCCCCCCTCTTCCACACCCCTCACTTTCGTTTGTCAATCCCCTTTGATTTTTACTTAGATTCACTACAGCGCAGTCACCATCACGATTTTTATGCTTTACTGTTGACTTGGACCAGACCCTTCGGTGATTGCTGCAGTATCTCATCTGTTTTCCATCCTTCCCTACCACCTAGGGCTGGGCGATTTTCCCCCCAAAAAAACTTGATTTACGATTCGATTTTTTTTTTTTTATTATATTAATTAAAGTGCATCAACAAACAAAATTGCAAAGGCAAACCCTTTCTCTAACTGCAAAGTCAGTGTGCAACAAACACACAATATATTCCAGCGCTCATGGAACATACATTATTAACTATTGAAAACTTGAAACTCTGTGTGTGATTCCTTCTGTCCCAGCCTTGCTGCGATCCTGGCTCTGCATCCTTTTGGGTTGGAGGGCCCTCCAGACGCTGGTCTGCCTGTTGTCCATCATTCAAGGTACTGTGCTCACACTGAGATCATGCCACAGGCTTTGTTTTGACTTTTTTAACCCCTCCTTGCTCCACGGATGTCACTGCAAGTTTAACAAGTTTGTCACCACTGGCAACTGAAGAGTTAAGATTCATTTGCCCTCTGCACATTTGGGATTGGATCCCTCTCTTTATTGTGATAAATGGACTAAGCTTTTTTATCAATTCTTCAAGAGTTTTCAATAGTTAATAATGTATGTTCCATGAGCGCTGGATTATATTGTGTGCATGGTGTGTATTTTGTACTTCTGGGTACGGATTTTTTCTTGCTGCGCTGGATCCTGTTGGATCCTGTTGGATCCCCCTTTTGGATACTTTGTACTTCCCAAAATATTTGGGATTTTTTTCTTATTATTATTATTATCATCCATTATATTTTTTTCTTTATCCACCAATTTAGCGCTTGTGACCTTTTGTTGTTTTTTGCAGTGTGCAACAAAGATTGTTAAACATCCAATTTAATACTGTATTTGGATTTAGCTAATAAAACAACAAAAAATCCTGAGGTTACTCTTAGTTGAATTGAACTGTGTCCATGCCTCACTGTGCCCGTGTCTCACTGTGCCCATGCTTCAATCACTGTGCCCGTACCTGATGCAGATTTTCATGGTATACGGATTTTACTGCTACACCGGTGGCCATTCCAGTATTCAAAAGCCGCGCCTCCTTCTCGTCTGTGATAGGCGGAACACTCAATTTCCCAGCATTCAGTGTTCCGCCTATCATGGTCATCCTCATAACACAGACGAGGATGAGAGGATGTCCATGATAGGCTGAATACTGCCTGCTGTGAAATTGAGTGTTCCGCCTATCACAGACGACGAGGACTCGGGAGGCGCGGCTTTTGAACACTGCAATGGCCGCCGTCTGTCTGCATGACACGCTGATCAGGTAGGCAGACGGCGGCTGCAGCGAGTAGATGTAATTGGGGTAACACTGCCCAGTGCCATTCTGGATACGCCCCCTGCAGTCCTGCTACGGAAACTTTGAAGGGAAGGAAAAAAAAAAATTTTCTTTTTTTTATTTTCAAAAAAAAAAAAAATCTAAAAAAATTGATTTTCTTCAAAACTGAATCGATTTGAGCTCAAAACTCGATTCAAGATTAAAATCGATTTTTTTCCCAGCCCTACTACCACCTCCCACCCGTTCCACCACTCAGCTAGCGCGAGGGTTCTTCTTGTTTTTATACATATCATAGAGTGATTTAGCAGGGGAAGGCTTGGGAGCGTGCCTATGACCTCTGTGGTCAGTCAGTCAGTAATCATTTGTGCTATTTGGCCCATAAAATCCTGCATAACGAAAGAAATAAACCTCCCTGGATACAGCAGAGGAGGTAACTGTGTCCAACAGAGCCAAGGAAGAGGATGGCAAACATTTAGGCTGTCTGCGTCAAAAACTACAGAGGGTGCACCCAAACCATTAGGCCTTGTTCATACTTTCTCAAAACACTGACATTGAACAAACACGCCAAAAGCATTCATACGCCTTATTATATTTGGTGCGTGTTTATCACGCATGAAAAACGCCCCGTAAACACCTTATGCACATTTGATATGCATTAAAAGGTGCGTTAAAAAAACATCCCTGATGCCATTTTTTTTTTTTGTAGTTGTGAACCAGGCCTAACACACAACAAATGCATGGTGCCGAAGCGTTCATGGTGTGTTACCATAGACTTGAATGGAAGGCGTTAGGAGTTGGAAAAATGCTTCAACTCCTTCCAAACTCAACTTGTAGCTTCATTTTTGAAGCAAAGCAACGCAACGCAAACGCTTCATGTTTTAATAATGTAAACAGCTCTATGTGCTGTCCATATGATCAAATGCAGATTGCTTTACTAGGCGTTTGAGGCACATTAAAAACATGCCTCAAACACCTGCTTTAACCACTTGCTTACTGGGCACTTAAACCTAACGCCTGCCCAGACCAATTTTCAGCTTTCAGCGCTCTCAGTCTTTGAATGACAATTGCGCGGTCATACAACGCTGTACCCAAATGAAATTTTTGTCATTTTTTTTCCCACAAATTGTGCTTTCTTTTGGTGGTATTTGATCACCTCTGCGGTTTTTATTTTTTGTTAAAAAATAAATAAAAAAGACAGAATTAAAAAAATATATATACAAAACCGATTTATATTTTGTTATAAAATTTTGCAAACGGGTAATTTTTCTCCTTCATTGATGTACGCTGATGAGGCTGAACTGATGGGCACCGATAAGATGGCACTGATTGGCGGCACTAAGTGGCATTGGTGGGCACTGAGAGGTGACACTGATGGGTGGCACTGAAGGGCATTAATAGGTGGCACTGGTGGGCACTGATAATTGGCACTAATAGGTGGCATTGATAGGTGGCACTGATGGGCACTGATAGGTGACAGTGATTGGCACTGATAGGTGACATTGATAGGCAGCACTGCTACGTGGCACTGACTGGCACCACTGGTGGGCATTGCTAGGTGGCAGTGATGGGCATTGATAGGTGGTACTGATTGGCACTGACAGGTGGCACTGGTGGTCACTGGCAGGGGGCAATGGCAGGCGGTACTTGTGTGCACTGAGGCAGAATTGCCTCTTCCATCGGGGACCGATGTCCCTTACTCAGCAGCCGGTGATCGTTTTTTTTTTCTCCTCACGCTGTCAGCGCGAGGAGAAAAAAAACACTGATTACCGAGCTTTGTTTAGATCACGTGATCAGCTGTCATTGGCTGACAGCTGATCACGTGGTAAGGGGCCGGGATCGGCCCCTTACTCGGATCCGTGATCACCCGAGTCTCAGTGATCACAGGGCACGTGCAAAGGGGAGGATGTCTATTGACGTCCTCCCGACAATTGGCATCCGCGCTGTAGCCGCCATTCGACTATAGTGCGGGCCCCTAGTGGTTAAACGCCAATGTGAACAGGGCCTTAGTGGAGTGTGACCTGGAGCCTCCCAGTACAGAATAGGGGAAAATGGCTAAAACTGTAGCATTTGACCTTTAAAAATGAAAGATAGAAGCTGATTGATTTCCATTAACAGCTCCTCCAGATTCTGGCTGCTCCAGTGTTAATAAACTCTCCTCAATGTATCCAAGATCACACATATTGAACTTCAAGGTAGCCACAATGTCAATTAAAGGAATGACACTAGGACCCAGATAGTCATGAGCCCAGCTGCTTGGTAGCAGAAGAGGTTCAGGCAGCCAAAGGTAACCAAGTCACTGAAAATGAGCAGTAGGGACAAACCAAAGAAATTATTATTATTTAGGTACTTATATAGCGCCGTCAATTTACGCAGTGCTTTACATATACATTGTACATTCACATCGGTCCCTACACTCAAGGAGCTTACAATCTAAGGTCCCTAACTCACATTCATATACTAGGGCCAATTTAGACAGAAACTAATTAACCTATCAGCATGTCTTTGGAGTGTGGGAGGAAACCCACGCAAACTCTAGGTAGGTAGTGTCGTGGTTGGGATTCGAACCAGTGACCCTTTTTACTGCTAGGCGAGAATGCTACCCACTACACCACTGTGCCACCCATGTTTCACGCGGTATTACCTCGACGTTTCGGCTAATCACAAAGCCATCATCAGGAAGTATTGATGATTAGCCGAAACGTCGAGGTAATATCGTGTTACTTCCGCTCCAATTGAAACCACCAAGGAATCGTGCAGCAGGACGCCACCACAGGGGCTATTTCGTTCAGGGCCGATTACCCTTCTAATCAAATCGCCTGCTATACACGCCGGGTGCCAGGACTATTAGGCACTCAGCAATGTAAGTGTAAACTTTTTAAACTTTGTGGAACCAATAAATGTTTTAATTACAGCATTGCGCATTGAGGCTCTTTCTCTTTTGATTCCTATTCATCCCTATGAGGCACATCTCTACCAATAAGACGTCATCCTAAAGACCTGAGTTCGGGGTATCCCCACATGCCTACTAGACCACACTAGCGATAGTTGGTCCATATTTTGCGGTGAGTGCACATCTATGTAGGGCACCCAGTCTGAGCACCAGTCCATAGGAGATATCTATTGAGCACGAGCACCATATGGGATTACTACATTTTACCATTCAATGTTCTAAAACATATATAATTGTCCATCAGTTTGTCTAATACCTTAGTGGATGATTTCTAGCGCATTTTTTTCTTTTTACATTGTATTCATGCCTTCATCTTGGCGGCAATTAAAGCAAGGTTGTGCCGAAAAAAGAAAATTTAAAGTCAGCAGCTACAAACACTGCAGCTGCTGACTTTTAATATTAGGACACTTACCTGCCCGGGGGGGGGGCAGAGGAGGGACCGAACATGGCGTAGATCGCAGTGGAATCTGCAGCAATCTGTCGCGGAAGTGGGAGCAAATACCTGTATTAGAGTGGGGGAGGAACCGGAAAAACGGAAGTTCAATTTTTGGTTGGAACGCCGCTTTAAGGCCCCTTTCACACTGGGGCGGGAGGTGCGGTGGCGGTATAGCGCCGCTATTTTTAGCGGCGCTATACCGTCGGAATTGCTGCGGTATTCGGCTGCTAGCGGTGCGGTTTTAACCCCCGCTAGTGGCCGAAAAAGGGTAAATACCGCCGGCAATGTGCCTCTGCAGAGGCGCATTGCCGGCGGTATAGCCGCAGTTTCCCGTTGATTTCAATGGGAGGGAGCGGTGGAGGAGCGGTAAACACACCACTCCAAAGATGCTGCTAGCAGGACTTTTGGAGCGGTCCTGCTAGCGCACCGCTCCAGTGTGAAAGCCCTCGGGCTTAAACACTGTAGAGACAGCAGCCGCTGTTTAGGGTCGGTTTGCAGGCGCTATTTTTAGCACAATAGCGCCTGCAAACTGCCCCAGTGTGAAAGGGGCCTGAGTTAAACACAATTCTTTAGACTCCCTCCAATATTAGTCACATGACCAAATTACTTGGCTCTGATCACATGATGTCTGCTGAAGAGGAGGACTGAGTAATCTAACCCGCCTCTGCAACAGAAAGTGTGCCCAAAAGCCAAAGTTTTTTGATTTTGTGAACAGTAATTGAAAGAATTACCTCAATAGTTTGTGTGCTGAAAACGAGGGGACTGCTAACATGCAGCTAAAGCTCTCATCAGAAAGATGCTTAGTAATTCCACAAACACTTCAAAAACACAAGATGTGTCTAATATGAGATTTAAAAACAGTTTACAGAGAAACCTCAACAGACAACACAGGCATTTAAATAAAACACTGGTATTGGATATGTAGTAAACAAAGTTCCTGTTGTTATGACCTTTGTGCACTGGTCCAAATCATTTGGTGGAAGTTTTTTTTTTCAGTGAAGGGGGCTCATGCACACTGCAGCTCAGAATTTTTTTTAAAAAAAGCTGCTTTTACAGGCATTTGAGCTTTTATTTCAGCCTTTTTTGGTTATTTTGCACATTTTTTAAAGCTTCTTTGAGCATAAGCTGTTTTTTTCCACAAATCCTCCTCTCAGCTAATTTTTCCGATTTTTTTGTGCGTTGTCGAGTTGCAGTGTGCATGAGCCCTTAAGGCGTCAGCATACCAAGACATTTGGGACAATTTCATGCTCCCAACATTGTGTGAATTGTTTGGGGATGGCCCCTTCCTGTTACAACATGACTGCGCACCAGTGCACAAAGCAAGGTCCATAAAGACATGGAGTTTGGGGTGGATGAACTTGACTGGCCTGCACAGAGTCCTGACCTCAACCCAATAGAACACCTTTGGGATGAATTAGAGCGGAGACTGTGAGCCAGGCAATTCTCGCCCAACACCTGTGCCTGACCACACAAATGCGATTGTGGGAGAATGGTCAAAGATTCCCATAGACACATTCCTACACCTTGTAGACAGCCTTCCCAGAAAAGTTGAAGCTGTTATGCCAAGTTTGGATGCAGACACTACACAATAAGAATATGTGTATCCTGGTAGGGGTACAGACATTGTATTGTGAGGATATGTGTATCCTCGTAGGGGTACAGACATTGTATTGTGAGGATATGTGTATCCTGGTAGGGGTACAGACATTGTATTGTGAGGATATGTGGATCCTGGTAAGGGTGCAGACATTGTACTGTGAGGATATGTGGATCCTGGTAGGGGTGCAGACATTGTACTGTGAGGATATGTGGATCCTGGTATGGGTGCAGACATTGTACTGTGAGGATATGTGTATCCTGGTATGGGTGCAGACATTGTACTGTGAGGATATGTGGATCCTGGTATGGGTACAGACATTGTACTGTGAGGATATGTGGATCCTGGTATGGGTGCAGACATTGTACTGTGAGGATATGTGTATCCTGGTATGGGTGCAGACATTGTACTGTGAGGATATGTGGATCCTGGTAGGGGTACAGACATTGTATTGTGAGGATATGTGGATCCTGGTAGCGGTGCAGACATTGTACTGTGAGGATATGTGTATCCTGGTATGGGTGCAGACATTGTACTGTGAGGATATGTGGATCCTGGTAGGGGTACAGACATTGTACTGTGAGGATATGTGGATCCTGGTATGGGTGCAGACATTGTACTGTGAGGATATGTGGATCCTGGTAGGGGTGCAGACATTGTACTGTGAGGATATGTGTATGTTGGTAGGGGTGCAGACATTGTATTGTGAGGATATGTGTATCCTGGTAGGGGTGCAGACATTGTACTGTGAGGATATGTGTATCCTGGTAGGGGTGCAGACATTGTACTGTGAGGATATGTGTATCCTGGTAGGGGTGCAGACATTGTACTGTGAGGATATGTGGATCTTGGTAGCGGTGCAGACATTGTACTGTGAGGATATGTGGATCCTGGTAGGGGCGCAGACATTGTACTGTAAAGATATGTGGATCCTGGTATGGGTGCAGACATTGTACTATGAGGATATGTGGATCCTGGTATGGGTGCAGACATTGTACTGTGAGGATATGTGTATCCTGGTAGCGGTGCAGACATTGTACTGTGAGGATATGTGTATGTTGGTAGGGGTGCAGACATTGTACTGTGAGGATATGTGTATCCTGGTATGGGTGCAGACATTGTACTGTGAGGATATGTGGATCCTGGTATGGGTGCAGACATTGTACTGTGAGGATATGTGGATCCTGGTATGGGTGCAGACATTGTACTGTGAGGATATGTGGATCCTGGTATGGGTGCAGACATTGTACTGTGAGGATATGTGGATCCTGGTATGGGTGCAGACATTGTACTGTGAGGATATGTGGATCCTGTTAGGGGTGCAGACATTGTACTGTGAGGATATGTGTATGTTGGTAGGGGTGCAGACATTGTACTGTGAGGATATGTGTATCCTGGTAGCGGTGCAGACATTGTACTGTGAGGATATGTGTATGTTGGTAGGGGTGCAGACATTGTACTGTGAGGATATGTGTATCCTGGTAGGGGTGCAGACATTGTACTGTGAGGATATGTGTATCCTGGTAGGGGTGCAGACATTGTACTGTGAGGATATGTGTATCCTGGTAGGGGTGTAGACATTGTACTGTGAGGATATGTGTATGTTGGTATGGGTGCAGACATTGTACTGTGAGGATATGTGGATCCTGGTAGGGGTGCAGACATTGTACTGTGAGGATATGTGGATCCTGGTAGGGGTGCAGACATTGTACTGTGAGGATATGTGGATCCTGGTAGGGGTGCAGACATTGTACTGTGAGGATATGTGGATCCTGGTAGGGGTGCAGACATTGTACTGTAAAGATATGTGTATCCTGGTATGGGTGCAGACATTGTACTGTGAGGATATGTGGATCCTGGTAGCGGTGCAGACATTGTACTGAGGATATGTGTATGTTGGTAGGGGTGCAGACATTGTACAGTGAGGATATGTGGATCCTGGTAGGGGTGCAGACATTGTACAGTGAGGATATGTGGATCCTGGTAGGGGTGCAGACATTGTACTGTGAGGATATGTGTATCCTGGTAGGGGTGCAGACATTGTACTGTGAGGATATGTGGATCCTGGTAGGGGTGCAGACATTGTACTGTGAGGATATGTGTATCCTGGTAGGGGTGCAGACATTGTACTGTGAGGATATGTGGATCCTGGTAGCGGTGCAGACATTGTACTGTGAGGATATGTGTATGTTGGTAGGGGTGCAGACATTGTACTGTGAGGATATGTGGATCCTGGTAGCGGTGCAGACATTGTACTGTGAGGATATGTGTATGTTGGTAGGGGTGCAGACATTGTACTGTGAGGATATGTGGATCCTGGTAGCGGTGCAGACATTGTACTGTGAGGATATGTGTATCCTGGTAGCGGTGCAGACATTGTACTGTGAGGATATGTGTATGTTGGTAGGGGTGCAGACATTGTACTGTGAGGATATGTGTATGTTGGTAGGGGTAAAGACATTGTACTGTGAGGATATGTGGATCCTGGTAGCGGTGCAGACATTGTACTGTGAGGATATGTGTATGTTGGTAGGGGTGCAGACATTGTACTGTGAGGATATGTGGATCCTGGTAGCGGTGCAGACATTGTACTGTGAGGATATGTGTATGTTGGTAGGGGTGCAGACATTGTACTGTAAGGATATGTGTATGTTGGTAGGGGTGCAGACATTGTACTGTAAGGATATGTGTATGTTGGTAGGGGTGCAGACATTGTACTGTGAGGATATGTGGATCCTGGTAGCGGTGCAGACATTGTACTGTGAGGATATGTGTATGTTGGTAGGGGTGCAGACATTGTACTGTGAGGATATGTGGATCCTGGTAGGGGTGCAGACATTGTACTGTAAAGATATGTGTATCCTGGTATGGGTGCAGACATTGTACTGTGAGGATATGTGGATCCTGGTAGGGGCGCAGACATTGTACTGAGGATATGTGTATGTTGGTATGGGTGCATTTGAAATTGCACTTGGAAGTGCAGTCGCTGTAAATCTGAAATGAGGGGAAGCTCTGCTGATTTTATTATCCAATCATGTGCAAGCTAAAATGCTGTTTTTTATTTTCCTTGCATGTCCCCCTCGAATCTACAGCAAACGCACTTCCAAGTGCACTTTGCACTTGTAATTAGAACTTGTAGTGCAAAGTGGATTTGCCTTTCGTAAATAACCCCCATTGTACTGTGAGGATATGTGGATTCTGGTGTGGGTGTAGACATTATACTGGGAGGATTTGTAGAGATCACCGGTGTGGGTGCAGACATTGTACTAGAGCAGTGGTTCTCAACTCCAGTCCTCAGGGCCCACCAACAGGCTCAGGTTTGCAAGATAACTGAAATGTATCTCAGGTGATATAATTTGCTGCTCAGGGATTGCAGTATTCTAGTCTGCATCTCCCCAAGGTAATACTTAAAATCTGGCCTGTTAGTGGGTCCTGAGGACAGGAGTTGAGACCACTGTACTATAGGGATATGTATAGATCCCCGGTGTGGGTGCAGACATTGTACTATAGGGATATGTATAGATCCCCGGTGTGGGTGCAGACATTGTACTATGAGGATATGTATAGATCCCTGGTGTGGGTGCAGACATTGTACTATAGATCCACGATTTGTGGGTGCAGACATTGTACTATAGATCCCTGATTCGTGGGTGCAGACATTGTACTATAGATCCCTGATTTGTGGGTGCAGACATTGTACTATAGATCCCTGATTCGTGGGTGCAGACATTGTACTATAGATCCCTGATTTGTGGGTGCAGACATTGTACTATAGATCCCTGATTTGTGGGTGCAGACATTGTACTATAGATCCCTGATTTGTGGGTGCAGACATTGTACTATAGATCCCCGATTTGTGGGTGCAGACATTGTACTATAGATCCCTGATTTGTGGGTGCAGACATTGTACTATAGATCCCCGATTTGTGGGTGCAGACATTGTACTATAGATCCCCGATTTGTGGGTGCAGACATTGTACCATAGATCCCCGATTTGTGGGTGCAGACATTGTACTATAGATCCCCGATTTGTGGGTGCAGACATTGTACTATAGATCCCCGATTTGTGGGTGCATTGTACTATAGATCCCCGATTTGTGGGTGCACACATTGTACTGAAGATCCCCGATTTGTGGGTGCACACATTGTACTATAGATCCCCGATTTGTGGGTGCAGACATTGTACTATAGATCCCCGATTTGTGGGTGCAGACATTGTACTATAGATCCCCGATTTGTGGGTGCAGACATTGTACTATAGATCCCCGATTTGTGGGCGCAGACGTTGTACTATAGATCCCCGGTACGGGATCAGACATTGGAGTGTAATCTTCCGGAGGCGGATGTCAGGACATGTGTCGGGGAGGATACGTGCATCCGTACGGTAGATCACCCCCTGTGTTCCACCCGGTGGGCCCCAGGTACCCGCATGCATGCTGCCATCGGCGGTCCTCCTATAACCCGCCCCCACCTGGCCCGCCATTGGCCGCTCCGGTGGTTCTAGTGCAGCCATTGGCCGGTTTTCAGTCCTCTCGCTCCTTACAATGAGCCCCGGGAGCGGATACCGTCTCCCCCCGTACTGTGTGCGGCGGGTGCAGGCGGAAGTGCCCCGTGTGTGCCACTCACCTTCTCGTGCGGAGACAGGCGACAACGCCAGCTAGACGCAGCTCAGCACCACTACCGGGGAGCACGGTGCGCGCACACCAAACCCCGCCAAAAACAAGGACTAGCGCGCCTGCGCGACTCCGCCCTTTGCCGCTCATCCTAACCTCTCCCCCTCCTTCTACCACTACGAGGACTGCACATTTACTGTAATGCCCACCCCCGTAGTCCGCACAGAATCAGGCCGTAGTACACTCATTCACCAAATAATACGAACCACAAAGCCCGCTCCCTCCCCCCATACAGCGCCCAGACTTTCTCTGTGAAGGATTGATTGGCAGCCTTTTCCGCCAATCACAGGAAGGGCGGGGCGGAAATGCTCTGGGAGACTAAGACCGGGGGGGGCGTGCACAAGCGGCTGCTTCAGGCGATCCAATTAAAAGCAGCACAAAGTAGTCTGTCCGTCCAATCAGAGAGGCCGGAAGTAGATGCGGACGAATGAGGAATTTGTTGGGCGGGCTTTGCTGAGGTAAATAGGTTGTGTACGCAAGTCGACGCCCTTCATCGCAGCGGTGAGAGCCTGGTGTGGTTGTCGTCGTTAGAGCGGAGGAACAGCTGTAATCTGCCATCATGCATAAGTCCGAGGTTAGTGGAGGAGTCGCGGGGACATATATGGGGAGTGAGGTTGGGTTATATCTCCGAATGTATTCGGGCATAGTGAGGGAATAATGTCTCCGGTGTGATAATAATAGTTGTCCGCCTGTATTGGGGTGCCGTCTATCTTTGTTTTATCCGGTGTCCGCGCTTCGGATTGACCAAGCGCCCGGTGTTTGTATCCGCAGACATGGCGGGGGAGGGGGACGCGCGCGCTTTGTCCGCCGCCATCTTGGCAGGCTGCGGCCTACTCCACGTGCCATGCTCCATTGTCCTCGGCCGCGTCCATCGCCTCTCCTCCCCCATACTTAGACAAACGGCGCTTCATACGCGGGAAGGCGCTCATTATTACTCCTTAATGGCTCATTTATTACATCGCGGAGCCGGGCCTGCCTTCTCCCGTCTTTTATACCGCAGATCGACCTTGGCTCCATGAAAGGACGACCTGTCTGGGGAACCTTACTCTGGTTTTTCTATAATTAAAACTATAAAAGTCCGCTTTTTGTTTTTTTAGATAGTGGATAGGGATTTGTCGGGTTTTTCCCTCCACTTTTTTCTTTTCTATGATCAAAATCGAGAGTAATCACGTTTTAGGTGTCACCAGAACAGCAATGTAAGGGAAATCTCTTAATGGGGACACGAGTTCTGGTGACAGAATTTCTCATTTTGCAGGATTTTCCCCTCACTTCCTGTTTGGTTATGGGACAGGAAGTAGAGAATCTCATTAATGGTCCAGAGGGGAACACAGGGGTCACCATGATGCTTTATTATTTTCTGTAACTGTTGGGCTGATCTGATACACATGATGTCCAGTGTATGCTGCGAATTTGTGAATGGGGGGGGGGGTTAAGAATGGAGTATAAAAATTGTTTGATTCTAGTCATTCATTCTCTAATAGGCATTAGATTGTGTTTTTTTTTTTTTATTCCCTTTCCCTACAAGTCATTTTAGTTTATTTAAATAAAAGCATGGATAGTTGTTTGCAATGGCATAGTTCACACTAGTCCAGTTGGTTTCTAGGGCAAACCAGTTCCAGAAATGTAGAACATTCTGTGTTTTTCCAGGACTATACTGTAATGTGGTTAACTGCGTAAAAATTCACTGCAATGTATCTAAAATGCGCCAGACCCAAGTACAGTGAAAAAGGGGCATCTAATATGCATCTAAACGCACCAGAAGGCATCAAAACTTGTTACATTCTGAATGCATATCTGCATTTGTATCTGGAGTGTTTTGGTGGTGTCGGCCCTTACTGTTTTGATACAGCAGAATAGAAGTGCGTTTTTATAAAATGGTGTGAAGCTTGACTTAAAATGGAGTCTTGGCTAAAACCTAACTAGCCTTAAATATCGTCCCTCCCTGTCGCAGGAAAGCTGTGTACAGTGAGCTGAGGATGAAGTTGCAGCTGAAACCTAACTTGCCTTAATGTTCCCTGCCCTCAACACGTGAGCCTACTAACCTGTGAGTCATACTTGCCTACTTTCAGCACATTACAGTGCTCGGTAGTGGTGCATAAATGAGAGGTTTTCCGTTTTAGATTATATTGTGTGATTTTTAAGACATCACACCATCCATTTACATTGCACACCAGTATAGTATGCAGTGCATCTGCTAGTTTTAATGGTCTTTTTTTTTTAGTTCGGTTTGACCGTAAAGCTGCTTTCCTCTGCTATAATTGGTCCTTCTTACTAGTAAAGATGACGGCCAAATACAGATTAACAATATATTAAAGCTTATTGCCATGCTATAATCTGCCTTTGTTGTTACCCAAGGAACCTGAACAACTCCGCAAGCTTTTCATTGGCGGTTTAAGCTTCGAGACCACAGACGAAAGCCTTCGAAACCATTTTGAACAATGGGGTGCCCTAACCGACTGTGTGGTAAGTTTATTTTTTTTTATTATTATTTTTTTTTTTTACTTGGCCAAAATAAAGTTTAAAATGGTGTTTACCGTATAAACCTGTCATATGGTAGAAGCATATATATGAAAAATCTTTCAAATGCTTTTTGGAAACAACAAATTCAACAGAGCTTGCAATACTACCATCATGTAGTGACCAAATTTGGAATGCAGAATTGTGGGCGTAAATTGATCGTCCCTTTTTTGTTCACCTAACGAAGTGACAAAATATATATTTGGCCTTTCCACCTGGGCTCTCTCCCTCCTTTATTCCCTCTTCAGTTGTGTGGAGAAATGAGCGTTACAGTAAGATCTTCCAGGTTACTCTTTTTGTGCACATTAAAATCAAATTTTTTACCATGTGAGAACACGCTAAGGTTTCAATAAATTTCCCCAACTTTTTTGCCTCAAGTTGAAATCTATATCAATAATTGGAAAAGTTAATGAACATTACTGTTTATATTTCGTTGAATTTTCATATAGTGTATGGCAGTATTTGATTAATTTTAACAGTAGTACAGGTTTCCTGATCTACCAGGAAGGTACTCTAAAGAAAATATAATTTTTAGGGGGCACATTCAATTGGGAACACTACTGGGGGACTTGGTAAATGTTACACGTTTGTGTGGTAACAAGGGTTGGTCTTATCTTATAGGTCATGAGAGATCCAGGCTCAAAACGGTCCCGTGGCTTTGGCTTTGTTACTTATGCTAACACTGAGGAAGTTGATGCTGCTATGAATGCAAGACCGCATAGAGTGGATGGTCGCATGGTGGAGCCTAAACGAGCAGTTTCCAGAGAGGTATGTCTACAGGCAAAGTCTTGGTTGTATTCTCATTGTTTTGGCATACTGAAGTGCTAAAAATCTTGTGTAATTTCAGGACTCTCAAAGACCAGGAGCACATCTAACGGTCAAGAAAATCTTTGTTGGGGGAATAAAAGAAGACACAGAAGAATCTCACTTAAGAGACTATTTTGAACAGTATGGAAAGATAGAAGCTGTTGAGATAATGACAGACCGTGCTAATGGCAAGAAAAGGGGCTTTGCCTTTGTTACATTTGAAGACCACGATTCAGTCGACAAAATTGTCAGTAAGTAAATGCTTTCGTGTGGTTCTAAAACTTTACCATGTTGAAGGTTTGCATCGTATAACCTTTAACTTATTTTACAGTTCAGAAATACCATACCATCAATGACCACAATTGTGAAGTAAGGAAAGCTTTGTCCAGACAAGAAATGTCAACAGCATCTTCCAGCCAAAGAGGTGAGACTTGTAACGTGTAAACATATATTCCCACTTCTGGCCCTTTGTAGCCTCAGGAAGTTGATATTACTTCGGTAATTTGTGCAGTATTGACCCCCATGGGGGAGGGGGCTATTGGGGTTTGTAAAACTGGTATCTGCTGCTTTGTGGTATTATAGAATATGCTGGTGCTAGGACAGACATGAATTTAGCTGTTGTACAGTAAAAGTACCATTTCAAATGGGTCTAAACATACAGTCGGTGTTCTTTCTGTAATGAAGCTGGCTAGGGTGTAGTCTAGAATTACATGGGACTTCTAGTTTTTTTTTTCAGATTTTCTGCATTTGTATTTTGGTTCTATAAACTGATATTTAATCTAATTTTCCCAAGGACGTGGTGGTGGAGGAGGAGGAAACTTTGGACGTGGTGGTGGTGGAGGCGGCGGTGGTGGTTTTGGTGGCAGTGAAAGCTATGGTGGCCGTGGAGGAAACTTTGGTGGAAGCAGGGGTGGTAAGTTGTCACTTGTAACTCCAAATGGAAACCCTAAAAGTTTATTGGCTTTTCGTAGTATTCATGTGTTTGTTTGCCTCCTAGGTGGTGGTTTTAGTGGACGTGGTGGATATGGAGGTGGCAATGATGGTGGCTACAACAACGGATTTGGCAATGATGGCGGATATGGAAGCAACCCACCCTACTCTGGAAACCGTGGATATGGAGGTGGACAAGGTTATGGAGGCGGCGGCGGCCAAGCTGGTTATGGTGGAAGTGGTGGGGGATACGATGGCTATAGTGGCGGTGGCACTGGATTTGGTGGTGGAAATGGTAATTGGAAAGATTATATTGTGTAGTTTTTTTTTTTTCTTGCCCATCTTTTTGTCTTTATGCCTTTGCTACATTGTTTGGATTTTTTTCTTTTAGGAAACTTTGGTGGCAGTGGTGGTGGCAGCGGCGGCAGCTACAGTGACTTTGGCAGCTTCAATAACCAGTCATCCTCAAACTTTGGGCCAATGAAAGGTGGAGGAAATTACAGTGCAAGAAATTCTGGACCTTATAGTGGCGGTGAGAAACCTTTTAATAGTGGTGGTGAGAAACCTTTTTTTTTATTTGTGGATAATAAAAGTTTAAGCTATTCTAGAGTTCTGTATATTCTCAGTGTGGTTTTATCAGCACATGGCAGACACTTGTACCTGTACGCCAGGTTCTTTAATGAGTTGTAAAGACAATTCGTTCTTGGATTCTATGCATTAAGATAAAGCCTGTGTGCACCTGAGGTTTCTCTGTCCACGTGTCCGAGTCTCTCTCCTGATGGCTGAGACATAGCAGTAACACATTGGCTGCTTCAGGTCAGCTTGGCCAATCAGGAGAGGAGTCCAGTTAAAGGCTACGTGTCTGAATGGACACTTAAAGCTGTGACTTGGCTCAGGTGCACCATAGCAAGCTGCTTGCTGTGGGCGCACTGAAAAAAGGGAGTGGCCCGGCAAGAGTACTATCTGGGCTGCTCTGCAACAGAGCAAGTAAGATACATTTTTATAGGGGAACGAGTCTTTACAGTCACTTTAAACCGACCATAGATCGAAGCTCGGCCGGTTCAGCAGTGATTCAGCTTATCTATGGGTAATCTGGGTGTATTTGCGTCGATCCATTGATTAACTTCAGTACCAGCCTGGTTTCATGTTACTGCCTATAGCTGCCATGAGTAACCATTGTGTTCTGCCACCAGGGAGTGAAGCAGGGGTGGGTCCCCCATCACCACTGAATTGGGGGGGGGGGGGGGGTCTATTGGGAATTTTAAAAATGCTGCAAAGTTGCATAATTTGACTTGCATTAGTGCAAACACCTGGGTTGAAAGGATGCGGAAGTGCACTGACAAGCATTACCATGGGTTATTGGCATCCTGATATCCTGCCTGTTTGATCAAAGCATGTGATGGTTACTGGCGATTAGGGCGGTCTGCAAATGTGTTTTAGTGATTGCGTGATCTCAAAGAATTGGTAAATAACCAATGCTTTACGGTCCAGGGGTTTGAAATCCCTGCAGCTTAATCGCCTAAACGTACCTCTGCATGTACAGTTGGCGGCGACTAATATGCCTCTTTTTGCATGAATGGCGCTGACCAATCAGAACCAGTCTAGCCCACCCTGTCAGCGCTGGAAAAGGCATAGCCAAAGGGATTTCAAATCCCCAGACCGGTCAAGTGACAACTTGATGTCCCGCAGCAGGTGATCGCGGGACGGGGGATAAGGAAGGGGGGTCAAGTCTAATCAAGTGTTAGATTTTCTGTAAAGGTGAACTTGCACTTTAAGCATGGTCTGTCCTCTTGTACAGATCAATGGTTAGCCTTACAGAACCTTATCTTGTGCTATACTTTTGAATTTTGATGCTTTTTGAGCCTATTGGTGTTTCTGCCTGTAACACTTGTGTCCTAGAATGACAATTTTGTCTCCTATGGAGGGAGTCACTTTTGTCACACTAGGAGCAGAACTAGAGAAATCCCTCATAACCTAGATCCACAGGCATTTGTAGTTCCCAGTTAAGTTCATACTCATGTGAAGTCTAGATGTATAGTCAGTAATTGTCCTTAATCTCTGGGATGACAAAATGTGAATTTCAAAATTCTAAGGTGCTTTATTTTTTCTAGGTGGCTATGGAGGTGGTTCCAGCGGTGGCAGTGGATATGGTGGTGGAAGAAGATTTTAACGGCTTTAGGTAAGTTGTAATGCAATGGCAGTCTTTCTAATGGAACAAATCATGCCAAACAGGTAACTGCCATTACACGTTGGCCTTTGACATGTGTAGATTAACGCACTTATTCCATATTATTCAACAGGAAATGCTTAGCAGCAGGAGAGGACAGCCAGGCAAGCGACAGGTTACTACACAAGTTGAATTCAGCCAAGCACAGTTGTGGCAGGGCATAGCTGCTACATGAAGAAATGTTAGCAAATCTTTATGTGTGAGGAAAAACACAGGAAGAAATATGAAGACTTAATATTAATGTATTGTTGAAGTGTCACGCATTCCTAGGACTGGGTTTTATTGTATAGGATTCCTTTTTTTTTTTTAGTTTTATTTTTTAATTGTAAAGGCATCATGACTCTTGAATAAATGTGTCCCTTTTTTTTAACTTGTGTTACATACTTTCTTGTGGTTGGTGTCCTGAAGACTGCATATAAGCCTATATTTGTGGTTCCAGAATTTAGTGGAATTTGTAATTGCCCCCTCTTAGTAATGTCCACTTATGCCTTGCATAAGTCTAGTGGTGCTTGTGCCATATAATACTTGCTATCCTGCAACAACAAAGTATACGGTTTATATGGTAACTAGGAAAGGTTTTAATAAGGTTGGTTTTATATCCACCCTAAGTCCTAGATTGTATAGGGTTATATTAAATTATGTCCCATCAAAGGGCTTTTTGGGCTTTATTTTTTTGCTCCTTTTTAGCCAAGGAAGTCTCTCTTGATGACATTGTGAATAAGGGTGACTTGACAAATGGATACATAGGTCTTAAGTCAGACTGGTGACTTAATGCTTGTGTTGACTTGGCTTTGAAGCTGTAGAGCACATACTTTGCTACAACTTCGTAGTACCCTAATACTATTTTATCCCTCTCCCATGCTAGTGACATAATTTTTTTTTGTAAGATGCTGCACTTGGCTTTCTGAAATCGCAGCACCCTCATGTAAGCGGTGGGCTTGCTTCTGGGAGGAGTTTTGCAATGGATGAATGTCAGTCTACCTGGGTACAGACCGCCGTAGGTGGCATGATAGGGCACCCATGAAGGGAAAGAAGAGTCGGGATGGGAAGTAGACAAGATGCTGCATGTCCTCCGGCCAGGCTCTTGCTACAGCTTGTAATGTACATTGTGATAGCTCAGTATGAAATTAGGAGCTAGTAACTTCAGTGTAGGAAAGGAGACCACTAGACTTAAGCTTATGGCCATAAATGATGCCTCTGCACCTGGGCTGCAGGAAAATGTATACATTTATGAAGAGTTCAGGGTTACTGTAACTGATGTACTATTTTTAAAGTCCAACTCTGTCCCTTTAAACCATGTTGCACCCATATTCGGGATGAAGCCTGACACCAAGCTGTCCCATCACACAGAATACAACCTCTTCCCCTGTGACAAGTTGTTCTCCCAGCAGTTGATGTCACATTTGAAATCAGGGCTGTTAGTGCTCCACCCACATAACTGAGTCAATTATTCAGATGGCTATGAATGAACCACCACGTTCAGTTCAGTGATGCCTCCTCCAGCTGTAAGCCGGTCTGTTTAGATGGGAAGCTGGAAAATAACTGCAGGAGCCTGGCACTGCACCACCCACTGACTGAGTGCAATGCTTTGCAGGCTGGGGGTTATGTTTTTCTGCTACATGCAGAGCTTTCCCCATGCTACTGTCTCCATAGGAGTAACTGTCATAGTGGGCCACTAAAGAGGTTGGGTCAGAACCAGATTTGAGGGCCAAATTTGCCAGTTACCCCAACAATTGGTTACTGTAGTTTCTTTAGGTTTGTCTTTAAAAATGGAAATTATCATGGTTGACCATTTGACCTTCGGCAGATTTGCTCCTTCATGACAGGCCATTTTTTGCGCTACGGCTCTATTTAACTGCCATATTTTCCCACAAATAGAGCTTTCGTTTGGTATTTGATCACCTCTGGTTTTATTTTTTGCACTAAGACTAATTTTTATACTTTCTGGTATGAAACATACCCAGTACAAATGTTTTCAATTTAGGCCAATATCTAGTCTTCTACAGGTTTTTGGTAAAGGCCTCAAAAGCATAGATTAATTTTTGCAAAATTTGTAGTGTGTGTTGGCGGTACTTCAATATTGCAGTGAACAAATCAGACACTGACACCAATACAGCGATCAGTGCTAAAATATAATCGCTGTACTAAGAACACAGGCTGGGAAGGGGTTAACTGTGCCTAGGTTGTGCTTACTAACTGGGGTAGGTGCTTTGACAATTAAGACAGATATGTGTTCCTGCTTTGCAGAAACACAGGATCAGTCTTCCCTGCTGGCTGAAAGACAATATGACTTGTTTATATAGACATTCTGCTTGTGTCCCGAACGGTCAGTAGGCATCGGGTCCACCAGACCCAGTGACTGGCTCCTGCTGTGTCCAAGCCCCAGACCTGTAAATGTCAGATCATGTACATGATCTGGCAGAGTGGCTGTCCTGCGGTAACTGTATGTGGTTCGCTTGCTAAATGGTTGAAGCGGCTTTTTTTCTTGCAGATATTCAGAGGCTGGTGCCAAATGTACTGAAGCTTCTGGATACATTTTTAGTGTTTAATCTTTTAACATCTGTCATGAGACCCAGTTATTCTCAATAGGGCACAGCATAGAGAAGATAAAGGCAGACTGTCCAGCAACCTCCCACACCAAGCATGTTATGTGACTGCCCCATACTGTCTGTGGTGCAGTGTGGGGCAGTTGCATAACATGCTTGGTGTGGGAGGTTGCACATCTGAAATGTCGCTTGTGGCTTGGCTTTGACAAGTCAAAATTGTCATGTCGGCGTGCTTGGAGTTTAAGCAAGGGGTGTTTTTGATTTGGTGGCCAGAGAAGATTACTATGCTACTTAATGGCGAGGGGATAGATGTAAAGGATTCAGTTAACCATATAAACGTGGGGAAAATATGCTTGACAAGTAAACTATTGAACTGTGCTGCCATATTGGTTTCAGCTGAACTGATGCTTAACTGCCTAATCTGCCAAGTTGGCCTAGTATGACAGTAAAAAACTTGAAATGCATCTCTAGTGTCCTTCACATGAAATATTTATCTTGGTGGATCCTTTTGATGAAAGGCTTTGACTCAACTTATACCTGGTAAAAAAAACACAATCAGCTAGAATGGTCGTCTGAGGATGAAGACAGTCAGGAACTGAGCCATTTTAGAGAGACAATCTCCAGTGACTGCTAGCAAGGAAGATATTATTCAGCAGCTCAGACCAGTCTTGCTACAAGAGTAGCCGGTTATCCATTTAATTCAGATAAGCTGACACTTAAGCAACTAGCAAGATAAAAGGGATTCATCAGCTCATCGGAAGGAGTCAGACCAGAATACAGAACCTTCATGTTAAGCCTAGCAGGCAGTGCGAGCCAGAAGGGGCAGTTATGTGCTAGTAGGTAAGAACAGACTTTCCTTTGTCATGACTTGTTTGTGATTTTGATCTTTTTAAAAGTTTAATGTGTATGTATAGCCAGAAATGATTTGAATGGAATAGGGAAAGGGTTAAAACCTTTTTTCCCCTCCTGTGTCCCTTCAGAGTTTTTACTTTCATCCCTGTAAGCTTACTGGGTTGTAAGAATCTTTTGGTGAACGGAGGTCTCCCTAAGGCACGTCACTGGAATGGTACGAATAAGATTTCCCCTCCATGTTTGACAACTTCAGTTTTGAATTTACCATCCACTTGAGTGGTCAGTAGGACAAATGGGTAAATCTCCCTAGACAGGGCATGAACCACAAACTTTAACCCTTACCCTTCTAAAACCAAGAACTTGTCTATACGTACACTTTAATGCTATAACTGGCTTTAGTGCTAGCTTGAATCAGCTTGCAATGTTAAGGGATTTTATGAAGAGAGGCTAGCAGTACATGACTGACTATAGGTAGCATGCACATCTTTCAGCATCTGCTTGCTTCCAGTAAGCTCCTATTTGCACTTAAAGCTGGATACACACTACTTTTTTTTTCTCCCCTTTAGATTTACCAAAACCATGGTCAAATCTTCAGTTGCGATTTGTATGCAATCAGGCAGGTCCTTGCACTCCATGGTTTTGGTAAATCTAAAATCAAACCAATGTTGTATAGTGTATCCAGCTTTACTGTCAGTTTTGGGAGTTGGGCTGTTGCCCTATCACAGTATATAAATCGTTTTTACGTGGTGCAAAACTGCAGTTCTCATACTTTATAACAGTCTCTAAATTTTTTTTAATATATTGTAATAAAGCTTGTGCTCATTGGCCATCTTTAATCACCCAACACAATTACTGATGCAGACAGTAGTACAATGTGTAGATGGCTCTTCAGTTTTGTGACTGCAGAAATTGGGTTTTCCACAACTATTGTACCGCTCTTATAGCTGCAAATCTAGACAGTTACACTACTCGCTACATTCTGCTTAGGGCATTTCTTTTAGCTTTATATGGGGGGGAAAAAAGATCAAAACATATATTGACTTTTGTAATATTTTTACAGGTGGCTATTCTGTATTGCCTTGCTTTACTGCCCGGCTTGACTTGAGGTGGTTGGAAGTCATCACCTTCTGATGTGTACGGTAAGTTAATTTGGGATCTACTATAGAAAAACCAACAGATCCACAATCTCACCCTCCCACCCTTTCCAATATCTGAGAACACCCCAAATCTTTCCACTCCATCTCACTCAGTCTCCTCTAGCATTACTAACAGAAATAAAGCGACGTCTATGCTTCTAGTTCAAACAAGATCGTTCTAAGAGCCCTTTTACACTGGTGGTAAAGCGCCTTTAGTTTTAGCAGCGCTTTACTGTTAGGCTGGTAGCAGGGTGCTTTTAACCCCTGCTAGCAGCCAAATGAAGGGTTAAAAGCATCCCAGTATGAAAGAACTGGCTTTCACATTGGGGACTGCAGATGAGGAGCTTTATCGGCACTATTGGCGGTAAAGGTGCCGGAGCCTCCAGTTTTTAAGGGATTTTAAACAGCTTGTAGTCCACCCCGCTTGTCTTTCCATAAAAATCATAAAACAATCGGTCCCTCCTGCCAGGGTACTAGTGGTAATCTTAGACCAGTGATGGCAAACCTTGGCACCCCAGATGTTTTAAAACTAAATTTCCCATGTTGCTTTACACTGCAGAGTGCATGAGTCCATCATAGGGGAATGTAGTTCCAAAACATCTGGGGTGCCAAGGTTTGCTATCACAGCTGTCCTAGACTGACCTATTTCAGCCCCAAATCCAGTTGCTTGTCAAAATGCTTGTTTTCACAATTGCTGAAATGTGCCTCCTTTTTTTTTTACTGATGCTAAATTCACTTGTTGTGACTCCCCCTAGGCTTACCTCTTTTATAGGCTATCCCTTCAGTCTATCATGAATGCTGCTGCCAGTTTAGTCTGCCAATCTCTCAATTGGCTTCCAATCGCAGAAATTGTTTGTTTTTCCACCTCACTGGGTTTTCCACAACTATTGTATCGCTTTTACAGGTGCAAATTAAAAATGGTAATCGAGGCATTCACAGCTCTGCCCCAAGCTACTTTGCCAATCATGTCTCCAAATATCACCCAAACTATCCTGCGCTCCTCCCAAGACCTTTCTCCCCTGGCTCCTCCAATGCTCATATCTAGGACTTCCCCAGAGCCTCTCCCATCCTCAAACTCTATGTCTCCTACTCTGGCGACCTTTAGGCAATCCCTGAAAATCCTTCTCTTCAGGGAAGCCTTTCCTGCCTCGGCTAACAACTGGGGATGAGCTGATCGTTAAAAGTTGTTACATTTTGTACCACTTGCCACACCCTATTGGGATTGTAAGCACTTGTGAACAGGGCTTTCTTGTATCGTATTGTCTCCCATTTATATTGTGATGTGCAAACTATTGGTGCAACTTAAAATCCTGTACAATAGTTTCAATGAATGCAGCCAGTGTCTTATTTTGGCACCTACTTTGTAACCCTGTAGGCTAAAGCTGGTTGTCATCTCTCCACTTGCATTGCATGAAGATGGAATAAGTTGTAGCCTAATGAGCCTGCAAAGCACATCTTTTAAATTGAAGATGAAGTTGCATTTATATCAGTTTCTGTAAAAACATGTCTGCCTGGTTCTGGGTACAGCTACTTTGGTATTTTTGTGTTAAATGGGGTTAAATGAAACTGTTATGGTTAATGTTTTAGCTTCCTTGTAAAAATTCTGAGCCATTTTCCCACTTAAATTTTGAAATTGAGAAGTTTGTGTTTGCAGTCATGTGGAATTGTAGCAGGAAGAGCAACTGCCTTATCACAGAATCATATCTGGTGTCTAATTTGCGCAATTCAAGCGCTTTAAAATTTAGATTCATGCCTGAGAATTGCTGCTAGTTTCAGAATACCATAATATAGCTTTGTTGGCCCCTCAAGTGGTCATTTCTATTTTCCAACATGCTTGCCTTGTGTTTTTTACTGTATGTAGAACATGCATAAGAAAATAATTCATAAATAAAATATTTTTAGGTTACCTGGGAGTAATGGGATCTTCTATCAAGACAAGATGTCTATACCTGTGCGTCAGATGGGTGGACCCCCAGAAGTGAATGTGACATATTCAAAAACGATGCTGCTGTGCAGTACTTGTAACATTTTTTTAAATAAACTTTCTTACTTTTTTTACTGTGTCTTGATTTTTAAGTGTCTGTAGTTTCCTTTATACATGTCCAAATATTTCTGTTCATAGCCTTAACTTCAAACTGGACATTGAAAAGGACTAGTTGCAACACTACCTCTGATATGGAACATGTGAAACTGCAAACTTGGTCTCTAAAACATGTTTAACATATCACCACTTAAAAGGGAATCTAAAGGTTTTGATCAGGTCTTAAATCCAGTTGACTTGGTGATGCTCAAGAAGCCCATCTTTGGGGGTGCGGTTGCCTTTAAATATGTGCACATGTAGGGTTTTAAAGGATAAAACCATGTATAAAGATCAGAAAATACTGAAGCTCTACCTTAAATGCAGTTTGTAAAGGCGTTAGTTTGCAGACAACTCCAGGGCTGACACCATCTCAGTCCTTGTGACAGTCCCATGCATAGATTGTTTAGCAGACACTGGCAGCTCCAGACTAACATGGGTTCTGTATACTTCAACCTATGCATTCCCTATTGCATGGATATGCAATTGGCGGAGCTCCAGCTGTTGCAGAATTAAGTCTCATGAGGCATAGCAAGAATGACAGCCCACAGGCATGATGGGACTTGTAGTTTAGCAACAGCTGGAGGCCTGCTAATGGCATATGCCTGTCCTATTGCTTCCATTCCTGTATAGTGATTGGTCAACTAAAATTATTTTACTCCTAATGGAAGAGGGGTTTCTAAATGCTTTGTCCCCCATTGTTTACCCAACCATTTCTTGCCTTGACAAGACTGACATGACTTTTTGTTTACACACCTGGTGGAAATAACACTAGACCATTAATCTTGACTCACTCTGGTCTTGCCATTGCAGCATGCACATTTGTCAACCTTTTTAGCTGTCTGATCCAAGGTTCTATCAAGTAACTGATTAGCCAGCACTTCCCATTCCTCACAACCTGCCAACTGTTTAGGATTTAACACTTGGATGTCCTGAATCCCAGGTGAGACTTAATTCAGTCTTTTTTTCCTACCAGGGATCACTGCCTGAATGGTGCGCCTTTACAAGTGTAATTTCTGGATGTTAATTGTAAAGGTATACCCACCCATGATCTTTCAAAATGGATTCAAGCCCGGTACACTTTCAACCCAGCAGGCTCAATGGTAAAAACCTGACAGATTGCTGTACTATTGTGTTCTGTTGGGGCCCTGCCATGACTTGCTGAGCAGTACTTCCAATGCCAATATGCTGCTGTTTTCCAGCATGCCCATTTAACAGAAGCCAGTCTCGCCTGGTTTCTGTTGAACAGGGACCTGTACATGGGCTGTTTTCAGACCATGTACTGTTGAACCTCGGATTATGCACATAATCTGTTCCAGGAGTATGCTCGTAATCTAAAGTACTCGCATATCAAAGCGAGTTTTCCCATTGAAGTCAATGGTAACAAATTCATTCTGCATTGACTTTAATGGGATGCAATACCTAATTCAGCCAGAGGTGGGGGGTGCCGGAGAGCCTCAAACGGCTTGAGGATACCTTGGCAAACATCGGAAAGGCACGGAAACTAAGTATTTCTGAGCATTGCTCAACAGCGGCGATCATCGCTGTTTGGCTCTGCTCCTGTGTCCCTGTACCTCGGGCCAAATGCGGTACTGCAGGCATATTTAGGCTTGGCTCCTGCGCCCTGATACTGCAGGCCGATTTTAGCTTGAATTCTGCTAGTCTTGCGAGTCAATTTAAAATAAAAAAAATTGCTCTCAAACAAAGTTACTCTTAAACCGAAGTTCCACTGTACCTGGCATTAGAAGTGATCGTGTTCCTGCTCCAACGCTCCTTTTACTGTACTTTCAGTTGTCTTTACACATTAGTAACTGCTCAGCCTGTCACTGCTGCTTGCAGCATGTTTCCAATCTGCAGCTCATCAGTCCAGGTTTCCAGCCAGACCCCTACATGTTAAGCCTCTTGCACACTGGAGGCTTAAACTCGGTACAGATTTTTAACTGAACTAAAATGCAGCCTATTTGAATATGCCTGACACGGGTGCATAAACAAGCGCCGTGTACTCTTCAGTAAAAAAAAAATCTGTCAGTAATTCCTCTTGCGTGCAAATGTTAACATTATGAACATGAGAATACATTTGCATTCATGTGTGAAATTGTGCGAGTACAAATGTGCGCTAATAGGCTGAAAAATAGATGCTCAAATAGGAGTATTGTGTGCAAGAGGCCTTAAAATCTCACTTGCTCCAGACAGAAATTGATGGATATTCTAAAGGGAGTGGACAGATCTCTTCCTCGAGTATACTTAAATACCTCTAGCACAGGACAATTCAGATGTGTCCATCTGAACCCTACAAACTTTAATTTTGGTCTCTGCTTCCACTCCAGCGTCCTGCAAAAATTGGGCCTACATGCCGCTCTCTCAAGGGGGTCCCAATTGATTTTTTTATTCAAACCTGTTCACCGTCACTTAAGCAAAGGGGCATCCATCCCATGCTTAAAGGAACTCAACCCCCTCTAAGTAAAAAAAATATATATTATATCCATATTGAAACAACCCAGTTGGTCACTGCTTCTCTGCCTTCAAAAGACCACCTGGCCTCATTGGGCATCCAAGATGTCTCCATTTTCAGTGGTCATTTAACAATACTAATTTGTTACCCTTTTTGGTCTGTGCACCACCAGAGGTCTCTACAAAGTTACTAGCCTCTTTTTTGCTTGGGGTCTCCCCATAGTGGACTCTCTGGATAGTGCAAGGGAACAGCTTCTGCAAAAGCTACAGAGAAGAATGTCTGGAGATTTGATACACCCGAACGAATTGTCTAGTGCAGCGGTCCCCAACTTTCTTGGCAGCAGTGATTGTTTTTTTTTATTATAATCGTTTTTTTTATTTAACACAATTCTTTATTACATTAATATCGCATTGAAATCTAATATCCCTCCGTCCCTAAAAAAAAAAAAAAAAAGAAATTCTTCCTCTGACCCCCTTCCCCCCCACTCTTAATTAAACCTTCCGAACTACTGATAAAGGGGGGGGGTTAATGAACCTTATGAGGTTTCCCAAACCATCTTACCTCTTCTGTTGACACATGATATAAACCTTATTTTTTTCATCACCCACATGAAGTTAGTGGGCTACAAGTCCTACCCCACCAAATATTCTTTAATTATTAGTGACAAAACCAGGGGGTTAGTAATGGGGGGGTGAGGAAAGGGGGAGAGAAAAAATGGAGATCTAAAAAAAAAAACCCAACCCTCCCTTCCCATGGGCCTTAACATGTCCTAGTCAGGGGGGGACATGCGGGGAATTCCACTCTATACATTTGTTTAATCTATCACCCCCCCCCACGTTTCTAACCCATCCCAACTACCCTGTTGGAATAGAAGAAAGGTCAGTTTCCATAGCCTGGGAATTAGTAATTTAGAGTTGAAAATGTTTTTATTGAAGTAATAAACAATACATCAGAAAAACAGTTGACATATCACCAATAAAATAAAAACGGTAACGAGCGTGCCAAACAGCGCCGCTTGCACCTGATGATTAAATGGGTAGACTTGAGGTCAATTTATGCCAAACCATAGGAAATCAGAAGGTGGAAGATAAAGGGGGAGGAAAGATAAAGACAGAGGGGTTGGAAAAAGGGGGGTGGGGTCTGCTGGAAGAGCCCGGCACGGGAAGACTAACTTGGCGAGTGGGAGAGTAACCCTACCACTTTAGGGAAAGGTCATGGTGGTGGTTGAGCTGGGTTTTGAAGAGCAGGGAGCATGTTAGTGAGGGTATCTGAGGAATAGAAGCGTAGCCAGACTGACCACAAAACGTTATATTTGTTGTTTTCGAGTGCTAACATTTCCTCCATTCTCATGTCATTTACTGTAGAAACCCATAGGGACAATGGGGGGTGGTGGTGGTTGATTTCCAGAAAAGGGGGATCAGTTGGTAGGCAGCTGATAGCTTCTCAGAAACACTGTATTTTACGCTTCCTGCTATCTCTGGGGTTAGTTGCAAAGATTCATCATATAGACCAGGGTTTCTCAACTCCAGTCCTCAAGGCGCCCCAACAGGTCATGTTTTCAGGCTTTCCATTATTTTGCACAGGGGATGTAATCAGTTTCACTGCCTTAGTAATTACCACAGCTGTTTCATCTGAGGGAAATCCTGAAAACATGACCTGTTGGTGCGCCTTGAGGACTGGAGTTGAGAAACACTGATATAGACTATTATATGCCTAAAATACCTGCTTCCAGAAGGGTCGTATCCATTCACACTCCCACCAGACATGGAGATAAGTGCCTGTGGCTTCATTGCATCGCCAGCAGGAAGATAAAGTAGACGGGAAGATTTTATGTAGCGTAGCGGGATCCCTGTACCATCTGGATATGATCTTGCAATTTTTCTCTTGTGAGTAACAGGAGATGGTGAACTTATGTGCGAAATGGTATGCAGTCTGCCATTTCGCTCTGAAGAAAGTTTTCCTAAGGTCTGTCGACCACATCCTCGTGTAAGTGGGCATGTCATTCTGAGAGGGCCTGGATCAGGCTGTAAATGTGGGAGAGTAGATGTCTGGGGAGCTCCTGATTGGAGCTGAGATGTTCAAATTCTGAAAGTGGGTGATGGATTTGAGATGAGAGGAACAGCCGTTTAGTGAAGGTTGTTATGTGTAGGGAAGTGAGCCAGTCGCATGCCCCCTCAGGGACTATCGGAGCCCCCGTATCAGAGTGAATAAATGTGTGTGCTTGTGGCCAGGAGGAGCGGTGGAACAAACCTATTCGATGAGCCCCAATACCCTGAGGGAAGGCTGGATTGTCAAATAAGGGGGAGGGGTCTGAAGAGCAAGGACAGCAATAGTTAGAGGTGAGGTGCCAGATAAGTGAGAGAAGCTGTCCTTGTAACCCCAGAGGGCCCGTAGGTCTACTGGAGCTAGGTCCTGCTCGACCATTACTGAGGCCTTTTGAAATGGTCGCGGAAACCATTCCAGGGTACGAGCCATAAGAGTAGATTTATAATAAAGTTCGTAATCTGGTAGAATTAGTAGTTTAGCTGCATTCAATAGGTGTGGGGTGATACTATTCCTATATGATTTATTAGATCTTGTAGTCCCATGGAACAGAAAATACAATGGTGTTACCTCTATGAAATCCAAAGGTAATTTCATAACCCATGGGATGATCGCGTCCCAAAACTTTATTTTTGGGACATTCCCACCACAAATGGAGGTATGTCCCTTTTCGGCCACATCCTCTCCAACATTTGGCATCTAGTGTCGGAAACATCTGCGCGATCTTAGCTGGGGTCCGATACCACCTTGCCAGAAATTTATATGACATTTTTTGTATTCGTGTACTTATGGAGGTAGAGTGTGTTAAGTCAATAAGTCTCTTCACTTGCACAGTGAAAAAAAGTGCTTCAGTTCACTCTCCCATTCCCTAACAAAGTAGGGAACTGTTGTATTTTGGGCCCCTAGGACCAATCTGTACATTTGCGACAATACAAATGCCACGAACGCCTTTCTCAATTCTTTAAAAAAGGTCTGTGGGAGTGATATGGGGATCGTATGTAGAAAGTAGATTATTCTGGGCAGTATACTCATCTTGATAGCACTCACCCTTCCAACCCATGTTAGAACCAGACCCTTCCATTTCTGCAGATCTCTTACTATCCCTTTCAATAGGGAGCCGTAGTTCAGATCGTACAGTAGCCCGGGATCAGGCGTGATATGCGTCCCCAGGTAGACCAGGTATTTTTTATTCCAGACAAAGGGGTACATGCTCTGCAAGGTTGCTGCCATTACTGGAGGAACATGGCTAGGTAAAAGCACTGATTTCTAAAAATTTATTTTGAAATTTGATAACCTTCCATACTTAGCCACTACGGCCATCAAAGCCGGTATTGAATTCTGTGGTGAATCTAAGTAAAATAATAAATTGTCAGCATATGCTGAAACCTTATGTCTTACTGGTCCTACACATATCCCTGTTATTCCCGTATTTCTCCTGATTTTACACAAAACGGAAAATTGTATCATACTTACCAGTAATTTTCCTTTTCTGGTGCCTATCCATGGCAGCATACCTGTGAATAGAGCTCTGCCTCGACTCCTCCTTCAGGACTAGTGAATAGCATAAATTAAAGGCATAGTCCCTCCCCCAACATTCTCTGTAATATAGAATACCGAGGGTGGGAGCGTATGCTGCCATGGATAGGCACCAGGAACGGAAAATTACTGGTAAGTATGATACAATTTTCCGTTTTCCTGGTGCCTCCATGGCAGCATACCTGTGATAAATAACTAGCTGACATGGGTGGGATAATTGCTTAACAATAAATGTTTAATTAGAAGAGGACATAGCAGCCTGAACTGCCCTCCTTCCAAACTCAACAGTCGTGAGCGCTCCTGGATCAATATGGTAGTTTCCGAGGAACGTATGGTGAGAAGACCAGGTGGCGGCCCTGCACACCGTCTCCAACAAAACATTAGCCCTTGCTGCCAAGGAAGCTGAGACTGCCCTTGTAGAATGAGCATTCACTCGGGATGGAGGCTCCATATTCTTCACCCTGTAGGCCTTCTGGATTAACTTTACAACCCAAGATGCCAGAGTTCTGATGGAAGCTTCTTTGCTCCTGTATTTACCGAACGGTACGATGAAAAGTCTCTCAGAATTTCTGAAGGGGCCGGGTGCTTCTAGGTAGGCCCTGAGCACTCTGGATACATCCAGTTCGTGACAAGACTCTGAATCCGTGTCTGTAAACACTAGTAATGCCCAGGGTTCCAACAGGTGGCTTGGAGTAGCAACCTTTGGTGTGAACCCCCGAAGGGGACGAAGTTCCACTCTGTCTGTGAAGAAGGAGATGTGGTCGTCACCTATCCCTAAAGAGTGAAGTTCCGAGATTCTTCTGCCAGATGTAATGGCTAGCAGGAAAGCCGTCTTTAGTGTCAGGTTCCATATTGTTACTTGTTCCACTGGAGCAAAGGGATGATCAGATAGAACTTCCAGGACTAGGGACAAATCCCACTTAGGAAATGATCGTCTGACAGGAGGGTGAATCTTCAATATACCTCTGAGGAAAGTGACTACTGAAGGATCCTCCGCCCATCTCTTATTTGTTGCAGTAGAGATTGTTGCTACCTGCACTTTGAGAGAGCTCAGATCAAGTCCTGTCTGAAGGAATCCTAGAACATGAGATGTAGAAGGAAGGATTGGATCAAATCCATTTCCGGAAACAAATGACAAGAACTTGTCCCATATTCTTGAATATATGGCATTAGTTGCTGGCTTCCTAGCTTTTAGAAGGGTTGATATGACTCCTGGAGAACACCCTAGGGACTCGAACCTTCGCCTCTCAACCTCCAGATTTGAAGATTCAACTTCTGAGGGTTTGGATGAACTAGACTGCCCTGCGACAGAAGTTGAGGGAAAGGAGGGATCTTGATTGGAGAGCCCACACTGAGGCACAATACGGAAGTACTGCCACCACCTGGACTGGCTCCCTGAGGAGCCTCAGGAGGAATTTGAATATTAATGGCCTGGGAGGAAAGGCATATGCCGTGGTGAACCTCCAGGGACATGACAGGACATCCACTGCCTCGGCTTGTGGATGCGGCAGCCGAGAGAAGAACTTGTCCAGCTTGGCGTTCTTTGGGGAGGTGAACAGATCTACCTGAGGGGGATCCCATATGTCGGCAATCTGAAGGAAGACATGGGGGTGGAGAGCCCACTCGTTGTTGTCCAGGAAGTTTCTGGATAACGTGTCTGCTTCCGTGTTCAACCTGCCTGGCAGATACATCGCTCTGAGGTCCAGGAGGTTCTGCTCCGCCCAGAGCATGATCGGCTCTACCTCCTTGAGGAGTGACCTGCTGCGAGTGCCTCCCTTCTTCTGCAGATAAGTGACAGCTGCCCTGTTGTCTAGGCGTAGGAGTATTCTTTGGCCTCTGATTTGGGGTGCCAAAGAGGTCAGTGCCAAGAAGGCTGCCTCATCTCCAAGATGTTGGATACCACTCCCTGGGTGGTGCATGACCATCTCCCCTGTATTCTGGTTTGCCCGCAATGGGCTCCCCAGCCCGGTCTGCTTGCATCGGACGTAATTGTGATCCAAGGAAGGGAGCCCAGGTGATGAGGCTTGGAGAGGTTTTCCGGAACTGTCCACCAGTGAAGGCTCCTGCGAATTTTTCCCGTCAGCAGGATCGTCTGAGATAGTCGTTTCTTCCACTGCGCCAAGAAACCAGTCTGGAAATACCTCAAGTGCCAATGTGCCCAAGGAACCATGGGTATACAGGAAGACATTGTGCCAATGAGGCTCAGGCATTGTGAAGCCGTCAGATACGGGGTCCGGATGACTTTGATTATTCTCTGGATGACAATCCTTGCCTTCGGCGGTAGTAATGACACTGTCCCCTCCTGAGTGTCGAACATTGCACGTAGATTATCTGCTGTGTTGGCGTTAGTTGACTCTTGTCGGAATTCACCAGCCACCCTAGCTCTTTTAGGGACTGTAGAAGAATGTCCCGGTGACATACCAACTGATCCGGATTGCTTGCTAGGAGTAGGATGTCGTCCAAGTAGTGGTATATCCTCAAGCCCCTCTCCCGCAGGGGAACCAAAGCAGATATTAGTATCTTGGTGAACACCCTGGGAGAGGTGCACAGACCGAAAGGCAGGGCTTGAAACTGTAGGTGGGTCTGTCCCACTGCAAATCTCAGGTATTTTTTAAATGCAGGTAGAATTGGAACATGTAGGTACGCATCCTGCAGATCGACCGAAATCATCCAATCTGATGGCTGGACTGCCTGAATAATCGTCTGATGGGACTCCATTTTGAAGCTTTTGGGGCGGATTTACCGGTTGAGCCTCTTTAGGTCTATCACAGGCCTCCACCCCCCTGTCCTCTTTGGAACCAGAAATAGGGTGGAGTAAAAGCCTGCGAAGCGCTCTGCCAAGGGAACCGGAACAGCCGCCCCCTGAAGCTGGAGTGACGTTAGGAAGTTTTTCAGAGCTTGAGCCTTCAGTGGAGAGGATGGAATCTCTGTTCCTTTGAAAGAGTTCGGAGGTGGGGGGTGAGAAAAATTCCAAAAGTGCCCCCATTGAATTGTTGACAGAACCCAGGGGTCCTGGCAGCGGGTGGCCCAGACTGGGGTAAAAAAACTTTAGCCTGGCTCCCACCGGGAGTGCCTGGGCTATTCTGGCATAAAAAAAGACTGCTTCTGCTCCTGTGGAGGGCTTTCATCTTCCTGTTCAAAAAGGATCCCTGAGTACCTTTCCAAGGTCTTTTGTTGTCTCTGGGCTGTCTCGACTGCCTAAAATCCCTTGGATTTGACTGGCGGAACCTAGAGGAACCACCTCTGAATCTTCGCATACTTCTGTCCTGTGGAAGCATACCAGACTTCCCTCCTGACAGCCTGGAGATAGCTTTATCCATTTTGTCTCCGAATAGTGCTTTCTCATCAAACGGGATTTTGCACCAATTTTGTTTGGAGGATAAGTCAGTCATCCAGGGTTTCACCCACAAGGCCCTCTTCGCCATCACTGAATGCAACATGGATCTTGCCGAGCACCTGATCACGTCAATGGCCGCTACGCAGACAAAGTCTGCCGACAATCTAAGCTCTTCTAAGGCCTTAATTATATCCTCCATGGGGACATCCTGACGCAAAGCTGTCTCAATATTATCTGTCCAAGATCTTATGGCATTTGATACTGATGTGAGGGCAATAGCTGGCTTACATGCTGCTTCCGCGGCCAAGTAGCTCCTCTTCAGCTCCAGGTCGATTCGCCTGTCTAGAGGGTCTTTGAAGGAAGCGGAATCCTCCATTGGCAAAGTTATATTTTTTGCAAGTCGCACCACCGATGCGTCTACCACTGGCATGGAGTTTATTGACTACGTTCCCGACTCTGGTAAGGGGTATATAGTTTATTGAACCGACCCAAAAAAAAAAACATATTATTATTATTTTTTTTATCAGTCTTTGACCATTACTTCTGAATGACTTGACTAATCTCGCCCATCAACGTGAAAAGAACCTGCTTCCTTTTGAGGAATGGGAAGTAGCTTGTAGACTCTTGGGGAGGCTATTCTGCGTCTTTCCAGGCGATTGCAGTTTTGACTGCCTGGATGAATGGCTTTACCAAGGAGAGACTGAAGCCAGAAGGTTCTGACTCTTCTCAAGAGTCTCCTGAAGAGTCTTCAGGTGGTGAATCTCTAGCTGGTCGGCCTGACGGCAGCAGAGGTGTACTGACTGCTGACGGACCAGGGAGATTAGGTTCTATATCCTGAACCTGGGATATCTGCTGAAGTGGTTGAGCTGGGACCAAAGCCAAAAGCTCAGAGAAGGAGTCCTTCATTGTTCGCTTGAGCAGATCTACAGCGTGCTGATTTTCTAGCTCGCGGTTGGACGCATAGTCCGTAAAACAGTCCTTACAGACCACTCTGTCTGGTAGCGGTGTAGCCCCACATGTCCAGCATTTCTCTTTCTATAGGTCCTAGGAGAGGGGGACCGATCACGTCCTCTGGATCTTGACCTCTCTGATCTACTACGTGAAGAATGGGACCTACGCCCTGATGAGCGGGACCCCTTGGAGTGGGTAGGGCTATGATGTAAGGAACTCACGCTAGACCAGTGAGCGCACTTTTTTTTTATTTTTTATACTCACGTATAGTTGGTCACATACCTAATAGAAGTGTGAGGATCTTTGCTGCGAGATGAATGACTCATTGCGGAGTTGGGCACAAGGATCAGCTCCGGAAATATAGTAAGAAAGGGAAAAGAATCGGGAGTTTTTGGCGTCACTTTTTTTTCTTCTTTTTTTTAAACAAACATTTTTATATCGGCATTTTTATTTTTTTTTTTTAAACATAAACACTTTTGATCGGCAACATTTTAATTTTTTTTGAGAAAACAAAAAGTACCTACCACAAAAGCAGCATCAGAGAGACCTAGCAGGGCACAGCTGAGGAGACTCTGACAGCCATCCCTGAATCTGAACCTAAATAGGCTCAAGGTGCGTGGGCTAATCCCATAAACCACCATTTGGAATTGATTGAAAAAAAAAAAAGGGCAAATCTAGCCTTCTTTCCAGAATCCAAGATGGCCGCCACTGAACCAAGCGACCGTGCATGCGCACTCGCAGAAGATCCAGCGTCGCCCAGTACAGAGAGCCGAGAAACTACGGCTCTGTATCACTCCCGAATTGCGCATGCGCAGACGGCGGCGAGGACGCCGCGCCGTGACACTCTCCTACCTGGCGGGACGTACAGAGCACCTGTAGCCCACCCCGAACCCGGAAATAAGCACCACAATGTTGTTGCACAGAGAGACACCTGCCCTATCCAGTTGCACAGTTTTAAAGGAACAAAAAAGTAAGACAATAATCATTTTGAAGGCGAGTAACAAGGAAAGGGGAGGGGAAGAGAGGAAAAGAAAGGGGAAAAACACAAATACCTGTTATAAAAAATGGAAACCACCAGCCTGGGAAGATGGAGCTGATCCTTTTGCAACTTCCACTGCATTCATCATGGATGTGATAGCAGACTGCGTTCCTGTGAGGAAACTCTGCGAAATGACCCCAACAGATCCACAGAGGGGTTCCCAGTCTTATCAGCGCTGTGAGCGGCCCAAGAACAGAGATTGCGCACGGGAAAGGCTAAACCCGGCGGACGCTGCCGACTGCAGAGGTATGGACATACTGCTACTCTTCACCAGCACAAGAAGGTATGAGGAAAAAAAAGGAGAATGTTGGGGGAGGGACTATGCCTTTAATTTATGCTATTCACTAGTCCTGAAGGAGGAGTCGAGGCGGAGCTCTATTCACAGGTATGCTGCCATGGAGGCACCAGGAAAAAGGGTTCCAATATTATGGCAAACAACAATGGAGATAATGGACACCCCTGTCTCGTACCATTTCGTATTTGGAAGTAGTTCGACATTGTCCCATTTACTTTCACTCTAGACCTTGGGTTCACATACAACGCCGATACCCAACCCATCATGTGCTCACCCATCCCCCTTGGCACTTCCGTCATGTAAGGCCAGCTCACCCTGTCAAAAGCCTTTTCGGCATCCATAGACAGTACCACTCTAGGGGCTTTATTCGGGCCGTGTTCCATCCAATGGAGGATATGAAGAGCACGTATTGTGTTGTCTCTAGCCTCCCGGCCCTTCATAAAGCCCGTCTGATCAGGTTGAACTAGCCTTACTATGTGATCTTGTAGTCGGAGAGCCAGAAATTTGGCTAGCAGCTTGGTATCTGAATTGAGTAGGGAGATGGGTCTGTAATTGGCGTAATGTTGGGGGTCCTTTCCTGCTTTGGGGAGCACTGTAATATATGCTAATAGGGCTTCAGGTGGCAAAGGATTAGAAGCATTGATTGTGTGGAAGTATCTACATAATGGGGGTCCCAGTTCTGCCATAAATTTCCTATAATATATGTTTGTGAAACCATCAGGTCCCGGGCTTTTGCCCAGTGACAAAGTATTTATTGCCTTGTCCAGTTCCTCAATCGTGATTGATCGTTCTAATTCTTCAATCCCCAGAGATGGCAGTGGAGTCAATTCGGAGTCTTTAATATAGTCTCTTATTTCAGTCATTCGCTGCTCATCTGTGGTGATTCCTACTGGCGCTTGTATGTTATATAGGGCCTCGTAAAATTTATGAAATTCTGCTGCAATCACTTTAGTCTCCACTATTTTTTTCTTTTGTACTATCAAGTTATGGACATGTCTCGAGTCCTGCTGCTTTTTAAGTTGTCTAGCTAGTAACCTTGCCACATTTGTTCCCCTGTTCATAAAATCAGTTTGCATAGTATCTATGTTTATTTTTAATCCTATTATCTATACATTGTGAAAGCTTGCTCCTCAGGGTCTCTAATTTCTTAGCATCTACTGGGTTCAAGTTTCTCTTATGCGTAATTTCTAATTAATTGATCTCTTCCAGTAGATCTGTTATCTCCTTTTGCTTCTCTCTTTTAGCCCTTGACCCATATATTATCAGTTCACCTCTAATTACCGTCTTATGCGCTTCCCATATTGCCTGCTCAGATACTTCTTCCATTGTATTCATCTCAAAGTATGCTCCAATTTTAAGACGTAATGCCTCCACTATACTTTTATCGTCCAATAAGGACTCATTTAATCTTCAGGTCCTTTCCAAGTGGCCTGGGCAAACTGGAGAAAGAGTCAAGATTACTGGAGCATGGTCTGAAATTGTTATTACCTCTATATTACAAGCCCGGAACCTCTCCTAGTAAAACTGGTTCACCAGGAGAAGATCCAGACGGGAATAGATATTATGGGTTTTTGAATAATAGCTATAATCTTTTACCCCCTGATGTATTGCCCACCAGGTATCCACTAAGTGGAGGGTGCGCATAAGCCGTTTTATGTGCTATAGTGCCCTAAAGAATATGGGGGATTTCCCGGTTGATGTGTCCATATTTGGGTCCCTCCCTAAATTTTTCCAGAAACCTCAATGTCTTTATTAAAAAGTTGACTGTACCTGTATTGGGTGCGTAGATCGAGGCAAATGTATACTGATTTCCATATAATGTCCCCTTAACGAATAAAAAACGGCCCTCCGGATCTATCTGAGAGGACAAAAAAATGCATCGGGAAAGATTTTTTAAAGGCTATCGTCACCCCCCTTACCCTAGCTATGGAACCACTGGTCAAAGGTATGTATGGGTATATTTGGGATAGCCCCTGCCACAAAATGCGTCTCCTGTATATAAACCACATCTGCTTCATAGCGACGCAATTCGTGTCAGAGGCGCCTCCTTTTCTGCAATGAGCACATTCCTCTTACATTGTAGGACAATACTTTTATTGTATTAGACATTCCTTACATTTATCCCTACACCCCTTCCTATCTGCTGCCGACCCTCCATATCTCTCCTTGAAGACCGTATCCGCCCCTGGGAAGGGGGAAAAAAAAAAAAGGGACCCAAAGAAAAAAGCTTGAGAACTTGCAAAACCCACCCTCCCCACTCTTCCCATTCCACGCTGTGGAATACTTATACCTTCTATTTGGAAGTTGGGTCTGCTCCTGGATAGTAACCCAGTCGCAGCCCCCCCTTCCCCCCTCCCCAAACCCCACTCTAATCAGGAGATAAATCGATGCAAGGGTGTCACCCCCCCACCCGATCTCTCCTTCTTTCTGCTATATTGCAGAATTCCTAGTCCCCTATATCAGACCAGTCCTACTAGGTAAAATCCACCCTTACCCAAGTGCATCTACTTATGTCCCACTCCCCCGGGCATGTTTTAACTTTCCCCTGTTCATATCTATATCCCCCCTGTTTCTCCCCTCTATAAAGATCCTTCTTTATTTTCCCTATCGGGGTTAGTTAAGGAAAGTACTCATGAATATGGGAGGGAAGTAGAAAAAAAACAAAACTAACAATAAAAATGTATACATCTTTGCATACAATTACTTCTACATTTAAATAAGATTCAATTATTCCCCCCCAAAAAAAGAGAAAAATTTTGAGATCCCAAGTGAGGATAAATTAGAAATTAAAATGTGTATCACCATCTTAAATCCAAGAGAACGAAAAAAAAAAAATTATCTTGAATATGTAGGGCCCCTCTCGAGCACCTGTTTATATAAACCTATACAAATAGACCACACCCAATCACAATATGTACTCGAGTAAGGCCTTTCCTGCCCAGAAAAAAAAAAAAAGGGACATAAGGTGGGGGTAGATTAAAAATAAATATATCACCATCATAAATACCCCAAGAAACGTGAACTAATAAAAAAAAAAAAAAAGTGAAAATTAATTAGGAATGAAAAATATATCAGCATCCTAAATACCTTCCGAAAAATAACCAACCAAAAACATTTAGGTGACTTAAGTATGTGGAGCCCCTCTCGGGCACATAAATACACATAAACCTATATATATATATATATATATATATATATATATTCAACACACATAGCAAAAACATACATAAGTGAAGCCTTTGCTACCATATTCTAGTGAAATTGAGTAAAAAACCCATTTGTCTTTCATATATAAGCCGTGTATCAACTCAGTCACAACAAGTGAATATATGTTTTAACCCCCCAAAAAAGGAATTAATAAGTGGGAAAAAATAAATAAAAATTATATTCCTCTCTTTCCCTCCCGCTAATCGTCCATTCCTTCTCCCTCTTAATCTTCCCTCAGAAAATTGATTCATATCAAATCTCTTTGTGCCTATTTATGCGATTTCTGCGTTGCGCTTTACTTGGCACTTGTTGCCATTTCTCAGAGGGTTGTAAGGGATTTCCAGGGTTGTTCTTCCTCCAATCTAAAACATCTACGGGGGGTAAGTCTAATGTTTCTGCAAACGACCGTAAATTATTTCAGGTGCAGAGAGTTGCTCTCTTTCCATTTCTTGAGGCCACAAGGCTAATCGGGAACCCCCACCGGTATTTAACCTCTACCGCATGCAGTGCTTCCGGGCGGTCCTGCGTGACAGGTCAGGGTACAAGGATATATACATTCCATCAAATTCTATTTCAGATTTACTGCGTGCTATTCTCATAATAGAGGCCTTAACTGTAAATTTATGTAGTTTGCATACGATATCCCTTGGTCTCTCTGCATTCCAAATAGCATATGATGGGGTACGATGGACCCTGTCTATCTCAATGTTTTCCGGTGCTGAGTCTCCCATTATCTGTTGAAATAGTCTTTGAGTTGTTGGGAGTAGTTCAGACATCTGAATTACTTCCGATAGTCCTTTTATGCAATTTTTTTGCCTGTGATCTCTGTTTTCGTAATCGTCTAGTAGGTCTTTGTATGAATTTAAAGTCTCCTCATGGTATTTCACTATGTCTTGTATATCTACCACTGCTTGTACCATAGCCTCATGTCCATTTTCCAATGTCTCTACTCTGTGTCCCAGTACATGAGTGTCCTCTCTAAGGCTGTCCACCGCTTGCTGGCATGATTGATCTACAGCAGATATAAGTTGCATGATATCAATCTTAGATGGCAGAGCTTTAAGAAGTTCTCTAATATCTCTAATGTCCATCTCTATACCTTCTTGCCCTAGAGAGAGGTTACCCCCAATTTTTACTGGGCTGGGGCACTGGGCTGTTTGGGGTATTGATATTAATGCCTTTAATGGACTTTCGGGGGAGCCTGTATCTGCCACAGTCCAAGTTCCCTCCACCTCCCCACACTCCTCTACAGCCACAGCGGGAACCATGGATGCCTCTCTACTCAGAGCAAAAACCGGTAGCATTGTTGGTTCCTCCATCCTATCTCCATTAGCCACTGAGGGTTCAAAGATATCAAATTAATTTACCTGGGTATCTCGTTGTACCTTTAAGGATTTATCTCTGCCTTTCACCGCCGTTACAAGATCCAGGCTCCGCTCCACACCCAGCGATGCGCCGTGATTCCCCATACCATTCTGACTCGGCGCCGGTTGACTCCTCTCCACTCCTGCGCCACCCCAGCCGCACATTGGGCCATTTGCCGGACTACCACTTCCGAGTGCTGTCCTTCCCCTCCCCAGCACCGGGGACCCCCGATCTCCCGCCGTAATGCAGCGGCCAGGTGTCAGAGATCCGCGGTCTGCTCTGGGGTGGCTGCGTCCACTCGCCGCCCGGCTCCTGTGGGGGTCCATCCAGCCTCTCTTTCCTTCCACTGGCTTCCCGTTCTGGCGTCCCGGCTCTACTGCACGAGGGGAGAGGTAAGAGCAAATCCCTCCAGCTTTTTTCTGAGCTGTCTGCCGGCATGTTGGCATCTCTCAGCTGTGCGCACTCAGTCTGGTCTAGCAGCCGCCGTTTGCAGATTATCTCAGCCCGGGGGGAGGAGAGTGGAGAGCCTCACTCAGCTCGTGCACTCCTCCCGTCTTCCATCCTCTAGTGAACTCCCAGGGACTGATTTCACGGCAGCCAATCTTCCAGTGGGAGGGCGCGGCAGAATCTATTCAGAGTCTGTCCTCAGCCCCTACAGCACTGTCCCCCTTTACATTCATTTAGGGGGACACTGATATAATAGGGACTGTAATGATTCCAGTGCCCCAAGTAATCAGTTTCCTCTTATCACAGTGCCCCCAATCCTCCCTCCTCTCTAACATGACACTTTCCCATTCTAATGTCTGCCTCCCTGGTACAGGACTCTGTGGTCAGTCATTGTGTCCTGTCCGATCAGCAGGGCAGGGGGTGGGAAGAGCTCTCCATTTCGATCTGCTGCTCTTCCTGCCCTGCTGATTGGATGACCTCATCGGCTGAGAGAGGGCAAACAGGCATGGCTGCAGAGCAGGAGTTGAGCAGCAAATAGGGTCCCCACTTATCCTGCGGTCATCAACAGGCTGTGAACTAGCAGCTGGGGGCTGAATGTGGTCCTTTGCTTGTTTTTATCTGGCCCTTGAGGCATTATTTACCACCCCCCCCCCCCCACACTGTCAGCAACAGTGGGGCATATAGTTCCTGCTGATGACACTGGGCGCAGTTCCTCCTAATGCAAAAGAGGGGACATTCTTTAATTCCAATTATACCAGGATAAACATTTTCTACTCCAGCTGGCCCCTTTAAAGTTTGAAGGACAATAAACTATGTTTAGAAAATTTGGAAACCCCCTGGTCTAGAGTATCTGGGTCCGGTCTTGGATATGTCCCTGTCCAAGATTTTCATTCACCTGGGCAAACTTCAGACTCTCCATTCCCAAGTTCAGACACTGCAGTCCAGGAGCCAACCAACCTGTTGTGTTTGTTTTATTCATATATACACACAGTGGGGCTGATTTACTAATAACAGTGCGCTGCGCTGCTTCTAACCTTAATTGGTGCGCCTGATAACTCCTTCACTTGGCGCAGAAAGCAGCGGCGCACTGTTATAGTAAATAGAAATGTCAGCGGCGCTCTATTGAAAATGAATGGTTCCCTATGGGAGCCCATTGATTTGAATAGAGGTCGCCCGGGAAGTCGGATCCGACTTGCGGGCGACTCGTGTGCCGGCTGACACAGGGACAGCGCGACTCTGCCAGGCGACCTGGACACGACCTGAGCGCGTGAAGCAGCTGCTCAAGTCGTGTCCTAGAGGAGACTAGCCGGTCGAGAATGTGTCCAGCGCGATGTCATCGCGCTGGTCCTCGGCAGCCTCGCTGTCCCATGTTTGGTATGAATCATGAAGGGGAACTCCAGGCCAAATTTTAATGAAAAAACCGGCATGGGTTCCCCTTCAGGAGCATACCAGGCCCTTAGGGGGTTCACCTTAGAATCCAGACCAGACCTAAGCCGAAAAACGGCGTGGGGGTCCCCCCCAAAATCCAAACACAGACCCTTATCCGAGCACGCAACCTGGCAGGCCGCAGGGGAAAAGGGGGGGACGAGAGCGCCCCCCCTCCCTCCTGAACCGTACCAGGCCGCATGCCTGCAACATGGGGGGTTTGGGGCAGGGGGGCGACCTGCGGCCCCCCCACCCCAAAGCACCCTGCCCCCATGTTGATGGGGACAAGGGCCTCTTCCCGACAACCCTGGCTGTTGGTTGTCGCGGTATGCGGGCGGGGGGCTTTTCGGAATCAGGGCGCCCCCTTTAAAAAGGGGGCCCCCAGATGCCGGCCCCCCCACCCTATGTGAATGAGTATGGGGTACATCGTACCCCTACCCATTCACCTGGTGGCAAAATAAGTCAATAAAAAAAAAGACAACACAGGTTTGAAAAGTAATTTATTGGGCAGCTCCGGGGGTCTTTCTGCCGGGCCCCTGCTATCTTCTGCTAGCTCTTTTGCTAGCGGGGGTCCCGGGCTTCCTCGCCGTCTTCTTCCGACTTCGGGGGTCTCTTGTTCTGTTCTCTGGTTCTTCTCCCGCTCTCCGACGCCTTCTCCACGATCTCCGGTTCTTTCTGCCGGGCCCCCGCTATCTTCTCGCAGCTCTTTTGCTAGCGGGGGCCGGTCTTCTACGTCGCCTTCTTCCTTCTTCTCTTCGCCCGATGTTGCCTCGTCGCTGTCCACCGCCGCAATGATCTGTCCGAGCAGCGGTGCCACTTTTATTGGCATGGGGCGTGGTCACCGGATGATGCCACCGCTGACCCCGTCACAGTCCCATGATTTGAATAGAGGTCGCCCGGGAAGTCGGATCCGACTTGCGGGCGACTCGTGTGCCGGCTGACACAGGGACTGCGCGACTCTGCCAGGCGACCTGGACACGACCTGAGCGCGTGAAGCAGCCGCTCAAGTCGTGTCCTAGAGGAGACTAGCCGGCCGAGAATGTTGAGTGCTCGGATAAAGGGTCTGGTGTGTATTCTAAGGGGACCCCATTCCCCGGGACTGTGACATCATACGGGGGCGGGCTCAGCGGTGGCATAAGCCGGTGACCACGCCCATGCCAATAAAAGTGGCACTGCTGCTCGGACAGATCATTGCGGCAGTGGACAGCGACGAGTTAACATCGGGCGAAGAGAAGAAGGAAGAAGGCGAGGTAGAAGACCGGCCCCCGCTAGCAAAAGAGCTGCGAGAAGATAGCGGGGCCCGGCAGACAGAACCGGAGATCGTGGAGAAGGTGTCGGAGAGCGGGAGAAGAACCGGAGAACAGAACAAGAGACCCCCGAAGTCGGAAGAAGACGGCGAGGAAGCCCGGGACCCCCGCTAGCAAAAGAGCTAGCAGAAGATAGCAGGGGCCTGGCAGGAAGACCCCCGAAGTCGGAAGAAGACCCCCGGAGCTGCCCAATAAATTACTTTTCAAACCTGTGTTGTCTTTTTTTATTGACTTATTTTGCCACCAGGTGAATGGGTAGGGGTACGATGTACCCCATACTCATTCACATAGGGTGGGGGCAGGTATCTGGGGTCCCCCTTATTAAAGGGGGCTCCCGGATTCCGATAAGCCCCCCGCCCGCAGACCCTGACAACCAACGGCCAGGGTTGTCGGGAAGAGGCCCTTGTCCCCATCAACATGGAGGCAGGGTGCTTTGTAGTGGGGAGGGCCGCAGGTCGCCCCCCTGCCCCGAAGCACCAAACCCCCCATGTGGAGGGCACGCGGCCTGGTACTGTTCAGGAGGGGGGGGGCGCTCTCTCGTCCTCCCTTTTCCCCTGCGGCCTGCCAGGTTGAGTGCTCGGATAAAGGGTCTGGTGTGTATTCCAAGGGGACCCCATGCAATTTTTATTTTATTTTGGCGCGGGGTTCCCCTTTAAATACATGCCAGACCTGAAGGGCCTGGTATGGATTCTGGGGGGACCCCCACGCCATTTTTTTTCATTTTTTTGGGGGGGGTCCCCTTTGAATCCATACTAGACCCAAGGGCCTGGTATGGACCTGGGGGGGGACCCCACACTGTTTTTTTTTTTTGGTTTTGTTTTTTGAACCGTTTTTTTTTACATTTCCTTTAACAACCAGCTATAAACAGGTCAAACAAAAAAAAAATCGCCGCAAAATTGCGGTACTTGCGTTTTGGATGTGGGTCCATTGAATTCTATTACATCCAAAACACTGTTTTTGTCCTGGCAAAAAAAAAAATCTGCAGTTGCGTTTAAAATTGTTTTTCACAAACCCTCAAAATGCCTTCAGACGCCAAAGATTTCCACGTTTCAGACGCGGTACCAGCGTTTAGCCGCATTTTAGTTTAGAAGCGTTTTTAAAAGGTGACCTATTTTTTTACATTGATAAAAAAATATTTTAATCTTTCCCGTCAACTGACAGGATTTTTCGACCAAAATTAACAGAGGAAAGGGAAGCAGGCTCAATACAATAATGAGACATAAATGTATGAATAGAAGACCACGAAGCTGCCTTGCATATCACTTCAGGAGCCATGTGTCGAGCTGCTGCCCATGAGGCTGCCATGCCTCTGGTGGAATGAGCTGTCACCGCCTCTGGAGGAGCCAAGCCCTTTGCCCTGTAGGCCTGTTGGATAGATTGAACAATCCAGGCTGCTATCGTTCTGGAGGAAGCCCTCTTTCCTTTGTTGCTACCAGTGTGTAACAAGAACAGGTAGTTCAAGCTTCTAAAAGATGAAGTAACTCGCAAGTATTCTTTCAGAGTCTCGCCCACATCCAAGGGATGATTGTCTGCTGATTCCGGAGAATTGAAAGTAGGAAGGACTATTTCTTGATTCTTGTGAAAAACTGACGTGACTTTTGGCTTAGACCCAAGCATGGGAAGGAGGACCACTCGGTCCGGGAAGAAGTCAAAAAGGGTTCTTGACAACCCAGGAAGCTTATTTCTGAAACCCTTTTGGCTGAAGTAATGGCCACTAGAAAGGCCAGTTTGATTGATAAGTCCTTAATAGAAAGATCCTTGTTGTTGAGTGCTGAAAGAGCATCAAGGACGAGCGGAAGATCCCATTTGGGGAATCTAGGTTTCCTCTCAGGCCTGATTCTCGAAGCCCCCTGAAAGAATTGTTGAACCAGGGGATGAGTTGCCTATGATGTTCCTGAAAATGCCGATAAGGCTGAAACTTGTCAATCAGTTCCCTCAGAGTACAAAGGAAGATCCAAGCCTGATTGGAGAAAACTCAAAACGTCTTGAACTCCAGGATTTCTGAAAGATTTTCCAGCAGAAGTCATGAAGCTGACAAACCTGGTCCAGATTCTGTTGTAGGTTTTGTTCGTGTTAGGCTTTCTGGAGCTCATAAGGGTAGAGAATACCCCTAAAGCACACCCAAGAGACTCTAGCCTGAAGCTCATCAGATTCAGGAGAGGAAACCATGGCCTGTTCGGCCAGTATGGTGCTATTGTTATCACTTCACCTTTCTCCAACTGGAGCCGCTGCAGGAATTTTTGCATGATCGGAGGTGGAGGGAAGGCATATGCCTTGTTGAATTTCCATTGGCTTGTTAATGCATCTACTCCGAAGGCTTGACTGCACCGACCTCGAGTGTAGTATCTGTCTACTTTGTGATTGCAGGGGGATGCAAACAGATCCACTTCTGGATCGATTCCCAACGATAGGATCCACTTGAATGTCTGTGTATGCAGTGACCATTCGTTGTTGTCTAGGTTGCTGCGTGACAGAAAGTCCGCTTGAATGTTCTGCTCCCCTGGAATGAAGACTGCTGTTAAGTTGAGTAGATTCCTCTGAGCCCAGGTCATGATAGGTTTGACCTCTTGGAGAAGGGTGGGGCTCGGAGTGCCCCCTTGTCTCTTCACATATGCTCCAGCGGTGGTATTGTCCATTTTGAGTAGGACCGACTTCCCTTTCAGAAGGTGGGAGAAGGCTTGAAGGGCGCACCATGCCGCACGCAATTCCAGAACGTTTGACCCTGGAATGTGGAGATGGGCATCCCATTTGCCCTCAGCCAGTTCTGCCCCACAATGTGCTCCCCAGCCCGCATTGCTGGCATCGGATGAAACAGTCATCCATTGGATGGGAGCAAGGGAGTGGCATGTTAACAAGTTTTTGTGTTGAAGCCACCAGAGAAGACTGTTCCTCATTGACTGAGTAGTCCTGATCAGCTGATTGCGATCGTCTGTCTTCCATTGCTGAAGGAATCCTGATTGAAAAGGCCGAAGCCTCCACATTGCCCATTTGACCATGGGGAACGTGGCCACCATCGTGCCGATTATCTTCAGGCACTGTGACGCCCTTAGATGAGAGTAGTCTAGGGCTAAAGATATTCTTACCCGAATGACCGGGATTTTTTCTTCCGGAAGAGAGATGGTATTCTCTACTGTGTTGAATTGAGCTCCTAGGTAGGTTAGGCTTTGGGTCGGTTCTGGCTGACTTTTCTCTCAGTTTAAGAGCCATCCGAACTCTATCAATGTAGAGATCACCTGATCTTTGTGGATCAGCAGCTGCTGCTTGTCTTGACCCAGTAGTAGCAGATCGTCCAGGTAATGATACAGACGCACACCCTGTATTCTGATAAGAGACACAATTACCAACAGTACCTTGGAAAAGACCCTTGGAGTGATTTTTCGGTCTCTTTCTCACCGACCGCTCGGGCATAGCATGGGTCACACAGCGATTTGCCCTCTGGGATTCTAGTTTTACATCCCCAACAGGCTCTGTGATCAGAGCGATCAGAGCGGTGGTGGTAGCGGTGACTTGAGGAGGAATGGGAACATCTCCTATATTTAGAGGGGGAATGTGAGCGTCCCCTATGATAGTGGGTCCCAGATGGAGTGTCACGTCTGGACCTGGAGGATGATTGGTGATGGTGATGATGATGATGATGGTGCAGCCTGGCAAGGTCCCTATCCTGTGACCGATGAACTGATGTAGCCGGGCTGTAAGAGATAATACAGACAAAAGGGAGGGGGAGGAAGGTGGGCAGGTTGTAACTGTTAGCAACCACCAGAAAAAAAATGACACCAAAGACACCAACCCCCTACCCACTCCGCACAGAACTTGTGCGGGAGGGCTGGCCACACGGCGGTGCAGATGAGTCCATGACGAGGAAGACACACAATGATGCGTAACTCCACTACCTAGACTAAGGATAAGCAAATCAATGCAAGAACAGCGCAGAAAAAAAAAGTTTTTTTTTTTTTTTTTTTTAAACTGTCCCTTTAAGAGACACTAAGCATTACAAGCATTACATTGCCAAGAAGTGCTTACCCCGTCCTGGTAGTATTGAGACTCTGGGAGGCTGCTGCTATATGCCCACAGGTTATCCCACCTGTAAAGGGCTCCTCAGCGGTTTAAATCACCCGCCGGAATGACGTCATGGCCGGTCCCGCTGTGCGCATGCATCGGAGGGACCGAACCTACTGCGCCTGCGCGGCCCCTGACCCCTCCGCCATACTGCGCATGCGCGAAAACCAAGCCTCGGTTTCACCGTGGCTCTGCGCATGCGCAGACGTTCAACAGGCCGGGATCAGGAAGGGAATGGCATCCTGGAACGCAAAAGCGTTCCACACATATACTAAGCTTAGCGGCGCTGTATGACAGAGAAAAAACAGCAGAGAAAGATATACAAACAAACAAAAACTATCTGCCATGGAAATAGAAAAAGTCTTCAGACCTTGCCAGCTGAGATCCACCGTCCGTCATGGTACGCTGGGGCCACATCCCTTCCACCATAGGGGTATCCATCAGCCCAAAACCACTCACCCGCTCATAGCTGGGCCCTGGGTGCAACGCACAACTCGTACCTGATCCGACAGACATCCTGGACTGCACCTGAATTGCATAATGAAGGGTCCATGTGAGGAGGATAGAAAAGGAACACCTGTCTGTGGAGGCGAGCTCAAATTTATGGGTATGGGGTCCTATAGCTGTGGAGAGGAGGCGGGGTTAACCCACACGTAGTCTGTCAGGAAATAGAGCTTGCTTTTGGTGCTATTTGATCACCTTTGTGTTTTAGTTTTATTTTTTTTATATAAATACAAAAGACGAGTTTAAAAAAAAAAAAAAAAAAGGATATTTTACCCACTTCAGCACTGGGCCTATTCTGGCACTTCTCTCCTTCATGTAAAAATCATAAATTTATGGTTATAAAATTACTTCAAAACACCAAACATTATATATTTTTTGGGAGCAGACACCCTAGGGAATAAGATGGCGGTCATTGCAAATTTTTATCTCGCTCGGTATTTGCGCAATAAATTTTCAAACGCCTTTTGTTTGCTAAAAATATTACAAAACAGTAAAGTTATGGCCAACTTTTTGGTATAATGTGAAAGATGATGTTATGCTGAGTAAATAGATACCTAACACGTCACGCTTTAAAATTGCGCACACACATGGCATGACACCAAACTTCAGTAATTAAAAATCTCCCTAGGCGATGCTTTAAAATTTTTACACGCTACCATTTTGGCATTACAGAGGAGGTCTAGTGCTAGAATTGTTGCACTCGTTCTAACGCACGCAGCAATAACTCACATGTGTGGTTTGAACGGCGTTTACATATGTGGGCGGGACTTATGTGTGTGTTCGCTTCTGAGCGCGAGTTACCGGGGACATGGTCGTTTTTTCTTATTTTTTTCTTATTTTTTAAATTTATTTTTATTTTTTTACTTTTTTGTATTTCTTACTCTTTTTTTATTTTTTAAAATTTTTGGGGATCACTTTTATTCCTATTACAAGGAATGTAAACATCCCTTGTAATAGGAATGTGTGTGACAGGTCCTCTTTATGGAGAGATGCAGGGTCAATAAGACCCCGCATCTCTCCTCCAGGCTGGAAAGCATGATATTGTTCCAAAAAAAAAAAATCACCAATCTCATGCTGACACCTGAGATCACGGCTTGGTTAACATACGGGAACACAGCGTGATGTCATAACATCGTGCCCACGCCTCCGACGGTCATAGAGATGACTGATGACCATCTGGTCACCAGTCATCTCCAAATCGTTCTCCGAGCCCCAGATGGCACGGGAGAGCCCGGAGAAGCACCGGATGGCGGCAAGAGGGGGGGGGCGTCCCCTCCCCCCGCCTATAAGAACAAACAAGCGGTGGAACTGCCACTATGATCGTTTTTATTGTGCACAGAATCGCCGGCTGAAAAGAATGATATCTGAATGATGCCTGCAGTTGCAGGCATCATTCAGATGTCACCGCCCAAAGCCAAGGATGTCATTTGACGGTGGGCGGTAGGAAACTGGTTAATATTTTTAAAAAAGGTAATTTTTCTTCTTCATTGATGTACACTGAGACTGCACTGATGGGCACCGATAAGGTGGCAAGGGTGGGCACTGAGAGGTGGCATTGCTATTTGGCACTGGTGGGCAGTGAGAAGTGGCACTGCTAGGTGGCAATGATAGTTAGCAGTGATGGGCACTGATAGGCAGCACTGCTAGGTGCCACTGATTGGCACCAGTGGTGGGCATTGATAGGTGGCACTGGCAAGGGCTACTAATTGTCACAGATGATGCAGAATTGCCTCTTCCTCTTCGGGCCCCATGTCCCTTGCACATAAGCCGGTGATTGCCTTTTTTTATGCTCACGCTGTCGGCACAAGGAGAAAGCAAAAACCATTACCCAGATTTTGTTTACATCACTTGATCAGCTGTCATTTGCTGACAGCTGATCACATGGTAAAGGGCAGGGATCGGCCCCTTACTCGGATCTGTCATCACCTGAGTCTCAGTGACTCTGTGACCACAGCGCGCGCAAAGGGGAGGACGTTTATTGACGGACTCCCGGCAATTGAGGACCATGCTGTGGCCGTCGATCAGTTATAGCGCTGATCTCAAGTGATTAAAGAGGGTCTAAATGGGCCATTGACATGCATCACAATTCAACTTAGGAATGAGTCTTTGAAAAGTTAAACTAAATAATTTGGCCACTTTATCCTTCCAAATAATTCACTTCCTGTCACATAGCCACACAGGAAGCGAGGGAAAATCCCTAACAATGTCTTTCCTTGGGGACACACAGGTCAGTCTAAATACTTTCCCCATTATGCACATTGCACTCCAGCATATTGCGGGGTACACCACAATTTATTAGGTATTTTGGACTGTGGGGTTTATTTACTAAAGGCAAATCTACTTTGCACTACAAGTGCACTTGCTGTATATCTGAGGGGGACATGCAAGCCAAAAAAAAAACAACTTTGCTTTTACATGATTGTAACATCCAATCACCAGTACTTTCCCTCAGATTTTCAGCAGCTATACTTTTACTGCAGAGTGGATTTGTCTTTACTAAACCCCAAACTACCCAATGATTTGGGGTGTACACAAAGTGCTAGAGTGCAATTTGCTTAATGGGGACACTAGTTAGATTGATCTGTGTGTCCCCAAGAAAAGCCATTGGTAGGGTTTTACCTTCACTTCCTGTTTAGCTGTGTGACAGGAAGTGAAGCCAATGTTAAGAAAAAGGAGACCAAGGCCAAACTACAAAAAAAATTCTAAAAAAAAACAAACACACACGCAGGGGTTCTAACACTTCGTTTCCCTCAAAATGCCCACAATTAGAATTGTATGGCCTTGAGCTATTTTTAAGTGCAGTGCTCTAAATCAGTGCTTCTCAAGTACCCCCAACAGGCCATGTTTGCAGGTTTTCCTTCATCTTGCACATGTGCTTTAACCACTTCAATACCATGCACTTATGCACCTTCCCGCCCAGACCAATTTTCAGCTTTCAGTACTCTCACACTTTGAATGACAATTACTTAGTCATGCTACACTGTATCCAAACAACATTTTTATCATTTTCTTCTCACAAATAGAGCTTTCTTTTGGTGGTATTTAATCGCCACTGGGTTTTTTATTTTTTGCGATATAAGCAAAAAACAGCAATTTAAAAAAAAAAAAAAAAAACACTTTTTTTTAGTTTCTATTGTAAAATTTTGCAAATAAGTAATTTTTCTTCATAAATTTGTGCCAAAATGTATACTGCTACATATCTTTGGTAAAATGAACCCAAATTAGTGTATATTATTTGGTCTTTGTGAAAGTTATAGAGTCTACAAACTATGGTGGCAATCACTGAAAATTTATCACATCTGATCACGCCTGATGTACTGAAGGGATATCTCATTTCTTGAGACACTAACAAGCGAGGAAAGTACAAATACCCCAAAATTACCCCTTTTTGGAAAGTAGACAGTCCAAGGTATTTACTAAGAGGCGTGGTGAGTTTTTTGAAGTTGTATTTTTTTCCCACAATTCTTGGGAAAATTAATTTTTTATTTTTTTTTTTTTTTTTTTTTTTTTTTTTTTACACAAACTGGTCATATTAACAGTTTTTTTCTCTCACACAGCATATGCATAATTGCAACTACACCCCAAAATACATTCTGCTACTCCTCCTGAGTATAGCGATACCACATGTGTGAGAATTTTACACAGCCTGGCCATATACAGAGGCCCAACATTGAAGTAGCACTTTCAGGCGTTCTACAAGCATAAATCGCACATATCCTTTCTCAACCACCTATTACACTTTTCAAGGCCCTGGAGCACCAGGACAATGGAATTTTCCACAAAATGACCCCATTTTGGAAAGCACACACCCCAACGTATAATCTATGAAGCATTATGAGTCTTTTGAACGGTTCATTTTTTTCCAGAAGGTTTTGGAAAATGTGGAGAAAAAATTAAAATGCATTTTTTTTTACACAAAGTTGTCCATTTATAAGATATTTCTAACACATAATATGTACATAGCAAAAATTACACCCCAAAATGCATTCTGCTACTCCTCCTGAGTATGGCGATACCACATGTTTGAGACTTTTACACAGCCTGGCCACATACAGAGGCCCAACATCCAAGTAGCACCTCCAGGCATTCTAGCAGCATTAATTGCACATATCATTTTCTGACTACCGATCACATTTTTGAAGGCCCTTCATATATCTAACACATAGCAGGTACATACCAAATAACAAAAGATTACCAGTGGTTTTAGAAGTGCAGTGGTCCACAGAGGAGAGCATCGGTCCAGGCAGCAGGCAGGGATGAGGTCAGCGACAGCAAAAGCAATCATCCAGGCAGCAGGCAGGAATACTGTCCATAGTTCGCACAGGCAGAGATACTGTCAGCACAGCCAGAGCACAGCCAAAGCACAGGTCCAGGTAGCAGGCAGAGGTGTCCCGGCAGAAATGCTGTCCAAAGTCAGTAGAGGCAGCAGGCAGATATATGGTCAACACAGCCAAAGTATTGGTCCAAGCAGCAGGAAGAAACATGGTCCATAATGTCATGGGTCATTACAGGCAGTAATATGGTCAGCACAGCCAAATTATTGGTCCAGGCAGCAGGAAGGACCATCAAGCTTAGGGCCAGGGGGACAGGGGTAGAGGCTTCTCCCACCCAAATCGCTTTGAAGCCTCCGGGCAACCAGACCCTGTTCTTGGAGCACAGAAAACGTAAAACTGGTTTTCTCTACTCAGAACGCTATTCTGAAGCCCCTCACATATGTGAGACCCCTGTGTACTAAAAGTAGATGGCCAAAAGATCAGTCCAAGTGGCAGGCAAAAACATGGTCGATTAACAGGCCAAGGTCGGTACACGTGGAAGTCAGAAACGTGGTTTAAATCGGCAGGCAGAGGCATCGTCGGTAAACAGGCCAGGGTCAGTTAATTAACATGGAAGGTAGTTAGTAACATGGTAGCAGGCAAATAGGGAAGTGGCAGTCTGTTAATAATAAGGGGAACTAATGGATGTATGATAATTTTTGAAGCAATTTCCGATGCACAGGCCAGGTTGGGAGGGACAATCGGGACAATAATAGCTGGTGTCTCTTCTTACTCCTCCTCTGCTGCATACACGACATTTCTTTTGGCGTCTTCTTCCAGATTCTGTGGGGGGGATGCTAAAGGGATAGTGTCGCTCGTGAAGCCGACTCACACTATCAGAGCGAATGCTTCCTGGGGCGGGATCTTGTTGGTAAATGAGGGCATCGATGATATCTTCGATATATTGGAGGTAGTGGAGTCGGTGATTTTGAGTTGCTTTTTGGTAGCAGACAAACGAATTAAAAAGGGCCATGTGAAACGCAACTTTTTTGTGCCAATAATGGGACTTTCTGGTTGATAAGTAGGGCTGTAGCATCTGGTCGTTTAAATCCACCCCCCCCCCCCCATGTACAAATTGTAGTCGTGGACACATTCAGGCTTTACAATGGAGCCGCGTCTTCTTGGGATCTCCACCATGGTGTCATTGTGGATCGTAGAGAGGATGTGGACATCTTTCTTGTCCCTCCACTTCATGGCCAACACCTCCTCGTTCCTCATGGATGCCGATTCTCCAGGTCGCAATTTTTTTGTCAACATCAAAAAAACGCACTGCACTGCATCCAGTGTGAACTGGCCCTAAATATCATCCCCGGGGGTGTCTATAGTATGCCTGTAAAGTAGCATGTTTTCCATGTTTATAACAGTTGGAGAGCAAAATGACATTTCTAAAGTAAAATAATAGTAATTTAAAAGTCCTTGCAGCTGTAATGAATTGCTGGTTCCCGTCAATACAGATAAAAGTCATTGAAAGTCTTTGCTAACCGAAAAAAATAAAAAAATGCGTGGGGGTCCCCCAAATTCCATAACCAGGCCCTTCAGGTCTGGAATGGATATTAAGGGGAACCCCGCTGCAAAGTTTTTAAAAAATGACGTGGGGTTCCCCCCAAATATCCATACCAGGCCCTTCAGATCTGGCATGGATTTTAAGGGGAACTCCACCCCAATTTTTTTTAAAAAAATGGCGTGGAGTCCCCCTAAAAATCCACACCAGACCCTTTATCCGAGCATGTAACCTGGCCGGCCGCAGGGGAAAAGGGGGGGACGAGAGCGCCCCCCCCCTCCTGAACGGTACCAGGCCACATGCCCTCAACATGGGGAGGATGTCCCCATGTTGATGGGGACAAGGGCCTCATCCCCACAACCCTTGCCCGTTGGTTGTGGGGGTCTGCGGGCGGGGGGCTTTTCGGAATCTGGAAGACCCCCTTTAACTCCACCCCCCTTTAACAAAGGGGACCCCCAGATCCGGCCCCCCCCCCCGTGTGAAATGGTAATGGGGTACAAATGTACCCCTACCATTTCACAAAGAAAGTTTCAAAAATGTAAAAAAAAAATGACAAGAGCCGGTTTTTGACAATTCCTTTATTAATGTCTTTTCCTTTCTTCCTTCTTCCATCTTCTTCTTCCATCCATTCGGGTTTCTTCCTCCATCTTCCTCTTCATCTTTATCTTCCTTCGGTGTTCTCGTCCGCATCTTGCTCCAGCGTGTTCCCTTCTTCTTTCTTCTCCGCCGCTCCGTTTGAATTGGAGGTTCCCGCTGTGCGACGCTTCAGTTCCCCATCAGGTCCGCTTACACCCGGTGACCCTGCCCCCCTCTGACACACATGGATTTCACGGGGACTTTCCCCGTGGTGACAGAGGGGGGCGGAGCCACCGGGTGGTTAGCGGACCAAGTGGAGAACTGAAGCGGCGGGAACCTCCAATTCAAACGGAGCGGCCGGAGAAGAAAGAAGAAGGGAAGACGCCGGAGCAAGATGCGGACGAGAAGACCGAAGGAAGAAGGAAGATGAAGATGGAGGAAGAAACCCGAATGGAGAAAATTAATAAAGGAATTGTCTAAAACCGGCTCGTCATTTTTTACATTTTTGACACTTTCCTTGTGAAATGGTAGGGGTACAATTGTACCCCATTACCATTTCACACGGGGGGCGGGATCTGGGGGTCCCCTTTGTTAAAGGGGGCTTCCAGATTCCGATAAGCCTCCCGCCCGCAGACCCCCACAACCACCGGGCAAGGGTTATGGGGATGAGGCCCTTGTCCCCATCAACATGGGGACATCCTCCCCATGTTGGGGGCATGTGGCCTGGTACGGTTCAGGAGGGAGGGGGGGGCGCTCTCGTCCCCCCCTTTTCCCCTGCGGCCGGCCAGGTTATGTGCTCGGATAAGGGTCTGGTGTGGATTTTTGGGGGGACTCCCCGCCATTTTTTAAGAAAATTTGGGGTGGAGTTCCCCTTAAAATCCATGCCAGATCTGAAGGGCCTAGTTTGGATATTTGGGGGGAACCCGCACGTCATTTTTTTAAAAAAATTTGCAGCGGGGTTCCCCTTAATATCCATTCCAGACCTGAAGGGCCTGGTTATGGAATTTGGGGGGACCCCCACGCTTTTTTTTTTTGGTTAGCAATGACTTTCTATGACTTTTCTCTATATTGCCGGGAGCCGACAATTCATTACAGCAGCGGCTGCTTTTAAATGACTTTTTTTTCCCTTTAGAAATGTCATTTTGCAGGCGCACTGTGAAGTTCAGGGCTGCGCCGGTTCAACTTATGCAAATTAGTTTACGTGACTTGACATTTACTAAGATTTTGCCGGCGCAGTGTCCCGGCGCATTTAAACCATTGAAATTCCCGCGCTGAGCTCAAAAAAACCTCCCGCAGCTCGAATCGTACTTGCCGGCGCAGCAGGCTGGTTTTGAAAAAGTTACTTTCTCACTCTATTTTGGGCAAATTAGTTATTTGGGCAGGTGTCACTACACTTCCTCACATCACCCCCATTATATTCTCACTTCCAGCTTCTTTATATTTAGAGTTTAACATGCCCTGCGCCAGGTCCATAGTAGCGCACTGAGCGCCTCCTCCCGGGCGCAGAGAACACTATAGTAAATGGGAAATAGGGCTGGGATACCGGCGCTAATGTTTTGTAAATACCAAAACAGCCATTGCGCACGCAGATGCGCCAATACTCATGGCGCAAACGTTTGGTAAATCAGCCCCAGTATCTCACAAAAGTTAGTACACCCCTCAAATTTTTGTAAATATTTTATTATATCTTTTCATGTGACAACACTGAAGAAATGACACTACTACAATGTAAAGTAGTGAGTGTACACCTTGTATACCAGTGGAAATTTACTATCCCCTCAAAAAAACTCAGCCATTAATGTCTAAACCACTGGCAACAAAAGTGAGTACACCCCTAAAGCCTTGTACACACGATCAGATTTTCCGCCGGGAATTGTGTGACGACAGCCTGTTGGCCGAAAATCCACCCGTTTGTATGCTCCATCAGACAATTCTCAGACTTTTTGCCGACAAATGTTGGATGGCAGGCTTATAAATTTTACGCGGACAACGGTCTTGTCAGATTTTCCTATCGTGTGTACACAAGTCCGCCAGACAAAAGTCCAAAGTACAAACACGCATGCTCGGAATCAATGCTCACCAAACAAGACATTAGCAGAAGGTGCCCAAAGGGTGGCGCCCAAGAGCTGAAAAACCACGTAGTACGTCACTATGTTCGTGTTTGTTGGCCGACAATTGTGTGCCGTTTGTATGCAAGACAAAATCCAGGCACATGCCCTTCAGACGAAATTCAGACGTTTTGCGGAAAATCCGATCGTGTGTACGAGGCTTAAGTGAAAATGTCCAAATTGGGCCCAAAATGTCAATAATTGTGTGTGGCCACCATTATTTTCCAGCACTGCCTTTAACCCTCTTGGACATGGAGTTCAGCAGAGCTTCACAGGTTGCCACTGGAGTCCTCTTCCACTACTCCATGATGACATCACGGAGCTGGTGGATGTTAGAGACCTTGCGCTCCTCCACCTTCCATTTGAGGATGCCCCACAGATGCTCAATAGGGTTTCGGTCTGGAGACATGCTTGGCCAGTCCATCACCTTTACCCTCAGTTTGTTTAGCAAGGCAGTGGTCGTCTTGGAGGTGTGTTTGGGGTCGTTATGTTGGAATACTGCCCTGCAGCCCAGTCTCCGAAAGGAGGGGATCAAGCTCTTCTTCAGTATATCACAGTACATGTTGCCATTCATGGTTCCCTCAATGAACTGTAGCCCCCCAGTGCCGGAAGCACTCATGTAGCCCCAGACCATGACACTCCCACCACCATGCTTGACTGTAGGCAAGACACACTTGTCTTTGTACTCCTCACCTGGTTGCCATGCACGCTTGACACCATCTGAGCCAAATAAGTTTATCTTGGTCTCATCAGACCACAGGACATGGTTCCAGTAATCCATGTCCTTAGTCGGCTTGTCTTTAGCAAACTGTTTGCAGGCTTTCTTGTGCATCACCTTTAGAAGAGGCTTCCTTCTGGGACGACAGCCATGCAGACCAATTTGATTCAGCGTGCGGCATATGGTCTGAGCACTGAAAGGCTGACCCCCCACCTCTTCAACCTCTGCAGCAATGCTGCCAGCACTCATATGTCTTATTTTCAAAGATAACCTCTCAATTTGACACTGAGCACGTGCACTCAACTTCTTTGGGCGACCATGGTGAGGTCTGTTCTGAGTGGAACCTGTCCTGTTAAACAGCTGTATGGTCTTGGCCAATGTGCTGCAGCTCAGTTTCAGGGTCTTGAACGCATTTTATTTAGGCAAAGTTGTCCATTTATAAGATATTTCCAACACATAGCATGTACATAGCAAAAATGACACCACAAAATACATTCTGCTACTCCTGAGTATTGCGATACCAAATGTGTGGGACTTTTACACAGCCTGTCCACATACAGAGGACCTACATTGAAGTAGCACCTTCAGGCGTTCTAGGCGCATAAATTACACATCTCATTTCTCAACCACCTATTACACTTTTGAAGGCCCTGGAGCACCAGGACAATGGAAACACCCACAAAATGACCCTATTTTGGAAATCTAAACACCCCAACGTATAATCTATGAGGCATAATGAGTCTTTTGTACGGTTCATTTTTACCAGAAGTTTTTGGAAACTGAAAAAAAAAATGAAAACACTTTTTTTTTTTTTTTACACAAAGTTGTCCATTTATAAGATATTTCCAACACATAGCATGCACATAGCAAAAATTACACCCCAAAATACATTCTGCTACTCCTCATGAGTATGGCGATACCACATGTGTGAGACTTTTACACAGCCTGGCCACATACAGAGGCCCAACATGCAAGGAACACCATCAGGTGTTCTAGGGACACATAACATGCACATACCAAGAATTACACCCCAAAATACATTCTTCTGAGCAAGGGTAAACAAAAGATTACCTGTGGTTTTAGAAGCGCAGTTGTCCACAGGAGAATAGCACTGATCCAGGCAGCAGGCAGGGACTTGGTCAGCAAAAGCGAACGCAATTGTAATGTACCTTAGGTGTGAGCCTGACGTGCGGAGAGGGACCTCCCGTACAACCCCGGCTCGGAGACCACTGGAGTGGGGACAGTGGTGGTAAGAGCACGGTGAGGTAAGGGTGCCTGTCTGATCCTCACTGCTTGGAGTGGTGGAGACTGGAACGGTTGGTTCCGGAAGCAGCGGATGCAGGTCAGCAGGTGCAGCTTGCAGAGCAGAGGATGCAGGTCAGCAGGTACCGGTTTGCAGGTCAGCAGGTGCGGGTTTGCATTGCAAAGGATGCAGGTCAGCATGTGCAGCTCGCAGAGCAGAGGATGCAGGTAAGCTGGTGCAGGTTTGCAGAGTCAGACAAGCCGGGCCATACACATCAAGGTAAACATCATAAGTGGCAGGCAGAGAGTAGTCAAAGTCCAGGACGAATCTTGGCAACAGGCAGACTGGCAGATAACTGAGCAGGGTCAAACGAGCCGAGGTCAGGACTGGAGACAGAAGCGTGGTCAGGAAGCCGGGTCAAACACAGGACCAGGATACAAGCACAGAAGCAGATCAAACCACAAGGGGCAACATCTCTGGAATGTCTTTTATAGGAAGTACATGGGAGGAGCAAGGGGTTCAGAGTTCAACAGTAATCAAGACACCAAGCAGAGTAGTCTAATGGATCAGATAGGTTATCCAGCAGATCAGGCAGGGAACTGTCCAGCATCTCAGATAGCTCCGTTGGAAGAGTCAATGCCAGACACAGACGAGGTCCCAGGTTCAAGCCCAGCACGTCCCTGACAGCAATTGTCCAGGCAACAGGCAGGAATAATGTCCATAGTTAGTACAGGCAGCAGGCAGGGATACTGTCCATATACAGTCCAGGGTCAGTGCAAGTAGAGATTGTCAGCAGTGCCAAAAAATTGGTCCTGTGGTGTGGTCCATGTGGCAGGTCCATGTGGTGTGGTCAGTTCATGCAACAGGCAGAGGCATGATGGCATAGGTCCTACAGGCTGCAAGCAGAAGTAGGGCCTTGTTCAGGACAGAATGGGGACAGGGGTAGAGGCTTCTCCCACCCAAATCTCTTTGAAGCCTCCGAGTCTCCAGACCCTAATCTAGGAATGAGAAAACAAAAACAATTGTTTTCTTCATCCAGAAAAACAATTCTGGAGCTCCTCACATATGTGAGACCCCTGTGTTATGAATCCCACTAGTCCGCTGGCAGGGTAAAAGATCAGTCCAAGAGGCAGGCAAAAAGCATGGTCAAACAGTCCAGGGTCAGTTCCAGATCAGGCAGAGGTATGTACAGAATCGGTAGGCAGAAGCGTGGTCAAATAACAGTCCAGGGTCAGTTCCAGATCAGGCAGAGGTATAAACAGAATCGGTAGGCAGAAGCGTGGTCAAATAACAGTCCAGGGTCAGTTCCAGATCAGGCAGAGGTATAAACAGAATCGGTAGGTAGAAGCGTAGTCGAATAACAAGCCAGGGTCAGTTACAGAGCAAGCAGAGGCATAAGGGGTGTGAAGGTAAATGGCAGGAAGTGAACTAATAATTGAGTTTGGTATGGTAGCGGCGGAAACAATCAACCATGCAGAGGCCTGGTTGGGAAGGACATTGGGCACAATAATAAGTGGTGTCTCTTCTCACTCCTCTTTTGGAGCACACCCGGCATTTTTTCTGATGTTTTTGGCCTGTTGGTCTGAGAGGGATTTTATCTGGAAAGTGGCGCTCAGAGAGTCGGCTAATCACATCAGATCGAATGTTTAATGGTGGGTTTTTTCGGGTATAAAAGCGCAGTGGTGATTTCCTCCTGGTAGAAAAGGAAGGGTTTGGGTCTTTCAGTAGATTTCCGATAGATTACATAAGAGTTGTACATGGCCAAATTAAACAAATAAATTGAAACTTTTTTATACCACTGGTATGTTCGTCTTGTGGAAAGGTAGGGTTCGAGCATCTGGTCGTTGAAGTCGACACCCCCCATGAACTTATTGTATTCGTGGATGCATGTTGGTTTTTGGATTTGGCCATTCCTCCTTCTGATCTCAACAAATTCATTGTTGTGGATGGAAGAAAGCACGTAGACATCCCTTCTGTCCCTTCACTTCACAGCCAGAATTTCCTCATTGCGTAAACTCGCTGTCTCCCCTCTTCTTAATTTCTTGTTGACCAGGCTTTGAGGAAAGCCCTTCCGGTTTGTCCGTACGGTGCCGCATGCTGGAGTGTTCATTCTGTGAAGGTTTCGGAACAGGGGCAAACTTGTATAAAAGTTGTCCACATACAAGTGGTAGCCTTTCTCCAGGAGTGGGTTTATGAGTTCCCAAACTACTTTCCCACTGGTTTCTATGTAGTCTGGGCAATTAGGGGGTGCAGTTGGGTGTCCTTCCCTTCATATACAATGAAGGCATACACATACCCTGTGGCTCGGTCGCACAATTTATAAAGCTTCACCCCATAGCGGGCCCTTTTGGTGGGAATAAATAGTTTTATGCCCAGCCTGCCAGAAAATTTTATAAGGGACTCATCCACGCATATGTGTTGGTCTGGGGTAAAGAACTGGGGGAAGATTTCAGAAAAATAATTTAGTAGGGGCCGAATTTTATAAAGCTTATCAAAATTTGGGTCATTTCGGGGAGGGCACTGGGTATTGTCATTGTAGTGTAGGAATCTCATAATCATGAGATATCTGGTCCTGGGCATTACTGAGGAAAAGATGGGCATGTGGTAGATGGGGCAGGTTGACCAATATGAATGTAATTCATTTTTTCCATTTAGTCCCATGCAGAATGTGAGGCCCAAAAAAATTCTAAGCTCCTTCACTGTAAGGGCTCTCCACTGGTAGGAACGGGCATAATAGGACGTTGGGTTGCTTGTTATGAATTGTTGGGCATATAGGTTGCCCTGGGCCACAATTGATGCAAGCATGTCGTCAGTGAAAATTAAATTGAAAAAGTCAATCGGGGCAAAATTTTCTGTGTCCACCTGGACTCCTGGCTGGGCAGTGAAAGGGGGAATGTTGGCTTCTCCTGAATTAGGAGGAAGCCACAAGGGGTACTGAAGGGAATAGGGAAGGCTGGCATGGGACCTAAACCTTTGGGACTGAGGTGACACCCCACTGGTACGTGGCCTTGCTTGCCGTGGTACTGTGGTGCTGGTGGATGGCACTGCAGTGCTGGTGGATGGCACTGCCTCCTCAGCAGAACGCCTTCGTCTGGCGGGCGGGCCCTCCTCCTCCTCTTCTGAGGCTGTCAGTGTTCCACTGCTTAGGACAGGCTTGTAGTCCACGTCAGACTCATAGTCTGAATTTGTGGAGGAATCCGAATCGGAGAGCTCCCCGTTGCTCTCGTCGGCCGCAAGAATATTGTATGCCTCCCCGGCTGAAAATAATCTTCTAGCCATTGTTGGCACTGAAGACACGTGGCACTGATGACACTGATACATGACACTGATACGTGGCACTGATGACACTGATATGTGGCACTGATGACACTGATATGTGGCACTGACAGGTGGCACTGATGGCAGATGGGACTGTGTTTTGTACTTTGTGTTGTGTTTTCACTCACTGAACTGTAGCTGCACAGGTCGCTCTCCCTCCTCACACGCGGTCTCTGTGTGAGGAGAGAAAGCCGGTAATGAGAGATGATCTCATATGTTTACATTTGAGATCATCTCTTATTGGACAGGAAGATAGAGTGCTAAATGGCCTCTGTGATTGGCCATTCAGCACGATCTGTGATTGGCTATGTCCAAGGGACACGGCCAACACAGATTTTCCCCGATGCGCGCTCGCGGGAGTGCGCGGGGAGAATGTAAACCCAAGGACGTCCAGGGACGGCCTCTCGGCAGTTCAGGTCTGCGCTGCAGCCGTCTTTCGGTTATAGCACAAATCTGAAGTGGTTAATGGCTGTGTGTTAAGTTATTTTGAGGGGACAGCAAATTTACACTGTTATACAAGCTGCACACTCACTACTTTACATTGTAGCAAAGTGTAATTTTTTCAGTGTTGTCACATAACCAGGGTCGAGGTCTTGGAAAACCACCCGGCCCCGGAGGCACCCACCTTTCCTGGGACATCAGCAGTTCCCAGGACCCCCTTGGTTTCAGCCCCCGTACCCTCTCTGTCACCCCGGCACATTTCATACCAGTGAATATTAAGAAATACATTTTAGATGGTAAAGACGTCAATTTGGTTTCCCTTTTAATAGCTCCCCACGATATAGCTGACAACAAATTATATGCTTGCAGTGATGTCTCTGTGGTAGTCAAGACCAGGGACCACAGGCTTAACCGTTAACTCTCCATCCCGGATTTTGTCCTTGCTTTCAGTATATTCAGGGATGTAATTTGCTTTGTAAACCCACATAAGAGGGAGGAGCTTGATTTACGCCCCATTCTACCAGGTACGTCCAGGGCATCCACAAGTTTACTCCTGACCCAGCTCACACAGCACTATTAGACAAGCTAGGCCGCCCAATTCAGTTTTTAGGTAAAGCGCAGATTTGCAATAATTTCAATCATGCCACGTGCAGTTATAGCCAGTGCCGCCTTCTGCATGTTTGTGCCAGTTGTTACAGGGCTCACCCCAAGTCTGCTTGCACACTGAGACAAGCGAAGACCACATGACTAAGCCGCATCAATGTCCTATACTTGCAGGCCTGCTTGGCTACTCATCCTTCCCCCATGTTAAGTCAGTTTTTGGTAGAGGGTTTCACACAGGGGTTCATTTCACTATCGCAATGCACTTTTGAGTTTAAAAATTAGCTGTCGACAGATGTGGAGGCAGTGGGTTTTTTGCTCCAGACCGAACTAGAGAAGGGTTTTTATCATAGGGCCGTTCTCGATACTGCCTTTCCACAAATGGAGAGTTAACCCCCTTGGTCTGGTTAAGGGAAAGTTTTCAAATAAATACGTTTGATTTACGACTTGTTGGCACCTCATTCTTCTCATGTACCTTGTCTACATTCCTTGGTTCCATCTGAGGAGTTTTCCTTGTCAAAAATATTTTATTAAGTGTAATAAAATAAATACATGTACAATAGAATGAATACTTGTACAATATACAATTCAGAACTATTATATTACGTTTATAAATGGTTACAAATATATTATTGATTAGGATATAGGAAATTATGAACAATTTATATAATTTAATAACAATTATTTATACACATCTGAGAAATTTTCAATCAAATATGCGTCAGTTGATGAGGCGATATCGCACATCATCAGCATGTGTAAGGACGCTGGGCTGTCCAAGGCCGACATTTGCGTTGCGTTCAAGCTTCTCCCCATACTGCCTTCCCTCTGGCAGTGGCATAGTATAAAGTGGAGAGGTCTGTATTATTTTGCTACTAAACTTACCTTCAGGTCCAAATGTAGCCCTTGGCTGTTTGATACTTTCGCGCAGGCACTAAATTGGATTCTCACGCATAGAGAACTCTGTCAGAAAGTCATCCACTATCTAGACGATTACCTCCTCATCGGAAGTCCTAAACAAGCTCCTGCCGATCTATGGAAACTCATGGCAGTTTTTTCTGCACTTAACATCCCACTGGCAGTGAAGGAAGTTGAAGGCCCGGCTACTGCACCCACCTTCCTGGGGATCAGGTTAGACACCCAGTCGATGCAAGCTAGTCTACTTGCGGACAAATTAGCGAGAATTAGAGATCATATGCGTTTACGATCTCCCAAGCCTGTTCCAGGAAGGAACGGCAAGCACTGCTAGGTATGCTCAACTTTGCCATGAGGATAATTCCCCAAGGTAGGTCCTTAATTTCTAGGTTGTTAGCACTGTTACCCATAGCCCCCGACTCTGATTCTCGGATCAAACTAGATTCTGCGGCTTTATCCGATTTACACATGTGGTACAAGTTCCTCCAGCCCTCGAATGGCATCGCCATGTTCATTCCTGCAGTGTCATCTCCCCGAGTTATTACTGATGCTGCAGCCACCAAAGGCTATGCAGCAATTTTTTGTCACTCACTGGCTAGCAGGACCATGGCCGGACGAAAGTCTGGCAATTCCCAGGTTTGCACAAACGTCATCACTGTTTGAAAATTACCCTATAGTTTCTGCTGCACAGCTGTGGGATCACCAATGGACAGGTAACACGGTAGTTTTCTCCACAGACAATCAGGCTACCTTCGAAATCATTAACAAGGTAGGTCCAGTTCGTTACTCATCACGTCCTTCATACGCAGGCTCATTTGGCTGTCCCTCCATTACAAATTTCATATATATTTTTTTTTTTAAAGATATTTTTTTTAGGTTTAAGACAAACCAACAAACAGAAAGAAACATACAAAAAAAAAAAACAACAATACCACCAAACAACCTGGTCATAAACATTAGGCAATACACTCAAACATAGAAAAATAAACCAACATCAGTACAAAGTATAAAGTAGGCACAATGGTAAAAGGCTCAGGTATAATACCGGGATATAGCAAAAGCGGAGGTCCAGACATTAGAGATCCCTGAGGCACGGCCCATCAATGGTCAAGCAAGAGTAGTACAATCAGTGCTGGGAGAGGGTTAGCGGACTAGCCAACCATCTACCCCAAATTTTGTGGAAGGTTTTGTTCCGTTTCCGGAGTTCAAACGTAAGTTTATACAGTGGGATAGCGTCATTAATAAGTTTTAACCAGAGGGCTTTCAGAGAGGTCTGTGCACCCTTCCAGGACAGTAAAATAGCTTTTTTAACATAGAAGAAGAGTATACGGAGCAGTCTCTTGGCATGTGATGATAGGTGTAATTCGCCAAAAATGCCTAATAGGCAGTTCTTGGGGTGGATTATGTTTGGGAGGCCTAGTGCCGATGAGATGAAAGCACCCACTTCTTCCCAGAAGTCCCGGACTACCGGGCATGACCAGAAGCAGTGTAAGAAATTGGCCTCTTGGCCACAGCCGTGGAAACAGGCAGCTGAGGGCAGGAGACCCATCTTGTGTAACCTAGCCAGTGTGAGGTGGGTTTGATGAAAAATTTTGACCTGTATGATGCGGTCCCGGGAAACAATAACAGAGGTTTTATATGTATCACTAAATTCTGACCAGTCCTCATCTACCAGGGAGATGTCCAGAGAGGTCCATTTTACCTGAGCTTTGTGAAACCTAGGGTTAAAGTCAGTCATTAGGGCTGCATAATAGGTGGAGACAAGTTTAGTGGGATCTGGCTGTCTGAGCAGTTTTTCCAACGAGGGCAGGTCAGTGGGATCATCCAGGGAGCCAAACTGGGCATGAATAGCGTGCCTGAGCTGGTAGTAATAAAATAGGTACGATCTTGGTAAATCGAAGTCTAAACGTAGCTGAGAAAAAGATTTAAAGCCCTGAGCGTTGTACAGGTGGCATAAATATTTAACCCCCCTGGAGTACCAGCGATTGGGATCGGGAAGGGAGTATAGTTCCTGCAGATTAGGGTTAAACCACAGGGGGTTGTTGGGAGATTTCAGCCAGGTGTGTCTGGATACTTTTGTGACAATATAACGGAAAGAGGAAAGGGAAGTGGCAAGTAGGGAGGTTTCGGGGCGATCGGGGACCCGGCCTCTGTAGATAATATTATGTAGGGTTTCCAGGGAAGATGAGATGGCTCCCTCTGTGGAGGTACAGGCATTGGCCGTAACCGGGCACAGCCAGTCGTGGATGTGCACCAACTGGGATGCCAAATAATATAGAAGGAAGTTGGGAAATGCCAGGCCTGCCAAGTGCGCTGGCAACCGTAGTGTTTCAAGTGCTACCTTGGGGGAGCCACCCTTCCACAGGAAAGTAGTATATATTGAATCTATGTGTTTAAAATAGATTTAGGTATTTTGCAAGGGGAATTGGCAAGGATATAGAGTAATCTCGATAGGTAGATAATTTTGAGGACGTTGGCCCTCCCCATAAGATCCAGAGGCAGATCCATCCACTGCTTGGTCTGCTCCTGAAGGCGGACCAATAGAGGATCTAAGTTATTGGCGGCATATGAAGATAAAGGGCTCTGCACCAGAACCCCAAGGTACCTAAAGGAGGATACCACTTGAAGCTTGGAATCCAGGTAAATCGGGAGGCTCAGCCACGTCTAGGAGGAAAAGACTAGACTTATCCCAATTCACCCGGAAGCGAGAATAGTCTCCAAAGGTATTAATCTATACCAACAGGGCCTGAAGTGATTCATTAGTATCAGCCAGATACACCAATGTGTCATCCGCATAAAGTGAAATGCGCTCCTCTATATTAGCAGTTGGGAGTCTTTTAATCGAGGGGGAGGAGCGAATGCGAACCGCAAGCGGCTCCATGGCCAGGGCAAACAAGAGGGGTGACAACGGGCACCCCTGTCGTGTGCCCCTAGTAATCGGAAAGAGGTCAGTGATAGAGGAATTGACCCGCACCCGAGCTACCGGGAAGGTGTAAAGGAGTTTTATCCATGCTACAACACGGGGGCCAAAGCCATACATCTGTAACACCCGAAACAGATATGGCCATTCCACACTGTCGATGCCTTGAAAGTGTCCAAAGACACAATAGCACGAGTGGGAGGACAGTCATGTGGATATTGCAGGTTGTGAAACAGCCTGTGGATTTTCATTCTGGTGGACCTGCCAGGGATAAAGCCCCCTTGGTCATTATTAACCAAGGACGTGACTACAGTGTTCAAACGGTTTGCTAATATTTTGGCCAGAATCTTAACTTCCACATTAATAAGAGAAATTGGACGATAAGTTTCGCATTTAAGTGGGTCCTTACGGGGTTTTAATAGAAGTACAATCAAAGCCTCTCGCATTGTTGGGGGGAGGATCCCGACATCTAGAGCTTTGTTATAGGTACGCAAAAGAAAGGGGCACAAAGGGTCTTTAAATTGTGAATACCATTCAGTCGGGAAACTGTCTAGGCCCGGAGTCTTATGTGCAGGCATTTGTGAAATGGCTGCAGCAATTTCCTCAACCGAGATAGGTGCATCCAGCACATCATGCCCCTCCGTTGAGAAGGAGGGGAGAGATATGTCAGCCAAGTAGTCATTCAATTGGGAGTCATCGTAGTCAACCCTAGAGGTATAAAAGTCTTTGTAAAAGCATAAAAAGGAGTCTAGGATATCCCCTGGGTTTTCACTGATGGGGCCCTGAGCAGTAAGGATATGTGGGATGGAGATGGGAGAATGGTCAGGTCTAGTCAGATATGCCAAGAGACGTCCGGCTTTATTACCATGTTCAAACGATTTTTGTGTGGCATGCAACATGCGTTTTTGCGTGAGATCTAACAGACAGAGTTCATACTCCCTACGGTTCTGTAACCATGCCTCCCTCGTGTCAGAGGCAGAGTTAGAGGCATAAGCAGACTCAGCACGTACCATAACAGTCTCAAGTTCTTCTGTAAGCATCCGGTTATTTTTGTGCAAGACCCCTGTGATGGACATGAAAGTGCCCTTCAGAGTTGTCTTAAACACGTCCCATTCAGTGGAAGGGTCTACCTTTCCCAGATTATCCCTCCAATAGTTTGTGATGCCTGTCCTGCATTCTCCCTGCACTATCTCGTCCTCTAACCAGTAGGAGTTCAGGCGCCAAATGGCAGGCCCCGAACCTGGGAGGAGGAGGAGATCCACAGAGAGAGGGGCATGATCAGAAAAACCTATAGGCAGATATGAAACGGCAGAGACAACAGGGAGGGTCTCAGCCGGAGCAAACGCCATATCCAGTCTGGACATGGTGTGAAAAGAATCCGAGTGGCAGGAAAAGTGGCGTACATCTGGACAGGGTTCGCACGGTCATTAAATTCCTGGAAAAGTCATGGGATTTTGACATGGCACTTTCCAGGCCTGGGAAAGTTTTGGAAAATGACTGAACCCCACTAAGTTTTGGAAAAGTAATGGAATATTGAGTAGTGGTGCAACGGATCGTAAGCAATCCGTGATCCGAAAGGTGCATTCTGTTCGGATCGGCATACGGCGCGATCCGAGGAGCCTCGGCCATTAGGAAAGGCCGTGGCTTCGGCCTTGGTGAGCTGCGCGCTGATGTCATCACCCACTCATTAAAATAAGACCGCGGAGAGGGGGCAGAGTAACATCATGGTGCCAAGTAGCAGCACTGGAAGCAGGAAAGTGTCGGACTGTATGAACTGTTATAAAAGGAGGTAACTGAGACAGAGGAGAGTGAAAAGACTGAGGGAAAAAAAAGCAGGTGAAAGCATTCCAGGCATCATTGGTGTTACTATCATCTCCCCCCTTTTTTTCACAGCCACCAGTACATCATCAGTGCCTATTTATATACTCACTCATCCGCTCATTTGAATTGAACTTTAAATTGCAGCGTGGGGGTAACAGTTTCAGCTAAAGTTAGTGTGTTCACAGTGTAGCAATGTGTGTGGGGTCTCCGATGGGGACATTAATGTGTGTGGGGGTTTCTGATGGGGACATTAATGTGCAGGGGTCTCTGATAGGGACATTAATGTGTGTGGGGGTCTCTGATGGGGATATTAATGTGCAGGGGTCTCTGATGGGGACATTAATGTGCAGGGGTTTCTGATGGGGACATTAATATAAAGGGGTCTCTGATGGGGACATTAATGTGTGTGGGGGTCTCTGATGGGGACATTAATGTGCAGGGGTCTCTGATGGGGACATTAATGTGTGTGAGGGTCTCTGATGGGGACATTAATGTGTGTGGGGGTCTCTGATGGGGATATTAATGTGTGTGGGGGTCTCTGATGGGGATATTAATGTGCAGGGGTCTCTGATGGGGACATTAATGTGTGTGGGGTTTGACCCGAGACGCATGGCTGGAAGTAAGGGACTTTAAGTTCAGAACAGTGTTACTGGACACTTTTATTTATTTTTTAGTTGCTTCCCCTTGATTTATGTTATATCTCCCGTGGATTACAATAATCCATTTCTAAGCAGTTCTCATGGTTTGATGTATTATGTTATGAAACGTTGTTACTGTGCAAGTGTTATTTAAATTAATATTTCATATTCCACTGTACACTACAAAGCTTGTCATTTATATTAGTAAAAATATGCTGGGTGTGACATGGATTTTCTTCTTATTTAACATGTATACATAGACATTTGATGAAACATTAAGTCATGAATATTTACGTGAAGTCATGGAAAAGTCATGGAATTTTATTGGTAAAAATGTGTATGAACCCTGTCCGGATGTTTCCATCGCCACACCTCTGTAAGGCCATGAACCTGTGCCCAGTCTAGAAAAGAGGGAAAGGGTCCACCTCCACCACCCAGGCGGTCCATAGTTGGATCTAATATAGCATTAAAGTCCCCCACACAAAGTAAGGGGCCAGGGGGTCTAGTCAGCAGCTGAAGTGACAGTCTAAAGAGTACCTCCACCGAAAACGGGGATGCTCATAAATGTTCACCAGGGTAAAGGTCACAGTAGAAATTTGCAAAGTAAGAACAATAAACCGCCCATCCGGCTAGAAGGATGGAAACCCCCCTAGAGTAATTAGTATGAGTGGCATGATAGGAGTTAGACAACCACGGGCGTTTTAGGGCCCCTGTTTTAGAGCCTGTAAGGTGAGTCTATTGGAGGCAGATGATGTGAGGGCGACATTTTTTTAATACTGAAAAGACCAGAGATCTCTTCTGGGGTGCATTCAGACCTCTAGTATTCCAGGAGACTATCCTTAGGGGCTTTGCCATTGTAAAACATACAGTAGTAAATAAGCACAAAGTATCATGCATACAAGAATATAAATGACCAGACAGGCCGCGCCACCTGAAGCACATACATGCACATGAGTAAAAAAAGTGCGTGGATCCGCCATCAGGACAACATGAGCCAGCAATGAAATAATAAAAAACATTAATAGTCCGCCATAGGCAGCAACCTGAGAAAAAATATAGGAGTCAAAAAGTGCAAAAAGGAACATAGAAAAAAAAGAGAAAAAAAAAGGGATTTTTATAACAGCTTACCTGTAAAATCCTTTTCTTGGAGTACATCACGGGACACAGAGCGACTTAGTCATTACTAATGGGTTATATAGATTACCTTCAGGTGTTGGCACTGGCCAATTCCAAACCGGAAGTACCCTCCCCTATACAAGCCCCTCCCACCCGGGAGCACCTCAGTTTTGTAGCCAAGCAATAAGTGTCCCAAAAAGAGGGGTGGGAGCTCTGTGTCCCATGATGTACTCCAAGAAAAGGATTTTACAGGTAAGCTGTTATAAAAATCCCTTTTTCTTTTTCGTACATCACGGGACACAGAGCGACTTAGTCATTACTAATGGGACGTCCCAAAGCAATGCCAAATGAGGGGAGGGATACATAAGCTGGGCGCCATCAGGCATGAGGCTCTTTTGCGGCCTGCAACACACTGCGCCCAAAGGCGACATCCTCCTGACTTCTGACGTCTACCTGGTAGAATCTAGTAAACGTGTGTACTAAGGACCATGTTGTGGCCTTACAGTACTTGAGCCAGGGAGGCTTGGTGATGCACTGCCCATGAAGTTCCAACTGCTCTTGTGGAGTGCGCCCTAACTTTGAACAGAGGCGGTCTCCTTTTCAAGCCATAGGCTTGTATTATGACCTGTCGAATCCACTTGGCTAAAGTAGATTTTTGATGCTGCCTGACCCTTTCTGGGGCCTTCCGGCAGAACAAACAAAGTATCCGTTCTGCGAATCTGAGCAGTGGCTTTAAGATAAGCTTTAACTGCTCTTACTACATCCAAAGAATGCAATAACTTTTCCTCTACCGAACTAGGTTTGGGGAAAAAGGAAGGAAGAACCACATCTTGGTTCAAATGGAACCTCGATACCACCTTAGGAAGAAGGCTGGATGAGGACGTAATACTACTCTGTCCTTATGGATAACCAGATATGGCTCCTTACAGGACAAGGTGGCTAATTCCGATACTCTTTTAGCCGAACCAATGGCTACTAAGAAAATCAATTTCCTGGTGAAAAGAACCAAGAAAATGTGCCGCAATGGTTCAAATGGTTGTTTCTGTAGAACCGACAGAACCAGGTTTAAGTCCCATGGACATATGGGAATACTAACCGGAGGGCTAATACGCATCACTCCTTGTATGAAAGCTTTGATTAATGAATGCAAAGCCAAGGGCCTTTGAAAAAAAAAAATATTGACAAGGCCGTCTGACCCTTGATAGTACTCAAGGCAAGCTTCCTATGTACAGCCCACTGTAGGAAGTCCAGAATCCTACCTATTACGTACTTACGTGGATGCCATTTCCTGGCCTCACCCCACGTGATGTACGCCTTCTAGATCCTATAATAGATCTGCCTGGATACCGGCTTCCTGGCATTGATCATGGTAGATACCACAGGATTAGAGAGCCCTCTCTTTTTTAGAATGTGGGCTTCTATAGCCAGGCCGTCAACCTAGGGCTGGTAAGGAAGGGTAGTATATCGGTCCTTGCGAAAGCAGGTCCGGACGATGTGGGAGGGTCCAAGGACTTCCCACTGACATTTTTACAATCTCCGCGTACCATGCCCTTCGGGGCCACGCTGGAGCCACCAGAATCACTGGTTTCTTTTCTACCCTGATTCTGCGGATTAATCGCGGTGGGAATGCATATATCAGCTTGAACTGATCCCAAGGGAACACTAGGGCATCCGAACCGCAAGCTAGGGGATCCTTTGTGCGAGACACAAATCTGTCCACCTTTGCGTTGAATCTGGATGCTAGCAAATCTACATCCGGTGTTCCCCACCGCTGGCATATTGCCTGGAAAACCTCGGGGTGAAGAGACCATTCCCCCGGGCATAATTGCTGGCGACTTAAAAAAGTCCGCTCTCCAATTTTCCACTCCTGGGATGAAAACCGCGGATATGGCTGTGACATACCTTTCTGCCCATTCCAGGATGCATTTCGCTTCCCTCTGGGCTGCACGACTCCTGGTGCCACCCTGGAGATTGATATATGCCACTGCTGTGGCATTGTCTGATTGAATTCTGACAGGTGACCCTTGGAGTTTGGATGTCCATGCTACTAGGGCATACCGGGCTGCTCGTATCTCTAAGAGATTGGTGGGCAGGGCCTTCTCTGCTTCTGACCACTTGCCCTGGAGAGACCATTGCTCCAGTACTGCCCCCCAGCCTATGAGGCTGGCAACTGTAGTGACCACCTTCCAAGAAACCGGACTGAAGGGTTTCCCTTCCCAGATTCTGGGGCACCAACCACCAATGGAGGCTCTTGCGAACGGAAGGGGACAGGGACATTGGTAAGTCTAAAGCCTGAACTTTTTTGTTCCAGGCTGACAGTATGGCCCTCTGCAAGTTCCTTGAATGGAATTGACCGTAGGGTACCGCTTCGAATGAAGCCACCATTTTTCCCAGCAGCCTTATACACAGGCGTATGGATGGTTTTTCTTTTTTGTACCCACTAAGTGGGTCAAATCTTTCAAAGACGACACCTTCTCTGGAGGTAAGAAAATCTTTCTCTGATTTGAATCCAGTCTTAGCCCCCAAGTATTCCAGGCTTTTGACTGGTTTTAGGGCTGACTTGTCTCGGTTGATAATGCAACCGTGAGATTCCAGATACTTGATTATCTTGTGAACGACCACTTCTAGTTTTTTTCACTGAGTGGTCTATCAGCAACAAGTCGTCTAGATATGCCATTATCGTTACACCTTGTGTTCCTAGTTTGGCCAATCGTAGGGCCAGAATTTTTGTGAACACTCGTGGTGCCGTGGCCAGACCGAAAGGTAAGGCTCTGAACTGAAAATGGCGCCCTTCTACTGCAAGGCGTAGAAAATTCTGGTGGGCCGGACAGATGGGAATATGCAAATAAGCATCCCTTATGTCGATCGAGGCTAACCATTCCTGCCCTTGTAGGGCGGTGGCCACCGATCGGATCGACTCCATCCGAAAAAAGTCCTGATATGTAGGAACTTGTTTAGCCCTTTTATATTCAATATGGGCCTCATGTCCCCATTTGGTTTGGGGACTGTGACAAGGTTCGAGTAAAACCCGAACCCGTTTTCTTTCAAGGGAACCTTCATGATTACCCTTGGGGCAATAGTTGCTCTAGTGCCAGAAGGAGGGATCCACTCTTCTGGGGATCGCTTGGCACGTTTGACCTTATAAAATGGGCAGGAGGAATGTCTTTTAACTCCAGCCTGTATCCCAGACTTACTGCGGGGATCACCCATCTCTGATGGTGTCCCGCCAGGTCTCTGTGAACAACTGAAGTCTTCCCCTCACCCGACTGAGTGGGGGCAACCCTTCATGACTTAGGGGGAGGTTTCTTGATACCCTGTGATTGTCCCTGATTTCTGCCCCCTGGATTTGACCGCGGAGGCCGTCGGAACTGTTTCACAGCCGATGTGCCAGGGACTGGAGAAGTAGGCCTCTTAAAAGAAGGACTTCTACCCTTGTTCTTAACCGGTGAGAGTGAACTTTTACCGGCAGAAATTTTCTGGATATATTTGTCCAGATCTTCTCCAAATAAGCGTTCTCCATGAAATGGGAAGCTAACCAGCAGTTTTTTACAGGGAGCTTCAGCAGACCAGTTTTTGAGCCACAGAAGCCTGTACTATAGACAGCGTAAAGCGGGAGGCCTGTTGGATTGTATCCTTTATGGCGTCCACCGCAAAACACAAGGCTCTAGGCAGGTCAGCTAGGGCAAGAGCCTGCTGATCTGGTAAGTCCCTTAAGACTTGTTTCAACTGATCTTTCACTGCTTGGCAGACTCCAATCGCTGCTACCGCAGGTTGTGTCACCATGCTTGCTGTAGAGAAAGCAGATTTTAGTAAAGACTCCAATTTTTTATCTATTGGGTCTTTGACATTGGAACATTATCTACTGGACATGTCAGTGATTTGTTAACAGAAGAGATGGCTGCGTCCACTGTAGGGACCCTCCATTTTTTTATGAACTTATCCTCCATGGGATAGATCACCGGAAATCTCTTGGGGGGAGCAAATATTTTATCAGGATGCTCCCAATCCTGGTAAATAAGCCCTTCTAATAAAGGGTGGATTGGGAAGGAACAGACAGCCTGGGGAGCTTTTAGCGACCCCAGCGAGGAAACCGTAGTGGATGGTGGTTCCGCCAGAGGCATTTTAAATGCTGATCGGACCATATTAGTCAGAGACTGAACCCATAATCTTTCAGCCTGAGATGCTGAGAAAGGTTCTTCCACTGTTGATTCCTCCATAACTGAATCAACCTCATCCTGATCCCCTTCAGGTAGGTCGATCTCTGGGACTGTTCCTCCACTAACAGGCACTCTGAAGGAGGAGACGGAGATCGGACGCGCTTTTCCTGAGACAGGGAAGCAGCGATCAATGCTGTTAATCTCTCTTCCAATCCTCCCAGAGTTGAGGATAAAACCTCCTCTGTTATATATACAGGAGCAGGTGGACTGGGGACAGCCGCAGCACCAGGCATTCCTGCGGGGTTTCTACGGCTACTGACCTCTGAATTCTCAGGGGAGATTGGTGCAGTACAAGCATGCCCAATATCCTCAGAGCCCGATGGAGACCCCTTTGGCTTCCTGGAAGATCTATTTCCGGAGCGTCTGGACGACATATCCTTTAAGCACAAAGCTGAGGTATTCCCGTCGTCATACACCAATTTTGCTGGTAATAATCTAACACAGGTGCTGCTATATACCAGCTGGTGTCCACTAAAGTGCCTTTCTATGGGGATGCCTGCATCAACCGCCTCTGTGTGCCACTGTTTGTTGCTAGCTCTGTTTGCATCCAGCTGACACTTGTACTGTGTCTTTTAACTATGCTGGGACGCCTGCACATGCGCAGAAGCGCCGCGGCGCGCATCGAGCGTCATCCACCCGCCCCGCCCCTTTTTTTTCATAGGAGGCGCGTGCACGCGCCCGCGCGCGCGCCCGTGCGCCATTGGCGCCCTTTTCGAAATCAAACAGGGGACTAGGAGCCAGGGCCCTTTTTGCCGGAGGGCCTGTGCGGTGGATGAGCACAGCAACAGGGCAGAGGAAGTGGATTCCCACAGAGAAACTTACCAGCTGCCTGGATCTTTTGACTTGAGAAAACCAAAGATCCACATGACAAGAAAAATGGACTACAGCGGCCTCTAGTGGTTTAACACAGGTACCGCGGTCCCCTTTTTTTTTTTTTTTTCTTGACTACTATTAAAATTTTACATTTTCAGTAGTTACAGGCAAACACAGATATTTAGCGGGAATACCGTTAGGTAACAGACAGAAAGACAAATTAGGCTTGGGGGTCCCCCAATAGAACCAAGTTCCTGGGGGCCCCCACTTACCTGATCCCCGCCGCAGGACTTTGTTTGGTCCACAGAAGTCCAAACTTCACCTATCACGGCAGGCATTGTAATTAAACCTTCAGGGACCGGGTTCCCAAGGATTCCACTCCCCTGGACCTGTATAGCACCCTGCACAGACAACATCTTGGTCGTGGGTATGACCAGAGCTCTGGATCCCAGGGTCCAGCCCTCCTAAGAGAAGCATTACAGGCAAAACCTTGCTCTTCTGCTGCAAGGCCCGGGTACCGACCGTTTAGCTATGAAGCTTTTTTGGTGGGATCCGGAACAGCTTACTAAGGCCCAAAAGAACCTGTACGCAAGCCCAGTGAAAACACATGTTACTCTTTGGCCAACACCTTAGACACTGGCAAAAAACTGAGGTGCTCCCGGGTGGGAGGGGCTTATATAGGGGAGGGTACTTCCGGTTTGGAATTGGCCAGTGCCAACACCTGAAGGTAATCTATATAACCCATTAGTAATGACTAAGTCGCTCTGTGTCCCGTGATGTACGAAAAAGAAACACCAACAAAGTCCAGATAAAATCCCTTGCCTCGCTCGGCCAACCCCAACATAGCGAGCCTTGGATCCCTGAACTGTAAAACGAAAACCCCCCTCCTTTAACTGAGGGAGAGCTGTACCGTGGCCTCGCCACTAACTGGTACGGGGGGTGTTGTCCAGAGTCCAGAGTGACTCCCGAGCAGCATTGTAGGGGTGAAAAGCATCACAGTCCAACAGCGGATGCAGTAGATTGCAGAGTAAACAACCGGCAGAAGTGTAGGGGGGATAGGCCTGTTAATAAGGAGGAAGTTCAGTCTATTAGGATTAAAGATGGCAGGGTAATAGTTCTCAGGCCTATTGCAGGGAGGCTTACCATACCTTCATGAAAATTCGGATCAGACAGTGCAGTCAAGGTAAACGAGTTTTTCAAAATGGAAGGATGGACATATCCATAATCAGTTCAAGGCAAACATAGAGGAGAATGCAGGGGCCTAGGACCACAGATATTAGGCAGCCCTGTGCCTAGGATTTACTCCATTACCGATCATTGAGCCAGGCCCTAGCCTCCTTGGGGTTGTTGTAGAAGTGCGCTTTACCCTCATAAATGATGCGCAGCTTGGCAGGAAAAAGCATGGCGTAGGAGAGGCCCTCCGTACGCAGGCGGGCCTTCACTGCCGCAAAGGAGGTGTGTTGTCGCTGGACATCTGCTGAAAAATCGGGGTACACTGAGATGGTGTTGCCATTGTATTTAAGTGGACCCTTCTCCCGGGCCAGGCGCAGAATAGCAAATTTTCAGCAGGTCCCAGACGCCTTTTCCACTCCTGCCCCACACTTCTCGCTGTTAACAATAGATTAGATGTTCACTGGGCCGGCGCGGTTGCATTGATTGACAAAACACAGCTTGGAATACTTTGCAGTCGTTCCAATCTCGGTACCCCAGGCTAGATTGCTACAACATTCCCTATCTACTTGCTTTCGTGGCCTACTGCCACTCCCAGCTTAAACTTTCTCACAAAACCGTTAAGACATAATTGGCTGGAATCCAACATTTTGCATCCTTGCTGCACCCCGATAGGCCCTCTATTTTCTCGGCACACCCCATTAAGGCCATATTAAAGGGAATTCAGAGTAGCCCACCTGCCACGGCTAGCAGACTCCCCACAACTCGGCATATATTCTGTAGCATGTTCAATATGCTTACCAGGTCCCCTTTCAGGCAACTACCTAGCCTAGTCCTCAAGGCAGCCATGTATCTGGCTTTCTATTGTTTCCTAAGGCCAGGCAAATTCACATGTACGGGTAAAAAAAAGTTAGTCAGATACCCGGATCATTTCCGGTTGCACCTTGACGCTTGCAAGACAGCAGACGGGAGCCAGCACCGATATTAAGTTCTTTGAGACCCGTACTGCATGGTGCCCGGTAGCAGTTCTAGATCAACTGGTAGCGCAGACAGCAGACAAACCTAAGGATATTCCACTCTTACCATTCCCTAATGCCCCCCTCACTACAGCACAATTCGTCAAACATTGCCGCACCCGAGGGGGGCGTGGCCGGATGGTGGTCTGAGCCGACGTACAAGTGAAGAGCTCCTGCCATTCTGACAACCATCCTTGGCTTTTCTTCCTCAATCAGACCCACCTCACTTTCTCCACACACCGCAAAGTTACTCAGTCTGTCAGCGCGCCGCCCGGGCCATTATCGCGGCGCTCCTCTGAACTGCAGCTGCCTCGGGGACAGACTGCAGCTCGGGGAGTAGCGGCCATCTTACTCCTCCCGGATACTGTGCCAGCACTGCCTCCTGGCCTTCCTGACTCCCGGCTCTCTCCTCACACAATACCGGAAACAACCAGCTTGCCCACCGCTGCCTACAGCCCTCATTCCTGGATCCAGCAAGTGAGTAGCGGCCGTCTTGCTACACCCCAACGAACGTCCACAGCCTCCCCGTCTCTCCTGTGCCCGATCAGGGCCCCATCTAGCCACCGGAGCACCCTGGCCTGTTAGAACACGATCACCGGCTGGGTTAGCGGCAGGTATCCAGCTCCATCTGTGGCGGGTAGCGGCCGCGGCCCTGATCCCTGTGACACGTGTGGTGGCCATCTTGCTCCACCCTGCTGCAGTGTCTATATTTACTCCCGGCCTCCATGCTCCCCCGATGCCCGACTCACTCCCTGTACTAACACCAGAACTACTCAGCCTGTTAAACTGCCACCTCTCCATAGCAGGACTCCTTTGCATCCACAGCCGCCTGAAGAGTAGTTCCCAGCACCATCTTGCTACACTCAAGCATTTACTCTTAGTCTCCCTGACTCCTCTGTGTGGCCATTGCTCTATCTGGTCATGAAAACTCCCTCCCCAGACAGTCTGCTGCTCCACCAAAATATTGCAGCAAGTTTCCAGCTCAATCTTTGGTGGGGAGTCACAGGCTGCGGTCCTGGCTCAAGAGTCACGTGTTGCGGCTATCCTGCCCCCCCTACTAAAAACAACCCTACCCTGATCCTCCTAACAAGCATAATCCTACATAGAGAGTCGAAATTCCCTTTTTACCATTTTCTTATATATATGGTGATGTGCATATATTGATTGGTCAGTTTTGGTTAACAGATCAATAGCGCCGCTTTGATGCATATATATATCTAACTGATATACAGTTTTTATTATACATCATTTGTTTAAAAGCCGAATTTCCCTGCCTGACAAACAGCTGTCTGATGGCCCCAAAGAGGTGATCCAAAGCTAAACAGCAGCCCAGGACACAGACTACAACTTCAACCACAAGTGTGGATCCCAGCCTTCTAAACAAACCCTGTTGGCGGTGTGACAGCAGGAAGGTAAAGTCACCTGGTTGCATCCAGGGGGGTAGATATATTTCACCCAGATTCAGGCTTTACGCCGACTTATACAACTAGGTGGAGAGTTGTATAAGGCTAGTGGGCTCATGGATGACTCATACCTCTAGGGAGAGTGTGGGGCGTCGTGCAGACAGGGAGTTGATGAGACCAGCTGAAGCTTGTCAGCTCATTTAGGCCTCTATAAGAACTCCCAGCTTCATTAGATGTTAGCTCATGCCTGGAACCAGACCTGTGTGGACTGTCTAGGGAGAGTGAACCCCTGTGCGGTGAGACAAAGCCTGTGTGGCTATTTGCTTGGACATTTAAAACCAGGGACTTAGGGACTAGGACAGCACTAGGCTGATCCCAGTTGTTAGTTAGGAAACCTGTATGTTTAGTCAGAGGTCAAGTTGACCAGGATTTATTTTGTTTATGTTTCTTTTTCTTTGCTGTGTTTTGTCACTGTAAATAGAAAATAAACCGCACCTTTTTGATTTTGAAAACCACAACCTCCGTTTGCTGGGCCTGTTTTTGTGTGGGGAGCCCATCTCGGGGGTCACACACACCCGCTGCCGAGCTAACCCCCTCACAGTTGGTGGAGAACCAGTGGCAGTTTTTTTTTTAAGCCAGCATGGAGGAGATACTGAAGCAGCTGGCTCTAGCAAATGCCAATCAACAGCAGACAAATGCAGGTTTGCAAAAGAACTTCGCAGCCCAGCAGCAAGCTCATCAACAGAGCCTTGCAGCCCAGCAGCAGACAAACGCAACTTTGCAACAGAGTCTGGAGGCTCAGCAACAAGCCCAGCAGCAATCTGAGGCCCGCTTCATAGACCTGTTGCAGAAGCAAGAGCAGAGACTACAACAACAGATGGAAGCAGTAATGCAGCAACGTCCGCAGACCAGTGAGGAAAGCCGTCCCACTAATACCGCGTCCTTTGGGGTGAGTCGTTTATTGACAAAAATGACTGGAGAGGATGATCCAGAGGTATTTTTGACCACATTTGAAAGGACCGCTGAAAGAGAAAAGTGGCCTGAGGAGCAGTGGGCTGGACTGGTGGCTCCTCTGTTAACTGGTGAATCGCAGAAAGCTTACTATGACCTAGAGCCTAACCAAGCAAAAGACTATGTGATGCTAAAAGCTGAAATATTGGCAAGGCTGGGTGTCACCCAGGCTGTCCGGGCTCAGCGTGTGCATAACTGGACTTTCCAGCTTGGAAAACCCCCCAGGTCTCAAATGTATGATCTCATTCACCTGAGCAGAAAGTGGCTACAGCCAGAGACTTTGTCCGCACCAAAGATTGTGGAACGTGTTGTAATGGATCGGTTTTTGAGAGCTCTTCCTACTGCCATCCAAAAGTGGGTAAGCCATGGAGACCCAGAGACGGCCGATGGTCTTGTGGATCGTGTGGAGAAATACTTGGCTACAGAGAACCTGACGGCCTCTTCCAGAGACACTCGGACTTTCCACCCTAAGACCAGACCATCCCCAGGGGCGGATAAGAGGATTCCAAGGGGTGAGGGTGGAGAGAGTGAGAGGGTGGGAGCTCTACCCCAAGTTTGGCGAGAACAGCCTGGGAAATCAGCGGCTCAAGAGGCCGCAAGAAGGATCGTTTGCTACCGCTGCCGGCAAGCGGGACATATTGCAGCCAATTGCCCGGTTGTGGAGGAACCCATGCAGTGTGACTTTCTGACGGGCAGACGTCAGTCGCTGTGTGCGACAGTCGCATGCACTGCCATTCGAGGAACTGAGAAACATTTATGCAAAATGTGTGTTAATGGTAGAAATGTTGTGGTATTGTTGGATTCAGGTAGCCTTGTGACCCTGATAAAGGCTGAGTTAGTTAAAACAGAGGTCTCTGGGAATAGCAAGGTAGCTGTTATTTGTGTGCATGGGGACACCCGAGAGTATCCAGTGACTACAGTGTGTTTCGAGACCCCCAAAGGTACCCTCTCTCATCCAGTGGGCTTAGTATCTCAGTTACCGCATGACGCCATTGTGGGAAGGGATTTTCCGAAGTTCTGGGAACTGTGGGATGATCCTGAGCCCCCCACTGGTGCCCCTATGTACCAGGAATGTGATAGCCAGAACTCCCCTGAGAGTGGTGAGGACTCTCCGGAATTTCCCTTATCAGTATTGGCAGGGGAGACTCAAGAAACTGGAGAGGAGCCCACCTCCTCAGACGAAAACCTACTGTCTGTGGAGTTTTCTGATCTTGAGGTTCACAGGGAAAACTTTGCCACAGAACAGTTGAAAGACCCCGCCCTAATAAAGGCACGGGAAAACGTAGTGAAAATAGATGGCGAGTTAGTGAACCCAGATAATACCTGCACTTACCCATACTTCAGCGTAGAGAAGGACCTACTGTATCGGGTGGCAAAAAGGGCAGAAGAAACCGTTGAGCAGCTTGTGGTGCCCAAACCTTACAGGAAGTTGGTGTTGGAGTTGGCCCATGGGCACATTCTTGGAGGTCATCTGGGGACAGAGAAAACCCGAGAGAGGGTATTACAGAGATTCTATTGGCCGGGGGTGATGAAGGACATAGAAAATTATTGTTCCTCCTGCCCTGTGTGTCAGAGGTCGGCCCCGATGCCACATTTCCGTAGCCCGCTGGTCCCTCTACCCATCATTGAGGTCCCGTTTGAGAGGATCGCCATGGATTTGGTAGGTCCTATAATCAAGTCCGCTAGGGGGCACCAGTACATATTAGTTATAATGGACTATGCCACCCGTTATCCAGAAGCGATCCCTCTCCGAAATACCTCGGCCAAAACCATAGCCAAAGAGCTATCTCTTGTGTTTAGCCGGGTGGGTATTTGTAAAGAACTGCTTACGGACCAAGGTACACCCTTTATGTCCCGGGTTATGAAGGAGCTGTGTAAATTGTTCAAAGTGACGCAATTACGTACATCTGTGTATCACCCCCAAACCGATGGGCTGGTTGAAAGGTTCAACAAAACCCTAAAACAAATGTTGAAGAAAGTGGTGGATAGAGATGGAAAGGATTGGGACTGTCTACTTCCTTATCTGATGTTTGCTATTAGGGAGGTGCCCCAATCCTCTACGGGATTCTCCCCCTTTGAGTTACTGTATGGGAGACACCCAAGAGGGCTGTTGGATATTGCCAAGGAAACTTGGGAAAGTGAGAGTTCTCCCCACAGGAGTGTGATTGAGCATGTCGCCCTGATGCAAGACCGAATTGCACAGGTAATGCCCATCGTGAAGGAACATTTGGCCCAAGCGCAGTTAGCACAGCAGAGAGTGTACAACCGTGGAGCCAAGACCCGTAGCTTTTCCCCGGGGGATAGGATACTGGTACTTGTCCCTACGGTTGAAAGTAAATTCCTTGCCAAATGGCAAGGCCCCTACGAGATAATGGAAAAAGTGAGCGAAGTGAATTACAAGGTCAGACAACCAGGAAGGCGAAAGCCCGAACAGATCTATCACGTTAATCTGTTGAAAGCCTGGAGGGATAGAGAGTCCCTAGTCGCAGACACTTGGTCACCAGCTCAAACTGGTTGCGTGATTCCTGAGGTTGGAATAGCAGCCACCTTGTCACAACCCCAACAACAGGAGGTTAAGGAGTTTGTGCTTCGCAACAAGGAGGTATTCTCTGAGCTGCCGGGACAAACATCTGGGGTAGAGCATGACATCATTACCCCGCCCGGTGAAAGGGTGAAGTTAAAACCCTATCGGATCCCAGAGGCCCGACGGGAGGCAATACGGGAAGAAGTACAGAAAATGCTGAACTTAGGGGTGATAGAGGAGTCCCAAAGTGATTGGTCTAGTCCCATTGTGTTGGTGCCTAAACCGGATGGGAGCTGGCGATTTTGTAATGATTTTTGTCAGTTGAACAAAGTTACAAAATTTGACACCTACCCCATGCCACGTATAGATGAGTTGATCGACCGGCTGGGAACAGCCCGATACATGACGACTCTTGACCTCACAAAAGGGTATTGGCAAATCCCCCTGGCCAAGTCGGCCAAAGAGAAAACCGCATTTGTAACCCCAGACGGGGCGTTCCAATATAAAAGAATGCCGTTCGGGTTACAGAATGCGCCGGCCACATTCCAGCGGAAAATGGACCAGACGCTGAGGCCCCATCGGAAGTATGCTGCGGCTTACCTGGATGACATAATTGTCCATAGCACAGATTGGGCCTCACATCTGCCAAAAGTGCAAGCAGTCCTGGACTCTGTTCGGGAAGCGGGGTTTACGGCTAACCCCAAGAAGTGTACCATTGGGCAGGAGGAGGCCAAATATCTTGGGTACACCATTGGGAGGGGAGTAATAAAACCCCAACTCAACAAAGTCGAGGCCATCCAGAGTTGGCCACGTCCCAACAGCAAGAAGCAGGTACGAGCCTTTCTGGGAATCGCTGGGTATTATCAGCGATTCATTCCCCACTTTGCTTCTAAGGCTGTGCCCCTAACCAACCTGACGAAGGGGAAAGGGTCGGTCATGATTAAATGGACCCCCGAGGCTGAGGCAGCATTCCAATTCTTGAAACAAGCCTTATGTAGCCAGCCAGTGTTGTACTCACCCGACTTCTCTAAAGACTTTGTCGTACAAAGTGATGCGTCAGATGTGGGGTTAGGAGCAGTATTGTCCCAGGTCTGGAACGGGGAAGAGCACCCAGTCATTTACCTCAGCAGGAAGTTGAAGTCCCATGAGGTAAATTACGCCACCGTTGAAAAGGAGTGTTTAGCGGTGAAGTGGGCTCTAGATTCCCTTCGGTACTACCTGCTAGGTAGGCACTTTGACATGGTTACGGATCACGCTCCGTTAAAGTGGATGGCTCAAAACAAGGAAACAAATAGAAGAGTGAATAGGTGGTTCCTGGCCCTCCAGGAATTCAACTTCACAGTAAAGCATCGCCCTGGCGTTCAAATGGGGAATGTGGATGCTTTGTCTCGAGTACATGAATGCCTGATTGCTGGTGTTCCAACCCCGAGGTTAAAACAAGAGGGGGGGGGTATGTGACAGCAGGAAGGTAAAGTCACCTGGTTGCATCCAGGGGGGTAGATATATTTCGCCCAGATTCAGGCTTTACGCCGACTTATACAACTAGGTGGAGAGTTGTATAAGGCTAGTGGGCTCATGGATGACTCATACCTCTAGGGAGAGTGTGGGGCGTCGTGCAGACAGGGAGTTGATGAGACCAGCTGAAGCTTGTCAGCTCATTTAGGCCTCTATAAGAACTCCCAGCTTCATTAGATGTTAGCTCATGCCTGGAACCAGACCTGTGTGGACTGTCTAGGGAGAGTGAACCCCTGTGCGGTGAGACAAAGCCTGTGTGGCTATTTGCTTGGACATTTAAAACCAGGGACTTAGGGACTAGGACAGCACTAGGCTGATCCCAGTTGTTAGTTAGGAAACCTGTATGTTTAGTCAGAGGTCAAGTTGACCAGGATTTATTTTGTTTATGTTTCTTTTTCTTTGCTGTGTTTTGTCACTGTAAATAGAAAATAAACCGCACCTTTTTGATTTTGAAAACCACAACCTCCGTTTGCTGGGCCTGTTTTTGTGTGGGGAGCCCATCTCGGGGGTCACACACACCCGCTGCCGAGCTAACCCCCTCACAGCGGATATGGAAGAAAATTCTCTTGCTGAAACCTCTGTGCCTCATATACCCCCGTCCCCTACAGGTGACACAAGCATGATCTAAGCCGTGATCGAAAGCAGCAGAACATCTCTATTGATACGGTTCGATCATCTGGCAGGAGAGTGCAACCTTATTCGAAATGATTTAGATAAAATATGGGGCGCCATTCAGAATCTGAAACTCAGATCTGGGGGGTTGAGGATCGAACGGGACAACATACCAACCAGCTCACAGATCTGCAAAACACAATAAAATCTCTGATGGTGAAATCTGATGATGTGAAAAATCAAATGAGACGCAACAATGTCAACTTGCTGGGCCTTCCTGAGGGCTCGGAGGGAGACCACCCAGCAGATTTTGCAAAAGCCTTCTTTAAAAACTTGCTGGGGTTCACTGATATCTCCCCTACATACGTGGTGGAACGCGCTCATCGAGTTCCAATGGGTCGACCTATCCCAGGGACCCCTCCTCGTCTCTTCCTGGTACGTTTCCTAAACTACCGAGACCGTATACTATCCGAAGCCAGGAAGCACCCAAATGTACAATATGGCAATGCGCACACCATGCTGTTTCCTGATTTCTCTCCGGAACTTCAAAAAAACGAAACACCTTCACTGAGGTTCGCCGCAGACTACGAGACCGCAACATTAAATATGGAATAATAATAAAACAATAGTGCGCTAAAATCAACCTCCTAATATTGCACGAAACTATATCAAAGGACCCCAATAGAGGATAATAGTGAATATACAAGTTAAAGTGGAGTTCCACCCTGAAAAAAAAAATTTCACCAAAAATCTGCAAAAAAATAAAATAAAATGTTTTTTACTTACCAGAAATAGCGGTTGCTATGCGGAAGTCCCTAATCTGCCTCTTCATCATCCGCGGTGGATCTTCTTCCTCGTCCTACACTCAGATTCTTCTTGTGAATGGTGCGCGCTGCCTTCTGGGAACTGTGTGTATCCATGAGAGCAGCCGCCCATTCACAAAGCGCCGCGCTGCTCGCACATGCGCAGTAGAAAACGGGCAGTGAAGCCGCAAAGCTCCACTGCCTGTTTCCCTCAGTAAGGATGGAGGCGCCGGGAGCTGTCAGGATCGAGAGATCGGCCTCGGGGGGGGGGGGCGACTTCACGGGCGCCTAGGACAGGTAAGTGTCCTTATTAAAAGTCAGCAGCTACAGTGTTTGTAGCTGCTGACTTTTAAAAAAAAAATTTGCGGGGGGAACCCCGCTTTAATAAAAAATATTTTGTATAAAAACCGTAACAATAAAAATCCAGTGTGTAGACAAATGTTCACCACCACCACATTGTAGGTTTCCTGCTCACCTAATCGTAATTAATGAGTGCCATCAATTATACAAGACACCTATCTTGATTGTAATTAGTCCATAGATCAATTTCCAGATTATAGCTCACAAATCTATCTGGTATTCTTCGCGTGCGATGGATGATTTGATCTGAACTTCTCCGTATGCAATGGTTCTCAAATAAAATAAAATATCATCATTGCGCAAAATTGCTATAATAGTGTTATGTCAAGGGTTTGGATAGCTACACTCACATTTACTCGATAGTACAATGCATATATAGCGGTCAGTTGCAAACAGCGAGTACCTCCTCACTCCACATCCAGCACAGTCAAGCACCGTAGATGTCGTCACTGGCTCCTCCCGATGCTTTGCGTCACATGTCACGTGACTTTCGCACCCTTGAGATCACCCATCTGGTGATGTTAGAACACTTTTTTGAATTGCTGCAGCTCTAATCATTTATTCATCTTTTAATATCACCTTGTTTACTTATTCATATCAGCGCTTAAGTATTTTAAATTTTAATATTAAATATGGAATGCTCTATCCCAGTCGCCTACAAGTTCAACATGAGGGCGCTACTAGATATTTTAACACCGCAGCTGAGGCGGATGCCTGGCTCACTATGCTGCGTTAAAGACGCGTGGGCTGCTCTATAACACGAGTCTCCGAGGTTGTTATGCAGCTGCTCCTCCTGAAACATGAAGGTATGGTTATATTCTACCCCCTATCTGTTACCTGTCTTATTCCTCGGACCTCTATCATCTTCCGCTAAGAGGTCTGGAGATACGACCCATGGTTTTTGGATAGATCAGATCAGGCTTACTTTCCAGATGTCACTCCCCTTTAATATGTGTGGGGATCATGATTATTGTCAACTTGAGACTTGACCTCTGCAAGACTCTCCATGTTACTGTGCTGAGCTCCCATCCTTGCAGGTCTAGAAGATCCTTTGTTAACCACTTCAATACAGGGCATTTTCACCCCCTTCCTGCCCAGACCAATTTTTAGTTTTCAGTGCTGTCGCACTTTGAATGACATTTGCACGGTCATGCAACACTGTACCCAAATTAAATCTTTATGTTTTTTTTCTCACAAATAGAGCTTTCGTTTAGTGGTATTTGATCACCTCTGCGGTTTTTATTTTTTGCGCTATAAACAAAAGAAGAGCGACAATTTTGAAAAAAACACAATATTTTTTACTTTTTGATTTAATAAATATCACATTTAAAAAAAAAAAATTCCCTCAGTTTAGGCCGATATGTATTCTTCTACATATTTTTGGTAAAAAAAATCACAATAAGCGTATATTGATTGGTTTTCGCAAAAGTTATAGCGTCTACAAAATAGGGGATAGTTTTTTTGCATTTTTATTTTTTTTATTTTTTTACTAGTAATGGCGGCGATCTGCGATTTTTATTGTGACCGTGACATTGCGACGGACATATCGGACACTATTGACACATTTTTGGGACCATTCACATTTATACAGCGATTAGTGCTATAAAACTGCACTGATTACTGTATAAATGTGACTGGCAGGGAAAGGGTTAAAACTAGGGGGCGCTGAAATAATTAAATATGTTTCTTGGGAGTGATTCTTACTGTAGGGGGAGGGGACTGACAAGGGGAAGAGACCGGTGTGTGTTCCTCTGTACTGGGAACACACATCGGTCTCCTCACCTCTGACAGGAGGTGGATCTGTGTGTTTACACACACAGATCCACACTCCTGCCGTGATCACGGGCAATCGCGGGTTTCCGGTGGACATCAAGGCCGCCGAGCAATTCCGCGGGCGTGCACGCACGCCCCCTAGCGGCCGGGAAGCAAAGGACTTCATATAACATCCACCCGAAGGGAGACAAGGTTCCTGCCGACGTCATATTACTATGGCTTGGTAGGGAACTGGTTAATGGAGCTGTTAACACGAGACTCTACAAGATAAATTGCTGCCCCTTCCACTGGCTTATCTCAGCGATAACTGAAGTTGTACCTGGGATGTAATTCGTCATCCCTGCAGGACTCTGCTGTTGAAGCAATAGGAACTTTGTTTGGGTATTAAGCTGACCTAGCTGTCTGTTAGTCCAATGGTCAGTTGGGTGCTCATAGCCACATACAAGAGTGCTACTACAGGACACACTGAGGCGTTTCAGACCTCTCGAGTGGACTTCGTCTGAGTAGCAAACTTTTTTTTGCAATAGTTCAGGGATTAAACTACTAGTCCAGTTATGTTGGGGGGTTGGCTAAGTAGTAGGGTGTTTAAATTCAATGTTTTTACTGCTCGTGTATCCATTCATCTGATTATGCTTACCATCATTTTACCCCATTATTTGTACTTAGTTGCACTGTGGGAATTTTATATATGGTCACCCTCGAGGGGCAGGATAGTGGTCTCCGCCTATTATTTGTTCTTACTCCAATATGGCTGTATCTGACATTAGATTGATCTCCTGTAACATACGAGGCCTGTTATTTAAATGTTTAGCGTCACATAAGTCCCACATACTCTTCCTGCAAGAGACCCATCTCACGGGAAGCCGTGTACTGGCTTTACGTAGATCTTGGGTGAGACAAGCTTTCTACGCTACCTACTCCTCCTACGCGAGAGGAGTTGCCATTCTTATAAATAAAGCACTGCTCTGTAGGGTGGAGAAAGTAACACTGGATCATGTTGTCAGGTACATAATCTTACTGGGCAAAACAAAAAAAAGGATTATTCTGGACAGCCGCACTCTGAATAAAAATTGCCTTTATTGTAAAATCCAAAACAGCACTACAAGTCAAAGCACACTGGTCAAGCTGATGCGTTTCACACTGTACTAGTGTTTAATCATAGTTCTGGTTCTGGGAGAAGTGATTATCTTGAAGACTTCCACACCTGAGCGGCTTCCCTTTCTGTTACATAATCTTACTGCTGGAACTTCTCTCAATACTTTGGGCCTTTGTCAATGTATATCTACCTCAACCGGTGGACCACGCCTTGCTATTCTCCATCTTTGAAAAGTTAGCCCCCTCCCTTCTACACACATTTTGTTTGCTGGTGACTTTAATTCTATCTTAGATCCTATCCTTGATTCCTCTAATTTACAGCGAACAGCTTTCCTGGATCTCACCCAGTGGGCTGACACTTTCGCCCTTACAGAACTATGGCGATGGAAACACACTGACTCCAAGGTTTTTTCCCACCTGTCTGCAGCCCACAAATCAGGCTCCAGAATGGACCTCGCTTTCGGTAGCTCCCAGATTGTCCCAAAAATATCCTGAGCCTCGTATCTTCCAGTGGGTCTTTCTGACCACTCCCCTCTCGAGTTGTGCCTTCGGTTGGATGGCCGGAAGGATCCAGGTACTTGGAGACTGGCTCCCAGGTGGATTCACAATGAAAGTGTGGATGAAATAGTATCCCTTCAAATTGACTCATATTGGTCCCACAATATGAATACTGCATCAACCATGATGGTGTGGGATACCTTCAAGGCCACAATCTGAGGCAGCTACATATCAGCTATTAAAGCCACAAGAATTGATTGTAATTCCGAATCCTCAAGATTGGAGAGTTTGGAAGCCAATGCTTTTGTCTCATTTGCAGAGCATCCCACCATCCAACCATCTCCAACTGGCACAAGCCTGGAGGGAAATTGCATTGCATTAAACTTCTTTGACTCAGACTGATGTCCGCTTACTGACAGGTAGAATATTCGAATCTGGGGATAAAAATGGTCGCCTCCTAGCTAACCTTGTGGCGGAACCACGCTTACAAACTGCTGTACCCGAGCTGATATCAAAAACTGGATTTTGTTTAACTGATCCTGACACGATCCTCCGAGAGTTGTATATCTTCTTTAGTGAACTCTATCATCAACCTCAATGCTCTGCCCCAGACACTATTAGCTCCGCACTGCAACACCTGTCACTACCTACCCTGTCCCCTGAGGAGATAGAGACTCTGGACGCTCCAATATCAATCCCTGAAATAGAACTGGCCATAGCCTCACTCCCGCCTTCGAAAACCCATGGTCCAGATGGTCTCCCTGGAGACTGGTACAAGCGGTATGCTGAAAGTTTAGCTCCTAACCTTCCTCAACTCTTTTCTCAATGCCTTGAATATAACTCTCTACCCCCTTCTATGTACGGTGCCCACATTATACTCATCCCCAAACCAGGCAAAGACCAGAAACATTGCACCTCCTATAGGCCAATCTCCCTATTAAATTATGGCCTCAAAATTATGGCCAAGGTCCTTGCAACTAGATTGGTCAAGGTCCTTCCCGAGCTGGTGGACATTGATCAAACTGGCTTTATGCCAGGGAAGTCCACTGACATCAATCTCTGCAGGGTGCTCGCCCATCTGCAGCACCCAAACCCGCATTCGGAATCTTGTGTAATGGTAGCTTTAGATATAGAAAAAGCTTTCGATATGGTAAACCTGGAGTTATATTCCAAAAATGGATATAGTATATATATATATGGTATATGGTATATTCGTATGGTAAAGTCGAAAAACTTGCTCTATATGCCGATGATCTAATGCTATTTCTCAATGACCCAGGACCCTCACTCCAAGCAGCTTTGAACATTATTTCTGAATTCTCTGACCTTTCCGGACTAAGGGTGTATTGGGATAAATCCCAAGCTCTGCCTATTGACTCCCAAATCAAAGCACAGACAGACCCCTCTTTACCCTTGACATGGGCCACCTCTATCTGATATCTGGGTAATTACTATTAGCCCTCGGGTCTCAGAATTTGCCAAGTTAAACCTTTACCCCTTAGGCTACTTTCACACTGAGGCACTTTGCAGGTGCTATAGCAATTTGCAGGCGCTATATGCAAAGCGCCTTGAAAGAGCCTCTCCTTTCACTCCAGTGTGAAAGCTCGAGAGCTTTCACACTGGAGCGGTGCACTGGCAGGATGGTAAAAAACGTCCTGCTACCTGCATCTTTGAGGCGCTGTAGGAGCGGTGTATACATCGCTCCTACATCGCCCCTGTCCATTAAAATCAATGGGCAGTGCTGCCAAACGCCGGCAAAGCAGCGTGGTGCGGACGGTTTTAACCCTTTTTCGGCTGCTGGCAGGGGTTAAAAGCGCCTGCATAGTGCCGCAAAAACTACGCTAAAAATAGCGGTGCTTTATCGCCGATGCCTCAGTGTGAAAGTAGCCTTACTCTCCCAGCTCAAACTAAAACTGCGAGCATGGGATAATTTACCATTGTTCCTCATAGGCAGGATAAACCTGATCAAAATTAAAGTTCTGCCGGTTTTCTTACATGCACTAAGGCACTCCCCCAATTTGGATTCCTAAAGCTTTTTTCCATCAATTTGACTCCACTACTGCTTCCTTTCTGTGGAGATCCAACCCCCCCCCCCCCCAGAATAAACAAATCTATTCTGAAAAGACCCTGGACGGAAGGTGGTTTAGCCTACCCGGACCTTCAAAAATATTTTCATGCCGCCCTCCTATTCCATGCTCATAACTGGGTATTATCTGACAAATCAAATGCTGCAGTGGTTCTTGAGGCGGCATATCTTGGGTCATATGAGTTGCTGAGAAATGGATTGTTTAGAGGTGTTAAAGCTCCCTTTCCTCTCACATACTCTATGAAAGTAGTTATTAAGGTTTGGCAACTATTGGCATGCAAGCATAGTGAGGACCCTCATACCCAGTCTCCTGATACCCCTCAACCCACAACTATCCGAATTTTTTACTGTCCCTGATCCGGGGTTCTGGGCAGAAAGGGGAGTCAAGAAATTAGATCACATCTGTTCCAATGGGTCCCTCTTATCTTTTGACTCTCTCAAGGAGAAACTTGGGTTCACCAACCGCCAATTCTTCAGATGCCTTCAACTCTGCCATGCCCACAACGTCCAGTTTGGTTCTCTCCCAGTACTCCTCATACAACCCAACATTGAATATCTGTTATGGGACAAGCAACTGGTTAAACCCACATCTAACATCTACAAAGCACTTTTACCCTCAGTCCATTTTGGTATGGAGAAATTGTTCACCAAATGGCAGACTGTAATTCCTGACCTTGATTGTGAGGATTGGGAAGACGCCTGGGAATACCCGTTTTTACAACTGATCTCCATAAGGGATCGGTTGATCCAATTTAAACGAATACATCGTGTATATATGTCGCCCCAAAAATTATCCAGGATTTACCCAAGCTCCTTCTCAAACTGCTGCAAATGTGGACACGGAGATGCTGGTTTGGTTCAGGCCCTTTGGGTGGAGGTCACAGGCTTCATCACTAACTTCGATTCACGTACCCTTGAGTGTATCAGTCTGCTTGGTGGGCTCCTTAGCCCACCGTCGAGCAACCAGGACCTTAATCGGACTCCTGTTCTATGCCAGAAAGGCGCTGCTTCTAAAATGGAAACAACCAGAGGTGCCCTCTCTAAATACATGTAAGGCATTGGTCAACTCTGCAGTCCCGCTTTACAAAGCCGCTTATCTAGCTAGGTGCTGCCCAGCCAAGTTTGATAAAATTTGGCACATTTGGTTAGAATCGGTCACAACTAATGGCACACAGTGATGTCCAATTCCCATTTCTGGACAACACTTACAGGCTGAATATGGGCAGTGAGGTTAAGCTATTGTTGCCCCTCTGAATCTGTTTTGTAAAACTTAACTTTTCCCACGTTGAAACATCTGAAGATAGTTGTTTAGATTTAATTTAACTATTATCCTCACTCTATCCTACCAGCTATGGTCATGGGCAGCTTAGGTTGTAGCTGTGTTTAACTATATGTCTTTACTGGTACTGTTTAAGTTTGAGCCTAGGTATGCCCAGAGTGTCACCTACCTGGTGGGATGAGCCTGGTTTGCAGAGGAAGGCTTCTCTTACTCCTCTGACTCGGGCCCCTGGTAGAGCAAACAGGAGGCGCAGGGGTGCAGAGTCGCACAAGGGCCGGTAGTCGGGCTAGCTGCTGGGCTTCCAGTTGAGTGGTGTGCCAGATGACAGCGGTTACCGGTATGCTGAAGATGCAGGTCAGCGGTAGTAGAACTTCACAGACTGGAAGGCAGGGCTGGAGCAGGGTCAGACAAGCCGGGTCATACACAGGACGGTCAGATGAGGTACGGAAGCAGAAGCTGGAGAGTAGTCAAAGTTCAGGCCGGGGTCGATGCAGGCGGAGAGCAGGTATAGTCAGAGCAAGCCGGGTAGGTAACTGGAATCAGATGCAGGTTAACAGGAAACAGGACACTCATGGGAACGCTGTAGACAAGACAGCACTGGGTTTGTGTACTGATCTGGTTTAAATAGTCCATTCATCTATCACAGGATGTGTCGTGCGCGAAGATGCGCTGTGCACGCTGATGCGCCGTACACGCTGGTGTGCGTTAATGCGCCATGCACGCTAGTGTGCGCTGATGCGCCTATGCCCATAACCGTTCCCATCTTGCACATCTTTGTGCGCATCTACTAACCTACTTTAGCACGCGCCAATGCAGCTTTCTTAACACAAGTTCGGGGAATGGGAGTCAGTCTGCGGGGAACGTTTCTTCCTCTAGCAAGCCTTTCCTGACACAGAGGCTCTATATTGTAACTTTTCTTTGTCTCACAAAATTAATAAAAAGTATTTAAAAAAAAAAAAAGAACAAATGAGAATGTTTTCCTGTAAATACTTTTTTTATGGTCTGGTTCTGTGGTGACTTTTCTAACTTCTTTAAGTTGTTATTTTTTCCATTGTAATATTTTAAATAAATTTTAATCCCTTAAAAAAATTAAAAAAGAACATTGTCGCACCCTCCTTGTGAACCTAGGTTTGGACCCCAAGTCATACTCTGGACATTCTGTCAGGATAGGAGCTGCTTCAGCAGCCTCTCGCCAAGGGGTCCCCGCTCAAATCATCAAGAAGTTAGGTAGGTGGAATTCATCCTGCTACTCCAGGTATATCCCGGATCCTCACGTTGAGATGTGTCATGCATTTTCACACTTGGCTGATTAGTCTGGTATGCAATGGTTTCAAATAAAACCTCTTTTCTCTCTCATCCTACTGTCTTTATTTTTCCCCCCTTTTAGGCATACTGACCATGGCACACCACAGGTCACTATTCCCCCTCCCTCCCTTACCTTTCCTGGACCAATAAAAAGAGACTCTGAGTACAAATAGGAAGGCTGACCGCAGTCTTTTCTTTGTTTACCAATTACTTCTTGAGTATGCCCCCTTTTAGGCATACTGACCACGTGACCATGGCACACCACAGGTCACTATTCCCCATTCCTCCCTTACCTTTCCTGGACAATTTCCAAGAGACTCCGAGTACAAATATATATATACTGTATATATGTATCTTGGCCTAATGTCCTCCATCAAGGCACTTCTATCTGCCCAATTTCCCTCCAGCCTGTTTTAGCTCTACATTCTGGCAGCAGTCTCTGGGTCATCCTATACATCTGACTAACAGGACCAGGTTTTCCCTGATGGTGAGTGACCAAGTTTGGCACTGGAAATTCAACGGTTTGGAAGGTCCATATAGATGTTGCACCTTCATCGTCCAATATAGGCTGCCTACACCCAGCTCCATATTGCTCCAGACACACAAAAAAAAAGAAGGCTTTTGCATGGTGAATGGGGCTCTGTGCCTGTGTGCATGAGCTCTTAACACCCTAAGGACCCTTTTATCCATTCAGTCACTTGTCTTTTCAAAGAAAAAACTGATTACGTTTACACATTCGTCTTCTGTGTACATCAGTCCACATCTGGTTTTTTTTTTCTTAGCTGCGGAGACCAATAGAGGTGACAAAAGTGTAAACAAAAAATGTTTCTTGCCTAAAAACGGACATTCAACATTTACATCCAGATTTATCTAAACAGAAAAGGACACAACCTTGTTCCATTTAAAACAAAAAAGACATGGATGTAAATGGATGATCATCACCATATTTGGTGTGTTCACCCATTGCCTTCAAAACAGCATCAGTTCTTCTAGGTACACTTGCATGCAGCTTTTGAAGGAACTCTGCAGGTAGGTTGTTTCAAACATCTTGGAGAACTAATCACAGATCTTGTGTGGATGTAGATTGCCTGTTTTCGTGTTTCTTTATGCAATCCCAAACTCGATGATGTTGAGATCAGGACTCTGTTGGGGCCAAACCATCACTTCCAGGACACCTTGCTCTTCTTTATGCTGAAGATAGTTCTTAATGACATTGGCTGTATGTTTGGGGTCGTTGTCCTGCTGCAGAATAAATTTGGGGCCAATCACACACCTCCCTGATGGTATGGCATGATGGATAAGTATCTGCCTGTATTTCTCTGGAAACCATTGATCCTGACCAAATCTCTCCATTTGTAGAATTGCAGCTTCAAACTTTCAAGGCATCCACCATGCTTCTCTGTTGCCTGTAGACACTCATTCCACTCCAGCACTTCACAAACAGCCAAACATTTCAAATTTTGACTCGTCAGTCCAGAGCACCTGCTGCCATTTTTCTGTACCCCAGTTCTTTGTTTTTGTGCGTAGAGTCGCTTAGCACTGTTTTCATGCACAAAAACATAGTAATCGTCCTTTTCTTAAAGTACCGTACAATGCCTTGAAAAAGTATTCATACCTCTTGACATTTTCCACATTTTGTCTTGTTAAACCCAAAAACGTAAATATATTTTATTGGGATTTTATGTGCTAGAACAACACAAAGTGGCAAATAATTGTGAAGTGGAAGGAAAAATAAATAAATGGTTTTCAAAATGTTTTACAAATAAATATGTGAAAAGTGTGGTGTGCATTTTTATTCAGCCCCCCTGAGTCAATACTTTGTAGAACCACCTTCCTCTGCAATTACAGCTGCAAGTCTTTTTGGGGATGTCTCTACCAGCTTTGCACATTTAGAAAGTGACATTTTTGCCCATTCTTCTTTGCAAAATAGCTCAAGCTCTGTCAGATTGGATGGAGACAGGGCTTTTTTTCAGCCGGAACTCAGCGGAACGGCATTCCGCCACCTATAGCAGCCAGGCTGTCAGTCAACACTGAAGCGAGTGCAGGAAGTTCTCTATAATAGTTCCTTCACAGGCTGTGTGCTGGCACCGGTGTCTTGTCAACCTAGTTCCCCTATCGATATGGTTCCGAGCTCGACTGTGCATGCGCACTCGGAACACACGGAAATCTACGAACATCTACAGCTGTTCGTCAGCTGTAGACGTGCTCGCTCCCGAGGATACACGCCGCACAGAAAGCGGCGGGGGCGGAGACTGGGACACGCCACTCTCTAGGGCGGCATTAAACAAGTTGATGGCCGGGTGACACACCGCTCTGTATTTTTAAAAATGTTCATGGGTGGGCGCAAGGGGCGGGGGCGGACACTGTGACACGCCGCTCTATAAGGCGAGTGTTGTACATATAATTGCCGTCTAACATTGCAGGGAGCGCACTCACTCATCCGCCCCTTGCTGTACAGAGCGGCGGTGTCACCTGGCCATCAACTTGTTTAATGTTGCCCTGTAGAGCGGCGTGTCTCAGTCTCCGCCCCCGCCGCTTTCTTGTCGAGCTGGTTCCCCTAGCATCGGGAGCGAGCGCGTCTACAGCTGCCGAACAGCTGTTCACGCTCGGAGAATTCCGTCACCTCGGATTGCGCCTGCGTAGTCGAGCTCGGAACCATATCGATAGGCGGAACCAGCTCGGCAGAACACCGGGAACCCAGGGCACCTTCCCCACACCTGATGATAGGTGCTCTGGATCCAGACGCTGCAACCAGAGGCATTGCTAGGGGGGTGCGGGGGGTGCGGTCCGCACCCGGGTGACACCCGCTAGAGGGGTGACACCCTTCCGACGGTGAGAAAAAATTTTTTATTTTTTTTTTGACTTTTTTTTTTTTTGACTTTTTTTTTTTTTTTTACAGCTGACACTTTAATTCAGCAACTTCACCCCGCTGGGCTGGAACAACACTTCCAGCGCCGCCGCGCCTGGTGTGTGTGTGTCCTCCGGTTCCTTATTCTTCTTCCTCCTCCCTCTCTACCCTACAGAGCGTCAGCCTGTCACATCATCACACTGCACTGTGATGATGTGACGTCACACACAACTTTCTCCGGCTGCACGCTGTGAGGGTCGCTGCCCAGCCCTCCTCCTCTCCAGTCAAGACTCCAGAACAGGTGGGGGGGGGGTCTCCACCGCCGGCCCGACTCCCGAGCACAAGCACAAGATGAGGTAGGTGTGTGTGTGTGTGGGGAGCGGGGGGGGGGCGGTTGCCATTGTAAGAGGCAGAGCTACTAGCTAGTGTGGGAGGAGGACTCAGTCTGTCTGGCGCCCTGACCTGTATTGTATGATAATGAAGGGGGGGGGGGTGCAAGGTGGCCTGCTGCGACACAGCTATAGATTATATATAGATATTATGTAATATAGCTGGTCCATCCGCCCCTCCCCTCACCAGTCCAGCTAACTCAACTACTGTGCCTATTATATGTAATATAATATATCTATATCCAGCATCACCCCCCCCCCCCCCGCCCATTATCAGACAGACAACACTGACTATATAATTTATATTAGCTGACTGAGACACCCCCACCCTGAGCTGGTCTGATGATGATAATGGGGGGGGGGGGGTGATGCTGGACACAGATATATTATATTACATATAATAGGCACAGTAGTTGAGTTAGCTGGACTGGTGGGGGGAGGGGCGGATGGACCAGCTATATTACATAATATCTATATATAATCTATAGCTTTGTCTAGCAGCAGCAGACCACCTTGCACCCCATGATGGAGTCCTAACCTGGCACCATACCACCCCAGCCTGCCTTATGCCACCGCAACCTGCCTTATGACACCGAAACCTGCCCTATGCCACTGCAACCTGCCCTATGCCACCCCAGCCTACCCTATACCACCCCAGCCTGCCCTATGCCACCCCAGCCTGCCCTATACCACCGCACCCTGCCCTATGCCACCCCAACCTTCCCTATACCACCACAACCTGCCCTATGTCACCCCAGCCTGCCCTATGCCACTGCAACCTGCTGTATGCCACGCAAACTGCTCTATACCACCCCACCCTGCCCTATGCCACCGCACCCTGCCCTATGCCACCCCAGCCTTCTCTATACCACCGCACCCTGCCCTATGCCACCCCAGCTTTCCCTATACCACCCCAACCTGCCCTATGCCACCACAACCTGCTCTATGCCATCACACCCTGCCCTATATAACCCCAACCTGCCCAATGCCACCCAGCCTGCCATATACCACCCCAACCTGCTCTATACCACCCCAACCTGCTCTATACCACCCCAACCTGCCCTATGCCACTGCAACCTGCTCTATGCCATCACACCCTGCCCTATATAACCCCAACCTGCCCAATGCCACCCAGCCTGCCATATACCACCCCAACCTGCTCTATACCACCCCAGCCTTCCCTATACAACCCCAACCTGCCCTATGCCACCCCAGACTGCACTATACCACTGCAACCTGCCCTATATTACCCCAACCTGCCCTATATCGCTCCAGCCAGCCCAATACCACCCTATACTTTAATTTACAGGGGTCATTTGGGGGTGCGCCTCGTGACTGTGCGCTGCCTGGAGGGCGCTGGGCAGGATAGACAGGAGGGGGGGTGACACCATGTTTTGCCGCACCAGGTGACACCAACCCTAGTGACGCCACTGGCTGCAACTGTAAGGAGTTTTTTAATCTGGGTCTTCCAGAGGTATCTTTTGTCCCCCCTGCTGCCTGTCAGATCTGTGTAGCACGGAGCCAAGTGAAGCGCTGTGAAAGCTCTGTGTACACTGATGATCTGACAGATGACGCTGCACAGTAGGCTGAGGGGGGGGGGAAGCCTGTTCTATTTTATAGAACAGAGCCGACAGCACCGTTCTAATCATGTGAAGATAAACTGAGCTGTAAACTTTGAAGAGGTGAGAGCTGCGAAGGGAAAAGGGGGAGGAGGGGAGGGGTGACTGTGCAGAGAGACAGCTGTGGAGATGTTGAGGTTGTTCTGCAGAGATCAGAGCTGGAGATGGGGGGGGGGGTATTAGATTGTGCACAGTGAAAGCTGAGCTGGGGGTGCAGAGGTGACCCTAATTTTGGTCCAGCGCCGTGCACGTCTTCAGCAGGTCTTCTCCCCTCCTAATGCTCTTACAGACTTGGCAGAGAGCAGCGGGAGCCATTGTGAGCAGGGCTGGGACATGTGTCTAAATAGAAACAGCCTGGCTTGGGAGCGAGCCCACACAAGTACCCCCATAGAAAGCCTCTTTCAATATGAGTACTCAGGGCTGGTGCAAGGATTTTCGACACCCTAGGCGAAACCTCATTTTGCAGCCCCCCTTGGCTCCGCCCCAACTCCCCCCCAAATCAACCCCTTTGCCCTGCTCATATATACGGTGGAGGTGGCGGGTGGAGATTTTTTGTAATCCCCCCAAATTTAATCACCTCAGTGTAATACCCCAAATGTACAGTATACAGTTGGGGGTGGGGTGTGTAGTATACAGGTGGGGGTGGGGTATACAGTATACAGGTGGTGGTGTACAGTATACAGGTGGGGGTGGGGGTGTGCAGTATACAGGTGGGGTGGGGTGTGTAGTATACAGGGGGGGTGGGGTATACAGGTGGTGGTGTACAGTATACAGGTGGGGTGGGGGTGTGCAGTATACAGGTGGGGTGGGGTGTGTAGTATACAGGTGGGGTGGGGGTGTGTAGTTTACAGGTGAGGTGGGATGTGTAGTATACAGATGAGGTGGGGGTGTGTAGTATACATGTGGGGTGGGGGTGTGTAGTATACAGGTGGGGTGTGCAGTATACAGGTGGGGGTGGGGGTGTGTAGTATACAGGTGGGGGGTGGGGTGTGCAGCATACAGGTGGGGGTGTGAAATATACAGTTGGGGGTGGGGGTGTGCAGTATACAGGTGGGGTGGGGTGTGTAGTATACAGGTGGGGTGGGGTGTGTAGTATACAGGTGGGGTGTGCAGTATACAGGTGGGCGTGGGCGTGGGGGTGTGTAGTATACAGGTGGGGGTGTGCAGTATACAGGTGGGGGGTGGGGTGTGCAGTATACAGGTGGGGTGGGGTGTGTAGTATACAGGTGGGGGTGGGGGTGTGCATTATACAGGTGGGGTGGGGTGTGTAGTATACAGGTGGGGTGGGGGTGTGCAGTATACAGGTGGGGTGGGGTGTGCAGTATACAGGTGGGGTGTGTAGTATACAGGTGGGGGTGGGGGTGTGCAGTATACGGGTGGGGTGTGTAGTATAGAGGTGGGGGGTGGGGTGTGCAGTATACAGGTGGGGGTGTGCAGTATACAGGTGGGGGTGTGCAGTATACAGGTGGGGGTGGGGATGTACAGTATACAGGTGGGGTGTTTTTACAATTTATGTTCATTCATTTTTGGTATTCAATTTAGTGTTGCGCAGCTTTGTCATTTCTAGTATTGTTTTATTGTGTGTGTCTCACTTTTAAGTTGCAGCATTTTTAGATTTTTTGATTGTATTCACGTTTAAATATGTGGAAATAGATCTACACATAGACAGCGCAGTATATTTCACAATTTTTATGATTCACCATTAGATACACAATATTGCAGCAGTCTGACACTTAACAGTGTTTATTTACCCATGGTTGATGCACACCTCATTAGTAGAGTGTATTAACATTATTGGGTTTATTTTAATATCACTATATATTTAATATATTTTCACTGTTTGGTTATCACTACAAGTGAAGACCTAATGGATGTATTTGAATATAGAGCATCTAAGGTGGTCAACACCGATGGTGTATTTAAGACCTACATTGCTGAAGACAGCGATATGGGAGGTCTTTTTGTCCGTTTAAAAAATCTAACCATTTCTGAGATCCACACTCAGTGGGATGTGGCCTTCTTGGAGACATATATCAAGTTGAATATGGTGCCAAGGAGTCTACGATGGGAGATATGCCCACAAAAGGGAGAAGTGGATTTGGAGAGTTGGTTTAGGTATTTCAATGAAGCTGGAGTCAATTTCCTACGCTTTTTGGTACAGAGAAAAAATAATAAACTCACCAGACTAGATACAGAGGTTAAATCCCTGAAAGAAAGTCTTTTGCCGCATAAGGAAGGAGAGGAATATAAGGATAGATCAGCCAATCTTTTAAAAGTTTTAGATAAAGAAGAAAGAGAGCAAAAAAAAAAGAAAAGGAAGAAATACAATAGAGATTATGGGGACTATCAAGCTAATAGCGTTTTTGAATGGCAAAAAAAATTAGCTAATGAAGAACGCGATAAGCAGGAATCAAGGATGGAGGCTATAACTCAGGGGGACAATGAGTCTTCATTAACAATTGAACAAATTCAGCATTTGCCAATTAAGGAGGTATCGAGTAAAACACCTAAGAAGTCCCACAACAAATCTGGGAAGAAGGGGAGAAGGGTTTCCTATCAATCCCCATCTAGACCTCAGGGGCCCATTAACCACTTAACAACCACCTGCCGACAAATAACGTCGACAAGGTGGTTGCTTAACTCTGGGAGGACGTTATATAACGTCCTCCCAGAATCGCGCTCCCGCGCGCCCCCTGGGGCGCGCACACGGGAAACTCCGTGACCGCCGGGTCCAGAGGACCCGGCGGATCACGAATCGCGGTAAATCGCCGCTGATAGCGGCCGTTTACCACGTGATCGCTCCGTCCAATGACGGAGCAATCACTTGTAAACAGACCGGCGTCATTTGATGACGCCGGTTCCTCCCTCCCCTCTCTGTACCGATCGGTACAGTGTGAGAGGGGAGGGGGAGGGAGCGGATGGCAGCAGCAGCACTGTGGGCTGGATCTGTGACAATTGCAGTCACAGATCCATCCATCCATCCATCCCTGCTCAGCCATCCCTGTGCTATACCCTGCCAATACTCTGCAATACACCCTGCCAATACTCTGCAAAATACCCTGGTGCAATACTCTGCAATACCCTGGTGCAATACTCTGCAATACCCTGGTGCAATACCCTGGTGCAATACCCTGGTGCAATACTCTGCAATACCCTGCGAAATACTCTGCAATACCCTGCGAAATACTCTGCAATACCCTGGTGCAATACTCTGCAATACCCTGGTGCAATACTCTGCAATACCCTGGTGCAATACTCTGCAATACCCTGGTGCAATACTCTGCAATACCCTGGTGCAATACTCTGCAATACCCTTGTGCAATACTCTGCAATACCCTGCACAATACTCTGCAATACCCTGCACAATACTCTGCAATACCCTGCACAATACTCTGCAATACCCTGCAAAATACTCTGCAATACCCTGCACAATACTCTGCAATACCCTGCAAAATACTCTGCACAATACTCTGCAATACCCTGCACAATACTCTGCAATACCCTGCACAATACTCTGCAATACCCTGCGCAATACCCTGCACAATACTCTGCAATACCCTGCACAATACTCTGCAATACCCTGCACAATACTCTGCAATACCCGCCACAATACTCTGCAATACCCTCCACAATACTCTGCAATACCCTCCACAATACTCTGCAATACCCTCCACAATACCCTGTGCAATACCCTCCACAATACCCTGTGCAATACCCGTGCAATACCCTGCCATACACCGCAATACCCTGCCATACACCGCAATACCCTGCCATAGTCCGCAATACCCTGCCATAGTCCGCAATACTCCGCAATGCCCTGCAATACTCCGCAATGCCCGGCAATACTCCGCAATGCCCGGCAATACTCCGCAATGCCCGGCAATACTCTGCAATAACCACTTCCCGCCCTCCGGCCGTCATATGACGTCCTTGACTTTGTGCGGGGATATCTGAATGATGGGAGCAGCTACAGGCATCATTCAGATATCAGCTTTTTCAGCCGGCGATTCCCTACACCATAAGAACAATCATAGCGGCTGTTCCGCCGCTTGATCATTCTTACGGGAGGCGAGAGGGGATGTCCCCCCCCCCCCGCCGCCCTCCGGTGCTTCTACCGACTCACCGCTACGATCAAAGCCAGGATTGTTGTTTTTTTTTTGTTTTTTGTTTTTCTCAGGCTTCCCAGCCTAGAGGTGAGATGTGGGGTCTTATTGACACCCCCCCCATATCTCACTGTAAAGAGGACCTCTCATGCCATATTCCTATTACAAGGGATGTTTACGTTCCTTGTAATAGGTATAAAAGTGATCAAAAAAATGTTAAGGGCGGAAAAACATGTCAAACTAAAATAAATAAAGTAAAATGAAGAATAATTTTTTTTTTTTTTTAAAGCGCCCCTGTCCCCGTGAGCTCGCATACAGAAGCGAACGCATACGTAAGTCCCGCCCACATATGAAAACGGTTTTCAAACCACACATGTGAGGTATCTCTGCGAACGTTAGAGCGAGAGCAATCATTTTGGCCCTAGACCTCCTCTGTAACTCAAAACATGTAACCAGTAAAAATATTTAAAGCGTCGCCTATGGGGATTTTTTAAGTAGCGAAGTTTGGCGCCATTCCACGAGTGTGTTCAATTTTTAAGGGCGACATGTTAGGTATCTATTTACTCGGCGTAACTTCATCTTTCACATTATGCAAAAACATTGGGCTAACTTTACTGTTTTTTTTTTTTTAAGCACAAAACATTTTTTTTCCGTAAAAAACGCGTTTAAAAAATTGCTGCGCAAATATCGTGCGAGATAAAAAGTTGCAACAACCACCATTATATTCTCTAAGGTCTTTGCTAAAAAAACATATATAATGTTTTGGGGTTCTATGTAATTTTCTAGCAAATAAATGATGATTTTTACATGTAGGAGAGAAATGTCAGAATTGGCCTGGGTGCTCCAGAACGCCTGAAGGGGCTCCCTGCATGTTGGGCCTCTCTATGTGGCCACGCTGTGTAAAAGTCTCACACATGTGGTATCGCCATACTCGGGAGTAATAGCAGAATGTGTTTTGGGGTGTAATTTGTGGAATGCATATGCTGTGTGTGAGAAATAACCTGCTAATATGACAATTTTGTGAAAAAAAAAAAGAGAAAAAAAAAATCTTGATTTTGCAAAGAATTGTGGGAAAAAATGACGACTTCAAAAAACTCACAATGCCTCTTTCTGAATACCTTGGAATGTCTTCTTTCCAAAAAGGGGTCATTTGGGGGGTATTTGTACTTATCTGGCATGTTAGGGTCTCAAGAAAAAGGGATTTTTATAACAGCTTACCTGTAAAATCCTTTTCTTGGAGTACATCACGGGACACAGAGCGACTTAGTCATTACTAATGGGTTATATAGTTTACCTTCAGGTGTTGGCACTGGCCAATTCCAAACCGGAAGTACCCTCCCCTATATAAGCCCCTCCCACCCGGGAGCACCTCAGTTTTGTAGCCAAGCAATAAGTGTCCCAAAAAGAGGGGTGGGAGCTCTGTGTCCCGTGATGTACTCCAAGAAAAGGATTTTACAGGTAAGCTGTTATAAAAATCCCTTTTTCTTTTTCGTACATCACGGGACACAGAGCGACTTAGTCATTACTAATGGGACGTCCCAAAGCAATGCCAAATGAGGGGGGGGGTACATAAGCTGGGCGCCATCAGGCATGAGGATCTTTTGCGGCCTGCAACACACTGCGCCCAAAGGCGACATCCTCCTGACTTCTAACGTCTACCTGATAGAATCTAGTAAACGTGTGTACCGAAGACCATGTTGCGGCCTTACATACTTGAGCCAGGGAGGCCTGGTGATGCACTGCCCATGAAGTTCCAACCGCTCTTGTGGAGTGCGCCCTAACTTTGAACGGAGGCGGTCTCTTTCTCAAGCCATAGGCTTGTATTATGACCTGTCGAATCCACTTGGCTAAAGTAGATTTTGATGCTGCCTGACCCCTTCTGGGGCCTTCCGGCAGAACAAACAAAGAATCCGTTCTGCGAATCTGAGCAGTGGCTTTTAGATAAGCTTTAACTGCTCTTACCACATCCAAAGAATGTAATAACTTTTCCTCTACTGAGCTAGGTTTGGGGAAAAAAGAAGGAAGAACCACATCTTGGTTCAAATGAAACCTCGATACCACCTTAGGAAGAAAGGCTGGATGAGGACGTAATACTACTCTGTCCTTATGGATAACCAGATATGGCTCCTTACAGGACATAGCTGCTAATTCCGACACTCTTTTAGCCGAACAAATGGCTACTAAGAAAACCAATTTCCTGGTGAGAAGAACCAAGGAAATGTGTTGTAATGGTTCAAACGGTTGTTTCTGTAGAACCGACAGAACCAGGTTTAAGTCCCAAGGACATATGGGAATACTAACCGGAGGGCTAATACGCATCACTCCTTGTATAAAGGCTTTGACTAGTGAATGCGAAGCCAAGGGCCTTTGAAAAAATATTGACAAGGCCGAAATCTGACCCTTGATAGTACTCAAGGCCAGCTTCCTATCTACAGCCCACTGTAGGAAGTCCAGAATCCTCCCTATCATGTACTTACGTGGATGCCATTTCTTGGTCTCACACCACGTAATGTACGCTTTCCAGATCCTATAATAGATCTGCCTGGATACCGGTTTCCTGGCATTGATCATGGTAGATACCACAGAATTAGAGAGCCCTCTCTTTTTCAGAATGTGGGCTTCAATAGCCAGGCCGTCAAACCTAGGGCTGGTAAGGAAGGGTGGTATATCGGTCCTTGCGACAGCAGGTCCGGACGAAGTGGGAGGGTCCACGGACTCCTCACTGACATTTTTACAATCTCCGCGTACCATGCCCTTCGGGGCCACGCTGGAGCCACCAGAATCACTGGTTTCTTTTCTACCCTGATTCTGCGGAGTAATCGCGGTAACAATTGTGGCGGTGGGAATGCATATATCAGCTTGAACCGATCCCAAGGGAACACTAGGGCATCCGAGCCGCAAGCTAGGGGATCCCTTGTGCGAGACACAAACCTGTCCACCTTTGCGTTGAATCTGGATGCTAGCAGATCTACATCCGGTGTTCCCCACCGCTGGCATATTGCCTGGAAAACCTCGGGGTGAAGAGACCATTCCCCCGGGCATAATTGTTGGCGACTTAGAAAGTCCGCTCTCCAATTTTCCACTCCTGGGATGAAAACCGCGGATATGGCTGGGACATATCTTTCTGCCCACTCCAGGATGCAATTTGCTTCCTTCTGGGCTGCACGACTTCTGGTGCCACCCTGATGATTGATATATGCCACTGCCGTGGCATTGTCTGATTGAATTCTGACAGGGGACCCCTGGAGTTTGGATGTCCATGCTACTAGGGCATACCGGGCTGCTCGTATCTCTAAGAGATTGATGGGCAGGGCCTTTTCTGCTTCTGACCACCTGCCCTGGAGAGACCATTGCTCCAGCACTGCCCCCCAGCCGATGAGGCTGGCATCTGTAGTGACCACCTTCCAAGAAACCGGACTGAAGGGTTTCCCTCTTTCCAGATTCTGGGGCACCAACCACCAATGGAGGCTCTTGCGAACGGAAGGGGACAGGGACATTGGTAAGTCTAAAGCCTGAACTTTTTTGTTCCAGGCTGACAGTATGGCCCTTTGCAAATTCCTTGAATGGAATTGACCGTAGGGTACCGCTTCGAATGAAGCCACCATCTTTCCCAGCAGCCTCATGCAGAGACGTATGGATGGTTTTCTTTTTGTACCCACTAAGTGGGTCAAATTTCTTAAAGACGACACCTTCTCTGGAGGTAAGAAAATCTTTCTCTGATTTGAATCCAGCCTTAGCCCTAAGTATTCCAGACTTTTGACTGGTCTTAGAGCTGACTTGTCCCGGTTGATAATCCAACCGTGATATTCCAGATACTCGATTGTCTCGTGAATAGCTACTTCCAGTTTTTCCACTGAGTGGTCTATTAGTAGCAGGTCGTCTAGATATGCCATTATCGTTACACCCTGTGTTCTTAGATTGGCCAATAATGGGGCCAGAATTTTTGTGAACACTCGTGGTGCTGTGGCCAGACCGAAAGGTAAGGCTCTGAACTGAAAATGGCGCCCTTCTACTGCAAAGCGTAGAAATTTCTGATGGGCCGGAAAGATGGGAATATGCAGATAAGCATCCCTTATGTCGATCGAGGCTAGCCATTCCTGCCCCTGTAGGGCGGTGGCCACTGATCGGATCGACTCCATCCGAAAAGTCCTGATATTTAGGAACTTGTTTAGCCCTTTTAGATTTAATATGGGCCTCACGTCCCCATTTGGTTTGGGGACTGTGAAAAGGTTCGAGTAAAACCCGAATCCGCTTTCTTCCAGGGGAACCTTCATGATTACCCCTTGGAGCAATAGTTGTTCTAGTGCCAGAAGGAGGGATCCTCTCTTTTGGGGATCTCTTGGCACGTTTGACCTCATAAATTGGGCAGGAGGAGTGCCTTTTAACTCCAGCTTGTATCCCAGACTTACTGCGGAGAACACCCATCTGTCTCTGATGGTGTCCCGCCAGGTCTCTGTGAACAACTGAAGTCTTCCCCCCACCCGATTGAGCGGGGGCATTTTTTACTTCATGCCTTAGGGGGAGGTTTTGTACCTCTTTTGATCCAGGGCTTCTTGTTACCCTGTGATTGTCCCTGATTTCTGCCCCCTGAATTTGACCGCGGAGGCCGTCGGAACTGCTTCACAGCCGATGTGCCCGGGACTGGAGAGGTAGGCCTCTTAAAAGAAGGACTTCTACCCTTGTTCTTAACCGGTAAGAGTGAACTTTTACCGGCAGAAATTTTCTGGATATATTTGTCCAGATCTTCTCCAAATAAGCGTTCTCCATGAAATGGGAAGCTAACCAGCAGTTTTTTACAGGGAGCTTCAGCAGACCAGTTTTTGAGCCACAGAAGCCTACGCATATGTACTATAGACAGCGTAAAGCGGGAGGCCTGTTGGATTGTATCCTTTATGGCGTCCACCGCAAAACACAAGGCTCTAGGCAGGTCAGCTAGGGCATGAGCCTGCTGATCTGGTAAGTCCCTTAAGACTTGTTTCAACTGATCTTTCACTGCTTGGCAGACTCCAATCGCTGCTACCGCAGGTTGTGTCACCATACTTGCTGTAGAGAAAGCAGATTTTAGTAAAGACTCCAATTTTTTATCTATTGGGTCTTTGAACATTGGAACATTATCTACTGGACATGTCAGTGATTTGTTAACAGAAGAGATGGCTGCGTCCACTATAGGGACCCTCCATTTTCTTATGAACTTATCCTCCATGGGATAGATCACCGGAAATCTCTTGGGGGGAGCAAATATTTTATCAGGATGCTCCCAATCCTGGTAAATAAGCCCTTCTAATAAAGGGTGGATTGGGAAGGAACAGACCGCCTGGGGAGCTTTTAGCGACCCCAGCGAGGAAACCGTAGTGGATGGTGGTTCCGCCAGAGGCATTTTAAATGCTGATCGGACCATGTTAGTCAGAGACTGAACCCATAATCTTTCAGCCTGAGAAGCTGAGAAAGGTTCTTCCACTGTTGATTCCTCTATAAGTGAATCAACCTCATCCTGATCCCCTTCAGGTAGGTCGATCTCTGTGTGGGGCTGTTCCTCCACTAACAGGCACTCTGAAGGAGGAGACGGAGATCGGACGCGCTTTCCCTGAGATAGGGAAGCAGCGATCAATGCTGTTAATCTCTCTTCTAATCCTCCCAGAGTTGAGGATAAAACCTCCTCTGTTATATATACAGGAGCAGGTGGACTGGGGACAGCCGCAGCACCAGGCATTCCTGCGGGGTTTCTACGGCTACTGACCTCTGCATTCTCAGGGGAGATTGGTGCAGTGCAAGCATGCCCAATATCCTCAGAGCCCGATGGAGACCCCTTTGGCTTCCTGGAAGATTTATTTCCGGAGCGTCTGGACGACATATCCTTTAAGCACAAAGCTGAGGTATTCCCGTCGTCATACACCAATTTTTGCTGGTAATAGTCTAACACAGGTGCTGCTATATACCAGCTGGTGTCCACTAAAGTGCCTTTCTATGGGGATGCCTGCATCAACCGCCTCTGTGTGCCACTGTTTGTTGCTAGCTCTGTTTGCATGCAGCTGACACTTGTACTGTGTCTTTTAACCATGCCGGGACGCCCGCACATGCGCAGAAGCGCCGCGGCGCGCATCGAGCGTCATCCACCCGCCCCGCCCCTTTTTTTTCATAGGAGGCGCGTGCACGCGCCCGCGCGCGCGCGCCCGTGCGCCAACGGCGCCCTTTTCGAAAACCAACAGAGGACTAGGAGCCAGGGCCCTTTTTGCCGGAGGGCCTGTGCGGTGGATGAACGCAGCAACAGGGCAGAGGAAGTGGATTCCCACAGAGAAACTTACCAGCTGCCTGGACCTTTTGAGTTGAGAAAACCAAAGATCCACATTACAAGAAAAATGGACTACAGCGGCCTCTAGTGGTTTAACACAGGTACCGCGGTCCCTGTTTTTTTTTTTTTTTTTTCTTGACTACTATTAAAATTTTACATTTTCAGTAGTTATAGGCAAACACAGATATTTAGCGGGAATACCGTTAGGTAACAGACAGAAAGACAAATTAGGCTTGGGGGTCCCCCAATAGAACCAAGTTCCTGGGGGCCCCCACTTACCTGATCCCCGCCGCAGGACTTTGTTTGGTCCACAAAAGTCCAAACTTCACCTATCACGGCAGGCATTGTAATTAAACCTTCAGGGACCGGGTTCCCAAGGATTCCACTCCCCTGGACCTGTATAGCACCCTGCACAGACAGCGTCTTGGTCGTGGGTATGACCAGAGCTCTGGATCCCAGGGTCCAGCCCTCCTAAGAGAAGCATTACAGGCAAAACCTTGCTCTTCTGCTGCAAGGCCCGGGTACCGACCGTTTAGCTATGAAGCTTTTTTGGTGGGATCCGGAACAGCTTACTAAGGCCCAAAAGAACCTGTACGCAAGCCCAGTGAAAACACATGTTACTCTTTGGCCAACACCTTAGACACTGGCAAAAAACTGAGGTGCTCCCGGGTGGGAGGGGCTTATATAGGGGAGGGTACTTCCGGTTTGGAATTGGCCAGTGCCAACACCTGAAGGTAAACTATATAACCCATTAGTAATGACTAAGTCGCTCTGTGTCCCGTGATGTACGAAAAAGAAATGAGATTGGCCGTCAGTACTTCAGGTGTGATCAATTTTCAGATATTGGCACCATAGCTTGTGGACTCTATAACTTTCACAAAGACCAAATAATATCCACCAATTTGTACTTATTTTTACCAAAGATATGTAGCAGTATAAATTTTGGCCAAAATTTATGAAGAAAAAATAGTAATTTGCAAAATTTTATAACAGAAACGAAAAAAAAATCATTTTTTTACAAAATTTTCAGTCTTTTTTCTCTTATAGCGCAAAAAATAAAAAACCCAACAGTGATTAAATACCACCAAAAGAAAGCTCTATTTGTGTGAAAAAAAGGACAAAAATTTCATATGGGTACAGTGTTGTATGACTGAGTAATTGTCATTCAAAATGTGAGAGCACCGAAAGCTGAAAATTGGTCTGGTTATTAAGGGGGTTTAAGTGCCCAGTGGTCAAGTGGTTAAAGGAGTCCAATACAATAAAAATAATAATTGGAACCATCAATATGGACCAGGTAGAAATGGGAACAAGGGTCCGTACAATCAATATAATAAACCTCAGTACCAACCCTATAGGGAGGCCCCTAGATCGAGGAGAGGTTCAGAACAAACCTCCTATAATCACTATGGCCAAGATAGACCATCTCATCAGGGCCCATACCATGAGGAGTGGACTCGCCCAGAAAGAAATAGAGATGACTGGGAGTATAATGGTGAAGGGGATTCTCGGAATCGTTTTTTTCCCTTAAGGGATAGGGATGGTCCAAATCAATCGGGCTATCAGGAATATGATTGTCGTAATGATGATCATTCTTGGACACCTAGAGATCACTCCAATGGATCAGATGACAATTTTCATGAACAACATCATTGGGGTTTTCCCAGACCCAATCAAGGAACAAAGAGGCCAATAGAAAACAAAGAGGAAGCAGAGGGGGGAGAGCACAATCAAAAAAAATCAAGGAAGTGATGGGAGAAGGCATATTCAACCTGAGTTCACAGATATTGTCACCTTCAGAGACTGCTCTGTTGAATAAAGGTCTTAAATATGCCCCCCCAAAAAAGCTTAACAAATTTGAGACATACATGGATATACATAAATATGTAAGAAGAATCAATATTAAAAGAAAATTTTCCAGTATGCCATCTTATCAGGGAGGAAGCATAGCTTCTAAATATCATGCTACAGGATTGTCTAATGCCTCCACGTTTAACCCCCCTGGAACTCTGGCTCCGTCTTTAAGAGTGTTCCGGGATGTAATATTGAGGGATTTAGAATCTGTAAGGGTCACCAATAAAAGAATGGAAAATAATCTCAAAACGGGTCTAGACTCTTTGTGTAACAACAAAGAGTTGGTTATTCGCCCCGCCGACAAGGGGGGAGGAATAGTGATTCTGGATCGGAGCAGCTACCTTCAGGAACTATCCAGAATTGTTGATGATCGTGAGACATATGTGCTTCTGTTGGGTAACCCAATAGTTCAATATAGGAAAACCCTAGAAGCAATAATCCAGAAAGGTGCCCATCTTGGCATCTTGAATGAAAAAGAGCAACTGTTTTTGATTCCAAAGGCTCAGAGGATACCTATTTTATATTGCCTACCGAAAATCCACAAAAGTCTAACTTGCCCCCCGGGTCATCCGATCGTAAGTGGGATCGATTCTATCACGTCCCGGGTGGGCAAGTATGTGGATTATTTTTTACAGCCACTGGTACAGCAGTTACCGTCGTACCTTAGGGATACTCGACATGTGATCAATTTGTTGGCTAATCAGAAGTCGACTACTGATACATGGATGGTCACTGCGGATGTGACATCACTGTATACAGTGATTCCCCATTCCCTGGGATTATTGGCGGTGAAATATTATTTGGATTTATTTTTCAAGATTCCACAAGAGCAACAATCTTTTGTTATGGAACTTTTGGAATATGCGGCCAATCATAATTATTTTTGGTTCAGTCAGAATTTTTATAAACAAAAAAGAGGTGTGGCCATGGGGGCGAAATATGCCCCCAGTTTGGCCAATCTGTTTATGGCCAAGTGGGAGGAGGACGTCATCTATAAGGATCGCAATCCTTGCCTTGCCTTCTGGGCAAGGTATATTGATGACGTCCTCCTCCTATGGGAGGGAACCGCCTCTCAGTTGGATGAATTTTTTGTGATGATCAACAACAATGATAGGGGTATACGTTTCGTTCATGAAGCTAGTCAGGAGAAAATACACTTCCTTGACCTTACGATAAGCAAGGAGGGGACTGGCTTTAGAACAATCACTTATTTTAAGCAGACTGACCGAAATGCTTATATACCTGTGGACAGTTGCCATAAAGAATCATGGTTACAATCAGTGCCAAGAAGTCAGTTCCTAAGAATGAGACGGAACTGTTCCAATGTATCTGATTATTTTCTTCAAGCAGACATCCTAAAGAAGAGATTGATAGACAAAGGCTATGATAAACACTATTTGGAAACAACGATAAAGGATGTTGAGAAAATAGAAAGAACCGCCTTATTGGATACAAATTCTGGGAAAAAAAAGCGTGAGGGGCCATTGATACCTTTTATCACCACATACTCTACTCAACACTATCAGGTGAAAAAGATTCTAAAGAAACACTGGCATGTGTTGAGAAGTGATCAAATTATAAATTCTTTTCTGCCTGCTACTCCACAGGTTATATTTAAGGGAGTCCCTTCATTGAGGGATAGAATAGCACCAAATGTTGTTGATCCACCTCCAAAAAAAGTTTCGTTCTTCCAGAATATTTCTGGCTACCATCAGTGCCGTAGATGTCAAGTATGTGCAATAAATAAAATAAGATCAAAGAAGACAATGTCATTCAAGTCATCTAGTACCTCCAGGGAACATCAAATAGAGGCCTTTGTAACCTGCAGCTCCACAGGTATAGTTTACCTGTTGGAATGTCCTTGCGGGAAACAATATATAGGTAGGACTAAAAGATCCATGCAGGTACGGTTGGGTGAGCATATCACAAATATTAAGAGTGGATTTAAAGACCACTCCGTGTCAAGGCACTATGATTTGCATCACGATCGTAATCCAGCAGGTACCATTTTTTGGGGTATTGACAGGTATAGCCCACACTGGAGGGGGGGTTCCCTAGTAAGAGAAATATCCAGGATGGAAATGTCCTGGATTTATAGGGTTCGTTGTTATACCCCATATGGCTTGAATATTGATGTAGACGTGAACGCATTCATAGATAATGCATAGGATCCTTTTAGAATGTCGAGAATTTGTATTTATGTGAACTAGATTTGATTCTCCAGAAGTTCATTGCATTGCACATTATTTACTGTGTGAACCTGGTCAGTGTTCTTGAATTTAGTGATTCAGTTTGGAATTTATTTTCTCAATTATCCCAACTTTGAGTCTAGAAGTTAAAAACAATCCATTCAGAATAAGAATGAAAATTTGATTAAAATAGATCCCCATCTTCCTAGTTACCTGATACGGGGATTGCATGTCCCGTGCCAACTGTCATAGTTGCGGGGGTATGCAGTCCTGCGGTCTTGGTGCATTTTTGCTCATCTACTTTTAATTCCAAGATATTTTTATATTTTGTTTGGTTGAGGAGGGATATGCTAAATGGCCACTAGATGGCTCTGCTAACCCTTTTTTGCTAATAACAATTAAATTTTAAAACGAATTATTTTATAATTATGAATGGAGTGTGACTGTGTGAATTTAGCGCGCAGTTATGCTCTATGTCATTTTTAGAGCAGAAGTAGTATAGCTTCTTTTTTAAATACAGGCGATATCCCGGTTATGATTCGCCTTTGCTGTGCGCGGCACCACCAGCCAGCCATGCATAGGAATAGTATCCTGGATTTTCCTCTTCTAAATAGTCTGAGTATTTGAATAGATATACCTTCTCTCTTTTTTTGGGGATTTAATCTGCATAGCCAGGTTTTTGGAACACGAATTTGTCTATTAATATAGGTATGGGCATTGTTTGCCCTGGTCCAAAATGGCGATTTGCAAGACGGGGACGCTGGAGGATCAGATCTGGGCGTTCCCATTGTGTATATGAATATATAATGCGGTGGGTCAGCACGTCGCCCGTGCCCCAGGACGACGTCAGTTGTGACAAAGCGGCGTAGGGAGGAGCGATGTGCTGACGTCACCGACATCCAGAACGAGTCCCGGAGCGAGAGGGCTTGTATAGCCGGCCGGCTTATTTTTTACCACACGCTTGTTATTCGTGACATATATGTAAGTGCATTCTTTTATCTATTAAACAAGTTAAATCGGATTCACGCTATGGTGGCTTTGTTTCCTTTTACATCCTGTCATTGGTGATATTTGGAGAGAAGTGGAATCCTGAAAAAACAGTATTACAGAGACCCTGGCAGTGAAATAGCCATCTGTTGACATTGATCTGTGTACAGATCCTTTGCTCTGGTAAGCGGCAGTGATTACTAGTGGTGGTGGAATCTTTGTCTATTGAATACCTGGCACTATTTCAAGGGTGTATATTGCGTTTGAAGTCACCAGTGGTGGAGTGAGAGGACCCCTGTCTGCTGTTCTTGTCTACATGATCTTCAGCTTTTTTTATCTCAATAATTATCCACAGGACTGAGCTTCCTTTTCCAGCTTCTAATATTCAGTCTTTAATTGACTGTCTGATATTAATTGGGATTTTCATTTAATTTATTCATATTATTTTATTTTATCTCAATTTATTTGTTGTTGATAAACATTTTCATTAGAGTTAATTGTTTTTACAATTTATGTTCATTCATTTTTGGTATTCAATTTAGTGTTGCGCAGCTTTGTCATTTCTAGGGGGTGGGGATGTGCAGTATACAGGTGGGGTGGGGTGTGCAGTATACAGGTGGGGGTGTGCAGTATACAGGTGGGGGTGGGGTGGGCAGTATATGGGTGGGGGTGTGTAGTATACAGGTGGGGGTGGGGGTGTGCAGTATACAGGTGGGGGTTTTGCAGTATACAGTTAAGGGGGTGGGGGTGTGCAGTATACAGTTGGGGGTGTGCAGAACACAGGTGGGGGTGTGCAGTATACAGGTGGGGGCGGCGCGGGAGGTGTACAGTACACTCCCCTGCGCACAGTCAGTATGCAGACAGCTGTGTAAGGAGGTCGGTATCCCCCTGGCAGTAGGTCCCCTCACATACACACAAGGCAGTCAAGGTGTGTGTATAGGTGACTCACCGTCAGGCAGATCAGATGACAAGCAGTGTTTCTGAGTACGGAGCCCCATCCCGGCTCCTAACATCACTGGACACTGATCTCCTCCATTACTGACCATAGACTCCGCCCTCCTCCACCACTCCGGACCATCCAACCCCACTTCCTCAGCGACGTTCTACTACAACTCCGCCATTCAGAATCAGAGCTCATCTTCTCTCCAGTCCTAATCCGGGCGATACAGGACTCTGCCCCCTGCAGATCGCCTTCTGAGGAGTTACTGAGCGATCTGAGGGGGTAGCAGTGCGAACGAGGGGGAGAGGGAGGGGGTGCCTCTGACTGAACTAAAAAAGCGGGACAGGAAGATGCCAGGGGAGGCAGGGCGCGCCATCGCGATTCAGCTGCCCTGCCACCAATTATTTCAACACCCCTAGTGGCCGTGGCTGCGCCCTAGGCGGAAGTGCGCCCTAGGCGGCTGCTTAGTCCGCCTAGTGGTAGCGCCGGCCCTGGGAGTACTTGCCAGGGGAGGAGCCAGGAGCACTGGCGGGGCACCCGAGAACAGGAGGATTGAGGCTGCTCTGTGCAAAACCATTGCACAGAGCAGGTAAGTAATAACATGTTTGTTATTTTAACCACTTGCTGACCATATACTGTATATATACGGCGGCAAGTCGGCTCTGCTGTGCAAGATCACGTACCTAGTAGATGTTCCTGGGTCTTGGGCGTGCGCGCGCTGCCACCGGGGGCCCGCTCCCACTATGATTAGACACAGCAGGAGCTGATTGGTGGGTATGGTGGACTCAATGTTCGCCGGCACCCACCGATGCTTTGGTATACAGGCAGAACTGCGGTCTGCCTATGTAAACAAGGCAGATCAGCTTTCTGTCACTACAAAGCATGGATCCTAGGTCTCTGCTAAGCAGGGGCACCAATTCATGTCTTCTACTAGTAGGTAGTAAGTACCACCCCCACAGTAGTAAAGCACTGATCAGGCACACATTTAACCCATTGATCGCTCCTGATGTTAACACCTTCCCTGTCATTAGTACAGTGACAGTGCATATACTGTATTTTAGCACTGATCACTGTATTAGTGTCACTGGTCCACAAAAAGTGTTAGTTAGTGTCCCAACTGTCCACTGCAATATCGCGGTCTTGATATAAGTCGCTGATCGCCGCCACTACTAGTAAAAATACATAAAAATATCCCATAGTTTGTAGATGCTATAACTTTTGCCAAACCTTTAAAATCACATTAAGGCATGCATCCCCCTATGTTGGAGATACGAGAACCCGCCGTCAAAATCATTGTGGTTTTCCAAAGTCAATGAATTTAGGGACATGGAGGGTTTCAGTGCTACCTTGCACAACCGGAAGGAGATCTTCTATAACACCTGGAGACCTTGGCAACATTTTGTATACACTGATGCCTATCTTCAGGGGGTCTCGAAACCTGGCTGACCTCCTGAACTTAGTCTCAATCCCTGGGCGAGAGGTTCTACCTTTCCTTCTTAACATTAGCTTTTTTTCTTCTGCACAAGGAACGCTTGATCCCCTACTTCTACTCTTCCTAACCGCTTCCTACCTATCCTTTTTTCCCTCCCCTCTCCCATCTACTCTCCTCCCCGTATACCTGGCTCAGTTCTGGGGGCTGTTTTCTCTCAGATATTTTAATATCCTGTTATACACTATCCGTTTTTCCCCTCCCTCTCCCATCTACTCCCCTCCCTGTATACCTGGCTCAATTCTGGGTGCTGAAGGGGGTTAAGAAGGTACTTCCCCTTCAGACCTGCTTATTGCTAGCTGGGCTGAAAGTGTCAGAGAGGAGCTGTTTGAGTAGGAGAGAGAGAGACACAGCAGCACGCTGTGTAAAAGAGCCATTGCTGGATTGTGTACTTGCTGGGTGAGCTTAACCAGATAAAAGACTGTAGCTCTGATTAGTGCGATGAACCATTGCCTGTAAACATGTATGCTGCCAAACTGTGAGCTGTACCTGTGTGCACAGCTGTGTGACAAGACAACCCTGTCAGGACTTCTGTTTGTTTTTGCCAGTTTGCTGAATAAAGCCCCTTTTATTTTACTGGACTGTCTCTGAGCCGGCTGTTCATCCCTCTGATCCCCTACACCTGTTATACACTATCTTAGTCTCATTGTCCCCATTCTGGGTCCAGCTGGCCACTGGGAGGCTCGCTTCCCGGTATAATGTATTATTTTGTTAAAATAGAACAATTTTAAGCTCACAAGCCTATGTTCTGGGTCTCATTTCGCTACTCTATCTGCCGTACATGCTTTGTAAACTGCGGATCATTTTCATATTTGACATGACCATTCATACTGTGTTCTGCTAGGCCTGTTGGCATGCAAATCTAATTGAGAGCTTTTAATTGTTATTTGATTATGCTTCGTTTCTTCATTTTTCTGTTTGCCTGTGAACTGCAACTTTCAGAAAATAAAGGAATTACAAATAAATAAATAATAATCACATTTTGTTGCTCTGCAGCCTGAAATGAAGACAGACACGGTTTTTGTTTTATCCAGCTATATAACATCCAGCTATGTAAAAACAGAATCATTGAGTTGCAAAAAGGATCACCCCTTTGTGTCAGTATTTTGTTGAACCACCTTTTGCTTTAATTACAGCTTTTAGTCTGTTGGGATATGTCTCTACTAAATTTTGCACATCTAGAATTTGCAATATTTGCCCACTCTTGCAGAACTGCTCAAGTTCAGTTAAATTTGATGGTGACCGTTTGTGGAATGCAGTCTTCAAGTAATTCCACAGATTTTCAATGAAGTTTAGGTCTGGGCTCTGATTAAGCCATGCAAGGACATTCACCTTTTTCTCCTTCAACCACTATGTGGTAATTTTTTCTGTATGCTCTGGATCATTGTCATGTTGGAAGGTAAACCTTCTTCCCATTCACAACTTTCTGGTAGAGGGCAGCAGATTTTTCTCAAGAATTTAACAGTATTTTGCCCCATCCATTTTTCCTTCTATCCTGACAAATATTCCAGACCCTGCTGCAGAGAAACACCCCCATAACAGGATATTACCACTTCCATGCTTTACTGTAGGAATGGTGTTATTTGGATGGCAAACTGTATTGGATTTCCTCCAGACATATTATTTGGTGTTGAGGCCAAATAATTACATTTTAGTCTCCTCTGACCATAACAACTTTTTCCCCCTTCATCTTCCAGGACAGCTACTTGAGAGATGATTGGCTCCGCTTTCAACAGAAAACACAAACCAGACACAATTTAAAAGGCCCCTCCCTCTCCTCTGACCCTCAGTTGTTTTGTGTTTCCAGACCTCCAGGAGTACACATAGTAATGTTTATTATGTTCTTTAGGTCTGGTGACTTTGGTTAGCAGACCCTCTTTTTTGGTTATACTCAGGCTGATTGTGGCTGTGTCTGCAGTATTCTCTGCATGTGCAGGCTGAAAAGGGCACCCCTATTTTACATAGTGGTGACTTGCCTTTGTTTCCTGGGCATTGGCGACTTCCACTTTCCAGCTTCTTTGTCCGGCGTCTTGCCAGGGTGAGTAGAGGAGCGCCTTCCTCCTGTTCCACTACGTTTTTGGGTGTACCAAAATGGCGTCAGATGACGCACTTCCGGTGTCGCGGCAAGATGGCGTCTGAACCGGAAGTGGTGTGACGCACTTCCGGATGCCGATTATTTTAAGGGATCTTATCAGTGTTTCACGCTGCTGCGTTTTCGCTGCTATAGAAGTAGCTCTGCAAACGAACGGTGGTCAGCACGTGCAGCGTCGCTCTCCTGCCTGTCTCCAGTCCTCTCCGATTAGAATATGAATACAAAGGACAGCCCTGAGGATGGAGCACCCGCTCAAGCTGACTCAGCGGCTGCATCGGGGTCCAAAACTGCCCCCCAAGGTAAGTGCCTCTCCTAAGGATTGTTGAGAGCCTTTAGAGCTGGGGGTCTGTATATGTTTAATCGCATTCAGTGAAAAGTGTCCTTATATATGTAGCGATACCTCCAACTAAGAAGGCCGCAGATTTAGTTGGGCCCTGAAGACAGCTCCGCCAACCCCCGGCAATCTGCTCAACCCCCTACTGGCACAGCTAGTAAGGGGAGATAGGACCGCGTGACCGCAACTTTAGGTGACGCAGTCCTATGGCAAACACACACAGTGATATACTTTAAAACTTCTATTAACCACTTAACGACCGCTCACTGTATATATACGTCGGCAGAATGGCACCGACAGGCACAATCACGTAGAGTGTACGTGATTGCCTTTGTACAGTTGGGGGGTCCAATCGGACCCCCCTCCTATACAGTGAGCGGTGGCTAAGTGTCCGGGAGCGTTCCGGGATGAGGGGGCAGCCATTCGTTTCTGGCCACCCCCTCGCGATCGCTCCCGGCGAATGGAAATGCCCCCTCTGTCTGTGTCAGACAGAGGGAGCAGGAGGAAGTGATGTCATCTCTGGTGCGGCGCTCACATATACCGAGCGCCGTACAAGAGAAGATATCAGGTCAGTGCACACAACACTACACTGACACCAGGACACATAGGGACATAAATCGCCCCCCCAGGCCCCCCCAGACACCCCAGATCACCCCCCAGATCACCCCCCCAGCCCCCAGTCACAGTGTCACTGATTGCAGTGACCATTTATTTAGTGATCACTGCAATCAGTGACATTTGTGACTGTAAAAGTGTCACCAAAGTTTAGTCTTAGGTCCAGTGTAGCCCCCTAACCCCCCCTAATAAAGGTTTAACCCCCTGATCACCCCCCAGATAACCCTTTCACCCCCTATCACCACTGTCGCTTAGCGATCATTTTTCTGATCGCTGTCTTAGCGTCAGTGATGCCGATCGGCAGCCAGTAATTTTTTTTAGGTTCGCCGCAGGTTTTTATAGCGTCAGGTACCCCAATATATTATCTAATAAAGGTTTAACCCCCTTGATCGCCCCCCAGGTAACCCTTTCACCCCCTATCACCACTATGACTAAGCGATCGTTTTTCTAAACGCTGTCTTAGTGTCTGTGATGCAGATCGGTAGCCGGTAATTTTTTTTAGGTTCGCCGCAGGTTTTTATAGCGTCAGGTACTCCAATATATTATCTAATAAAGGTTTAACCCCCTTGATCGCCCCCCAGGTAACCCTTTCACCCCCTATCACCACTGTCGCTAAGCAATTGTTTTTCTAAACGCTGTCTTAGTGTCGGTGATGCAGATCGTAGCCAGTAATTTTTTTTAGGTTCGCCGCATGTTTTTATAGCGTCAGGTACCCCAATATATTATCTAATAAAGGTTTAACCCCCTTGATCGCCCCCCAGGTAACCCTTTCACCCCCTTTCACCCCCTATCACCACTGTCACTAAGCGATCGTTTTTCTAAACGCTGTCTTAGTGTCTGTGATGCAGATCGGTAGCCGGTAATTTTTTTTAGGTTCGCCGCAGGTTTTTATAGCGTCAGGTACCCCAATATATTATCTAATAAAGGTTTAACCCCCTTGATCGCCCCCCAGGAAACCCTTTCACCCCCTATCACCACTGTCGCTAAGCAATTGTTTTTCTAAACGCTGTCTTAGTGTCGGTGATGCAGATCGTAGCCAGTATTTTTTTTTAGGTTCGCCGCATGTTTTTATAGCGTCAGGTACCCCAATATATTATCTAATAAAGGTTTAACCCCCTTGATCGCCCCCCCAGGTAACCCTTTCACCCCCATCACCACTGTCGCTAAGCAATCGTTTTTCTAAACGCTGTCTTAGTGTCGGTGATGCAGATCGGTAGCTGGTAATTTTTTTTAGGTTCGCCGCAGGTTTTTATAGCGTCAGGTACCCCCATATATTATCTAATAAAGGTTTTAACCCCCTGATTGCCCCTAGTTAACCCTTTCACCAGTGATCACCATATAAGTGTTACGGGTGACGCTGGTTAGTTAGTTTGCTTTTTATAGTGTCAGGGCACCCGCCGTGTATATAACCCAATAAAGGTTTAACCCCCTGATCGCCCGGCGGGTGATATCAATTAGGTTTTAGCGTCAGAGAGGGTCTGAGTCACACCCCAGGCAGCGTCAGGTTAGTGCCAGTAACGCTAACACCCACGCGTGAAGCATACACCCCCCTTAGTGGTATAGTATCTGAACAGATCAATATCTGATCTGATCAGATCTATACTAGCGTCCCCAGCAGTTTAGGGTTCCCAAAAACGCAGTGTTAGCGGGATCAGCCCAGATACCTGCTGGCACCTGCGTTTTGCCCCTCCGTCCAGCCCAGGCCACCCAAGTGCAGTATCGATCGATCACTGTCACTTACAAAACAAAAACACACATAACTGCAGCGTTCGCAGAGACAGGCCTGATCCCTGCGACTCCAGTGCTGTAGGAGGTGATTTCACCACCACAGTTAAAAAAAAAAAGCAAATATGCCGAAGCATTGGGGCAGCAGGGGCGGAGGAGCGATTTTGCTCCTAATGCCGCGTACATACGGTCGAAATTCCGACGGAGGCTTGCCCGTGGAAAAGTCCGACCATGTGTGTGCGGCAAAACTTTTTTGCGGGAGGATGCCCCCATGCTTCGGCATATATAAATGGTGCGTGTATGCCCATCATTGGAAGTGGGTGGATGAAGGGCGGTATTCTAATGGTGGGCATACCCACCGATCAATCTCTTTTTTGGTTCAGCCAACTGGCTGCATGAAATAAAAAGATTACAATACATGTCCAACAAGGACCAGCAACGTACTGGTATGTTGCTGGACTTTGAATGTTTATACCAGAATGATGCCTGCGGGTTTAGGTATCATCTTGGTATCATTCTTTTCAGCCGGCGGCCGGCTTTCATGTAAAAGCAATCCTAGCGGCTAATTAGCCTCTGGACTGCTTTTACAAGCAGTGGGAGGGAATGCCCCCCCCCCCCGGATATAAAAAGCGCCATTGGGAAATTGGGAAAGCATTTTATCACACCGATCTTGGTGTGGTCAGATGCTTTGAGGGCAGAGGAAAAATCTAGGGTCTAGAAGACCCCAGTTTTTTCAAAAAAAGAGTACCTGTCACTACCTATTGCTATCATAGGGGATATTTACATTCCCTGAGATAACAATAAAAATGATAAAAAAAAAAAATACTTGGAAGGAACAATTTAAAAATAAAATAAATAAGCAAAATTAATAATAAAAAAAAAAAAAGCACCCCTGTCCTGCCCTGCTCTTGCCCAATGGCGAACGCAAGCGTCGGTCTGGCGTCATATGTAAACAGCAATTGCACCATGCATGTGAGGTATCACCGCGAAGGTCAGATCGAGGGCAATCATTTTAGCAGTAGACCTCCTCTGTAAATCTACTGGGGTAACCTGTAAAGGCTTTTAAAGGCTTTTAAAAATGTATGTAGTTTGTCGCCAATGCGCGTTTGTGCGAAATTTTAAAGCATGTCGTGTTTGGTATCTATGTACTCGGCCTAAGATCATCTTTTTTATTTCATCAAACATTTGGGCAATATAGTGTGTTTTAGTGCATTAAAATTAAAAAAAGTGTATTTTTTAACCCAAAAAATGCGTTTGAAAAATCGCTGCGCAAATACTGTGTAGAAAAAAAAATGCAACACCCACCATTTTAATCTGTAGGGCCTTTGCTTTAAAAATATATATAATGTTTGGGGGTTCAACATAATTTTCTTGCAAAAAAAAAAATGTTTTCATGTAAACAAAAAGTGTCAAAAAGGGCTTTGTCTTCAAGTGGTTAGAAGAGTGGATGTAAGCTTCCTAATGTTGTGTATAAAATGCCAGAACAGTTCAAAACCCCCCCAAATGACCCCATTTTGGAAAGTAGACACCCCAAGCTATATACTGAGAGGCATGTCGAGTCCATGGAATATTTTATATGTTGACACAAGTTGCGGAAAAACGACAATTTTTTTTTTTTTTTGCACAAAGTTGTCACTAAATGATATATTGCTCAAACATGCCATGGGCATATGTGGAATTACACCCCAAAATACATTCTGTTGCTTCTCCTGAGTACGGGGATACCACATGTGTGAGACTTTTTGGGAGCCTAGCCATGTACGGGACCCCAAAAACCAAGCACCGCCTTCAGGCTTTCTAAGGGTGTAAATTTTTGATTTCACTTCTCACTGCCTATCACAGTTTCGGAGGCCATGGAATGCCCAGATAGCACAAACCCCCCCCAAATGACACCATTTTGGAAAGTAGACACCCCAAGCTATTTGCTGAGAGGTATTGTGAGTATTTTGCAGATCTCGCTTTTTGTCACAAAGTTTTGAAAATTGAAAAAAAAAATATATATATATATATATTTTCTTTCTTCATTTTCAAAAACAAATGAGAGCTGTAAAATACTCGCCATTCCTCTCAGCAAATAGCTTGGGGTGTCTATATTCCAAAATGGGGTCATTTGGGGGGGTTTTGTGCGATTTTGGCATTTTATGGCCTTCGAAACTGTGATAGGTAGTGAGGAGTGAAATCAAAAATTTGTGCCTAGAAATCCTGAAGGCGGTGCTTGGTTTTCGGGGTCCCGTACGCGGCTAGGCTCCTAAAAAGTCCCACACATGTGGTATCCCCGTACTCAGGAGAAGCAGAAAAATGTATTTTGGGGTGTAATTCCACATATAACCATGGCATGTGTGAGCAATATATCATTTAGTGACAACTTTTTGTAATTTTTATTTTTTTTTGTCATTATTCAATCACTTGGGACAAAAACAATTATATTCAATGGGCTCAACAGGCCTCTCAGCAATTTCCTTGGGGTGTCTACTTTCTAAAATGGGGTCATTTGGGGGGTTTTGTGCTATTTTGGCATTTTATGGGCTTCGAAACTGTGATAGGTAGTGAGGAGTGAAATCAAAAATTTGCGCCCTTAGAAATCCTGAAGGTGGTGCTTGGTTTCCGGGGTCCCGTACGCGGCTAGGCTCCCAAAAAGTCCCACACATGTGGTATCCCCGTACTCAGGAGAAGCAGCAAAATGTATTTTGGGGTGAAATTCCACATATAACCATGGCATGTGTGAGCAATATATCATTTAGTGACAACTTTTTGTAATTTTTTTTTTTTTTTTTTCAGTCATTATTCAATCACTTGGGACAAAAAAATAAAAAATTCAATGGGCTCAACATGCCTCTCAGCAATTTCCTTGGGGTGTCTACTTTCCAAAATGGGGTCATTTGGGGGGGTTTTGTACTGCCCTGTCATTTTAGCACCTCAAGAAATGAGATAGGCAGTCATAAATTTAAAGCTGTGTAAATTTCAGAAAATGTACCCTAGTTTGTAAACTCTATAACTTTTGCGCAAACCAATAAATATACGCTTATTGACATTTTTTTTACTAAAAACATGTGGCTGAATACATTTTGGCCTAAATGTATGACTACAATTGAGTTTATTCGATTTTTCTTATAACAAAAATTAGAAAATATCATTTTTTTTCAAAATCTTCGGTCTTTTTCCGTTTATATCGCAAAAAATAAAAATCGCAGAGGCAATCAAATACCATTAAAATAAAGCTCTATTTGTGGGAAGAAAAGGACGCAAATTTCGTTTGGGTACAACATTGCATGTCCGCACAATTTACAGTTAAAGCAGCGCAGTGCAAAATTCTGAATTCACCTCTGGTCCTCTAGCTACCAAATGGTCCGGGGCTTAAGTGGTTAAAGTAAGTAAAACTGACACCAATGTACTTGACCCAGATATTTTACTGAGGCTAATGGGCAAGTAATAAACAACAGTATAACAATTTGCAGATCCCTGCAATAAACAGTAATAAAGATAAACAGAGTAATCAGAATAATAAAGTATTGCTATGCAACTCTAGCGCTGCCCTTTTACAGCTACTTCCCCTCATGGGTAGACTAACACCCAGCAATGTCTACCTATGCAGTCAGGCCTGACTGATCTAAATGGAAGTTCAGTGAAACAATATTCGCTAGCAATCTCTCGGTGGTGCACTTGAAGAACAACTTTGTAATCCCAACGAATAGTAAAAATAAAGTATCTGTCTTTAAACAGCTCTCACCACCCGGACAAGTCCAAGTCCGTTTCCTCCATCGATTCGTCTAGGAACAGGAATCCACCGACATCCAAGTCTTCAATCCTTCTGGTGTACTGCAGCAAGGATGAGAAGATGTCTCTAAGGCTCTGCTAGGCTGGCAGAGGGGCTCTTTGGAAAGGAGCACAAGGCCCAGGCTTCAGGCCTTGTGCACACAGCAGTTCAGCACAGAGATCCTCTTGCTAGGAGAGGGGGTGTCCAAAGAGACCGAACAAACTCCACCTCCCCTTTATAAAGTCTGCCCCAGCAGTCTCTGTTCCGGAGCAATGTACCCTGGGTGCTGCAAGATGTACTGGGAGATGTAGTCTCTCTCTCTCCTCTGCTTTCACTTCCAGTAATGTCTCTTTACTTCCTCCCGACTCACCTCTCACCTGGAACTTCTTGTCTCTCTGTCTTAAAGGGGAATACCCCGCTACACACTCCCCCCACTTTGAATCTTTGGTCCCCAAAGACATTTTTTAGGTCTGCAAAACATTCTAGATTCTATGCGGTTGCATAGGGTTGACAGAGGAGCCTCCCACCAATCATCATAAGATGGGGAGCTGTCCTGTCTACAGGTCACTTCAGTGGGGGCGACCTGTCTAGCTGTGCCAGAGAGTGAGCTGGGGTTGCCCTCCACCAAATGGACCGTGGAGGGATCCGGATTCTCAGCATTCCTCCTAGCAGTAACTACAGAGTCTTCTGAGCTGTTCCCCATTTGTGGGTAGGTCAGCTTCTTAGGATGCCGGATGACTCTTCGAGCCCTTTGCTCTCTTGGGATTTCTGGCTCTGGCGCCACAGGCTCCTCTTCCTCTGAACAACCATCATGGGCATCTTCCCAGTATTCTGCTGAAGGACTAGAAGGGATGAACTCTGTGGCTTCTGGGTTCAGTGTTTCATCTGTGGTGTCTTCAGTGGTTGGAAGATCTATGGTAGAAGTTGGAGTTGGGGAAGGCCACAGCCAATCAAGTTCTCCCTCCTCACTTCCACTAAGTTGAGAGGCCTCTCCATCTTCAGCTCGGGAGGTCTGCGACCGAGTGTTCGGCCTAGGAGTATCCAGGATAGAGGCCGGTTCAAGGGAGTCTCCCACGGGAGGTATTCTAACTGCCCCAGCAAGTGGGAGAAGGTGGTTTCGATGCCACGTCTTCAGTGGGCCTACCTTTCCTTCTGGCTTCAACGTATAGACAGGTAGGCCTGGCAACTTCCTGCAGATGACATAGGGTTCAGATCTCCATCTGTCTGCAAGTTTGTGCTTTCCAGGGACCCCCAGATTGCGTAACAGTACTTGATCCCCGGGCTGTAGGTCTTGTACCCGAACCTTCAAGTCGAAGTTTCTTTTATTTCGAGCTCCCCTTTGATATGAGGCCGCTTGAGCATGTTCATAGGCTACTTTCAGGCTGTGTCTGAGCCTGTCCACATATCCTTTGTGGGATGTGGCTGAGGAATGGTCCAGAGAGGTGCCAAAGGCCAAGTCCACCGGTAGTCTCGCTTCTCTCCCAAACATGAGTCGATATGGGGAGTAGCCTGTAGCATCACTGATGGTGCAGTTGTAAGCATGTACTATGGCTGCTATGTGTTGGCTCCAATGTTGCTTTTTCTCGCTTTCCAGAGTCCCCAACATGTTGAGCAAGGTTCGGTTAAACCTTTCCGGCTGAGCATCTCCCTGTGGATGGTAAGGTGTAGTTCGAGTCTTCTTAATTCCCAAAGAATCCAGGAGCTTCCGGATCAGTTTACTCTCAAAGTCCCTCCCTTGATCTGAATGGAGTCACTGTGGCAGCCCATAATGGACAAAGTACTTCTCCATAAGTACCTTGGCTACGGTGGAGGCCTTCTGGTCTTTGGTGGGGAAAGCCTGGGCATACCTGGTGAAATGGTCGGTTATCACCAGAACATTTCCTAGTCCACTCAGGTCGGGTTCGAGGCAGAGAAAATCAATGCATACCAGATCCATTGGGCCTTGACTCTTTAGATGGCCCATTGGGGCAGCTTGATGGGGTAAAGTCTTCCTCTGGACGCACCGTGCACATGAGTGGCAGTACTCTTCTATCTCTGCCCTCATGCAGGGCCAATAGAACCGACTTCTGACAAGTTGAAAGGTCCTTTCAGCCCCTAGGTGGCCATGGTTGTCATGCAGGGCAATCAGAACAGTCTCTCGATATTTCTCTGGGAGGAACAGTTGCCACTTATCTTCTGAGTCATCAGAGGGGCCCCTTCGGTAGACCACTCCCTGATGTAACTGCAACCTGTCCCACTCTTTCCTCAGCAGGCGAGCTTCTTTTGAAGGTTGACGCATGAGTCTGTTTGGATCCTGATTCTCCAGGGCCTCCAGGACCAATCTCCCCATGGGGTCTTCCAATTGGTCACACCTCAACTCCTTCTTGGACAGTCTTGGCAGGTTGTCCTCTCCCAGTTGAACTACTCCACAGTAGTGTTTGGGGACTCTCACCATGGTAACTCCTATTTCCTCTGCTCTGGAGCCTCCTCTGGCTTGGAATTCAGCTCCTTGACAAAGGGCCCGCACCCCGTCCGGTGCCACTTGGGTCCAATCTTCTACGTCACTGGTGAGAGAATGAGATCTCCTGGACAGAGCGTCTGCATCTCGATTCCCAGTCCCTGGCCTATACTTTAGGCTGAAGTTGAATCCAGAAAGTGCGGCCAGCCACCTGTGTCCAGTGGCGTCCAGCTTGGCCGTGGTGAAAAGGTAGGTAAGGGGGTTGTTATCGGTCTTCACAGTGAACTCCGCCCCATACAGGTAGTCTTTAAGCTTGTCTACTACCGCCCACTTAAGGGCCAGGAACTCCAGCTTGTGAGTGGGGTAGTTCTTCTCAGGGGGGGTCAGGCTCCGGCTCACATAGGCAACAGGCCGTTGTTGCCCTTCGTGTTCTTGATAAAGTACTCCTCCCAGACCGTCATGACTAGCATCTACATGTAGTTCATAGGGCTTGGTTGGGTCTGCATAGGCCAAGACTGGGGCAGTGGTTAGGCTCTCCTTTAATGCCTGGAAGGCCTCTTCACACTTCTGGTTCCACTGATCTCTGACTGACTCTCCCGGCTTCCTGGGCCCTGAGTCGTCCTCTTCCCCCTCGGTCTTGAGTAGTTCATTCAATGGCCTGGCAATTTGGGCGAATCCTTCCACAAACCTCCTGTAATAGGAGCAGAACCCCAAGAAGGATCTGAGTTTGGTTACTGTGGTGGGTCGTGGCCAGGAGGTAACTGCCTCCAATTTCTCAGGGTCTGTGGCCACCCCTTCTTCAGACACTATGTGCCCCAGATAGTTCACAGAAGACTGATAGAACCGACACTTCTCAGGCGAAAGCTTGAGTCCTTCCTCACTGAGTCTTCTCAACACTTTTTCCAGCCTCCTTTCGTGTTCTTCCAAGGTTCTCCCAAAGACAATGACATCGTCCAGGTATACAAGGACTTCAATAAGGTTCATGTCTCCTACAGTCTTCTCCATGAGACGTTGGAAAGTCGCTGGGGCTCCAGACAGACCTTGGGGCATCCGGTTGAATTCAAAAGAACCCTACTGGGGTTATGAAGGCTGTCTTCTCCCTGTCTTCTGGGTGCATAGGAATCTGATAGTACCCACTCTTGAGATCCATAACGCTGAACCATTTAGCTCCAGACAAGCTCTGTAGGGCATCCTCTATCCTCGGAGTGGTGTATTGGTCAGGTATGGTTCTCCTGTTGAGAGTCCTGTAGTCGATACAGAGCCTCAATGATCCATTCTTCTTTCTGACCACCACGATGGGAGAGGCATAGGGGCTTCTGGACTCCCGTATCACACCAGTCCTCTTGAGTTCTGCAAGTTGTTCCCTTAGATCCTCCAGATCTGCTAGGGGGACCCGCCTGACCCTCTCTCTGAAGGGCTTGTCTTCCTGGAGGCGGATCCGATGGGTGGCACTCCTTGCACACCCCACATCGAACTCATCCTTAGAGAAGATCTTCTCCCATCTATTCAACTGGGCCTTGGCTCTCTCCTTCCAAGCTCCTGGCAGATTCGGGTTTTCCATGGACAGCTTCTCCCAAGCATCTCCTCCTTCACCTGTCCTCTTCACTTCTGACAGGGTAACAGGGGCCACAGGGCTCACCTGGCCTAGCAGCATTCTGGCTGGGATTTCCATGGGGTCTCTGGTAGTGTTTCTAACACTCACTGGAACTCTACAATGGGCCTTCTTCAGGACCTTCAGCGGAATCACTTCCGGTATCACTTCCAGACCTGAGGACTCACCCCTTGGGTCTGACTCCAGCATGACAAAGGGACCAGGCTGCTCCCAAGTAAGCTTCACAGTGGCTCCGAGACAGGTTACTTCGCCGGGCTGCAACACTACCCCTTCTCTTCCAAGTCTCCACACCTTCCCTATCCCTTCTCCAGGGGTCTCCTGCTCTTGGACCAGCCGTTGGTAGGCCGTCTTCAGCATGGGATGGATCTTGGTGGCTGTTCGCCCCTCTTCTTTTACTAGAGGGGTCAGGAGTCTTCGGACCAGGTCCGTGTTCGTCCCTATTATAAGGGAATTCTTGTTGGCTCCAGGCGGCCTAGGGCACACGACTGCCAGGGTGTCAAACACTTCGGCCTTCCCAGCCACGGATGGGTCAAAGGTCATCTTGATGGGAAGATAGCCGTCGTAAGGGAAACTCTGGGTTCCAATTCCCCATATTTCCAACTCTTCTATCTTCTGGATAGGCAGATGACTCAAGTGCCTATCGTAGAAGTCCCGGTATAGTAGGGTCACTTGTGCCCCGGTATCCAAGAGGGCCCTGGTGTAGACTCCCTCCACTTGAATGGGCACTATAGGAGATGGGCCCACCAGCTTCTCCGGATATGGCCCGGCAGGGGTCGCCTTCTTCAGACCTTTTCCTTTTGGACTCTCTCTTGTCCTATTCCCTTTGGACTTGAACCTTTCTTGAGCCTGGTATGCATTGACTTCCCTCCTTTTTATGAGTGTAGGAACCCGCTGAGGGATACTGTTATTTTTCTTAGGTGTGCACCCCCTCTGGGGAGTGATGTGTCTCTTCTGAGGGGTCTTGCCCCCTTTCTCTGCGGTGTATCTCTGTTGGAGAATGTTGTGTTTCCTCTGAGGTGTTCTATTTTCTCTCTTCTGTTTTTCATTCAGTTTGGAGCTCACTGAAAATGATGGGCACCCGGTTGACTCCTTCACTGGGGCCCTCTGAAGTTTTCCGCCGGCTGGCGGTTATTTATCTTTTTCTTCCTGGGACTGGAACATATGTTTGCAAAATGACCAATCCCTCCGCAGTTGTAACAAATCACCTCTTCTTCACGATCCTGTAGAGAAGCGGGCGCTGAGGTATTCGGGAACAACTCCTTTCTTGGACTTTTTCTTTTCTGGTTTCCTTTGATCTTTCTCCATCAAAGAGGTCAGTATCTCCAACACTTGGGACATCTGCGATTTCAGGGTGTCCACTTCTGCATCTCTTTCGGGGGTCATGGCCGGGCTGACCATCACCACCAGAGGTTTGGTTGGCTCGACTGGCTGTTCCCTCTTTTTCTCCTCCCACATGGCCTCTTCCTCTCTGACCATTCGAATGAGATCGGGGTATTCCAGGTTCTTCCCGTCCTGTCGGGTGCGCAGCGCCAATGCAATAGGATCCAGGGGCTGAGCTCCCCTCAATACCTGCTGAGCCCGGGCCTCGTCTACCTTCCCTGGGTCGATCCCCTTCTTCAGAATAATTCTATGCAGGATCTTGTCTAGACGTCCCATATATTCTGACAGTTTCTCTCCTGTTTTCTGGTAGCAGTGCTCCAGCTGATAGGTGAGCTCGGTAACTTTTTCTGTCCCACCGAACACATTCTGCAAGATGTCCAAGTAGTCCTGTGCAGTACAGTCTTTCCTGCTCATCTTCAGGTTGCGTATGGCATCCAGAGCAGGCCCCTTCAAACTTTCAGCAATTCGCTGTTTCTTGCTGCGTTCTGGAACTTCCCATTCCTCTAAGGCCTGAGTGGTGCCATCTAGCCACTCCTCAAATCCTTCTTCCCCTGAGGGCACAGGTTTTCTCCCTGAGAATATCCGGAGCTTTCTGTACCCCGACATTGGGTAATCTGTGGGATTCTTCTTGCACTGGGCCACAATCTCTCCCAGTACAGCGCATAGTTCTGTGCTGAGCAGGGATGAGCCGAACACCCCCCTGTTCGGTTCGCACCAGAACCTGCGAACAGACAAAATGTTCGTGTAAACTTTAGAACCCTATTAAATACAATGGACTCGAACGTTCGAAATCTAAAGTGTTAATTATAAAGGCTGATATGCAAGTTATTGTCCTAAAAAGTGTTTGGGGACCCGGGTCCTGCCCCAGGGGACATGTATCAATGCAAAAAGAAGTTTTAAAAACTGCAGTTTTTTCGGGAGCAGTGATTTTAATAATGCTTAAAATGAAAAAATACAAGTGAAATATTCCTTTAAATTTCGTACCTGGGGGGTGTGTATGATATGCATGTGAAGTGGCGCATGTTTCCCGTGCTTAGAACTGTCCCTGCAAAAAATGTAATTTTTGAAAGAAAAAAAGTCTTTTAAAACTGACTCGCGGCTATTAATGAATTGTCGGCTCCCGGCAATACATACAAAAGTCATTGATAAAAAAATAAAAAAAGCGTGGGGGTTCCCCAGAATTCAATTACCAGGCCCTTCAGGTCCGGAATGGATATTAAGGGGAACCCCGCCGCAAATTTAAAAAAAATTTGACGTGGGGTTCCCCCAAATATCCATTCCAGGCCCTTCAGATCTGGCATGGATTTTAAGGGGAACTCCACCCCAAATTTTAAAAAAATGGCGTGGAGTCCCCCTAAAAATCCATACCAGACCCCTTATCCGAGCACGCAACCTGGCCGGCCGCAGGGGAAAAGGGGGGGACGAGAGAGCGGCCCCCCTCCCTCCTGAACCGTACCAAGCCACATGCCCTCAACATGGGGAGGATGTCCCCATGTTGATGGGGACAAGGGCCTCATCCCCACAACCCTTGCCCGGTGGTTGTGGGGGTCTGCGGGCGGGGGGCTTATCGGAATCTGGAAGACCCCTTTAACAAAGGGGACCCCCAGATCCCGGCCCCTCCCCCTATGTGAATTGGTAAGGGGTACATTGTACCCCTACCATTTCACGAAGAAAGCGTAAAAAAATGTTTAAAAAAAACACACAAACACCTTGAAAAAGTCCTTTATTTAAAAAAAAACAAAAACATTCCAGCGGTGAAATCCAGTGTCCCGCGGCGATCCCGATGTCCAGCGCTGTCCTTCATTGGTTGTGCCTGAGCGGACCTGATGGGGAACTCCCTCTCAGTATTTTAAATGTATAGACCCGCCCCTTCTAAAGTTCCCCATCAGGTCCGCTCAGCGGACCAGATGCGGAACATGAGAAGGGGCGGGGTCTATACATGTATTGCCAAAGTGAGAGCAGTTCCCCATCAGGTCCGCCCCCTCGGTATGTCGGACCCGCCTACGTCATTGGCTTGAGCGGGGAACTTCCTTCACTATGTAAATTTAAATTACACAGGGAAGAAAGTTCCCCGCTCAAGCCAATGACGTAGGCGGGTCTGACATACCGAGGGAGCGGACCTGATGGGGAACTTTAGAAGGGGCGGGTCTATACATTTAAAATACTGAGAGGGAGTTCCCCATCAGGTCCGCTCAGGCACAACCAATGAAGGACAGCGCTGGACATCGGGATCGCCGCGGGACACTGGATTTCAGCGCTGGAATGTTTTTTTTTTTTTTTAAATAAAGGACTTTTTCAAGGTGTTTGTGTGGTTTTTTTAAACATTTTTTTACGCTTTCTTCGTGAAATGGTAGGGGTACAATGTACCCCTTACCAATTCACATAGGGGGGGGCGGGATCTGGGGGTCCCCTTTGTTAAAGGGGTCTTCCAGATTCCGATAAGCCCCCCGCCCGCAGACCCCCACAACCACCGGGCAAGGGTTGTGGGGATGAGGCCCTTGTCCCCATCAACATGGGGACATCCTCCCCATGTTGAGGGCATGTGGCCTGGTACGGTTCAGGAGGGAGGGGGGGCCGCTCTCTCGTCCCCCCCTTTTCCCCTGCGGCCGGCCAGGTTGCGTGCTCGGATAAGGGGTCTGGTATGGATTTTTAGGGGGACTCCACGCCATTTTTTTTTTATTTGGGGTGGAGTTCCCCTTAAAATCCATGCCAGATCTGAAGGGCCTGGAATGGATATTTGGGGGAACCCCACGTCAAATTTTTTTTTAATTTGCGGTGGGGTTCCCCTTAATATCCATTCCGGACCTGAAGGGCCTGGTAATTGAATTCTGGGGAACCCCCACGCTTTTTTTTTTTTTTTTTATCAATGACTTTTGTATGTATTGCCGGGAGCCGACAATTTATTAATAGCCGCGAGTCAGTTTTAAAAGACTTTTTTTCTTTCAAAAATGAATTTTTTCGCAGGGACAGTTCTAAGCACGGGAAACATGCGCCACTTCACATGCATATCATACACACCCCCCAGGTACGAAATTTAAAGGAATATTTCACTTTTATTTTTTCATTTTAAGCATTATTAAAATCACTGCTCCCGAAAAAACGGCAGTTTTTAAAACTTTTTATTGCATCGATACATGTCCCCTGGGGCAGGACCCGGGTCCCCAAACACTTTTTAGGACAATAACTTGCATATAAGCCTTTATAATTAGCACTTTAGATTTCTCCCATAGATTTTTCGAATTTGCAGCGAACACTCCAATTTGTTCGCTGTTCGGCGAACGGGCGAACAGGCAATGTTCGAGTCGAACATGAGTTCGACTCGAACTCGAAGCTCATCCCTAGTGCTGAGGGTGGCCGGTGATGATCTGGGACTCTCTGTATCCTCCTGCTCTTGTGCCTTAGGGGATGGTGGGGAAGGTATCTGTGGAGATGATGACTTTCTTATTTGGAACCGATCTCCCTTATGTGGCAGCGCATGTGTCAGATGGTAGGTCTGCCCATCCATAGCTTGTATGCTCTGGCTTTTAAAATGCTCTGGAATTTCGTCTTTCCACTCTATTAATGCGTATGTACACGAAGCATGTGGTCTCACATCCATCACCCATGATTTCTGGCATGGTGATAGGGATGTCATTACCTGCTTTATCGCATCTCTTTGCCAGATCCCCGGGAGTTCAATAACTGCCGCCACGGCCGGATCTGCGCCAGCCATTGTGTACCACTGTCCTACTTCTAGCGGGTCCATGCCGGTCTTTTGGCGTGTTCGCTTGCTGTATCAGGATCCCGGACGAGAACCCCCACGTGTAGCGATACCTCCAACTAAGAAGGCCGCAGATTTAGTTGGGCCCTGAAGACAGCCCCGCCAACCCCCGGCAATCTGCTCAACCCCCTACTGGCACAGCTAGTAAGGGGAGATAGGACCGCGTGACCGCAACTCTAGGTGACGCAGTCCTTTGGCAAACACACACAGTGATATACTTTAAAACTTCTATTAAAGTAAGTAAAACTGACACCAATGTACTTGACCCAGATATTTTACTGAGGCTAATGGGCAAGTAATAAACAACAGTATAACAATTTGCAGATCCCTGCAATAAACAGTAATAAAGATAAACAGAGTAATCAGAATAATTACGTATTGCTATGCAACTCTAGCGCTGCCCTTTTACAGCTACTTCCCCTCATGGGTAGACTAACACCCAGCAATGTCTACCTATGCAGTCAGGCCTGACTGATCTAAATGGAAGTTCAGTGAAACAATATTCGCTAGCAATCTTTGGTGGTGCACTTGAAGAACAACTTTGTAATCCGAACGAATAGTAAAGATAAAAGTATCTGTCTTTAAACAGCTCTCATCACCCGGACAAGTCCAAGTCCGTTTCCTCCATCGATTCGTCTGGGAACAGGAATCCACCGACATCCAAGTCTTCAATCCTTCTGGTGTACTGCAGCAAGGAGGATTAGATGTCTCTAAGGCTCTGCTAGGCTGGCAGAGGGGCTCTTTGGAAAGGAGCACAAGGCCCAGGCTTCAGGCCTTGTGCACACAGCAGTTCAGCACAGAGATCCTCTTGCTAGGAGAGGGGTGTCCAAAGAGACCGAACAAACTCCACCTCCCCTTTATAAAGTCTGCCCCAGCAGTCTCTGTTCCGGAGCAATGCACCCTGGGTGCTGCAAGATGTACTGGGAGATGTAGTCTCTCTCGCTCCTCTGCTTTCACTTCCAGTAATGTCTCTTTACTTCCTCCCGACTCACCTCTCACCTGGAACTTCTTGTCTCTCTGTCTTAAAGGGGAATACCCCGCTACATATACCTTTTTTGCTCTGTGCTTTCTTCTAGTTTGACAAGCCTGTTAAGAGAAAATGTGAGAACTGTAGATCTAGGCTTCTTGATAGCTGTAGAAAACTATTATGTGATAGTTGTACTCAGGGCTGGCCCAAGACATTGTGCTGCCTAGTGTCAGTGGATGCAGTTTGTCACTTGCCACGTCACTTGTCAGTGGATGCAGTGTGTCACTTGATACGTCACTTGTCAGAAGATGCAGTGTGTCACTTGCCACATCACTTGTCAGCAGATACAGCTTGTCACTTGCCACATCACTTGTCAGTGGATGCAGTGTGTCACTTGCCACGTCACTTGTCAGCAGTAGGGATGAGCCGATCACCCCCCCCCCCCGTTCGGTTCGCACCATAACCTTCGAACGGACCGAAAGTTCACGCGAACGTTAGAACCCTGTTAAATACAATGGACGCAAACGTTCGAAATCTAAAGTGCAAATTATAACGACTAATATGCATGTTATTGTCCTAAAAAGGGTTTGCCCGGGTTCTGCCCCAGGGAACATGTATCAATGCAAAACGAAGTTTTAAAAACGGAAGTTTTTCGGGAGCAGTCATTTTAATGATGCATAAAGTGAAGAAAAAAAAAGTCAAATATTCCTTTAAATATCGTACCTGGGGGTGTCTAAAGTATGCCTGTGAAGTGGCGCATGTTTCCCGTGTTTAGAACTGTCCCTGCACAAAATGACATTTCTAAAGGAAAAAAAGCCATTTAAAACTGCTTGCGGCTTTAATGTAATGTCTGGTCCCGGTAATATGGATGAAAATCTTTGAGAAAAATGGCATAGCTACCCCATCACCCACCCCTACCCCCAGCCCATTACCAGCCCCTTTGGGTCTTGTATGGATATTAAGGGGAACCCCGCACACAAAATAAAAAAGGCCCTATATACTCTGAACAGCAGTATACAGGCGGTGCAAACAAGACATGGACTGTAGGTTTGTTCTTAAGTAGAATCTGTTTTTTAATTTTGAACAGGTACATTGTTTAAGTGTAGCTCCAGCCAAAAAATATATTTTTAAGCTTTTTGGAGAACATAGGGAAGGGTTATCACCCCTGTAACATTTGTTTTGCTGTCTGTGCCCCTGTTCAGAACATTTCACCTCACTTTCCGTCCCAATGACAACTGTTTTTGAAAAGTTGGGTTTTTATTGAAACAAGGATTGGTGATAAAGCATCAGTGGAGAGGAGACACCTTTTTCCAATATTATCTCTTACAGGAGAGAATTTTCCTTCCTAGAGGTAGATTTCCTCTCACTTCCTGTTGTCTCCTTCCGCTTGCAAGTAGGAGTCGTTTGTAAGTTGGATGTTTGAAAGTAGGGGCCTGCCGTATATACTCTGCTGAAAAAGAAAAAAAACTACGAGCAATAAGGGGTAGCTTCAGGTGAATAATGTGTAGGAGGCACACTACGCCCGCTGTAAGTGCTGCAGATGTCTGCCTGTGTTACACAACAGGAAAACACAGCAATAAGGCCTAGCTTCAGGTGTATATTTTGCAGGAAGCACACTACGCCTGCTATAACTGCTGCAGATGCCTGCCTGTGTTACACAACAGGAAAACACAGCAATAAGGCCTAGCTTCAGGTGTATATTTTGCAGGAAGCACACTACGCCTGCTGTAAGTGCTGCAGATGCCTGCCTGTGTTACACAACAGGAAAACACAGCAATAAGGGCTAGCTTCAGGTGTATATTTTGCAGGAAGCACACTACGCCTGCTATAACTGCTGCAGATGCCTGCCTGTGTTACACAACAGGAAAACACAGCAATAAGGGCTAGCTTCAGGTGTATACTGTGCAGGAGGCTTAGCAAAAATATCACTGACACTGTCCCCTGCCTATCCTTCTCTCTCCCTGCACACAAGGTTTAGCAGAATATCACTGACACTGTCCCTGCCTATCCTTCTCTCTCCCTGCACACAAGGTTTAGCAGAATATCACTGACACTGTCCCTGCCTATCCTTCTCTCTCCCTACACACAAGGTAAATGAACAAATATCACTAACACTGTCCCTGCCTATCCTTCTCTCTCCCTAAACCGGAACACACTACACAAGGCGGCTGCGCTGGCGGCCTTTTATAGTGCGGGGCGTGTACTAAACCCCCCTAAACTATAATTGGCCACAGGCATCCTGCCTGTGGCCAATTATGGCTCTCCTCGCTGCCGGCGCTGTGATTGGCCAAGCATGCGGGGTCACAGTGCATGCTTGGCTAATCACAGCGCCGGGATTGCACTGCGCCGGGATTGCCAAAAACTTTCGATCTTCGTCGAACGATCGAACAGCCGATGTTCGAGTTGAACGTATGTTCGACTCGAACACCGAGCTCATCCCTAGTCAGCAGATGCAGTGTGTCACTTGCCACGTCACTTGTCAGCAGATGCAGCTTGTCACTTGCCATGTCACTTGTCAGCAGATGCATCTTGTCACTTGCCACGTCACTTGTCAGCAGATGCAGTGTGTCACTTGCCACGTCACTTGTCAGCAGATGCAGCGTGTCACTTGCCACGTCACTTGTCAGCAGATGCAGCGTGTCACTTGCCAAGTCACTTGTCAGCAGATGCAGTGTGTCACTTGCCACGTCACTTGTCAACAGATGCAGTGTGTCACTTGCCACGTCACTTGTCAGCAGATGCAGCGTGTCACTTAATGCTGCAAAAAAAATTAAAGGATGAAGCGCTAATAATGTACAGTGAATCAAAATTAATACAAATACAAAATAAATAGCAAGCTAAAAGTCCATAATGATGAATCCCAACACCAAGTAGTGATGCTCAAATTAGTTTTCTAGTTCTTCACCACGAGTGCTTAATAGATGGATAGCCACTAACCAGAAAAATTTGACCCCTTTTTACAGGAAGGTCAAACAGCGCTTCTGGAATAACAACAGATTCCACTAACAGCACAGTTCCGCTCCACTGGCCCCTCGGGATGAAACTGGGATGGGAAAACTCCAGAAGAGACCTAGAGATAGGTCTCATAGTGTAGTAATTTTAATGGATAAAAATATATGACAACAACAAATGGCAATTAAACTCACATGTTACAGTGCCGTACCGGCAACAAGTGTAATCAGCATATGCAAGCCAGCTAGTCCTAGAGGGATAGCGTGGAGTCTGCGCCTCTCCTAAGGGCAAAGCCTAGATTAGATGTGGGATGAGGACCTGGAATTGCTGCTCCTCTTCTCTGACATATGTTTTGCCATATTGGCGTCTTCAGGAATTGATGTCACACCGTCCCTGGTTTGCTTAAAAGTGAATGGGAAGGCTGCTATTGGTGGAACTCCTCCAAAATCGAGTAGGAGTAAAAAATGTACTGCAATATCTCCCTCTAGGGGATGCCGACTTGCACACTCTGTTTCTACCTTACAGCATAAACCAACCTTATAAAAATATATAAAACTCAGCAAACACATTAAAACATTGCAAATGGATAATAATCCATCATTGCTAAATCTTATAAAAAACATGATCACATAATAAAATCGTACTAAACTAATATCAGGGAGCTATATGGAATAACACCATCTAGTGGCCAAACATGATAAAGAAACTGGATGCGTGCGATAAAGCCTATAATGAAAACATCAGTGTACTTTTGTGTACTACACAGTGTACTAGTGTACTTTTACTTCCTGGTGACGGTGGAACGCACGATGGGGCGGACGTGATGTCATCAGCCGGCAATGATGCGAGATGTGGGAGGCGACGCGGCCATCATTTCTGGCTGATGACATCACGTCTGCTCCATCGGGCGTTCCGCCGTTACCAGCAAGTTAGGGAACACACCGGTGCTCTGCATCTGCCCGATCGGTCCCTGTGAAATAAGCAGCAGAGCGGTCGGAACAGGCTGGCTGGTGGGCGGAGGTTTGCCTCCCCTCTGAAAGTGCCGCCCAGGACCCATGGTAGGGCCGGCCCTGGTTGTATTTCGTTAGTGACAGGGGCTGATTCTGTTGCTTCCTTAAAGGAATTGATGGTTTCTATGAAAGAGGTGGTTTCCTCTTTTCAGTCCTTTAATGATAGATTAGCAGGGTTAGGTCTTTCCAGTTCAAAATCTGTAATGGTGACCCCAGACCCTTCAGTCTCGGTTAAATCTCTACCTCCTTTAGTGTTGGAGACCGTGAGTTCACGGGCTGTTTCTGACCTTAAAGGGGGAGAAAATTCAGAATCTACATCTGACGAGGAATCCGCATCAGAGGTCGAAGAGACTGTTAGCTCGGCCAGATATCTCTTTCCTATTGAAGATATTGATAATCTGGTAAATGCAGTTTATACTTCTGAACAGATTGAGATGCCACAGCAGACTCAGTCTATTCAGGATAAGATGTACAGGGGCCTTCAGGGACATAAGCCTAGGTCTTTTCCAGTGCATCATTCTCTCAAAGATATGATCCTTTCTGAGTGGAAAAAACCTGAAAGAAGGTCGTTCCAATCTAGAGGACATAAAAGAAGGTTTCCCTTTCAATCCGACATTGAGAAAGTATTTTTCAAATGTTTTAGATTAGATGCTCCTATGTCTAAAAAATCTGATCTTACATTTGAAGATTCTGGTGTGCTTAAGGATCAGATGGACAGGAAAGCTGACGCTCTGCTGCGTAAAGCCAGGTATGCCTCGGCTTTTTCCCTTTTTCCAGCCATGGCGTCCACTTGTGTTGCTAGGAATCTGGATGTGTGGGTCCATAGACTAGATGACTTTCTTTCCTCCAACACTCAGGTGGAGGAGGTCAGGTAATCTCTCCCCTTAATTGCCAAATCGGTGGCATTTCTGGCTGACGCAGCAGCAGATTCAGTTAGGTCAGTGGCCAGAACATCAGTACTGATTAATTGCACAAGACGAGCTATCTGGTTAAAATCCTGGGAGGGAGATCTTACCTCCAAAAATAAACTTTGCGTTATTCCCTTTGAGGGCAAGCTTTTATTCGGTTCTGCCTTAGAGAAGGTACCAGTGCGTTCCTCAGAGAAGAGTACGCTTTTCCCGTCTCGGAATACTAAGCCTCAGAGTAAGAGGCCCTTTCATAGCTTCCAGAACAAGGCTGATTTTAAAACAGGTGGTCAACAAACCAAGAAAAACTGGTCGTCCACTTCAGTCCCGGAAGAATTTACCCCATTCCTGACCAGAGCACTTTTTACAATTTGGCACTGCTTCACTTTAACTGACAATTGCGCCATCATGCAATGCTATACCCAAACAAAATTTGTGTCCTTTTTTTTCCCCCACAAATAGAGCTTTCTTTTGGTGGTATTTGATCATTTCTGCGATTTTTATTTTTTGCGCTATTAACAAAAAAAGAGCGCCAATTTTGAAAAAAACACAATATTTTGTACTTTTTGCTAAAATAAATATCCCCAATTTTTTTTTAAAAAAGCTCTTTTTTTTTCTCAGTTTAGGCCGATACTTATTCTTCTACATATTTTTGGTAATAAAAATCGTAATAAGAGTATATTGATTGGTTTGCGCAAAAGTTATAGTGTCTACAAAATATATTTATAGCATTTTATTTTATTTTTTTTATTTTTTTTTACTAGTAATGGCGGCGATCTGCGATTTTTTTTATTGAGACTGCGGCATTATGGCGGACACATCGGACACTTTTGACACATTTTTGGGACCATTGGCATTTATACAGCCATCAGTGCTATAAAAATGCACTGATTGCTGTAAAAATGTCACTGGCAGGGAAGGGGTTAACACTAGGGGGCGATCAAGGGGTTAATTGTGTTCCCTAGTGTGTTTCTAACTGTGGGGGGAGGGGACTGACCTAGAAGAAATGACAGATCGTGGTTCCTAGCTATTAGGAACTCACAATCTGTCTCTCCTCACAGAACAGAACAGGGATTTGTGTGTTTACACACACGTCCCTGTTCTGCCTCTCGTGCCCGCGATCGCTCAAGGCCGGCGGTCATCGCGACCGCCGGTCACGAGCAATGGCACCCCCACGATGCAGCGCCTGCTATCCCGCTTAAAGGGATCGATGTACAGCTACGAAGGTTCGTGGGATCGTGCCGACCTGCCGCCGTATAACGACGGCGGCTGGTCGGCAAGTGGTTAAAAAAATGAGGGAAAGTAGGGTTAAACCATAAAGGGGCATTTGCAGAAGTCGCACCCTTTAGATGACACTTGCATCTAAGACCAGCCTCCCAGGCTCGGAAGGTATTAAGCATAAGAGTAGTCACCTCATAAGGTGCCCTATGGCCCCTAAATAAAAGTACTTTAACCGATTGCCGACCGCCAAACGACGATATACGTTGACACAATGGCACAGGCAGGCAAATGGGCGTACCTGTACGTCCCTTTCAATTTTCCACCCAGCGGGTGCGCGTGCACTGCCGGAGGCGCCCACTGCGTGCCTCGTGAGTGTGACAACTCGATGTTCCCAGGCGGCCCGCGATTGCAGTTGGCAAAGGCAGAACAGGGGGATGCCTTTGTAAACAAGGCATTCCCCTGTTCTGCCTAGTGACATGTCAGGGATCTACTGTTCCCTGTGATCGGGAACAGTGATCACTGACGAGTCACTGGTAGCCACGCCCCTTAACAGTTAGAATCACTCCCTAGGACACACTTAACCCCTTCAGTGCCCCCTAGTTGTTAACCCCTTCACTGCCAGTGTAATTTTTACAGTAATCAGTGCATTTTTATAGCACTGATCGCAAAAGTGTCCGCCATAAAGTCGCAGTCAAGATAAAAATCGCAGATCGCCACCATTACTAGTAAAAAAAATTATAATAATAAAAATGCCATAAAACTATCCCCTATTTTGTAGACACTATAACTTTTGCGCAAACCAATCAACATACACTTATTGCGATTTTTTTTTTACCAAAAATATGTAGAAGAATACATATCGGCCTAAACTGAGAAAAAAATTAGCTATTTAAAAAAAAAATTGGGAATTATTATTATAGCAAAAAGTACAAAATATTGCTTTTTTTTCAAAATTGGCGCTCTACTTTTGTTTATAGCGCAAAACATAAAAACCGCAGAAGTGATCAAATACCACCAAAGAAAGCTCTATTTGTGGGAAAAAAAGGACGTCAATTTTGTTTGGGAGCCACGTCGCACGACCGCGTAATAGTTAAAGCGACGCAGTGCCGAATCGCAAAATCATTTGGCAGCCAAATGGTCCGGGGCTTAAGTGGTTAAGAGCTTCTGTGGAACCAACCACTGCTGCTTCCAGCCGATTGGAGGAATTATATAAATCTGGGCTTAGCCACCATGCAGCCGTAAACCAACTGAGTGGCCAAAAAGTATTTGTATAAATCCGGAAAAGCTAATCCTCCCTGTTCACAAGGGCGCATCAGAGTACTTAATTTATACCTGGGATTTTTCGACCCTCATAAAAAAAAAGAAGAAAACAGTTGATTTAATCTTGTGAAAAAGGATACAGGGAGCCATTGTGGAGAATGTCTAAATAAATACATAAATTTAGGTATAATTTTCATTTTTAAGAGATTAATGCAGGGCTCGAGTCCTGCGGGAACGCGTGGGAACGGCGTCCCTGCACTTTTTTCACAGCAGGAATGCCGTTCCCTTGCAGGCAGGGCCGATCCTACGCGGGTGCAGTTCACCCAGGCGCCACAGAGGTGGGGGCGCTGAAGCACCAGAGTGCTCCCATCCATCCTCCTCCTCTCCTTGTCCGTGTCGAGAGGCGGCTCTCCCCGGCAGTCGCTGCCGCCGCTGTGTTTTCCGAGCCTAAACACGTCCCCCCTCCCTCCTCCTGTCAGAGGAGGAGATTGAAGCAGCCGGAGATCGGAGCGGCTGTCTCTGTGTGGAGAGAGACTAGCCGCTCAGTGACGTCGCTGAGGGGGGCGGTCCGTGCCTGACACGTGTTCTCCTCCTCCTCTCTGTGTCTAAAAAAACTCCTGCCTGCTGCGATCTGTGCTCCACTCGGGCAGCGCGGCTGCACACTGACTGTCTACTCTCCAGCTGCTGCCCGGGTGTTTTTATGTACCGTAATGGAGGGGAGGGGAGGTGTTTGTCCTGGGGGGGTCTTTAGTAATGGAGGGGGCGGGGGGGTTGTCCTGGGGGGAGTCTGTACTAATAGGGGGGTTTGTCCTGGGGGCCTGTACTAATGGGGGGTTTTGTCCTGGGGGGGTCTGTTCTAATGGGGGGTTTGTCCTGGGGGGGTCTGTACTAATGGGGGTTTGTCTTGGGAGGTCTGCACTAATGGGGGGGTTTGTCCTGGGGGGGTCTGTACTAATGGGAGGGAGTCTGTACTAATGGGGGGAGTATGTACTAATGGGAGGGTTTGTCCTGGGGTCTGTACTAATGGGAGGTTTGTCCTGGGGGTCTGCACTAATGGAGGGGTTTGTCCTGGGGGGAGTCTGTATTAATGGGGGGAGTCTGTACTAATGGGGGGTTTGTCCTGGGGGGGTCTGTACTAATAGGGGGGTTTGTCCTGGGGGGTCTTCACTAATGGGGGGTTTGTCCTGGGGGGTCTGTACTAATGGGGGGGAGTCTGTACTAATGGGGGGAGTCTGTGCTAATGGGAGGGTTTGTCCTGGAGGGTCTGCACTAATCGGGGGTTCACCCTGGGGGGTTTGTACTAATGGGGGGGAGTCTGTACTAATGGGGGGAGTCTGCGCTAATGGGAGGGTTTGTCCTGGGGGTCTGTACTAATGGGGGGTTGAACTAATGGGGGATTTGCACTAATGGGGGTTTGTCCTGGGGGTCTGCACTAATGGGGGGTACAGTCTTATATCTGCAGCAGAGGCAGAGTGGTGCGGGTATGCAGTCACTTCCCTGTATGTCGGATCAAGCTTCCTCCTAGTCCTGCCCGCCAGGCGTGATGTCATTCACAAGCCGGGAGGCGGGATGAAAGAGCAGAGGAGATTGCTGCTGCTGCCACCAAGACCTGCGAGGAGCCCGTGCAACAAGTTCGTTTGCAGAGGCTAAAAACCTAACCTACCTAAGGCAGTGTTTGAGCGTTACCTTTTTTATTTTTTTTGGAGTGGATCTTGGGTGGGAGTTCCCACACTTTTTTCCCCAGGACTTGACCCCTGGAATAATGTGTCCCAATAGGGACAATGGTAAAGACTTCCATGCTTTCAACTTTGACCCAATATCTCCCAGTATTGGAGTTAGATTTAGAGACATAAATTCAGAAGCTTGACGGTAAATTACAACTCCTAAATACTTGAAATTATCTACCCACTGCAGTGGAATATCCTTCAAATCCGTACTCCGGGCCTCCATGTCTATTGAAAACAACAATGACTTAGTCCAATTTACCTTCAGTCCTGTAACCGTTGAAAATGAATCCAGTATATCTAGGGCCCCTTGTAGCGAGGGGCCAGCATCATTTAAAAATAATAGGAGATCGTTTGCATACAAAGCTACCCTCTCCTCCAACCAACCCATCCGCAATCCCTTAATATTGGAAGAAGTACGTAGGGCCTCTGCCACCGGCTCCATAGCAATCACAAATAGGGTTGGAGAGAGAGGGCAACCCTGCCGAGTTCCCCTAAATAATGAAAAGAGAGATGACAACCCTCCTCCCATTTTTACTGCAGCTGTGGGATTCCTATATAAGACCTGTAACCATTTTATAAATACCATTGGAAAGCCCATTCTGCAGAGTACTTCCCACAGATCATATACTAAGATGTGAAGTGTAAATATTAGTATATAATCTCCTCAAATTCACATCGGTAGCCCTGCCAGGCCTAAAATCCGTCTGATCTGAGTCGATAATATTCAACATCAAAGGTTGTAGTCGTCGGGAGATTAACTTAGTCAAAATGAGGCGCAAGAGGATGAATCTTTTGGATGCTTGTAGATTAAAACTGTATGAGCTTGACTCATTGAGTCCGGCAAGGCTCCCTCCTTCAGACAATCAGAGTAGAGAGAGGCCAGTACAGGACCCAAGAGCTCTCCATGAGCCCTATAAAATTCAATAGGAAGGCCATCCGGTCCCGGTGACTTCCCCAATGTAAAGGAGCCAAAGACAGAAAGAACTTCCTCCGATGTTATAGGATGCACTAGCATCTACCTCTCATTATTTGTTAACCAGGCCAGTGCGACTGAATCCAGTCACTCCGCCAACTCAGTCGGCTGGAAACCAGAAGGCAACTGAGATGTATATAATGTCTGATAAAATTGCTGAAAGGTCTCCAGAATTTTAGGCTGTGTACAGGCCATATTTCCAGGGGAGTTGTGTATTTTCGAAATCGGAGTACTAGGTTGTTCATGTTTAGCCATCATGGTCAAAAAACTACCATTGCGGTCTCCCTGCTCAAAACATTTCTGTTTGTTTTTATATAGGTCCATCCTCGTAGCCTCAGCCATATACAGATGTAGGGACCGTTTGTCATGGAGTAAAGCATTACAATTTAATTCAGATGGATCCGCAGTATATTGGGCTGTTTTTTCCTCTACTATAAATTTCAAAGCGTCATTCTCTACTCGTTGAGACTTATTGACCGATTTAATAGCGGATATATATTGTCCTCTTGCATAGGCCTTAAAGCATCCCATAGTATTGCCAAAGTGGATGACCCTGTGTTAAACTCCCAATACTCCACTAGAAGAGGATTTTATTAGCTATATCTGGATGTGAAATCCAATGTGTACCCAATCTCCACTGTGCTGAATCACGAAAGTGATGCATACGAAGTGTAAGCATAAGCGGAGCATGATCAGATAACCCACTCAGTAAATATTTCACATCTACCATATCCGCTAGTGTTGCTGAATTAACAAAAGCTAAATCTATACGGGAGGCGGTCTTATAAGAGGTTGAAAAACACGAATATGATCTAGTTAATGGATTTTTCCAATGCCAAGCTTCTACCAAGTCTACAATCTGGGCCCAATTAAAGAGCTCCACAGAGATTTTTTTAGGAGGAATTGGTCTATCCAAAATAGGATCAAGTATAGCATTAAAGTCGCCCCTTATCAGTAGCTTAGCTGGACCGTACAAATAATTTTTTTCCACAAGACTATATAGGGGGGTCCCCACAAAAGGAGGTGGTATATACACACACTGACAATTCTATATCTCTGGCCCCACAGAAGCAACACGGCCAAAACATATTTACCCTGGGGGTCAGAAAATACATCTTCCACCGTGCAGGGTAAAGATCTACTAATCAATATCGAAACCCCTCTAGAAAACGTGGAAAATTTAGCATGGTAAGCCTTCTGTACCTAAGGTTTCTTAAGGGCCAAAAGCTTGCTCCCCATAAGGTGAGTTTATTGAAGTAACACTTTATGTGGAAGATAACATTTTTCAAATACTTAAATAACAATGCTCTCTTAATTTTTGAATTAAGGCCATGAACATTCCATGACAAAATAGAGAAGACCTCTTGGTCACGTGATATCATCTGAACAGAAAAAAATATAATACTTAACTAATAATTTACATTGCAAAGTGATGGATCTTAGAAACAACAGACATCTGAATGAATTACTTTCAGGAGAAAAAAAACAATAATAAAAAATAAAATGAAACAATGTGTATAAACATTTAACAAAAACACACCCCACGGGCGCTAATACGCCCTTCCTACCTTTCTCCAGTGCCATCCCAAAAAGAAAAAAAACAAGGAGGCGTGAAGAAGGCCTTATCCTGAAATCTATCAAAACTAGGCAACTATGGGGGGCGTGGCCTGATGGTGGAGCGAGCAGACGTGTAGAGACACAGCTCCGGCTCCCGATCGGTATCCTGCAGCAATCCTAGGTCCATTTTCCTCCGGACCGACACCAAAATACTCCCCACAGTCATGGGATCACTTCAGGCTGGCGTCCATGGTGAAATACGGGCCACCCGCGCCGGCATCAGCAGCGGGACAACTAGCCCGGTTCAGATGGCACCGGGATACAGGCAGGTAAGTAAGACATGCTGCAGCCGTCCATCTCAGCTTCTCACAGACAGACTGCAGCCCTGGTGAGTGACTCTGCCCCTGCCCTCCTTGACACACAGCCTGACCCACTACAGCCACAGGACTCCCCCCTGGATAGTGAAGACAGTTCAGTCCCAGGTTCCCCTTCTGCGGAACCTACTCTAGCCACCATAATGCTAGCTATACAAGACTGCAAGGCCTCCCTCACTACACAGATTGCATCCATCTGCATGGACTTTTCTTTATTGAAGCAAGATGTGCAAAACCTGAGAGATAGAACAGGGGCCACTGAAGAGCGTATCAGCTCCTTAGAAGATGTTGTCCACCCCTTATCTGCCATAGTAAGAGACCACGCAGGGGAAATGGCGGCCCTCCGCGCACAAATCGACGATTTGGAAAATCGTTCGCGCAGGAACAATCTCCGCTTTGTGGGATTCCCGGAACACACCCAGAAAAATTCCTGTATACTTGGCTGAGAGAAATTTTTGAGACAGACGCACCATCCTTCTCCCATGTGATTGAGCGTGCACACCGCACCCCTCCGTGTCCCCCCCTCTGGAGCACCTCCGCGGTCCATAATTGCACGGATCCTCAAATTCCAAGATAAAGTTGCTTTTCTACGTCTTGCCAGAGAGAAAGGCCCCCTAAAATACAATGGAAATACCATTTCCGTGTACCCTGACTTTTCAGCAGACTTCCAATGACCACGCATCTCCTTCGCAGCAGTAAAGGCCCGTCTACGCACTGAGGGTCTCTCCTACGCCATGCTTTTTCCCGCTAAGCTGCGCGTTATTCATGATGGCAAAGCTTACTTTTACACCAACCCTAAGGAAGCCATGGCATGGCTAAATGACCGTTACAGAATTGCACCGAGGCGCAGAGCTGTTACTTCTATGTTGCCTTGGGCCAGTTATGTGTTTTTCCTCGTCACTACAGGCCATCTGGGATCCTCATGATGCATAATGGTCCCCCCCCCCCCGGTCAGCTCCAGAACTGATATCCTGATGCTTCTAACCCATTTAGATTGGGCTTCTTTACCATCCTCTTAACTGAGTTCCCCAATGCTATAGTCGGTTTTTACCTACTCTACAGCTGAACAGCTTTAACACTGAAGCATGCTTCTTCTCCTTCCTATAGTGTTGTTTGGGAGTCACACCAGACTCCACAACACCCCCGTACCAGTTGGTGGCGAGGCCACGGGGCAGTTCTCCCTCAGTTTGAGTGAGGGGGTTTCTTTTCTCAGTTCAGGGATCCAAGGCTCGCTATGTTTGGGATGGCCGAGCGGGAAGGGGGTATGGGGTTTTTCATGGACTTCCTATATTTTTTTTCTCTTTTTGGGTGCTCTCATTTTTGTTTTGTTTTTTTGAAGTTTTTGAGAATGAATAGCCAAAGTTTTACTTTTTTATTTTGTTGAAAGAAGCCAGAACCCTATCCCTGTCTCAAGAATTCAATAATCGTAGCAGAAAGGGCCTAGGGGGTGGGCACAGGTTTAGGTGGTATTGGTGAAACCCTATGTGCCTGCTCCACCACAAAGGTGGACGGCACACTGCCTAGGCCTAAAACAGAGATAAGTAATTGCTCAGCAAATTCAGTTGATTTAGTCCCCTCAGCCCTTTCAGGTAGACCCAAGATGCGAATATTATTTTGTCTAATGCCCCGTACACACGGTCGGACTATTCTCCGGCCAAAAGCACATCGGAATTCCTCCGGAATTCCATCAGAGTAAAATAGAACGTGTTCTATATTTAAACTCCGATGGAATTCATCGGAATTTCTCCGATGGGGCACACACACGGTAGGAATTTCCGATGGAAATTCCTATCGTGTGTACAAGGCATTAGGCGATTTTCAGTATCGATAGCCTTTTCCTGCAACCTTCTGACATGTAGCTGTAAAACACGTATTTCTTTAGAATCTGATTGAGTGGAGTCTTCCAACGTGGAGACCCTATTTTCCACCTCAGAGACCCTGGTTTTAAACCTATCCTGACGGATCAGAGAAACATCTGAAGCTATAAGATCCATTTGCCCTTTAAGAGTCTCTTTACACTCCATAATAACTGCCAATATAGCTGCGGCTGAGGAGTAGTCCTCCATGGAAGTGGCTGGTGCATCACTAGGTAGTTGAGAAATAGCAGTCATTCTTGCTTTTGCTGTCTTTGCTTTCTTTGTAGAGATAATTACTGCTGCAGAAGTTGTATTTGACTTACTTGATGTCACTAACTTGCTTGATGTTGCTGAGCGAGTCTGCGGCTGAGACATCTATCTCCAGCCAAAGGGGACCCTCTTTATTCTCTCGAAAAATATAATTAGTATAATTAATATATAGAGGCCTATTATTATGGAAATTTGAATGAGGTTAGCTATAGGTCAAGATATAGGAAGAATATAGAAGAAACCCCCATCTTTTCCTCAGCAGACTGTGTATAACGATGTATAGCAGCAATATATAGTAATATAATATGTATAATATGATATATATATAGCAATATGATATATATAGCCAGGAGGGTATATCAAAACGGCTGCAGCACGTGCTCTAAGCCTGGATCAAGGGTCACAGCACAAAAACAAATACAAATGTCAGCTTTTTGCTTTTTTGCCCCTTTTTTCCTTTTTTATTTTTCCCCCGCTTTTTTATCTTCCGCAGCAAAATCGTCAGGCTGTAGCAAGATGGCCACTACTCACAACACAGCCTATTCCAATGGGTACTGAGTCTGGGTCTGGATCTGGGACTGGGATCTGGTACTGGGACTGGAACTTCAGCTGGTATGAGTCTGGGATTTCAACCAATCGACCACCAAGAGGAATACACGGAGGAGTACAGTCGCTCCACAGCACCAGGCAGCAGGCAACAACAGACAATGTCAGTAGAAAATGGCAGCAGCAGGAATCCACCCACTACTAACAATTGGCTTACAGCCAGCAGACAGATGGGCTCAGAGGGATCATCGAGCTGACTAGAGTGCAGCACAGTCCAGCAAAGTCCAGAGGTCCAGAGAACAACAGTAGGTAATAATATTGATAGTGATCATTAGCTCAAGTTAGAGGAGATCAGAGGCGGGGGGGGGAGGAGGTTCAGTCAGGATGCAATGTCCCATAGCGTCTCACCACACTGACACCGCAATCTCCTTATCCCTCTTATTCCCCTTCAATCCACAATCCTCCTCTTTCTGCTCACCTTCCTCTCTCTATGCTAGTAATCTACAGTCCTCTGTCCGTCCTCAGACAAATGCAGCAGGATCTATCGTCCGACGGTCCTCAGACAAATGCAGCAAGAGGATCGACCGTCCGACCGTTCTCTAAAAAGCAGCAGCCCGCCAGCAGCCTCTGTGTGTCTCTGTGTATCTCCGGCAACGGCGTCTCAGGAGCAGAGCAGATCAGGATAGCAGGATCTCCACATCGCACAACGCTCATACCCTCACCTCATCCAGTCACGCCCCTCACCCTCATCCGGTCACGCCCCAAATACTTCTTAATAAACTTCTTAATAATAGACTTCACTGTGCTTTTAGACATCAATAAAGTCTTTGAAAGTTTTTTGTATCCATCTCCAGACTCAAGGTAATACTTGAGGTGGGTGCCTGCACAGAGACTGGAGCAGCAGCAGGGATGGCCTGCAACACAGGTTGTACCGGTGCAGCCACAGTGGGAGATTCCAGGTGAGCTTTGCGACTCAGGAGCGTTTGTAACGCCATGGCAAACTGATTCATGTGGTGATCCTGCTCATCCAATCTGGAAAAAATATTACCAGCAAGTGGATTGACTGCATCTTCTGAATTCATGGCCTTCGCCTACTGTCAGACTGAGACAGAAGTACAGCTAAATCACACTTGTTTAATAATAAAAGTAAAATAGAACAAACGTACTCAAAACATAGCCAAAGTTCGGTAACCGGAACGGATAGTCAGACAAGCCAGAAAGTCAGGAAGCCAGGGATTAGCGTAGTGGAAAAGCAAGCAGGATCTGGAGCCAGAAGGAATGTCAGCCAAGCAAAGTCTTTAACAGGAATGCAGGAGATAGTGGTGGAGGAGTGGAGAAGTGATGTTGACCAAGGCGAAGGCAGAGATCATCTGGGCTGGACGGCTTAAGTAGGCAGGACTGACGAGCAGGATATCATAAACAGGTGAGTCACTGTGGAGAGATAGAAGCTGGCAATTAGCCCACAGCTGAGCGGCCAGCTCCCAGTTGTGGCCCAACTTCCCAATGCAAATGCAGTGAGCCGGCTGCATGAGAAGCACTTTCCAGAAGTCCTCTGTGGTACCCCTGCCCAAAGAGAACCCCAAAGAAGATGTCGTGTCTGCAGAAAACGCGTATATAGGTGTGACACCCTCTATTATTTTCCCTCCTGTCCTCACCAACCTGGTCTCTGCATCAGTAAATGTTTCCGTCGCTACTACATACTAGTGGAGTATTAGCGTAGGGTAAAACACGGCACAGTCCTAGGGCACACTTACACAGGGTCTCGAAAGATGAGATGGCCATCACATTTTGAGAGACCCTAACCTGGAACGTTTATAGTTAAAATAAAAGTGCCAAAAAAGAAGAAAAAACAATAAAAAAGCCAAAATTAGTTGTCGTTTTATTTTTCTTCTCTCTCTATTGTTCTCTATCTATTGTTCTCTCTCTATTGTTACTGTATTTTATGATTAACTGTAATGTTTTATTGCTACTGTGTTTTATTGTGTTTGCTTTGCAGGTATGGTATGTCCTACTGTTATACTGTAATGTTACTTTGTTTTATTGTTAACCATTATTTGCTTTGCAGGTATGCCATTCAGCTGCAGCACGGGTTTATTTATTCTGACAGCAACAGGGTTTGCTCTCACGACTCTAGTGCTGTAGGAGGTGATTTTACCACCGCAGTTAAAAAAAAGAACATATATGCTGAAGCATAGGGGCAGGGGTGGACATTAGGGGCGTATTGCCCCTATTCTTCGGCATATATTTTTTACTCTTTTGGCACAGATTGCAATAAAAAAAAGTTGTTTTATTGAGTTAATGTTTTATTGTTATCGAAACAGCAAACAAAGGGAGACACACTGCTCCAGGCAAAACATGTGCAAAGGCATATAACAGGTGCAGACCCCGGCTCACCACAATCAAACTCGAGATCAAACTCGAGACAAAGATCCAAAATCGCTTGATGAATCTTTATTGTCACAAATGTCAGACGAACACAGGAAAAGCAGTTACAGCAGTTGATGCATTTCACAAGCGATGGCTTGCTTGTTCACAACAATTGAAGCACTAGACAGAAAGGCTATGTAAGGAATCTGCCCCAATCAGACTACACCCAAAACACCTGTCTCAAAATAGTGCTACATGCAAAAAAACAAAATACCTACTGCTACAATTGTTGTGAACAAGCAAGCCATCGCTTGTGAAATGCATCAACTGCTGTTCCTGTGTTCGTTTGACATTTGTGATAATAAAGATTCATCAAGCGATTTTCGAGTTCCAATGTGCGGCCACTTTGCTTTTTAGGTGTGCCATTCAGCTGCAGCACGGATTTATTTATTTTGACAGCAACAGGGTTTGCTCTCACGATATGTAAATCCATGACTCCACCGCTGTCAGAGGTGATTTCACCACCACAGTTAAAAAAAAAAAGCATATATGCTGTACGCCATTCAGCTGCAGCACTGATTTATTTATTTTGACAGCGACATGGTTTGCATACCACCGATCAAGCCTTTTAAATGGAGAAATCTGTTAGGTTCTCTTTTTTTTGTTCAGCCCACAGGCTGCATGAAAAAAGAGAACATTACAATATATGGCCAACAAGGACCAGCGGCGTACTGGTATGTTGCTGGACTTTGAGTGATTATACCAGAATGATGCCTGCAGGTTTAGGTATCATCTTGGTATCGTTTTTTTCAGCCGGCAGTCGGCTTTTATGTAAAAGCAATCCTAGAGGCTAATTAGCTTTTAATTGGTTTTTGGGGACCTGTACGCAGCTAGACTGACAAAAAGTCTCACACATGTGGTATTCCCTTACTCATGAAAAGCAGCAGAATGTATTTCGGGGTGTAATCCCACATATACCCATGACGTGTTTGAGCAATATATCATTTAGTGCCAACTTTGTGTAAAACAATTTTTTTTTAACTTTCCCAAAACTTGTAGCAAAATATAAAATATTCCATGGACTCAAAATGCCTCTCAGCAAATAGCTTGGGGTGTCTACTTTCCAAAATGGGGTCACTTGGGGGGGTTTTGTGCTATCTTGACATTTTCAGGGCCTCCGAATCTGTGATAGGTAGTGAGGAAGTGAAATCACCATTTTAGGCCCTTAGAAAGCCTGAATGCGGTGATTGGTTTTCCGAGTCCTGTACATGGCTAGTCTCCCAAAAAGTCTCACACATGTGGTATCCCCATACTCAAGAGAAGCAGCGGAATGTATTTTGGGGTGTAATTTCACATATATCTATGGCATGTGTGAGCAATATATCATTTCAGTGACAACTTTGTGTACATTTTTTTTTGTCATTTTTCAATCACTTGTGACCAAAAAAAATAAAACATTTTCAATGGGCTCAATATGCCTCTCAGCAATTTCCTTGGGGTGTCTACTTTGCAAAATGGGGTCATTTGGGGGGTTTTGTACTGCCCTGCCATTTTAGCACCTCAAGAAATTAGATAGGCAGTCAAACAATTAAAAGCTGTGTAAATTCCAGAATATGTACCATCGTTTGTAGACGCTATAACTTTTGCGCAAAACCAATAAATATACGCTTATTGATTTTTTTTTACCCAAGACATGTGGCTGAATACATTTTGGCCTAAACGTATGACTAAAATTGAGTTTATTGGATTTTTTTTTATAACAAAAAGTAGAAAATGTATTTTTTTTCAAAATTTTCAGTGTTTTTTTGTTTATATCGCAAAAAATTTAAATCCCAGAGGTGATCAAATACCACCAAATACCACCAAAAGAAATAGAAATAGCGCCTGCAAACACCCCAGTGTGAAAGCAGCCTAGGACAGCCCTAACCAGTAAAAAATAAAACGTTTTTAAATCTGTTTATTAACCTCTTGTTAACCCTAATTCAACCCTGATCAGCCTTAATTAACTTATTTTTCTCTTTAGCTATTATTTGTATGTTGATTGCTGTATGTTCAATTGCTTTTTTGTATTTTGGTTTGCAACCACTGTAAAAAGCAAACTAGAAGTTTAGAGTTTTTTTTTTTAAATCATACTTACCCAAGTGAATGCAGCATCAGTCCGATGCTGCATCTGTCCCCCGCTGACTCTAAGTCTGAGAACTGAGCGATCAAACACCGCTGATCACTCAGTTCTCAGTGCTCCGTGAGTAGAGAGCTGGTGACTGTCAGTTTCTGCTGTCCCCTTCAGTGCTTACTGGAGCACTGGGCTGTGGAGGGGCGGGGGGGGGGGGTGGCTCAGCCTCTCAGTGGAATGTTGAGCCAGATGCCGGTCCAGGCTCTTGGGTGGATCCCGACCATATGCTTATAGAATTGGTAAGCTGCAATATATTAAATTTTTGTTTTTAAAGTGGTTGTAAACCCACTTTTTCAACTTGCACCTACAGGTAAGCCTAGATTAAGGCTTACCTGTAGGTGCAAGAAATATCTCCTAAACCTACACGGTTTAGGAGATATTTACTAAAAATGACAGGCGCCGCTGTCTAAGGCGCATGCGCCGTAGACAACGGCGCATTCATGGGGTTAATCCCATTCACAAAATTGGCTACTTCCCAGCAATCGCTGGGCGTAGCCGATTGTGACGGCTCTCGCGCGCATGCGCAGAGTGACGTTGCCGCCGCTCCGGCCAATCACAGCGCCGGAGCGGCGCTGTGATTGGCTGGTGCGGCGATACCCGGAAGTAACCTTCCGGCTATCGCCGCAGCGATGGATGCGGCTGAAGAGGGAGACGAGGACGGCTTCGGGGGCCCCGATCTAAGGTAAGTGATGCATAATGAGCTATTATGCTAGTCATATTAGCTCATTATGCCTTTCTCTTCCAGGTAGTTTTAAAAAAAAATAAAAATTCTAAGGGTTTACAACCACTTTAAGTTTAGTACCACTTGAAATTCAGCTGTTTGCCTATGAACCCTAAGTTCTTTTTACAATGTGTTGCCCTAAACTAGACTCTGAATTCTACGTGTGGTCTAAAGAGTGACCTGTTTAGTACCACTTGAAATTCAGCTGTTTGCCTATGAACCCCAAGTTATTGAACCCAAACTGAATTGTACGTGAGCATCATGTTTGTATCTCAATTATACATCCCACTTTCACCTAGCTGTTTTTCATTTAAATATATGTATAACAAAAAAGTTGAACCTTATATAATCCTATAATATTTCAATTGTTGTAATTTCAAAAGACATTTTCTTCACTTTTAACTGTTGTATTCAATACATAATACCCAGCAATTCTGCCAATTAAAAGGCATTGTTCAAGCACTTTTTGCTAAGGGGTGGTAACACTGTTCCTGTCTCCCATTTTTTCTCCTGCATTGTCAACCTGTCACATTCTTTCCCATGCTTTGCAGCCAGGCAAGTGTTGAGTTGCAATAATGTATGAAAAAAAGCATGGCAGTTGTTTATGGTACACAGTGCTTTAACAAACTAAATGTCATTCAGTTAAGCACAAGTGTCAAACTGGCAGCCTTCCAGCTGTTGCAGAACTACAAGTCCCATGAGGCATTGCAAGTCTGACAGTTACAAACATGACTCCCACAGGCAGAAGCATGATGGGACTTGTAGATCTGCAACAGCTGGGTGGCCACCAGTTTGACACCCCTGAGTTAAGGTTTACATATACATTAATGCATAGGGGTTAATGGTGTCCCATTGACTAGATGCACAACTGTGCAATATTCAAATTAAAGTTTTTCGAAAGGCTTCATTTATTTTATTTTATTTTAAATAACAAACATATGTCATACCTGCTCTGTGCAATGGTTTTGCATAGAGCAGCCCTGATCATCCTCCTCTGGAATCCCTCACTGGTGCTACTGGTTCCTTCTGTCTTCTGAGTTCCCTATAGCAAGCCAACTACTATGGGGGCACTCATGCAGGCTTGATTCCTAGCTGCACTGCGTGTATCTGTTGACACACAGTGCGGCTGAGCCCTGCCTCCACTCTTTGCTCACAGTATTTGATTGACAGCATCAGGAACCAATGGCCCCCGCTGCTGCTGAGCCGCCTGTGAGAGAGCAGAGAGAAGAGCAGCACTGCTGCAGATGGGTACAGCGCTGGACTGAGATCAGGCTCAGGTAAGTATTTTGGGGAGCTGGGGTGACCTGACATGAAAGGTTTTTTACTTTAACAGCTTACAGTAAGGTGACCAGATTTTTTTAAATGAAATCCGGGGACTTATTTTTTTTTTATACTAGTAATGGCGGCAATCAGCGACTCTCTGCCCTGTCACCGCCGCCGCCCGCCTCACAGCCTGTCAAGTCTTACTCTCCAGGCCCCGGCTACTACTGGGTGGGGAGTGGAGGAAGATCACCCTGCCAGAGACGGCAGGCGGCTGGCCGGGACTTGAGCCAAGGCAGAAGAACATGCGGTGCTGAGCTGAATGGGCATGCGCCCGAAACTGAAGAAATATTCCCTCCGCTCCGACCAGCACATGATCATCAGAAAGGGGCACAGATAATGGAAAAAAATACACCCTCCTAAGCTAGTAGGAGCGGCGGAGAGGGGGTGTGTAATTCAGAATTTTTATTTTTTATTCTGCACTGACTGTCTTTGAAATTGCCCCAGCCCCTGTTCAAATCCAATCCGGGAACAAAACCGGGGACAGACTTGGTCCGGGGACAGTGTGCTCAATCTGGGGACTGTCCCCGGAAACCGGGGATGTCTGGTCACCCTAGCTTACAGACCAGAAGATTTGGCTGCCTAATGACCAGGCCATTTTTTGCGATACGGCACTGTGTCATTTTAACTGAAAATTGCGCTGTCGTGCAACGTTGTACCCAAACAAATTGACGTCCTTTTTTTCCCACAAATAGAGCTTTCTTTTGGTGGCATTTGATCGCCTCTGCAGTTTTTAATTTTTGCGCTATAAACAAAAAAAATAGCGACTATTTAAAAAAATATATATATATTTTTTACACTTTGCTATAATAAATATCCCTAAAATTGTTTTTGAAAAACGAATTTCTTCATCAGTTTAGGTCGATATATATTCTTCTACATATTTTTGATTAAAAAAATTGAAATAAGCATATATTGATGGGACTATGGGAAAGCTTTATGGCATTTTTATGGCATTTTTATTATTATTATTTTTTTTTACTAGTAATGGCAGTGATCTGCGATTTTTAGCGGTGCTGTGACATTGTGTCGGACAGATCGGACACTTTTGACACATTTTTGGGACCATTGACATTTATACAGCGATCAGAGCTATAAAAATGCACTGATTACTGTGTAAATGTCACTGGCAGGGAAGGGGTTAACACTAGGGGGCGATAAAGGTGTTAAATGTGTTCCCTAGTTAGTGTTTCTAACTGTATGGGGATAGGACTGACTGGGGGAGGAGACATATCGTTGTTCCTACTTACTAGGAACAAACACTATGTCTCCTCTCCCCTGACAGAACAGGGATTTGTGTGTTTACACACACAAATCCCCGTTCTAGCTGTCATTCCCACTATCATGGGTGGCTGGCGGCAATCGTACACGCTGGTCACGCTCAACAGGTCCCCCGCCGTGCCTCTGGTGGCTCTTAAAGAGGAAGACGTACCCTTGCGGTGATTCGCGGGAACGTGACACTTTGCCAACGTATATCGGCGTGAGTCGGTCGGCAAGTGGTTAATGCAGAGAATGCATTAACTTCTTGCCGACCCTCTGCAGTACATTTACTGCGGCAGGTCGGCTCATACAGGCACAATCACATGTGTGCATGCGCAGACCCAAAAAACTGTGCTGTCATTCGTTGCAGCACAAGCTGATCAGTGGGCCCAGGCCAATGATTTATGGCTGAGTGAATGGCAGAAGAGAGCCCTGTATTGGTATCTTGGTATCTTGGTGTCTTGGTGGTGATCAAGCTCTATTTGTGTGAACAAAAGATATACATTTTCTTTGGATACAGCGTTGCATGACCACGTAATTACCAGTTAAAGTAGCGCAGTGCTAAATAGCAAAAAATGGCCTGGTCATGAAGGGAGTAAACCTTCCATAGCAGAGGTAGTTAAGGTAAAAAAACACTTTTACCTTTACAACTACTTTAACTTTTATTATTTGTTTAGGTAAGATGCCTCTGTTAAATATTACTATCTTGCTAATTTTTACTAATTCTACATAATTTTGTGTCACCAGCAAAATTTACAATATTGCTACATATTTCATCAGTCCCCTCATTAATATACACATTGTGAAGAATTGGACCCAGCACTGATCTCTGTGGTACACTCACCTGATAATCTTCTCTCATTTATGCCATCAAAAATTGCCCTTTTGCCGCGTACACACGCTCGGAATTTCCGACAACAAATGTTCGATGGGAGCTTTTGGTCGGAAATTCCGACCGTGTGTAGGCCCCATCGGAATTTCCGACAGCAAAAATTTGAGAGCTGGTTCTTAAATTTTCCGACAACAAAATCCATTCTTATAAATTCCGAGCGTGTGTAGACAATTCCGATGCACAAAATTCCACGCATGCTCTGAATCAAGCAGAAGAGCCGCACTGGCTATTGAAATTAATTTTTCTCGGCTCGTCGTACGTGTTGTACGTCACCATGTTATTGACTTTCGCAAATTCCGACAACATTTGTGCGACCGTGTGTATGCAAGACAAGTTTGAGCCAACATCCGTCGGAAATGTATCCACGGTCTTGTTGTCGGAATGTCCGATCGTGTGTACGTGGCATTAGTCTTTTAACAAGTTTGTTATTTATGTACAAACTTTCTTCCCAAATCCTTGTATCTTCAGTTTACCTGATGGTACCAGACTACTATATTTAAATTTTGCAAAGGCACCTATCAATAGCATTTCCAACATCCATATTTAACCACTTCCTTACCGAGCCATAGTAATATGACGCCGGCAGGAACCCTCCCTCCCTCTGGGTGGACGTCATATGACATCCCTGCTTCCCGGCCGTCTAGGGGGCGCGTGCACGGCGCCGGCGGACTCGGTAAGCCTGCCAGGCGGCCGCGACGTCCACCGGTGCACCCGCGATTGCCCCTGATAAAGGCAGGAGTGTGGATCTGTGTGTAAACACACAGATCCACCTCCTGTCAGAGGTGAGGAGACCGATGTGTGTTCGCAGTACAGAGGAACACACATCGGTCTCCTCCCCTTTTGACTCCCCTCCCCCTACAGTTAGAATCACTCAAAAGGGAACATATTAACCTCTTGATCGCCCCCTAGTGTTAACCCCTTCCCAGCCAGTCACATTTATACAGTAATCAGTGCAGTTTTATAGCACTAATCACTGTATAAATCTGAATGGTCCCAAAAACTTGTCAAAAGTGTCCGATATGTCCGCCACAATGTCACTGTCACAATAAAAATTGCAGATCGCCGCCATTACTAGTAAAATAAATAAATAAAAAAATGCCATAAATCTATCCCTTATTTTGTAGACGTTATAACATTTGTGCAAACCAATCAATATACGCCTATTGCGATTTTTTTTTTTACCAAAAATATGTAGAATACATATTGGTCTGAACTGAGTTAAAAAATTGTTTTTTAAAAAAAAATTGGGATATTTCTTAAATCAAAAAGTAAAAAATATTGTGTTTTTTCAAAATTGTCGCTCTTCTTTTGTTTATAGCGCAAAAAATAAAAACCGCAGAGATGATCAAATACCACCAAAAGAAAGCTCCATTTGTGGGAAAAAAACAAAGATTTCATTTGGATACAGTGTTGCATGACCGTGCAATTGTCATTCAAAGTGCAACAGCACTGAAAACTAAAAATTGGTCTGGGCAGGAAGGGGGTGAAAATGCCCTGTATTGAAGTGGTTAAACATCATAAATGCTGTTCCACCCTTGCTAAAGCTCTGTATTAGGTTGCTTGCTATTTACACCCTGTTCCAAATTTTTATGCCAATGATATTTTAATTTTTCTCATTTACCTAAATAATTGATGTAAACAACAGTCAGCATAATTCTCATGTTAATAACTATTAAGAGTACGATTCAAATTTTATTGAACAAACCTCCTAATGATAAAAAAAATAAAAATTCAAAACAAAAAACTTACAATGCACTGTTCCAAATTATTACGCACAGTAAGTTTCAAAACACTTTATAGGTTGTAAATAGGGTTGAGCGAACCCGAACTGTAAAGTTCGGGTCCGTACCGAACTTTAGCTTTTTCCCGAACCCGGACTTTGCGCAAAAGTCTGAGTTCGGGTTCGGCAATCTAATGGCGCAGTTAGAAATGCTTCAGGGGCCAGGCAATCACCTTTTGATTAGCTGGTGTGCCCTTAGAAGCCATCATAGCCATGCCTACTAATGGCATGGCTGTGATTGGTCAGTGCAACATGTGACCCAGCTTCTATAAAAGCTAGAGGCACACAGCACACACGTCACTCTGCTTCAGAATAGATAGGGAGAGGATCTTGTCTGCTGCTGCTGCTTTTAGGGAGAGATTGAAAAATACATGAGTTAGTCCTGATTCTGGAATCTGAGGGAAAAGATAGAGAGACAGTGTAGTGTAGGGCCAGGTTCCTGTTGGTGCTTTCAGGGAGAGAGATATATTATATAGGAATAGGAGTCCAGATTCAGAGATATAACTCAGCGATCTGCATAGGTTTACCTGTTTGTGTTGCAGTGCAGTCTTTTTACACTGCCATGAGCCCAGTGTCAGAGAAAATCTACCTTTTATCTGCAAGCTCAGTGCACCAGCACTGCATATATTACGTTGAGAGATACACCGTTTCCATACTGTGGGTGTATTCTGCTCTTGGAAAAAGATCCATTTAGGGCAAAAAAAAAGGCACTTTATAGTGCTCTTTTCCAAAAGACCCATTAAGGGCAAAAAAAAAAAAAAAAAATTGCATTTTATTTTGCTCGTGCAAAAAAATTCCCGTTTAGGGCAAAAAAAAAAAAAAAATTGCACTTTAATGTACGCTTGCAAAAAGACCCATTTAGGGCCACAAAATATTTTGCAGTGTGTTATACATATGTGGAGGCATGTGAAATAAACCATTTCTATATATTTGTCTTCTACTGTGCTATACTAAAAAAACAAAAAATTTTTTGAATAGCATTTTCTGCAGTTCTGTAGCTGTGCGATTCAGCGGTTACGTACTGTGGGTGTGTTGTGGTCTTCCAAAAAACGCCATTTAGGGCCACAAAAAATATTTTGCAGTGTGTTATACATATGTGGAGGTGTGTGAAATAAACAATTTCTATATAGTTTTCTTCTACTGTGCTATACAAAAAAAAAAGTTTTTTTTGAATAGCATTTTCTGCAGTTCTGTAGCTGTGCGATTCAGCGGTTACGTACTGTGGGTGTGTTGTGGTCTTCCAAAAAACGCCATTTAGGGCCACAAAAAATATTTTGCAGTGTGTTATACATATGTGGAGGCATGTGAAATAAACCATTTCTATATATTTGTCTTCTACTGTGCTATACTAAAAAAACAAAATTTTTTTTGAATAGCATTTTCTAAAGTTCTGTAGCTGTGCGATTCAGCGGTTACGTACTGTGGGTGTGTTGTGGTCTTCCAAAAAACGCCATTTAGGGCCACAAAAAATATTTTGCAGTGTGTTATACATATGTGGAGGTGTGTGAAATAAACAATTTCTATATAGTTTTCTTCTACTGTGCTATACTAAAAAAACAACATTTTTGTTGGAATAGCATTTTCTGCAGTTCTGTAGCTGTGCGATTCAGCGGTTACGTACTGTGAGTGTGTTGTGGTCTTCCAAAAAACGCCATTTAGGGCCACAAAAAATATTTTGCAGTGTGTTATACATATGTGGAGGTGTGTGAAATAAACAATTTCTATATAGTTTTCTTCTACTGTGCTATACTAAAAAAACAATTTTTTTTTTGAATAGCATTTTCTGCAGTTCTGTAGCTGTGCGATTCAGCGGTTACGTACTGTGGGTGTGTTGTGGTCTTCCAAAAAACGCCATTTAGGGCCACAAAAAATATTTTGCAGTGTGTTATACATATGTGGAGGTGTGTGAAATAAACAATTCCTATATAGTTTTCTTCTACTGTGCTATACTAAAAAAAAAACATTTTTTTTGAATAGCATTTTCTGCAGTTCTGTAGCTGTGCGATTCAGCGGTTACGTACTGTGGGTGTGTTGTAGTCTTCCAAAAAACGCCATTTAGGGCCACAAAAAATATTTTGCAGTGTGTTATACATATGTGGAGGTGTGTGAAATAAACAATTTCTATATAGTTTTCTTCTACTGTGCTATACTAAAAAAAAAACATTTTTTTTAAATAGCATTTTCTGCAGTTCTGTAGCTGTGCGATTCAGCAGTTACGTACTGTGGGTGTGTTCTGCTCTTCCAAAAACACCCATTTAGGGCAAGATCCTAAATTTGGAAAATATGAGGAGAAGGTCAAAGGGACGTGGTGGCCCCGGTCGTGGTGCTGCTGGTGGAGCTCCTGTTGCAGGGAGAGGACGTGGTGGATCTGTGCCAGATACACGCACAAGTGAAACACCTTCCTCAGGTGCGAGTAGGCGACCGAGCCTGCGGCGGTATTTTGTTGCGCCTAATGAGGCTGTACGAATGTTTAGGCCAGGACAAGTACAGGCGATAGTAGATTGGGTTGCTGACAGTGCCTCGGGTTCCTTCACATTGTCTCCCACCCACTCTTCTGATGAAAGATCAGAGTTGGCACCTGAAACCCATGTCCATCAGTCTTTCACCTCACCCCCTTGCAAATCAGCCAAGCAGTCTGAGCCCCGAATCATGCAGCAGTCTCTTCTGCTTTTCGATGACTCTGTTAGCAGGGTTTCCCAGGGCCATCCACCTAGCCCTGCCCCAGAAGTGGAAGAGATTGAGTGCACCGATGCCCAACCACTTATGTTTCATGATGAGTACATGGGAGGACCATCGCAGCACGTCTCGGATGATGACGAAACACAGGTGCCAACTGCTGCTGCTTTCGCAATTGTGCAGACAGACAAGGAGGGCAGGGGTGACGACTGGGTGGAAGATGATGTGGAGGACGATGAGGTCCTCGACCCCACATGGAATCAACGTTATGCAGGTGACCAGTGTAGTTTGGAGGAAGAGGCGGTGGTCGCACAGAGCCACCAGCACAGCAGAAGAGGGAGCAGGGTGCAAAAGCGGAGCGTCCGTCCCCTAGACAGTATGTCTGCTACTGCCCAACGCAGCAAGGGACCGAGCACACCAAAGCCAGGTCCAAGGACTTCCCTAGCGTGGCAGTTCTTCACACAATGTGCTGATGACAAGACACGAGTGGTTTGCACGCTGTGCAATCAGAGCCTGAAGCGAGGCATAAACGTTCTCAACCTGAGCACAACCTGCATGACCAGGCATCTAAGTGCAAAGCACGAGCTGCAGTGGAGTAGACACCTCAAAAACCAAGAAAGGTCTCTGGCTCCTCCTGCTTCCTCTTCTGCTGCAGTCTCGGCCTCTTCATCCACCTCTGTAGTGACAGTGGCACCTGCCACCCCGCAAACAGAGGATCTGCCAGCAACACTACCACCTGGGTCACCAACCATCTCCACAATGTCCCATGGAAGCGTTCAGCTCTCTATCTCCCAAACATTGGAGCGGAAGAGGAAGTACCCCCCTAGCCACCCGTGATCCCTGGCCCTGAATGCCAGCATTTCAAAACTCCTGGCCTTTGAAATGCTGTCATTCCGTCTGGTGGAGACGCAGAGTTTTAAAAGCCTGATGGCATTGGCTGTCCCAAAGTACGTCGTGCCCAGCCGCCACTACTTTTCCAGGCGAGCCATCCCTTCCCTGCACAACCAAGTGGGGGACAAAATCAGGTGTGCACTGCGCAACGCCATCTGTGGCAAGGTCCACCTAACTACGGATGCGTGGACCAGTAAGCACGGTCAGGGACGTTATATCTCCCTAACAGCACACTGGGTAAATGCAGTGGCGGCTGGGCCTGAGGCAGATAGCAGTTTGGCGCATGTCCTTCCACCACCGAGGATTGCAGGGTGCTTCAGTTTTCCTCCTGTTGCTAACTCCTCCTACTCCGCTTCCTCATCCTCTACCGCCTCCTCATCCGGTCAGTGTAACACCTTCACCACCAACTTCAGCACAGCCAGGGGTAAACGACAGCAGGCAGTTTTAAAACTTTCCTGTTTGGGGGAAAAACCCCACACCGCGCAGGAGTTGTGGAGGGACATGGAACAACAGACCAATGAGTGGTTGCTGTCAGTGAGCCTCAAGCCTGGCCTGGTGGTGTGCGATAATGGGCGAAATCTCGTAGCAGCTCTGGGCCTAGCCGGTTTGACGCACATCCCTTGCCTGGCGCATGTGCTGAACTTGGTGGTCCAGAGGTTCCTTAAAAATTACCCCAATATGCCAGAGCTGCTGCAGAAAGTGCGGGCTGTGTGTGCGCACTTTCGGCGTTCTCACCCTGCTGCTGCTCGCCTGTCAGCGCTGCAGCGTAACTTCGGCCTTCCCGCTCACCGCCTCATATGTGACGTGCCCACAAGGTGGAACTCCACCTTGCACATGCTGGCCAGACTGTGCGAGCAGCAGCAGGCGATAGTGGAGTTTCAGCTGCAGCAGTCACGCGTGAGTCGCTCTGCGGAACAGCACCACTTCACCACCAATAACTGGGCCTCCATGCGAGACCTGTGTGCCTTGTTGCGCTGTTTCGAGTACTCCACCAACATGTCCAGTGCCAATGACGCCGTTCTCAGCGTTACTATCCCAGTTCTATGCCTCCTTGAAAAAACGCTTCGGGCGATGATGGAAGAGGATGTGGCACAGGAGGAGGAGGAAGCGGGATCATTTCAAAGGCTTTCAGGGCAGTCTTTCACAAGTGGCTACGAGGGTGGGTTCCTGCACCAACAAACGCCAGGTACACAATTGTCCGTCAGAAAGGGCACAGTTCTGGAGGATGACGAGGTGGAGGAGGAGATGGAGGAGGAGGAGGAGGAGGAGCCATTTTCACAGCAGGGTGGCACCCAGACCAGCTCGTGGCCATCACTGGTGCGTGGCTGGGGGGATACAGAGGACACAGACGATACACCTCCCACAGAGGACAGCTTTTCTTTGCCTCTGGGCAGCCTGGCACACATGAGCGATTACATGCTGCAGTGTTTCCACAATGACCGCCGAGTTGCCCACATTTTAACTGGTGCTGATTACTGGGTGGCCACCCTGCTGGATCCCCGTTACAAGGACAACGTACCGTCCTTAATTCCCTCACTGGATCGTAAGATGCGCGAGTACAAGCGCACGCTGGTAGACGCGCTGCTGGTGGCATTCCCACCTGACAGCGGGCGTACGGTGGAAGCACAAGGCGAAGGCAGAGGAGGAGGAAGAGGTCGCCAACGCAGCCGGGGCACAGGCAGCACCTCAGAAGGCAGGGTTAGCATGGCTGAAATGTGGAAAAGATTTGTCAGCACGCCACAACAACCAGCACCACCAGCTGAGATGGAACGTCTTAGCAGGAGGCAGCATTTCACCAACATGGTTGAGCAGTATGTGTCCACAGGCCTACACGTACTGGATGATGGGTCTGCCCCCTTTAACTTCTGGGTCTCCAAATTGGGCACATGGCCTGAGCTTGCCCTTTATGCCTTGGAGGTGCTGGCCTGCCCTGCAGCCAGTGTATTATCTGAACGTGTATTTAGCACGGCAGGGGGCGTTATCACAGACAAGCGCAGCCGCCTGTCCAGAGCCAATGTGGACAAGCTCACGTTCATTAAAATGAACCAGGCATGGATCCCACAGGACTTGTCCGTACCTTCTGCAGAATAGACATGTATACCGGTGTTGTGACAAAAACTGTCCGGCCATCGGATTGTGTCCGGCCCATACTGCGAAAGCGCAGCGCTTGCGCAGTACAGAGGACAAGGAGATTCACAAAATCTCCGAAGATGAACGGCGCCTGCGCAGTGAGTGCAGGTTCAAGCCCCACCATCCAAGTGGACATACGGTAGCACATAGTAACAGGGCCCCTCACGGGCTCGGTTCGATCGCCACGCTTCGGGCACGGCCTCACTTGGCTCGGCTTGAACCACGGATGGTGTGGCCTTCACCTGAACTCACCACGCAGGCGCCGTTCGTCTTGGGAGATTTTTGAAATCCCCTTGTCCTACATACTGAGCAAGCGCAGTACAGGGTGGACACTATTTGACGGGGGACAGAATTCGACACATCACCGGCCTTACCCAGCCATTGTTGTATTTTTGAACCAGTGTTGGCTACCTCGTCCTCCTCCACCGCCGCTTCCACCTACACAGCCACATCCACCGCCACCTCAACCTCCTACTCCATATGGACCTCGTCCTCCTAGGTCAAGATTATAATTTTTATTTTATTTTTTTGTAGCGCACAGATCCTTTCCCCCTTACCTGCCTTTATGTTTTTGGCTCCTCGCAGGAGGGAGAAAGGCACACCGCACTACCAGCCCGTACCCTCCTATATAAAGAGGTTGAGCGGTGTACTTGACGGGCCGTGTCCACAGCCGGAGTCAAAACTCCTCCAGAGGATGATTCTCACCTCTACTGTAGGTAGAGGCAAGTCCTTTAATTCCCAGTAAAGTCAATGTCCACACCAGCTGAAATTACAAATCTTATTCTCTCATGGCAAAATAAACTCTACTCGGATAGAAAGGTTAGAGCAAAGAAACAGGACAGCTTAAGGTGTGGAAGAGGTCCAGGCACAAACGTAGCACATTCACTTCACTGCTTAGGTTTCTCAAACAGTTTTAGGTGCACGGTCTCTGCCACAGACCTTGAGGTTGGTCTCTGCCACAGACCGGGTGTACAAGGCCCCTGCCACGGACCTGGAGAACTTTGGTCTCTGCCACAGACCAGGGTGTATAAGGCCTCTGATACAGTCAAGATGACCTTGAGCTTCTCCTTCTACGAACCTAGCCCATATCAAGGGGAAGACATCTCTCCAGGGAGTCAACAGACCCTTCCTTCACCGTGACTCCCGCATCGGTCCATCAGAATGATCCTCCCTTCCCTGGAACATGGTCCCCTACACGAGGCGTCACCCTAAGACTCCTCGACCCATAGCGGACTCCAGACGAAGGCTCTGGACTCCAGGCTTTACTCCCGCACCTAGGCCTCAATACCCAGGGCAGCAGGAACTCCAGGATAGTACCTCACCCCGGGCTAAAGGTACCCGAGATGGAACAGGAACACATGCACCCAGGCCGAAGGCACCTGGGCGTGGACCCCACTGGACATCAGCCCCCAGGCCAAAGGTCTGCCCCTTTTATATGCTCTCCCGGCATGCACAGCAGGTTCCCCGCCCCGCTGTACTACTGCCAAGAGGGGACACAAAAGGCACAGCACTGTATCGGCGGTTCAACCCTAGCCTACCATGGCAACGCCACCTGTAGGCCGCAGGGAACTGCACACCAATACTGTCCCCTGAGGACAAAATGGTCCATGAATCCTACAGAATTAGGGTGTTTGAGCCTATTTACTACTCAAACACTTCCTTTAAATTTAGCACCCCGCTACATTTTTATTTCAAAGTATTTTATTTTCCCACTAGCTTATCCATTAAATTGAATAATTTATTCCAGAAAGGGCGTATTCTGGGGCATTCCCACCATATGTGTGGCATCGTGCTGTTGAATTTCTGAGGTTCTTAATGACTTCCCGTACCTCTTCTGCTGAAAAGGGGGCCTCCAGCATATTTTTTTATTTTTTTTATGATATTTTAAGTTATTTCCCTATCCACATTTGTTTGCAGAGCACTTGCCATGCTCTTAACAACATTTTGCTGCCATTTGCAGCCCTCTAGCCCTTTCCATTACTTTTTTAGAGCCTTTTTAGTCCTTAGAAGTCCGGGTCCCCATTGACTTCAATGGGGTTCGGGTTCGGGTTCGGGTTCAGGTTAAAGTTCGGTCCCGAACCCGAACTTTTTTCCGAAGTTCGGCCGAACCCGTCGAACCCGAACATCCAGGTGTCCGCTCAACTCTAGTTGTAAAGAACTGAAAATTGTCATTTGTTGTGTTTGCAGCATATTTACCGAAATCAAAAGCTATTTCTATCAAACTTTGAACAACATTTTAACTATTTAAACAGGTCACGTTACATTTTAACATAGGACCCCTTATTTGATAGCAGCTATACAAGTCTTGCATTGATTGAACTTGTGAGTTTTTGGACAGTTTCTGCTTGAATTTGTTTGCAAGATGTCAGAAGAGCCTCCCAGAGCTGCTGTTTGGATGTAAACTGCCTCCCACCCTCATAGATCTTTTGCTTGAGGATTCTCCAAAGGTTCTCAATAGGATTGAGGTCAGGGGAGGATGGAGGCCACACCATGACTTTCTCTCCTTTTATCCCCATAGCAGCCATTGATACAGAGGTATTCTTTGCAGCATGAGATGGTGCATTGTCATGCATGAAGATGATTTTATTACGGAAAGCATAGTTCTTCCTTCTGTACCAGGGAAGGAAGTGGTCAGTCAGGAACTCCACATACTTTGCAGAGGTCATCTTTACTCCTTCGGGGACCCTAAAGGGGCCGACCAGCTCTCTTCCCATGATTCCGGCCCAAAACATGACTCCACCCCTGCCTTGCTGAAGTCGCAGCCTTGTTGGAACAGGGTGGCCGTTCACCAACCATCCACTACTCCATCCATCTGGACCATCCAGGGTTGCACTGCACTCATCAGTGAACAGGACTTTTTGAAAATTAGTCTCCATGTATTTTTCTGCCCAATGCAGCCGTTTCTGCTTGTGAGCATTGGTTAGTGGTGGCCGAATGGAAGGTTTATGCACAGTTGCAAGACACTGGAGGACTCTACACCTTGATGTCCGTGGGACTCCAGAGGCACCAGCAGCTTCAAATATCTGTTTGCTGCTATGTAATGGTGTTTTAGCAGCTGCTCACTTGATCCGATGCATGGATCTGGTACAAATCTTCCTCAATGTGCCTTTATCTGCACGAAACCCGTCTGTGCTCTGAATCAGCCACAAATCTCTTAATAGTGCGATGATCACACTTACGTTTTCATGAAATATCCAATGTTTTCATACCTCGTTCAAGGCATTGAACTATTTCACTCTTTTCGGCAGCAGAGAGATCCTTTTTCTTCCCCATACTGCTTGAAAATGGTGCTCTGCTTAATAATGTGGAACACCCTCCTTTAGTAGTTTTCCCTTTAATTGGGCTCACCTGGCAAATCTAATTATCACAGGTGTCCGAGATTGTTTTCAGTGATCAAAAGAGCCCTGAGACACAATGCCATCCAAGAGTTAAACTGAAAAACAACATATTTAATCTTTGTGACACTGAAATATCATTGGCATAATAATTTGGAACAGGGTGTAAAGTGGAACTTAATGCTTGGAATGAAAATTGGCAAACAGGCAGAATTTTTAGTGCAGAAGAGACAATCTTCGCAAGAACAGCTCACTGTACAAATATGGCAATGCCAAATCTGATGGAACTCCTGTTCATGCACAGGAGTGGCATCATCTCGGCCCGGCCAATGACAGATATTCGGTGATCTAGACCCAGAAGCCAGCTGCCTGCATATGTCAGCCGTCGGTGTGGAGTTCCGGGATGGCACATCGCTGAAGCCAAGGTGAGTATAGTTCTGCTTTAATATTTGTAAGCACCCACCAAAAAATGTATTAAAAACAGCTGCACACCTACCAGTGGCAGCCCGTCCATAGGGGGTGCCCGGGTGCCGCCCCCCCTCCTGTGGTCACCAAAAGAAAAAAAAAAACGGGCCCTTTAAGAGTTTTTTTTTTTTAAATGTCCTTTTTTTTCACTGTCACAGTGGCGGCGCGACCATAGTGGGCGCAGAAGCGCCGCCCCCGCTCGCTCCTGCGCCCGTCACTCACCACAACAATACATAGGTTCATGCATTGTATTGCTGCCGCCCACTATTCAGATGGCCGGCCCCTTAAGCGCCGGCCATCTGAATAACAGCCTCTGGTTGGTCTTTAGAAGTGCCTATCAGAGCCAGCGGCTCTGATAGGCTTCCCGACTACAGCCTGAGGGCTGTAATCGGCTTCTAAATATCTAATGAGAGGACGCACGGGGGTGCGTTCCCTGGCCAATCAGGTTACCCGGGTCTGGTTACCGGTAACCTGATTGGCTGAAGCGACATCGAGGACGGAAGAAGGACGGCGCTGACCTGAGGAAGGTAAGTGCAGGGCTGGGGGGGACAAACTGGCTGCATTTGGGGGACAAACTGGCTGCATTTGGGGGACAAACTGGCTGCTTTTGGGGGGACAAACTGGCTGTATATTGGGGGGACAAACTGGCTGTATATTGGGGGGACAAACTGGCTGTATATTGGGGGGACAAACTGGCTGTATTTTGGGGGGAAACTGGCTGTATTTTGGGGGGAAACTGGCTGCATATGGGGACAAACTGGCTGTATATGGGGGGAAACTGGCTGCATATGGGGGACAAACTAGTGGCGTTTGGGCACAGTGGCTGCGTTTAACCACTTAACGACCGTCCACTGTAAATATACGTTGGCAGAATGGCACCGACAGGCAGAATCACGTATATCTACGTGACTGCCTTTGTATAGTTGGGGGGTCCCATCGGACCCCCCTTCTTTACAGTGAGCGCCCGTTATTCGTTTGGGAGCGATCAGGGATGAGGGGACAGCCGTTCGATTCCGGCCACCCCCTCTCGATCGCTCCCGGCGAATGAGAGAGCTTCCCTGCCTGTGTAATGTTTACACAGGCAGAGGAAGTGATGTCATCTCTCCTGCGGCGCTCACATATACCGAGCGCCGTACAGGAGAAGATGCAGGTTAGTGCACAAAACACTACACTGACACCAGGACACATAGGCACATAAATCGCCCCCCCCCAGTCCCCCCCAGACACCCCAGATCACCCCCCAGATCACCCCCCCAGCCCCCAGTCACAGTGTCACTGATTGCAGTGACCATTTACTTATTGATCACTGCAATCAGTGACATTTGTGACTGTAAAAGTGTCACTAAAGTTAGTTTTAGGTCCAGTGTAGCCCCCTAACCCCCCCCTAATAAAGGTTTAACCCCCTGATCGCCCCCCAGATAACCCTTTCACCCCCTAGCACCGCCGTCGCTAAGTGATCATTTTTCTGATCGCTGTCTTAGCGTCGGTGATGCTGATCGGTAGCCAGTTATTTTTTTTAGGTTCGCCGCAGGTTTTTATAGCGTCGGGTACCCCCATATATTACCTAATAAAGGTTTAACCCCCTTGATCGCCCCCCAGATAACCCTTTCACCCCTATCACCACTGTCGCTAAGCGATCATTTTTCTGATCGCTGTCTTAGCGTCGGTGATGCCAATCGGTAGCCAGTTATTTTTTTTAGGTTCGCCGCAGGTTTTTATAGCGTCAGGTACCCCCATATATTACCTAATAGAGGTTTAACCCCCTTGATCGCCCCCCAGGTAACCCTTTCACCCCCTATCACCACTGTCGCTAAGCGATCGTTTTTCTGATCGCTGTCTTAGCGTTGGTGATGCCGATCGGTAGCCAGTAATTTTTTTTAGGTTCACCGCAGGTTTTTATAGCATCAGGTACCCCCATATATTATCTAATAAAGGTTTAACCCCCTTGATCGCCCCCCAGGTAACCCTTTCACCCCCTATCACCACTGTCGCTAAGCGATCGTTTTTCTGATCGCTGTCTTAGCGTTGGTGATGCCGATCGGTAGCCAGTAATTTTTTTTAGGTTCGCCACAGGTTTTTATAGCGTCGGGTACCCCCATATGTTACCTAATAAAGGTTTAACCCCCTTGATCGCCCCCCAGGTAACCCTTTCACCCCCTATCACCACTGTCGCTAAGCGATAGTTTTTCTGATCGCTGTCTTAGTGTCGGTGATGCCGATTGGTAGCCAGTAATTTTTTTTAGGTTCGCCGCAGGTTTTTATAGCGTCAGGTTCCCCCATATATTATCTAATAAAGGTTTAACCCCCTTGATCGCCCCCCAGGTAACCCTTTCACCCCTTATCACCACTGTCGCTAAGCGATCGTTTTTCTGATCGCTGTCTTAGGGTCGGGGATGCCAATAGGTAGCCAGTATTTTTTTTTAGGTTCGCCGTCAGGTTTTTATATAGCGTCAGGTACCCCCATATATTACCTAATAAAGGTTTTAACCCCCTAATTGCCCCTAGTTAACCCTTTCACCAGTAATCACCATATAAGTGTTACGGGTGACGCTGGTTAGTTAGTTTGCTTTTTATAGTGTCAGGGCACCCGCCGTATATAACCCAATAAAGGTTTAACCCCCTGATCGCCCGGCGGGTGATATCAATTAGGTTTTAGCGTCAGAGAGGGTCTGCGTCACACCCCAGGCAGCGTCAGGTTAGTGCCAGTAACGCTAACACCCATGCGTGAATCATACACCCCCCTTAGTGGTATAGTATCTGAACAGATCAATATCTGATCTGATCTATACTAGTGTCCCCAGCAGTTTAGGGTTCCCAAAAACGCAGTGTTAGCGGGATCAGCCCAGATACCTGCTAGCACCTGCGTTTTGCCCCTCCGTCCAACCCAGACCACCCAAGTGCAGTATCGATCGATCACTGTCACTTGCAAAACACAACACACATAACTGCAGCGTTCGCAGAGACAGGCCTGATCTCTGCGACTCCAGTGCTGTAGGAGGTGATTTCACCACCACAGTTAAAAAAAAAAAGCATATATGCCGAAGCATTGGGGCAGCAGGGGCGGAGGAGCGGAGGAGCGATTTTGCTCCTAATGCCACGTACATACGGTCGAAATTCCGACGGAGGCTTGCCCGTGGAAAAGTCTGACCATGTGTACGTGGCATAACTTTTGCGGGAAGATGAAACCATGCTTCAGCATATATAAATGGTGCATGTATGCCCATCATTAGAAGTGGGTGGATGAAGGGCGGTATTCTAATGGTGGGCATACGCACCGATCAATCTTTTTTTTTCGTTCAGCCAACAGGCTGCATGAAAAAAAAGATTACAATACATGTCCAACAAGGACCAGCAACGTACTGGTATGTTGCTGGACTTTGAATGTTTATACCAGAATGATGCCTGTGGGTTTAGGTATCATCTTGGTATCATTCTTTTCAGCCAGCGGCCGGCTTTCATGTAAAAGCAATCCTAGTGGCTAATTAGCCTCTGGACTGCTTTTACAAGCAGTGGGAGGGAATGTCCCCCCCCCGGATATAAAAAGCGCCATTGGGAAATTGGGAAAGCATTTTATCACACCGATCTTGGTGTGGTCAGATGCTTTGAGGGCAGAGGAAAGATCTAGGGTCCAATAGACCCCAGTTTTTTCAAAAAAAGAGTACCTGTCACTACCTATTGCTATCATAGGGGATATTTACATTCCCTGAGATAACAATAAAAATGCTAAAAAAAAATAAATTATGGAAGCAACAGTTTAAAAAAAAATTAAATAAATTAAATTAATAATAATAAAAAAAAAAAAAAAAGCACCCCTGTCCTGCCCTGCTCTTGCCCAATGGCGAACGCAAGCGTCGGTCTGGCATCATATGTAAACAGCAATTGCACCATGCATGTGAGGTATCACCGCGAAGGTCAGATCGAGGGCAGTAATTTTAGCAGTAGGCCTCCTCTGTAAATCTAACGGCGTAACCTGTAAAGGCTTTTAAAGGCTTTTAAAAATGTATGTAGTTTGTCGCCAATGCGCGTTTGTGCGAAATTTTAAAGCTTGTCGTGTTTGGTATCTATGTACTCGGCCTAAGATCATCTTTTTTATTTCATCAAACATTTGGGCAATATAGTGTGTTTTAGTGCATTAAAATTAAAAAAAGTGTATTTTTTCCCCAAAAAATGCGTTTGAAAAATCGCTGCGCAAATACTGTGTAGAAAAAAAAAATGCAACACCCACCATTTTAATCTGTAGGACGTTTGCTTTAAAAATATATATAATGTTTGGGGGTTCAACATAATTTTCTTGCAAAAAAAATATATGTTTTCATGTAAACAAAAAGTGTCAGAAAGGGCTTTGTCTTCAAGTGGTTAGAAGAGTGGATGTAAGCTTCCTAATGTTGTGTATAAAATGCCAGAACAGTTCAAAACTCCCCCAAATGACCCCATTTTGGAAAGTAGACACCCCAAGCTATATACTGAGAGGCATGTCGAGTCCATGGAATATTTTATATGTTGACACAAGTTGCGGAAAAAAGAAATTTTTTTTTTTTTTTTTTTTTGCACAAAGTTGTCACTAAATGATATATTGCTCAAACATGTCATGGGCATATGTGGAATTACACCCCAAAATACATTCTGTTGCTTCTCCTGAGTACGGGGATACCACATGTGTGAGACTTTTTGGGAGCCTAGCCGCGCACGGGACCCCAAAACCAAGCACTGCCTTCAGGCTTTCTAAGGGTGTAAATTTTTGATTTCACTTCTCACTGCCTATCACAGTTTCGGAGGCCATGGAATGCCCAGATGGCACAAAACCCCCCAAATGACCCCATTTTGGAAAGTAGACACCCCAAGCTATTTGCTGAGAGGTATGGTGAGTATTTTGCAGATCTCGCTTTTTGTCACAAAGTTTTGAAAATGTAAAAAAAAAAAAAAAAAATTTCTTTCTTCATTTTCAAAAACAAATGAGAGCTGTAAAATACTCACCATGCCTCTCAGCAAATAGCTTGGGGTGTCTACTTTCCAAAATTGGGTCATTTGGGGGGGTTTTGTGCTATTTTGGCATTTTATGGCCTTCGAAACTGTGATAGGTAGTGAGGAGTGAAATCAAAAATTTGTGCCTAGAAATCCTGAAGGCGGTGCTTGGTTTTCGGGGTCCCGTACGCGGCTAGGCTCCCAAAAAGTCCCACACATGTGGTATCCCTGTACTCAGGAGAAGCAGCAAAATGTATTTTGGGGTGTAATTCCACATATAACCATGGCATGTGTGAGCAATATATCATTTAGTGACAACTTTTTGTAATTTTTTTTTATTTTTATTTTTTTGTCATTATTCAATCACTTGGGACAAAAAAAAAAAGATTCAATGGGCTCAACAGGCCCCTCAGCAATTTCCTTGGGGTGTCTACTTTCTAAAATGGGGTCATTTGGGGGGGTTTTGTGCTATTTTGGCATTTTATGGCCTTCGAAACTGTGATAGGTAGTGAGGAGTAAAATCAAAAATTTGCGCCCTTAGAAATCCTGAAGGCGGTGCTTGGTTTTCGGGGGCCCGTACGCGGCTAGGCTCCCAAAAAGTCCCACACATGTGGTATCCCCGTACTCAGGAGAAGCAACAGAATGTATTTTGGGGTGTAATTCCACATATAACCATGGCATGTGTGAGCAATATATCATTTAGTGACAACTTTTTGTAATTTTTTTTTTTTTTTGTCATTATTCAATCACTTGAGACAAAAAAAAAAAATATTCAATGGGCTCAACATGCCTCTCAGCAATTTCCTTGGGGTGTCTACTTTCCAAAATTGGGTCATTTGGGGGGGTTTTGTACTGCCCTGCCATTTTAGCACCTCAAGAAATTAGATAGGCAGTCATAAATTAAAAGCTGTGTAAATTCCAGAAAATGTACCCTAGTTTGTAGACGCTATAACTTTTGCGCAAACCAATAAATATACGCTTATTGACATTTTTTTTACTAAAGACATGTGGCTGAATACATTTTGGTCTAAATGTATGACTAAAATTGAGTTTATTCGATTTTTCTTACAACAAAAAGTAGAAAATATCATTTTTTTTCGAAATTTTCGGTCTTTTTCCGTTTATATCGCAAAAAAAAAAAAATCACAGAGGCAATCAAATACCATTAAAAGAAAGCTCTATTTGTGGGAAGAAAAGGACGCAAATTTCGTTTCGGTACAACATTGCATGTCTGCACAATTTACAGTTAAAGCAGCGCAGTGCAAAATTCTGAAAACAGCTCTGGTCCTTTAGCTACAAAATGGTCCGGGGCTTAAGTGGTTAATGGGCACAGTGGCGGCAATTGATGTTTTTTTTGTTTTTTTCAGTTTGTTTGCGCGCCCCCAAAAATTTTGAGCACCAGCCGCCACTGACACCTACTTGTTCTTGACATTATGTAATCAATCAATTATGTGCATAAAATCATGCATATACTAGTCAGGAAGTGATTCACATTTAACACTAGAATGGGGGAAAATTGTGATCTCAGAGATTTTTACCATGGTGGAAGATAATTGTTGGTGCAGTCCATAACTGTGCACAGCCTATTGCATTAGGGTGTGCACCCCAAAGCTCAAACACATATGCGTGTGCATGTGTATATATACTGACAGTCTTAGTAGAGCAGTAAAAAATGTCAGTAGGGCAGAGATTGGTGTCACTAGTTTTTATTTCTATTATTTAATTTTGTATCAAGCCGCGTACACACGATCGGTTTTACCGATGAAAACAGTCCGATGGATTTTTTTCATCGGACAAACCGATCGTGTATGGGCCCCATCGGTCTTTTTTCCATCGGTGTCAAAAAATAGAACATGTTTTAAATTTTTCCGATGGATAAAAAACCGATAGCAAATTCCGATTGTCTATGGGCAAGTCCATTGGTTAAAAAACCCACATATGCTCAGAATCAAGTCGACACATGCTCAGAAGCATTGAACTTCATTTTTCTCGGCTCATCGGAGTGTTTTAGGTCACCGCGTTTGGAACGGTCGGTTTTTTGACTGATGGTGTGTAGGCAAGACTGATGGCAGTCAGCTTCATCGGTTTTCCGATGGAAAAATCCATCGGTTTAAAAACCATAGAAAATCCGATCGTGTGTACAGGGCTTTATTTTTTAGGAGTCCTGTTAGGGGGCTTTGGTATCTTTGGATACCAGGGGTCTAAACAGGGGAGTCTGCACCACATGGGGTGATTAGGGTGTGCCCAGGCAAAACTGGAACACCCAGTGTGCATGCCTATGGTGCAGCCACATCTGTTCGGATGCTGTCACTGTTCAGCTAATAATTTTTAGCCTAGCAAAGTTGATTTTTGAATCGCCTTTTGTTGACCCGCGTTGTGCCAACAGGGCTTCCCACAGCTTGAATTTAAGCCTATTCAGCAGGAATGGCTAGCTTTACTGTTAAAGGGTAACTTCCGTTTTAGTGCATTTATTATTTTTTCACGCAGGAGCCTGGAAAGCATTGCACCCCTGATCAATGGATCAGGGGTGCAATGTCAGGCTTCTGCAGACAAGCCCTGCAGCTTTCAGCCTGTACCTGCCTAGGATCTGTCGGTTACAAAGCTGCAGGCTTGTGAATGGACTACAGTTCATTCAGAACTACAAGTCGTCAGCCGCAGTGGCTGACAGTAGTTGTAGTCTATTCATTCACAGGAAACTTTGAGCGAATGACGTGGTCGTTTGGGCAGAATTGTGACAGCAGGTGCAGGGAGAAGATTACCCGCCTACTGTCACACTGAAGCAATGATCAGGGGGAAAGGCTACAGGAGTTGGAACATGTTACATGTTCCACCCTAAATAGAGATGGAACATGTAACATGTTCTAAAAGGTGAACTTAGCCTTTAAGAATGCAGCAAAGATAGCGTGAATAAAAAATTACCAGGTAATTGGATTGCAGATAAGCTCAACAGCACTTAAGGGCTAGGGTTTACATACGCTTTACAGTTCAGTAATACAATATTACTGAAGCCAATATATTTCCACAGCACAGCATTCCTCTATCCCCCTACTTAATAGGTTGATGGACAGACCAATAATTATGTTTGAATATAATGACCACTCATATATGTTTACTTTAGTCAGATCTTTGAAAAATTATGATATTTTGGCATGATATCATGCAAATTGCAGCAAGTTTGCCTTACTGATTAATGGTGTATGTGACAAATGTTTACATAGTATTTCTCAATGAATGCATTTGGGTGGTACTAAAGTTAAATTTTTATACACAAACAAAATAGAAATGAACTTTTCTAAGGAAATAATGAAACATATGAAACAATGGCAGTTTAGCTTGCATATAATTTGCAATATTTCAGTCAAAACTAAAGTTCATCTACAGTCATTAACATTTTCACAATGCAAAAGGAAATGGATAAAGTGTTTTTTTTTTGCTAACAGACTACCTGCTGGAATGCTTGTGTGACCTCTTATGCCGTGTACACACGATCGGTTTTACCGATGAAAACAGTCCGATGGACTTTTCTCATTGGACAAACCGATCGTGTATGGGCCCCATCGGTCTTTTTTCCATCGGTGAGAAAAAATAGAACATGTTTTAAATTTATCCTATGGGAAAAAAAACAATAGCAAATTCCGATCGTCTGTGTAGAACTCCATCGGAGAAAAAACCCACGCATGCTCAGAATCAAGTCAACGCATGCCCAGAAGCATTGAACTTAATTTTTCTCGGCTCGTCTGAGTGTTTTACATCACAGCGTTTGGGTCGGTCAGATTTTTGACTGATGGTGTGTAGGCAAGACTGATGGAAGTCAGCTTCATCAGATTTCCGATGGAAAAATCCATCGGATTAGAATCCATAGGAAATCCGATCGTATGTACAGAATTAGTTTTCAGCAGCCATTCTATCATTTGATTCAGTTCAACATTCATGATTTATAAAACAATTTTCTAATTTGTAGGGAAAGAAATACTGGCATCTGGTGTCTGCTTGAACAAAAGATCCTCCTGATAAAACTGACTGCCTTGATTTTGTAAAATGCCATATAACTCCTGCTGAAGCCCTTTCAAATTGCTCTTCACTTCTTCCATAACCCTTTCTACCTCCTCTCGTTCCCTGTGCAGTCCTTCTCGCTCTGTTCTCAACTGCTCTATCTCCCTTTCCAAGATAACGATGTTCTCCATCTTGCGCTTGCGGCAATTTTGAGCAGCTACTTTATTCTTCCCACGTCTACGAATGTCCCTGACCAAAGCTAGCTGTGATTCTGTTAATGAGTAACGTGACATAAGTTCATTAAAGTCCTCCACAGGTAGATTGATGATTCTTTCTATTGGAAATGGAATTTGCATTGCAACTGCCCTTCGCTCATCCCTACTGCAGACCAATTCTTGAGTTCGAGATGTAATGTAGGGTTGGGTTTCACACAGGTTGTGTACCATAAAAGACTGTGTTAGGTTTGTAGCCATATAATCCTGGTTTTGATAGGCATGTGGTGGAATTATTTCCATAAAGTCTGACTGCAGCCTCTGTGTATCTATGTTCTCTATTTCAATTGATTCGCCATCACTGAAGTTTAAAGATAAGCCAGAGTCTGATTCAAAATCATCTTGGCCTTTACAGGGCTGTTGTAGAGAATGGACTCCATTTAGACAAGCCTCTGGCATAGCTACATGATCTTGGCCATTCATCCCACTTGTAGGCACCAGCTTTGAAGCATATTGATTTATGCAACCCATTTGAGAGACATTTGACATGAACATTCCTGTGCAGGATATTGGACCATATTCAGAAACCATAGAAAGAGTGGGCACTTGCTGAGCTTGAGGAGAAATGGGGTCCAGGTAAAGTCGATCTAAGTTTGGCATGCCCTGGCTTGCATTTGGCACTATACTGTCTCTTGGGTTATTTCCAAGACTGCATCCAAAAAATGGCACTGTAGGTGGCTGACATCCATATTCAGTATTATATGCAGAATCTGGGTGCATATCCAGCCCCTGAATAAGACAAGAAAGAATATTAAATATTTGTCCATGAAGGGTTTCAGGTCATGCAAGTCATGGGATATCTTGTAGTAGTAATTAAAGATCATTAGGAATTTTATTGCTTTCTCTTTCTCCACTGGGGGGACTCACCTTCATTGTTTGTTATAGCAATTATTATAACCGAATGAAGAGCCAAAAATATTTACTTGTCACCAGCACAGGAATAGAGGGAAAGTCTTCCAATAGAAACATTGTTACCATGGCACCTGTGTAAAACCCCGTACACACGAAATTCAGCCCGTGTGTGCTACAGCCGGTCCGACAGAAGCCGGGCTTTTGTCGATACCTTCAGCCAAATGTCTTTTGTTCTGGATAATGGGAAAGGGTTACTCCTTCACATCCTGTCCCGGTGACAACTTTCTTATCGGGATAGGAATTAAAGGGAGATCTCCAACAGAGACACAGAGAGCAATGAAATCATTTTATTTAGAACAAGTAGGGGAAAGATGACCTTAACTAGATCTCAGACAGTATTCAAAACATAATTATCATTATTATATTACTATTATACAGGATTTATATAGCCCAAAAATACAGTTCCTTAAAGTATTCATACCCCTTGAAATTTTCCACATTTTGTCATCATACAACCAAAAACTTAAATGTATTTTGTTGGGATTTTATGTGATCGACCAGCACAAAGTTGTGAAGTGCAAAGAAATGATAAACGGTTTTCCAAATGTTTTACAAATAAATATGGTAAAAGTGTGGCGTGCATTTGTATTCAGCCCCCCTAGTCAATACTTTGTAGAACCACCTTTCACTGCAATTACAGCTGCAAGTATTTTTAGGTATGTCTCTACCACCTTTGCACATCTAGAGAGTGACATTTTTGCCAGATTGGTAGAAGAGCATCTGTGAACAGCAATTTTCAAGTCTTGCATCAGATTCTGAATTGGATTTAGGTCTGGGCCATTCTAACACATGAATATGCTTTGCTCTAAACCATTTCATTGTAGCTCTGGCTGTATGTTTAGGATCGTTGTCCTGCTGAAAGGTGAACCTCCACCCCAGTCTCAAGTCTTTTGCAGACTCTAACAGGTTTTCTTCTAAGATTGCCCTGTATTTGGCTCTATCCATCTTCCCATCAACTTTGACCAGCTTCCCTGTCCCTGCTAAAGATGGTGTGTTCAGGGCGATGTGCAGTGTTAGTTTTCTGCCACACATAGCATTTTGCTTTTAGGCCAAAAAGTTCAATTTTGGTCTCATCTGGCCAGAACACCTTCTTTCACATGTTTGCTGTGTCCCCCACATGGCTTGTTGCAAACTGCAAATGGGACTTCTTATGGCTTTCTTTCAACAATGGCTTTCTTCTTGACACTCTTCCATAAAGACCAGATTTGTGGAGTGCACGACTAATAGTTGTCCTGTGGATAGATACTCCCACCTGAGCTGTGAATCTCTGCAGCTCATCCAGAGTTACCATGGGCCTCTTGGCTGCTTCTCTGATTAATGCTCTTCTTGCCCAGCCTGTCAGTCAGTTTAGGTGGACTGCCATGTCTTGGTAGGTTTGCAGTTGTACCATACTCTTTCCATTTTCGGATGATGGATTGAACAGTGCTCCGTGTGATGTTCAAAGCTTGGGATATTTTTTTATAACCTAACTCTGCTTTAAACTTCTCAACTTTATCACTGACCTGTCTGGTGTGTTCCTTGGCTTTCATGATGCTGTGTGTTCACTAAGGTTCTCTATCAAACCTGTGAGGGCTTCACAGAAAAGCTGTATTTATTTACTAATTAGGAGACTTCTGAGGGCAATTGGTTCCACTAGATTTTAGTTAGGGGTATCAGAGTAAAGGGGGGCTGAATACAAATGCACACCACACTTTTCAAATATTTATTTGTAAAAACTTTTGAAAACCATTTATCATTTTCCTTCCACTTCACAGTTATGTGCCACTTGTTGGCCTATCACATAAAATCCCAATAAAATACAATCACGTTTCTGGTTGTAACATGACAAAATGTGTAAAATTTCAAGGGGTATGAATGCTTTTTAAAGGCACTGTATAATAGAGGTTTTAACCTTTCCCCACTCTATTCAAACAAAAACAATTACCGTATATACTCGAGTATAAGCCAAGTTTTTCAGCACATTTTTTTGTGCTGAAAATGCCCCCCTCGGCTTATACTCAAGTCTGTGTCATCTTCAAATTTGTGTGCCTGATTCCAGCCAGCCGTAGGTCCCCTGGACCCCAATCTTGGCACACATGTAGCCCCACTCTTCCTCTACGAAAGTGCAAAGTTTGTTGTCTGGGGGATCTACGGCCGGGGAGCACCGATTTTTCAAAGCCGGGCACCCCTTCCATAGACTCCCATGTTAAACGTCAATCTGGGCACAGTGAGGCATGCACATGGACACAGTGAAGCAAAGTGAGGCACAGTGAGGCATGCAGATGGACACCCTAGGCTTATACTCAAGTCAATAAGTTTTCCCATTTTTTTGTGGTAAAATTAGGTACCTCGGCTTATATTCGGGTCGGCTTATACTCAAGTATATACAGTAAGTATTCAGAAGAAACCAGAGGATCTCTAATGTAACAATAATGTAAGGCCTCATTCACACGGGTGTACACCCATGCGAGGGCTATGTTTGCCCACACGGGATGCATAGGTGTTTCATGCATACGCATGCAGGCAGTCCCATTTATGTCAGTTGGGACACAGCGGCTGCACGAACATAGCTGCTGCTCCCAATTGGACATCTGTCTGGGTGCGGATATGTATCCCTGAACTCGTGGGTTCAGTAACATGCACTCACTCAGATATCATTTTGGGAGCAACGACTGTTCCAATTGTGAATCCAAAAATGCAGCGCTTAGGTAGAACTATTAAACGTGACAGTCCTTAAAAATCAATAATGAAGGTATGTGCAAAATGATGTTGGGACACCACCACCAAAGATTTCAGTGTGAAAGAAAAACACACCACACCAGTTGTGCTCACAGTCTGCTTACCAGAGAGTGAACATAATCAGACTTTAATGGCAATTGTAGAGGATCAATGATGAATACAACTCTCCAGACTTGTTGGGATAATGACAGAAAATCTAAACAACACCGACATCAAGGAAACCTTCAGGACTCAGTGTATGATGATGCTATGCAGTCCTCCTCAATCAAGGTAAACCAAAATAGGAAAAAAAGGCAGCATAGTGAAGCCCGTAAGATCAAACAAAAAGGTTTATTTAAAATTCTACTTACAGGAATACAAATGGTAAAAGGCAGGTAACAAACTGCAGGTCAAAGCGTGTTCACAATGGTCAGCCTGACATGTTTCATCTGAAGGGATATCATCAGAGGCGTCTGAGTCCTGAAGGTTTCCTTGATGTCGGTGTTGTTTGGATTTTCTGTCATTATCCCAACAAGTCTGGAGAGTTGTATTCATCATTGATCCTCTACAATTGCCATTAACGTCATCTGGAAAATGCAGTTCAGTTTTGGGCACCAGTTCTCAAAAAGGATATTGGGGAACTGAAGAAAGTGCAGAGAAGGGCAACCAAACTGATAAGAGGCATGGAGGAGCTCAGCTATGAGGAAAGATTGGAGGAACTGAATGTATTCACTCTTGAGAAGAGGAGATTAAGAGGGGATATGATCAACATGTACAAAGGGGTCCATATAGTGAACTTGGTGTTCAGTTATTTACTTTACGGTCAACACAAAGGACAAGGGGGCACTCTTTATGTCTAGAGGAAAAGAGATTTCACCTCCAAATACGGAAAGGTTTCTTCAAAGTATGAGCTGTGAAAATGTGGAATAGACTCCCTGCAGAGGTGGTTCTGGGCAGCTCAGTAGATTGCTTTAAGAAAGGCCTGGATTCTTTCTTAAAGGGGTTGTAAAGATTTTTTTATTAAATAACAAACATGTTATACTTACCTCCACTGTGCAGCTCGTTTTGCACAGAGTGGCCCCGAACGGCTGTCTCTGGGGTCCCTCGGCGGCTGTCTCGGCTTCTCCCCACAAGAACTCACCACCTTCATGCGAGCGAGCTCGCATGGTGATGAGTTCTGGCGGGCGCGCTCCCATGATTCAGCCAGCGGCTATTGCCGCTCACTGTATCACTCGGCCCCGCCCCCTGGCGCGCCGTCTCATTGGATGTGATTGACAGCAGCGCGAGCCTATGGCTGCACTGCTTTCAATCCATCCAGTGTAGCCAATCAACGGCCAGACAGAGAAAAGAGCAGGATGTCGGGGGCGAGCGCGGGACTTTCGAGGGCTCAGGTAAGTAAAACGGGGGCTCGGGGGGCGGTAATGTCGGATGTTTTTTCACCTTAATGCAGCAAAACTTTTTCCTTTACAACCCCTTTAAATGTACATAATATAACTGGGTACTGACATTTATAGGTAAAGTTGATCCGGGGAATATCCGATTGCCTCTCGGGGGATCAGGAAGGAATTTTTCCCCTGCTGTAGCAAATTGGATCATGCTCTGCTGGGATTTTTTGCCTTCCTCTGGATCAACTGTGGGTATACAATTAGGTATATGGGATTGTATGATATTATTTTATTTTTTTATGGTTGAACTGGATGGACTTGTGTCTTTTTTCAACCTGACTAACTATGTAATCAAAACATAATATAAATGAAAATGGTACAGTGGAGAGATATCCAACACATAGCTAATTTCCTTTCCTGATATCTCGTAAAACAGTGTTTTCCAAGCTTTCAGGTATGCTTCACCATGATAGCTTCATCTTGGTGCCACATTTACTGTTAAAAATAACCCAGCTCATCTACACCTACCCACCGACACTGCCAGCATATGTGTTCTGTAGAGACGTGGGGTCAGCATGAAGAACCACAGCTTGTCACTGAGAAAACACAATGAAGGAAGCCCAGAAGTTTTTGATAGTAGCGGCACTCATAGTGATGCTGACAGGTTGGTTTTAAAAGCTAACTTAAAGTGGTTGTAAATCTCAGACATGAAATATGAACAATCCCTCCCTATGAATATCCCTCTATAGTATGTTCTTGTCTCAATTCAGAGCTCTAAGTGTAATTTCTGTCTGCTGTTTCATTCCTTTGCTATCAGCATGAATCACTTCTGACAAGTTTTCCTGACACCAAGAGAAAAAAGGTGACAGGGGAGGGACATACAGCTGATTGTCAGCCTCAGCTCTGTTTCTGTGTGCGGTCTGGAGGGGAGTAAAACCCTTCTCTCCAATCAGCTATTAGAGCTCTCCTCATTGAGCTTTGCAGAGTGTGATTTCAGCTCTCCGCCCCCCTCCTTTTTTTTGTCTCTGACAATCCTTATAAATCCTTCACTTTGAACAGATGTAGATAAGACTGCAGATAAACAGGTACAACTTATGTAGGAGGATTTGTTTTATCTCTGTGTATCACCAGAGGCCAGTCATTTCACTGGGTATATTGAAGGGTTTACAACCACTTTAACCAAATGTGATGCTTAATTTATGAGGAGACACCAATGGTTTGAATCTTCTGCTGTTTTTTTCAGTGGCAAGAAATAACTCTTAATGCCCCATACACACGATCATTTTTCATGCCGTTAAAAATGCCATTAAAAAAAATGGCCATTAAAAATGATCGTGTGTATGCTCCAGAGCATTTTTAACGACGTGAAAAACGGGCATTAAAAATTTCGAACATGCTCTCTTTTTTCACGTCATTTTTCATGTCGTTTTTTTTAACGACGTGAAAAAAAATGCGCATGCTCAGAATCAAGTATGAGACGGGAGCGCTCGTTCTGGTAAAACTAGCGTTCGTAATGGAGATAGCACATTCGTCATGCTGTAACGGACTGAAAAGCACTAGACTGAAAAGAGCGAATCGTCACTCAACAAACTTTACTAACATGAAGGGTGGCGCCATTCGAACGGAACTTCCCCTTTATAGTGCCGTCGTACGTGGTGTACGTCACTGCGCTTTTCTTGAACATTTTTTAAAATGATGGTGTGTACGCAAGACAGGCTTGAGAGGAAACAAGAAAAAAAATGACGAGAAAAACGTCAGTTTTAAAAATGACATTAAAAATGATCGTGTGTATGGGGCATTAGGCCTCGTACACACGGCCAATTTTCTCGGCAAGAACCAGCAAGAAACTTGCTGGCAGAGAGGTCTTGCCGAGTAAATCGGTCGTGTGTACGCGGCTATCGGGTTTCTCGTCGAGAAAACCGACAAGAAACCTCGACGAGAAAATAGAGAACCTGCTCTCTATTTTCTCGTCGAGATTCTCCTCGGCATGTTTCTCGACGAGAAAAGTGAGTGTGTGTACACTTACCTGTCCTCCCGGAAGCCCGCGCATGTTCGAAATGAATTTGACGCATGCGCGGTAGCTTCATAGGCATACGTAGGGTATACCAAGATGGCGGTGACGGCATTCGAATGTGACGAGCGCATGCTCGTCGTAGTCGATGACGTCACCGCGTACGCTCCATTCAAAGAACCGCGGGTTCTTTGAAACGAGCGTGTGTACACTCGGCCGGGACAAGTTTCTTGTCCAAGAATCTCGTCGAAAAAAACGACATGTTTTTTTCAACGAGAATCTCGGCCGTGTGTACGAGGGCTTATGCCGCGTACACACGACCGTTTTTCATGACGAGAAAAATTAAATTTTTTAAATTGGTCATTAAAAACGATCGTGTGTAGGCTCCAGAGCATTTTTCTTGATGAGAAAAATGGGCATTAAAAATTTAGAACATTTTTTCTTGTCGTTTTTCACGTCATTGTTTTTCTCGTTGGGAAAAACTAGCATGTGTACGCTTTAATGACGGGAAAAAAAACGCGCATGCTCAGAAGCAAGTTATGAGACGGGAGCGCTCGTTCTGGTTAAACTAGCGTTCAGAATGGAGATAGCACATTCGTCACGCTGTAACGGACTGAAGAGCACGAGGCTGAAAAGTGCGAATCGTCTCTCCCCAAACTTTACTAACAGGGGGGGGGGGGCATCCGCATGGAACTTCCCCTTTATAGTGCCGTCGTACGTGTTGTCATACGTGTTGTACGTCACCGCGCTTTGCTCGAGCATTTTTTTTCACGATAGTGTGTAGGCAAGGCAGGCTTGATAAGAATCACGTCGAGAAAAACTTTGTTTTTTTCAATGACATTAAAAAACGGCCGTGTGTACGTGGAATTCGATTTTTGTTTGTGCCTGCCTGCATCACTTATAAAGTCAGCCAAGGGTAGATAAGTTACATAGGCAGTCAGGTTGGAAAAGAGATCTGAAAATGGCTGTGCACCGACGCTCCCGATCCAACATGATAGAAACGAGAGGTCCTGCAAAGAAGAATGGGAAAAACTGCCCAAAAATAGGTATGCCAAGCTTGTAGCATCATACTCAAAAAGACTTGAGGCTGTAATTGGTGCCAAATGTGCTTTAACAAGGTATTGAGCAAAGGCTATGAATACTTATGTACATGGGATTTGTTTCATTTTTTATTTTTAATACATTTGCAAAGATTTCAAACTTCTTTCATGTTGTCATTATGGGGTATTGTTTGCAGAATCTTGAGGAAAAAAATGAATTTAATCCATTTTAGAATAAATGAATTAATCCATAAGAAAATGTGGAAAAAGTGAAACGCTGTGAATACTTTCCAGATGCACTGTATAAATAGGTTAAAAAGTTAGGGTCCCAACACTGAACCTTGGGTTACACCACTAATAACCTTGGTCCATTCAGAGTATGACTCATTAATCACTACTATCTGAATACGGCCCTTAAAGCAGAGTTCCACCCATAATTTAATCTTTCTCTCAATCTGTATATTCCTGCAAGTTTAACAAAATTTGGCTATTTTTTATTTATTTTTTGCTAACTTTGTGTAGTTTTATGCTAGGGTGTCTCCTGTATTCTGCCTCCTTCAGGGCCGCAGCAATGTACATCATTTTCTGCGGCGCCTATGCTCCTGGGAGATGTGTGTCATTGTTCCCAGGAGTCAGCGGGCATCGCTACAGGATTGCATTGCGTTATTTCCAAACAGGAAAGGACATGATAAAAGGGGAATCTAAGAGCCAGATTGATTGATTACCTTCATTGCCATGACAACAGGGCGGGCACTTCCTCCTTCGCCGACCGTTGTGATGGCAACCAGACACAATGCCTGCGCAATGAATGCGCATGCGCGAGATCAGGAGGTGCATGCTGGATAGCCAGCAGCACCTTATCACGGAACAGTGTCCTAGTGGGCTTCACATGCCCACAATCAAGATGGAAGCACTCAGGAAGCAGAAAACAAAGATAGGTAAATTAAAAATAAAAGGTGTACTTGAGCAGCAAATTTATTAATAACATGCTTTAGAGTATCTTATTCATACCAGCAGAACGGGTGACAAAAAAATAAATAAATATGTGGACGAAACTCTGCTTTAAGCCAATTTTCTATCTATTTATAGGCCAAGATATAATAAGCAGGTTTTGCTAATCTGTTATTTACCCAAAGATAAAATCTGTTTTTGCATATCTACCATTTCCACTTACCTGTAGTTCAGTAATAGACATGATCTCTTGCCAAGTAAGATCCATGTCTCCTTGAGTGCACTGGTCTCCCACTTATAGGAAAAGTGTTTCAGATTTGCATTTTATGTAGAGGGCACAGAGCATAGTAAAGTTAAACAGCCAGGAAAGCTCACAATATTTCTCGATTTGCAATGCCTTTGAAGAAAAAAAAAAAGATACAAATAATAAGTTTTCATGTTGATTGTGCTGAGAAAGAATACATAACGAATAGGGCTGTGGAAATTAACTATTAATTCCTTGATTAATCAATACATTTTTTTGATCAATCAAAATTCTTTTGATCGGTACTCACCTCTCCGCCGGCTTCTGGGTCTTCAGGGAGTTCAGTCGGAGATCTGGTGACGTCACGAACACCAGCGGGGCTTGCCGTGTCCATCTGAAGGGCTCCTTTGCTGTGCCTTCATATCTGCATGCCGGCGGGACCTTACTATCTGCCACACGCAAGGGCTGTTACACTTCCCTCTATCACTTCCCTCTATCAACCTGGGATTCTACAGCCATCCACTGGGAGTTATGATAGTTCCTGTCAGGGTCACCTGTGGCCAGGTGACAGATGCACACCGTAGGGGGACAGGAGTGCACCGCGAGGTAGTGAACCCTATGGCTGGCTTCTGTGGATAGGAAACTGGGTGGTTGTGGAAAGCGGGACCAGAGGAGCACAACCGGGATCCCAACGGAAGCGAGAGCCAAGATTCCCCAGGGCGCGGAGTCTAAGACCCAGCTGGTCTTCTCCAGGGCCTCTAGTGGTGAGGATGTTACGCTGCAGGCTGGGACCAGGTCGCGGCCCCTGGAGTTTCCTAGCTCACGCCCCGTAGGATAAGGGGAAGCAGCAGCACACGATAGAGAGAACCGAATAACAAGCCGAAGGTCAGGGGCCACAAGCAGACAAGGATAACGAAGAACGAGCCGAAGGTCAAGGGTCACGAGCAGACAGGGATGGTCGGGGACAAGCCAATAACGTAACAGAGAGACAGACGTAGCACACGGCAGGCAGGAACCCAAACACACAATGCCTAACAAACACGTTGATCAGCAAAGCAGGCTTGCAGTGCACAGGTTAATATAGTGTTCAGTGATAGGGCCTGGGGTGGAGTCAGGCTGGGAGGAGATTATAAAGGAAGCCAGGTGAAGGAGGTCTGGTCTCTAGATGAACACATGAGGAGGAAGGTAAGATGGCAGACAGACATTAATGCATATCCATGACAGTACCCTCCCTCTTACGAGGCCTCCCCCTTCCCCGCCTGGGCCCAGGTTTAGAGGGAAACTTCAGATGAAACTCCTTTAACAGACGAGGTGCAAAGACCTCAGATGCAGTGATCCAAGACCTCTCCTCAGGACCAAACCCTTTCCAATGAACGAGGTACTGAAGAACGCCTTTACAGAGTCGGGAGTCCAGAATTTGACTGATCTCGTACTCCTGATTATCCTCCGAGACAGGCGCCACGGTAGGAAGAGGACGAGAGAATTTATTGAGGACTAAAGGCTTTAGAAGAGCAACATGAAAGGAGTTAGTGATTTTAAGGCTCTTAGGAATCTGGAGTTTGAAACAAACCGGATTCAGTTTAGCAGTTACCGTGTATGGACCGATGAATCGTGGAGCAAACTTCAGAGAAGGAACTCGGAGCTTGATGTTCCTGGTAGAGAGCCAGACTTTGTCCCCTGGCTGAAGAGAAGGCGGTTTACGCCTGCGGCGGTCGGCAAAGCCTTTGAATTTTTCAGCAGCTGCCCGGAGGGAATCATGAACGTGACCCCAAACGGAATTGAGAGACTCCTGAACCGAAGCCAAAGCTGGAATGTCTGGAGAACAGATCATAGGAAGAGGAAGTTGAGGGTGTTTTCCATAAACTGTGAAAAAGGGTGTCTTCTGCGAACTGGTATTCACATGATTGTTATGGGAGAATTCTGCCCACGGGAGTAGAGAGGACCAATCGTCATGGTGAGAAGACACAAAGGTGCGAAGAAAGACCTCTAACTCCTGATTAACCCTCTCAGTCTGTCCATTGGATTGGGGATGGTAAGAAGAAGAAAAATCCAAGACAATATTGAGGGATTTGCAAAAGGCTCTCCAAAAACGAGACGTGAATTGGACTCCCCTGTCGGAAACAATATGAGAAGGGACCCCATGTAGGCGGAGAATTTCTCGAATGAAAATGGGAACCAAGGCAGGGGCAGAAGGAAGACCAGGAAGAGGAACAAAATGAGCCATCTTGGAGAATCGATCGATTACCACCCAAATGACTGTATTATTCTCAGACAGTGGGAGATCGGTGATAAAATCCATGGCAATATGGGCCCAGGGTTCCTTAGGAATAGGCAAGGGCATGAGGAGACCAGCAGGAGCTTGTGTGGAGGATTTGGACTGAGCACAGACATGACAAGCTTTAACGTAGTCTTTGACGTCTGAGCGGAGATTAGGCCACCAGTAGTGACGACTGATGAGTAGGAAGGATCGGAGGAATCCAGAATGCCCTGCCACCTTGGAATCATGTCCCCAACGAAGGATCTTAGCTCTTAGCTCAGTGGGGACAAAGGTCTTACCAGGCGGAATTTTAGACTTCAGGGTGGTAGAGTGGGCAACAATGCATGAGGTGGGAATGATCGGCTCAGGTTCAGGGGCGGACTCCTCGTCCAAAGTGTCAAATGACCTAGAGAGCGCATCAGCCCGACCGTTGCAGGAACCAGGTTTGTAGGTAATCGTGAAATTAAAACGGGCAAAGAAGAGACTCCACCTGGCCTGTCTAGGATTCAGACGTTTAGCATTCTGTAGATACTGTAAATTCTTGTGATCGGTAAAGATCGTTATGGAGTGAGGGGAACCCTCCAAGAGATGACGCCACTCCTCTAACGCCAATTTAATTGCGAGAAGTTCCCGATCACCGATGGCATAATTCCTCTCTGCCTGAGAATTTTTTTTGGAGAAGAACGCACATGGTTGGCGTCTCTTCTCAAAGATTTGAAGAAGCACAGCTCCCACCCCCATTGAGGAAGCGTCCACTTCAATAAAAAATGCATTCCCAGGATTTGGTCTCCTCAAGAGGGGGCCAGAAACAAAGGCCTGTTTCAGGTTGTGAAATGCAGAGACAGCTTCGGGAGGCCAGTCTCTGGCATTCACACCCTTCTTGGTCAAAGCGATAATAGGCGCGGCAATGGAAGAGTAATTCCTTATGAACTGCCTATAATAATTAGTGAAGCCAAGAAAGCGCTGTGTGGCCTTGAGGCTAGCAGGAAGAGGCCAGTTGGTGATAGCCAAGACCTTCCCAGGGTCCATACGAAGCCCCGAACATGAGACAAAGCACCCCAAAAACAGGACCTCAGAACATTCAAAGGAACATTTCTCCAGCTTGGCATAGAGATTGTTCTCTCTAAGACGTTGAAGTACAGTGCGGACATGGTTTCTGTGGACGAGCAGATTTTCAGAAAAGATCAGAATGTCATCCAGATAGATGACAACAAACTGGTACAGCAGATCTCTGAAGATTTCATTGACAAAGTTTTGAAACACGGCTGGAGCATTACACAGACCAAAAGGCATCACCAGATATTCGTAATGCCCGTCTCTAGTGTTAAATGCAGTCTTCCATTCGTCACCCTTCCGTATCCGAATGAGATTGTACGCGCCTCTGAGATCCAACTTGGTGAAAATGGAGGCACCCTTCAACCTATCGAATAGCTCAGATATTAAGGGTAAGGGGTATCGATTTTTAATAGTAACCGCATTTAAACCCCGATAATCGATGCAGGGTCTTAAGGTACCATCCTTTTTGGCAACAAAAAAGAACCCTGCCCCTGCAGGCGATGAGGATTTCCGGATGAACCCTCTCTCCAGATTCTCTGCTACATACTCCGACATGGCCTGGGTCTCTGGGATGGACAGAGGGTAGGTACGACCCCTGGGTAGAGTTGCTCCGGGGACAAGATCAATAGCACAGTCAAAAGACCTGTGGGGAGGAAGCACCTCAGCTGATTTTTTACAGAACACATCCCGGTAATCGCTGTATGCGGCGGGAAGATCAGAAGAAACAGAAGTGGCAGCAACCGGAAGACTCTCCTTGGGGGTCACCTTGAGAAGACACGACGAGAAACATGAGGAACCCCAGGCCAGGATCTGCCCAGAGACCCAGTCCACATGTGGAGAGTGGAGCTGTAGCCAAGGGAGGCCCAATACAACTGGGGTAGAGGCCTTGGGTAGAATAAGAAAGGATATCCACTCCTGGTGGAGAATCCCTACCGACATCCTAATGGGTAGCGTCTGGAAGCGAATAGGGCCCCCTGGGAGAACAGTGCCATCAATTGCCGAGACTACCAATGGGGTAGTGAGAGGTGAAAGGGTAAGCTTCATAGAAGAAGCAGTTCTCCAATCCATGAAATTGCCGGCAGCCCCGGAATCCAGGTATGCAAGGGTTGACTGAGGAGAAGTGCCTACATGAAGGGACACCGGCAAGAGCAGGCGAGAAGGTGATGTTTCTGGGTCCAATACTCCACCTTCCAAATGTATTAGACCCGAGCGTTTCCCGGACGAAGCGAGCAGGAGTCACGAAAATGACCCTTGCCCCCACAATAGAGGCACAAGCCCAGAGTTCTGCGCCTAGCACGTTCTTCGGGGGTTAGTCTGGTCCGGCCCAGCTGCATAGGTTCTTCAGCAGGTAGAGGATGCTCCACGGAATGAAGGGAGGGGAGCTCAGACTGGCTAGGACCCAGAGAGTGCTGGCGTCTTTTTTCTAAGGACCTCTCTTGAAAACGAATGTCGATCTGGTTGCATAATGAAATTACATCGTCCAGACCGACGGGAATGGCTCTTCCCGCTAATTCGTCTTTCACTCGGTCAGAGAGGCCATGTAAAAAGGTAGCGACCAGGGCCTCATTATTCCAGCTCAATTCAGCTGTGTGGATAAGGAACTGAAGAGCATATTGCCCCACTGAACTAGATTCTTGGCGAAGACGTAAGGCAGCACTAGCCGCTGAAGAAGCCCGAGCCGGCTCTTCGAAGATATTACGAAAGAGCTTCAAGAATTCGGACAGACTGGAAACCACCGGATCGTTCCTCTCCCACAGGGGGGCAGCCCAGGCCAAAGCTTCACCGGAGAGGAGGGAAATGATATAGGCTACCTTAGCCCGGTCAGATAGGAAGCTTTGAGGCTGAAGCTCAAAATGAATAGTGCATTGGCTGAGAAACCCCCTGCAGGCCTTGGAGTCCCCAGAGAAACGGAACGGAGCTGGCAATCTTAGTGAGTGTGAGGCTGCGACTGGTGCGATAGGTACAGCCGCTGGTTGTACTTGGGGTTGCGGATTCGGGGTTCCCAAGGAGACCTGAAGCTGCTCGAATCGAGAAGCCAGATCCTGGAGGAATCGCATCACCTGGGTCTGATTTGATTCCTGGGTCTCAAGTCTGCGAACTATGCCCTGCAATGGATCATCCGCGGGAAGCGGGATGTCAGCCGGGTTCATGGCTGATCAAACTGTCAGGGTCACCTGTGGCCAGGTGACAGATGCACACCGTAGGGGGACAGGAGTGCACCGCGAGGTAGTGAACCCTATGGCTGGCTTCTGTGGATAGGAAACTGGGTGGTTGTGGAAAGCGGGACCAGAGGAGCACAACCGGGATCCCAACGGAAGCGAGAGCCAAGATTCCCCAGGGCGCGGAGTCTAAGACCCAGCTGGTCTTCTCCAGGGCCTCTAGTGGTGAGGATGTTACGCTGCAGGCTGGGACCAGGTCGCGGCCCCTGGAGTTTCCTAGCTCACGCCCCGTAGGATAAGGGGAAGCAGCAGCACACGATAGAGAGAACCGAATAACAAGCCGAAGGTCAGGGGCCACAAGCAGACAAGGATAACGAAGAACGAGCCGAAGGTCAAGGGTCACGAGCAGACAGGGATGGTCGGGGACAAGCCAATAACGTAACAGAGAGACAGACGTAGCACACGGCAGGCAGGAACCCAAACACACAATGCCTAACAAACACGTTGATCAGCAAAGCAGGCTTGCAGTGCACAGGTTAATATAGTGTTCAGTGATAGGGCCTGGGGTGGAGTCAGGCTGGGAGGAGATTATAAAGGAAGCCAGGTGAAGGAGGTCTGGTCTCTAGATGAACACATGAGGAGGAAGGTAAGATGGCAGACAGACATTAATGCATATCCATGACAGTTCCCTTCACGGGACATCTACATGCCGACGGACTGATGTTAACCCCTCCTCATCTGGATTCAGCATTGGTATCGTTGTACACATTTTTATACCAGTATCATACTTAGCTACATGTTTTTATGACTGCTTTTGCTGCCGTTTGGTATTACTCGCATCATTTTTACAGTTTATGTAGCTACATCGATTTTATCTCCAATGCAATATTTATTTTGTTACCTACTTGAAGACTATAAAAGTTTTAATGCTATTCCCATCGAGCGCTGCCTTTGTGTGTTTTTTGTATCCTTCTATCCATTTTTCCAGTGGTTGGTAGCTGCATTGGGAATCAGCCTGCAAGGAGATCAGCTAAAAGTAGTTGGATCTGTATGTGCGTTATAATTAATCGAAATGAGTCGATTAATTGATTAAAAAAAAAAACGATTAATCGAACAAGAAAATTTTAATCAGTAACAGCCCTAATAACAAACCATCATCATATAGTTACGTAGCTGGTGTCTGTGATAGCTGACCTGCCTATTTTCTTTCACTCTCTAAAGCTGGCTATACATGGATCGAAATTCTGTCAGTTCAGCAGGGGCGGACTGAATTTTGATTCATGTGTTGCCACTGTGGTTGAACAGAAGTTGATCCACCAATTACAATGCCTTGAAAAAGTATTCATACCCCTTGAAATTTTCCACATTTTGTCATGTTACAACCAAAAACGTAAATGTATTTCATTGAGATTTTATGTGATAGACCAATACAAAGTGGCACCTTTTTTTTTTCTTTACTTTTTCAAGTTACTGTACCTGGGACAGTTAACTAATATTACAGCTGGTAGCAGAGGAAGAGGAGTATTATAGACACATGATTATTAAAAATTTGGAAACCTGTATGTGGAGGAAAAATGAACATTCACTGTTTTATTACGCTCCAAGATATCATTAATGTTGGGAAATGTTGCTGAAGATACCATTAGAATCCATAGTTTCCCTTCTATAGCCAATGTTGTTTCCCTCCCTTCCTTTGTATGTGCTGCACTGACTAGATAAAACATTATCTGAGGACATTCACTCCTCTCGGCTTTGTGTACCAAGAACATGTATTTTCACATTCTTTGGTGTGCAGATGTTCAAGGTGCCTTATACAGAGAATCCAGTACACACGAATATATCACTATTATACAATGTACCATTTCGAGTTTATAATGTATGAATAAACATATACCAGACACTGTACAAAATGTAATCTAGTATTAGCATATTTCTTTAGTATAAAGTGTAAAATTAAGGAATACCTAGGTTGGAGATATAACTAAAGTGGTTATAAAGGCTCTTTTTTGTTTCTTAAACACTTCAGCCCTGGAAGGATTTGCCCCCTTAATGACCAGAGCATTTTTTGCGATATGGCACTGCGTCGCTTTAACTGACAATTGCGTGGTTGTGCGACGCTATACCCAAATAAAATTGACGTCCTTTTTCTCACAAATAGAGATTTCTTTTCGTGGTATTTAACCACTTCTATACAGGGCATTTTCACCCCCTTCCTGCCCAGACTAATTTTTAGTTTTCAGCGCTGTACCCAAAATATTTTTTTTCCCCACAAATAGAGCTTTTGTTTGGTGGCATTTGATCACCTCTGCAGTTTTTTATTTTTTGCGCTATAAACAAAAGAAGAGCGACAGTTTTGAAAAAAAACACAATATTTTTTACTTTTTGATTGAATAAATATCACAATTTAAAAAAAAAAATGTCCTCAGTTTAGACCGATACGTATTCTTCTACATATTATTGGTAAAAAAAATTCGCAATAAGCGTTTATTGATTGGTTTGCGCAAAAGTTATAGCATCTACAAAATAGGGGATAGATTTATGGCATTTTTATTTATTTTATTTTTTTTACTAGTAATGGCGGCGATCTACGATTTTTATTGTGACCGTGACATTGCGACGGACATATCAGACACTTTTTACCTGTTTTTGGGACCATTCACATTTATACAGCGATTAGTGCTATAAAACTGCACTGATTACTGTGTAAATGTGACTGGCAGGGAAGGGGTTAACACTAGGGGGCGATCAAGGGGTTAATATGTTCCCTAGTGAGTTATTCTAACTGTAGGGGGAGGGGACTGACTGGGGGAGGGGACCGATGTGTGTTCCTCTGTACTGGGAACACACATCGGTCTCCTCTCCTCTGACAGGACATGGATCTGTGTGTTTACACACACAGATCCATGGTCCTGCCATGATTGCGGGCAATCGCGGGTGACCGGCGGACATCGCAGACACCGGGCACGCGCACCGGGTACTGAGCGATGTGGCAGGCTCGTGCTCGCGCCCCCTAGTGGCCCAAGAAGCTCAGGACGTCATATGACGTCCACCCGGAGGGAGGGAGGGTTCCTGCCGACGTCATATTACTATGACTCGGTAAGGAAGTGGTTAATCACCACTGCGGTTTTTATTTTTTGCAGTTTTTTTTTACTTTCTGCTATAATACATATCCAAGAAAAAAAAAACAAATTTATTCATCAGTTTAGGCCGATATATATTCTTCTACATATTTTTGGTAAGAAAAATTGCAATAGGCATATATTGAGTGGTTTGTGCAAAAGTTATCGCATCTACAAACTATGGGAAAGATTTAAGGACTTTTATTTATTTTTATTGTTTTTACTGGTAATGGCAGTGATCTGCGATTTTTAGCGGGACTGGGACATTGCGGCAGACAAATCTGACCCAAATTTACACTTTTTGGAGACCAGTGACTTTATTACATTCATCAGTGCTATAAAAATGCACTGATCAATGTAAAAATGACACTGGCAGGGAAGGGGTTAACACCAGGGGGCGATTAAGGGGTTAAGTGTGTTCCCTCAGCATGTTCTAACTGTAGGGGGGATGGGCTTACTGAAACATGACAGAGATCACTGTTCCCGATCACTGGGGACAGTAGATCCCTGTCATGTCACTATGCAAAACAGGGAAATGCCTTATTTACATAGGCAGCTCCCTGTTCTGCCTTTCCTCGTTGTGATCGCGGGCTGCCAGCGGACATCGAGTCTGCGGGACCTGCGGGCATGCTCTCATGGCGCGCGCGCGCACCTGCTATCCTGCTTTTACGGTCTGACGTACAGGTATGTCAGTTCGCGCAGGAGAGCCGACCTGCTGCAGTATATCTGCGTGAGCAGGTCGGCAAGTGGTTAAAATAATAAACTTGTTATACTTACCTGTTTTGTGCAATGGTATTGCAGCTTTCCTCCTTTTCTGAAATCCCCCACCAGCACTCTCTGCTTCTCCTCTTCTCCAAGTGTCCCGGCACTCATGCAGATGCGTTCCCGAGCCGGGTTGTGTGCGTCTATAGACACAGTGTAAAAACATAATTCTCCCCACGCACATGTTTCTAAAAATGGCTGTAGTAATGCTGGGTGCTGTAATGACTATCGGTTGGAAACCAAAGACAATCAAAAAGGGTAGAAATATCATCAGCACACCAAGAATTCCTCAGAAGGATCCAAAGCTTTATTCATATGGTCACACAGTACACATACAGCAAAGTTTTCGGAGCCACGCAGGGCCCCTTCGTCAGGGCCTGATGGAGGGGCCCTGCATGGCTCCGAAAACGTTGCCGTATGTGTACCGTGTGACCATATGAATAAAGCTTTGGATCCTTCTGAGGAATCCTTGGTGTGCTGATGACATTTCTACCCTATATACACCGTGTAGCTCGGCCATACCCCCCGCTCCCTCCTCAAAGGATTTGATTGATAGCAGCAGGAGCTAAGTGAGTTCTGAGAGGAGAGAGTGACAGGCACAGACATGCACTGTGCTGGTTCAAGAGAGGACTCAGGCAAGTGTATAGGGAGGTAAATTAAAGACTCATGTGACTAGGTGTGTAATTGCTATCATCCCTTTGATAATAGAACAATGTTTGAACCTCTGGTTTGGGATTTTTAAGGCAATTTAAACAAAAAAATCTTTAGAAAAGTTATATTTATATAAAAAAGTTTATTTAACCACTTCCATACCGGGTCATTGTAAAATGACGCCGGCAGGAACCCTCTCTCCCTCCGGGTGGACGTCATATGACGTCCTGGGTTTGAGGGGGGATATCTGAATGATGCCTGCAGCTAGAGGCATCATTCAGATATCCTTGTTTTCAGCCGGCGATTCTGCGCACCATAAGAATGATCATAGCGGCAGTTCTGCCGCTTGATCGTTCTTATAGGCAGCGGGAGGGGACATCCCCCCCCCCCTGCCGCCGCCATCCGGTGCTTCTCCAGGCTCTCCAGTGCCATCGGGGACCCGGAGAGAATCGTCCGGTGCCGGTGGTGGGTCACATGACGAGCATAGAGATGACTGGTGACCAGATGGTCACCAGTCATCTCTATGACCGTCGGAGGCCCGGGCGTGATGTGATGACGTCACGCCCGGGTCCTCAGATGTAAACAAAGCCGCCATTGTGGCTAGTAAGTATGAGATCGGTGAAAACATTTTCACAATCTCATGCTTTCCAGCCTGGAGGAGAGATGTGGGGTCTTATTGACCCCACATCTCTCCATAAAGAGGACCCGTCACACACATTCCTATTACAAGGGATGTTTACATTCCTTGTAATAGGAATAAAAGTGATCAAAAAAAAAAAAAGTGTAAAAAAAAAAAAAATAAGTAAAAAAAAAATGCTTTTTTTAAAAAACGCCCCTGTCCCCAATAGCTCGCGCTCAGAAGCGAACGCACACGTAAGTCCCGCCCACATATGTAAACGCCGTTCAAACCACATATGTGAGGTATCGCCGCATGCGTTAAAGCGAGAGCAACAATTCTAGCACTAGACCTCCTCTGTAACTCTAACCTGGTAACCTGTAAAAATTTTCAAAGCGTCGCCTATGGAGATTTTTAAGTACCGAAGTTTGGCACCATTCCATGAGCGTGCGCAATTTTAAAGCGTGACATGTTAGGTATCTTTTTACTCGGCGTAACATAAGCTTTCATATTTTACAAAAAAGTTGGGCTAACTTTACTGTTTTGTTATTTTTCAATTCATGAAATAATTTTTTTTCCAAAAAAAAGGCGTTTGAAAAATTATTGCGCAAATACCGTGCAAGATAAAAAGTAAAAAGCAACGACTGTAATTTTATTCCCTAGGGTGTCTGCTAAAAAAAACATATATAATGTTTGGGGGTTCTGAGTAATTTTCTAGAAAAAGAATGATGATTTGTACATGTAGGAGAGAAGTACCAGAATAGGCCCGGTATGGAAGTGGTATAAAAAGCCCTGTATGGAAAGGGTTAAACATGATCAATTTTTTTCTTGTGAAAAAAAAAAAACATGATCAATTAATTGAAATATTTGTAGAAAAAATTCACCATATGTATATAATATTACAATAGTTAAAATCATTGAATGATATAGTATGAATTGATGATCCTGAAGTGGTATTTCCCTACCACTTGCTGGACTACCATCAGTATAAAGTTTTTCGATATATGAACATAAGCAAAATCTTCTTCAGGGATTTATACCACTTCTGAAATACAAAGTATTCTCATTTTAGAATTCATGCATGTGAATTCCACATATAGCATATATATCCAATATATTGCAATTATTATTACATAAACACTTACATTCTAAATATCTGTATATATCATTGGTAGAGGCATTCCTTGAACCAAAGAGGGAAAAAAACAATTATCTGCATAACTTGCCCTTCACCTTGTACAGGACCGCTGGATATAATCCAAAAGGTATGGCACCAAAGAAGAACAACATGGAAAGGTATTAGGACTGCAAAGCCAACGATTGAAAAAAGAAAGAGAAATAATCAGTCCTCTGGGCGATACATAAATCAACCCAGCCAAATGCTCAATCAATTTGGATGTGCAACATCCCATTGGTGAACATAAACCCCAAATTGTTTGCGTATAAAAATGGGGAAAAACACTTACTGAAAACAACCTCCCACATCGTGTAATCCAAGTGCAACAGCAGTCCTCCTGAACATCTGACTTCCTATCGCCTGCAACAAGTGCGGCTCCGCTGGCCACCAAAACCGTGTGGAGGAGAGGAATGATGCAAGCTGCAATCCCCGGCTTCTCCTTATAATGCTCATGTGCGCCATGCTGACGTCACTAGGACAGGCCGTGTTAGCGCCATGCGTTGCCGCATCATATCCAGCTTTCAAAATTCCAAACCAGAGGTTCAAACATTGTTCTAGTCTTTAGGGAGGTGGGAGGAAGGAGCAAATAGTAGAATTTGTTTTACTTTAATACAGGGAATGCTCTAAAGTAAAAAATGCCTTGACTTTAGAACCAATTAAAGTGATTTTCAAGGTTCTTTCTTTTTATTTTTAAGTAACAACCATTTTATAGTCAAGCTTTTCCATTTGGACAAGCAGACTGCAACATAGACAGGACCCATGCAGCTAAACAGGACATCTTTCAGTGATCCCTAATAAAAGGATAGACATTTGGACTGAATTTTCTTACAGACTAGATCCTTGATGATATGCACTGTTAGAAGGAGACTGCAACTAGTAACAGGGAAATGATATACCCCTAAATACTTTTGAAGATAGCTTATAAAAAAGCAGATCCTGGGTTCTTCGCTTCTTCTTGCTGGTTGGTCCTCATGGAGAAATTATCCACCATGTTTTTAGACTACACTCTGGTTTAGCACATATGGTATTTCACGCAAGATGTCCACATGATACCCCCTGAGGAAGATCATCACATTATTAAAGATCGAAACGCGTCGGTAATCCATATACCTGCCAACCCACAGTGGTGACCTGTATATGGTACATTGTGACACATGACTGTAAATACCGTTATAATTTATACACCAGAGCTCTTATTGTTGTTCCTTTCTATGTAATTGGATCCATTCCCCAATCCCCCCTTTTTTACTTGTATTTTACCAATTAATTTGTAAATTCGATACTTATGTACAATAAAATGATCTAATACTTTTATTTATGAGTTAATACATCATTGAAGCTGCGCATAAGCCACTGGGAGTTTCTTTCCTTTTTTCTTTAAACAAACATTTTATACTTACCTGCTCCGTGCAGTGGTTTTGCACAGTGCAGCCCCGATCCTCCTCTTCTGGGGTCCCAGCCAGCGTTCCTGGACCTTCCCTCCCTGCCAAGTGCCCCTATAGCAAGCAGCTTGCTATGGGGGCACTTGTGTGGGCTCAATCATGAGCCACCTCTGTGTGAGTCTATTAACACACAGCGTGGCTTGGCCCCGCCCCCACACCCTCATCACTGGATTTGATTGACAGTAGCAGGAGCCAATGGCTCCTGCTGCTCTCACTGAGTCCAGTGAGGAGGGAGAGCAGTGCCACTGCTATCAGGCACAGCGCTGGATTAAGATTGTAAGGGGGAGCTACACACAGAAGGTTTTTTACTTTAATGCAGAAAATGCATTAAAGTAAAAATTATTTAGCCTTTGCAACCACATTAAGGGTACACAAAAATCCAGATTGAAATGTTTGTTTGAAGTTGTATTAATCCTCCGGTGTTTTTTAGCTTAAAACATTGAGCACAATAAAATAAACATTCTCTAGTAAATTATTTGTTAATATTCTCACCCCAGCACTTAAGACTTCCAACTTTAAATACTGCTGGCTCCTGCTCTCCCAGTGCTGCTTCCCTGAATTTCCAGTTAAGACTGGACAGTGCCGCCTCTAATCAGTCTGTTAGCTTGGAGAAGCCAAGCCTTGTCATCCTAGACTATGGGGCAGTGTGTTTATATTGATGCACACAGTGTAGGGAGACAGAACTCTAGTCCTTGCATGCAAGGGTGACTCCATAGGATACTGCAAGAAAAAGGAGCCACCCTGAAACAGGAAACCTGGGACAGAGGTCATGGCACCAGCTTAAACTGGAACATAGGCAAGGATTAAAGAAAAAGAAGCTGCATACTCAGCAAGTGATATCAGCTGCTGAAAGTGCTTAAAAAAAAGGTTTAATGTCACTTTAAAGTCACACAGCCAATACTGCTAATGGGAAGCTGATAGAAAATGAATAACAATTACACCTGACAAACAAAGGGGAGTCTCACAAAAAAGCTCCACACATAAAACACATCAGTTAAACAATAAGTATTCAGGGTGTAACATGTAACATGTTATAGATGCACCGGCCCACGCTCCCCCGATCTTCTCTTATGACAGCTAACGGTGATCTTCTCTCCCCCCCCCCTCCCCAGCTGTCACAATCTGCAAAAAACGCGGCAATGCAGGTCGTCATCCAATTACAGTGTTCTGTGAATGGGAAAAATGCAAGGTCCAACAGCCTTTGAGCGCTGTGGTAGTTCATTAAAGTGGAGGTCCGCCTAAAAATAATAATATTAAAAGCCAGCAGCTACAAATACTGCAGCTGCTGACTTTTAATAAATGGACACTTACCTGTCCAGGGTGCCCGCGATGTCGGCAGCCGAAGCCGATCAATCGCTCGGCTCTCGGCTGCCATCCTTGGTGAGAGAATCAGGAAGTGAAGCATTGCGGCTTCACTTCCCGGTTCCCTAATGCGCAAGCGTGAGTCACCGTGTGCGTCCTCACTGGTCCCCTCTGTCTTCTGGGACCTGTATGTTTCCCAGAAGACAACGGGGGGGGCGGGAAGGGGCGTGACCCCCGCGGGAGTCTATGCCCGGAAGTGGGTGCAAATACCTGTATTCTACACCCCCTTACCCCTGAAAGGTGCCAAATGTGACACCGGAGGGTTCCGAAAAGCGGAGGTTCCATTTTTGCGTGGACCTCCGCTTTAAGTCTTCCTGTCACAGTGTAACTGCCTGGCCTTATCGGAGGTACGGCCAGACAGGTACACAGACAGTCTGCAGGACCGTGGCATTACACCAAGGTTCTGCTGATCATGGGTGCAATGCTTTACAAGGCCATTACAAAAAAAATATTAAATGCATATTTTTTTACCCGCAAAAAAAGTGCATTTATAATTTAAAGGTAAGGTAAAGGTGAACTTATCCTTTAAATACGAGCCATTAAACCTTTTATGTTCAGGTGTAAAAATCTTCCTGAACAGACTGCACACAGTTATGCATGCAACGCTTTTTCCTGGTGCCTCCATGGCAGCATACCTGTGATAGAGCTCCGCCTCGACTCCTCCTTCAGGACTAGTGAATAGCATAAATTAAAGGCATAGTCCCTCCCCCAACATTCTCCTTTTTTTCCTCATACCTTCTTGTGCTGGTGAAGAGTAGCAGTATGTCCATACCTCTGCAGTCGGCAGCGTCCGCCGGGTTTAGCCTTTCCCGTGCGCAGTCCCTGTTTTTGGGCCACTCACAGTGCTGATAAGACTGGGAACCCCTCTGTGGATCTGTTGGGGTCATTTTGCAGAGTTTCCTCACAGGAACGCAGTCTGCTATCACATCCATGATGAATGCAGTGGAAGTCGCAAAAGGATCAGCTCCATCTTCCCAGGCTGGTGGTTTCCATTTTTTATTACAGGCATTTGTGTTTTTCCCCTTTCTTTTCCTCTCTTCCCCTCCCCCTCCCCTTTCCTTTGCTTGTTAGGCGCCTTCAAAATGATTATTGTCTTACTTTTTTGTTCCTTTAAAACTGTGAAACTGGATAGGGCAGGTGTCTCTCTGTGCAACAACATTGTGGTGCTTATTTCTGGGTTCGGGGGGGGCTACAGGTGCTCTGTACGTTCCGCCAGGTAGGAGAGTGTCATGGCGCTGCGTCCTTGCCGCCGTCTGCGCATGCGCGATTCGGGAGTGATACAGAGCCGTAGTTTCTCGGCTCTCTGTACTGGGCGACGCTGGATCTTCTGCGCGTGCGCATGCACGGTCGCTTGGTTCAGTGGCGGCCATCTTGGATTCTGGAAAGAAGGCTAGATTTGCCCTTTTTTTTTTCAATCAATTCCAAATGGTGGTTTATGGGATTAGCCCACGCACCTTGAGCCTATTTAGGTTCAGATTCAGGGATTGCTGTCAGAGTCTCCTCAGCTGTGCCCTGCTAGGTCTTTCTGATGCTGCTTTGTGGTAGGTACTTTTTTATTTTCTCAAAAAAAAAAAAAATGTTGCAGATCAAAAATGTTTATGTTTAAAAAAAATAAAAAAAAAGATGACGATATAAAAATGCTTATGTTTAAAAAATTAAATAAAAAATAAAAAAAGATGACGATATAAAAATATTTTGTTTAAAAAAAAAAAAAAAATGTGACACCAAAAACTCCTGATTCTTTTACCTTTCTTACTATATTTCCGGAGCTGATCCTTGTGCCCAACTCCGCAATGAGTCATTCATCTCGCAGCAAAGATCCTCACACTTCTAAAAGATCCCTCCTTTCCCTCAACTTCTGTCGCAGGGCAGTCTAGTTCATCCAAACCCTCAGAAGTTGAATCTTCAAATCTGGAGGTTGAGAGGCGAAGGTTCGAGTCCCTAGGGTGTTCTCCAGGAGTCATATCAACCCTTCTAAAAGCTAGGAAGCCAGCAACTAATGCCATATATTCAAAAATATGGGACAAGTTCTTGTCATTTGTTTCCGGAAATGGATTTGATCCAATCCTTCCTTCTACATCTCATGTTCTAGGATTCCTTCAGACAGGACTTGGTCTGGGACTTGGTCTGAGCTCTCTCAAAGTGCAGGTAGCAGCCATCTCTGCTGCAACAAATAAGAGATGGGCGGAGGATCCTTCAGTAGTCACTTTCCTCAGAGGTATATTGAAGATTCGCCCTCCTGTCAGACGATCATTTCCTAAGTGGGATCTGTCCCTAGTCCTGGAAGTTCTATCTGACCATCCCTTTGCTCCAATGGAACAAGTAACAATATGGAACCTGACACTAAAGACGGCTTTCCTGCTAGCCATTACATCTGGCAGAAGAATCTCGGAACTTCACTCTTTAGGGATAGGTGACGACCACATCTCCTTCTCCCCAGACAGAGTGCAACTTCGTCCCCTTCGGGGGTTCACACCAAAGGTTGCTACTCCAAGCCACCTGTTGGAACCCTGGGCACTACCAGTGTTTACAGACGGATTCAGAGTCTTGTCACGAACTGGATGTATCCAGAGTGCTCAGGGCCTACCTAGAAGCCACCAGCCCCTTCAGAAATTCTGAGAGACTTTTCATCGTACCGTTCGGTAAATACAGGGGCAAAAGAAGCTTCCATCAGAACTCTGGCATCTTGGGTTGTAAAGTTAATCCAGAAGGCCTACAGGGTGAAGAATATGGAGCCTCCATCCCGAGTGAATGCTCATTCTACAAGGGCAGTCTCAGCTTCCTGGGCGGCAAGGGCTTAATGTTTCGTTGGAGACGGTGTGCAGAGCCGCCACCTGGTCTTCTCACCATACGTTTCTCAGACACTACCATATTGATCCAGGAGCGCTCACGACTGTTGAGTTTGGAAGGAGGGCAGTTCAGGCTGCTATGTCCTCTTCTAATTTAAACATTTATTGTTAAGCAATTATCCCACCCATGTCAGCTAGTTATTTTTTACAGGTATGCTGCCATGGAGGCACCAGGAAAACAGAAAATTGTATCATACTTACCAGTAATTTTCCTTTCCTGGTGCCTATCCATGGCAGCATACGCTCCCACCCTCGGTATTCTATATTACAGAGAATGTTGGGGGAGGGACTATGCCTTTAATTTATGCTATTCACTAGTCCTGAAGGAGGAGTCGAGGCGGAGCTCTATCACAGGTATGCTGCCATGGATAGGCACCAGGAAAGGAAAATTACTGGTAAGTATGATACAATTTTCCGTTGTTCAGCAGTAGCGTTTTAACCATTTTGCAAAACAAAATGATTTTAGCAACTATGAGGCCTTTACTTAGTAATTCATGTTTGAATATACCCTAAAGATATTTTTTTATGATGAGTAATAGACAAAATGTGGGAAAAAGCACAGTTTTAATTTGCTTAAAGCAGAACTCCAGGATTTTTTAAAAATCCCCCATTAGTACACCCCCCACACAAAACACTAAACAGTTATAACATTTGTGAAATTTCTTATCGTTTAAGAGATATGACTGATTGAATTTTCAGGAAGTCAGCTTTGCGATTCAAAAAATGCAGTCTGTATTCTGGCAGGGAGGATCTCTTAGAACAGTGATTGCATCATATCCTCTTCTCTCTCTCTAAGACCCCTTTCACACTGGGTCGGTTTGCAGGCGCTACAGCGCTAAAAATAGCACCTGCAAACCGGCCTGAAACAGCCGCTGCTGTCTCTCCAGTGTAAAAGCCCTGAGGGCTTTCACACTGGAGCGGTGCGCTAGCAGGACGGTAAAAAAAGTTCTGCTAGCAGCATCTTTGGAGCGGTGTGTATACCGCTCCTCCACCGCTCCTGCCCATTGAAATCAATGGAACACCACAGCTATACTGCCGGCAAAGCGCCTCTGCGGTGGTTTTTAACCCTTTCTCGGCCGATTGCGGGGGGTAAAACCGCACCGCTAGCAGCCGAATACCACCGCAAATCCTACGGTAAAGCGCCGCTAAAAATAGCGGCGCTTTACTGCCGACGCACCTCCCGCCCCAGTGTGAAAGGGGCCTAACTGTTATCAGCCTACATTTCCCATAAGTCCTTGGGATTGGAGTGAATGCGGGAGGTACACTAGGCTTGTACATGTAAATGTGAACTTGCCCACTTCAACATAAATCACAGCCCTCATTCTGCAGCCAGCAAGCCATACAGTGCCTTGCAAAAGTATCCACCCCCTTGGCTTTTTACCTATTTTGTTACATTACAGCCTTTAGTTCAATGTTTTTTTGATCTGAATTATATGTGATGAATCAGAACACAATAGTCTAAGTTGGTGAAGTAAAATTAGAAATATATATACATAAAACTATTTTTCAGAAATAAAAAACTGATAATTGGCATGTGCTTATGTATTCACCCCCTTTGTTATGAAGCCCATAAAAAGCTCTAGTGCAACCAATTACCTTCAGAAGTTGCATAATTAGTGAAAAGATGTCCACCTGTGTGCAATCTAAGTGTCACATGGTCTGTCATTACACATACACACCTTTTTGAAAGGCCCCAGAGGCTGCAACACCTAAGCAAGAGGCACCACTAACCAAACACTGCCATGAAGACCAAGAAACTCTCCAAACAAGTAAGGGACAATGTTGTTGAGAAGTACAAGTCAGGGTTAGGTTATAAAAATATATCCAAATCTTTGATGATCCCTAGGAGCACCATCAAATCTATCATAACCAAATGCAAAGAACATGGCACAACAGCAAACCTACCAAGAGATGGCCGCACACCAAAACTCACGGACCGGGCAAGGAGGGCATTAATCAGAGAGGCAACACAAAGACCTAAGGTAACCCTGGAAGAGCTGCAGAGTTCCACAGCAGAGACTGGAGTATCTGTACATAGGACGACAATAAGCCGTACGCTCCATAGAGTTGGGCTTTATGGTAGAGTGGCCAGAAGAAAGCCATTACTTTCAGCAAAAAACAAAATGGCACGTTTTGAGTTTGCGAAAAGGCATGTGGGAGACTCCCAAAATGTATGGAGGAAGGTGCTCTGGTCTGATGAGACTAAAATTTAACTTTTTGGCCATCAAAGAAAACGCTATGTCTGGCGCAAACCCAACACACCACATCACCCAAAGAACACCATCCCCATGGTGGTGGCAGCATCATGCTGTGGGGATGTTTTTCAGCAGTCGGGACTGGGAAACTGGTCAGAGTTGAGGGAAAGATGGATGGTGCTAAATACAGCGATTTTCTTGAGCAAAACCTATACCACTCTGTGTGTGATTTGAGGCTAGGACGGAGGTTCACCTTCCAGCAGGACAATGACCCCAAACATACTGCTAAAGCAACACTTGAGTGGTTTAAGGGGAAACATGTAAATGTGTTGGAATGGACTAGTCAAAGCCCAGACCTCAATCCAATAGAAAATCTGTGGTCAGACTTAAAGATTGCTGTTCACAAGCGGAAACCATGCAACTTGAAGGAGCTGGAGCAGTTTTGCAAGAAGGAATGGGCAAAAATCCCAATGGTAAGATTTGGGAAGCTCATAGAGATTTATCCAAAGTGACTTGGAGCTGTGATAGCAAAAGGTGGCTCTACAAAGTATTGACTTTAGGGGAGTGAATAGTTATGCACATTGACTTTTTTTGTTGGTTTGTCCTATTTGTTGTCTGCTTCACAATTAAAAAAAAAAACATCTTCAAAGTTGTGTGCATGTTCTGTAAATTAAATTATGCAAATCCTCAAACAATCCATTTTAATTCAAGGTTGTGAGGCAACAAAACACGAAAAATGCCATGGGGGTGAATACTTTTGCAAGGCACTGTACATAACACTCGGTATGATAGGTTACAGCCTTATAAATGCAAAACATTTTAATATAAATGCATATTAATATAATATTCATTTAATGCATTTAATATAAATGCAAACCAGTGCAGCTTATCAGGGACCACCAGTGCCGAATGTCAGGGACCACAAGTGCCGCATGTCAGGGACCACCAGTGCCGCATGTCAGTGACCACCAGTGCCAAATGTCAGGCACCACCAGTGCCAAATGTCAGGGACCACCAGTGCCAAATGTCAGGCACCACCAGTGCCAAATGTCAGGGACCACCAGTGCCGCATGTCAGGCACCACCAGTGCCAAATGTCAGGGACCACCAGTGCCGAATGTCAGGGACCACCAGTGCCGAATGTCAGGGACCACAAGTGCCGAATGTCAGGGACCACCAGTGCCGAATGTCAGGGACCACAAGTGCCAAATGTCAAGGACCACCAGTGCCGAATGTCAGGGACCACCGGTCCTGCATGTCAGGGACCACCAATGCCGCATTGCAGGAACCACCAGTCCTGCATGTCAGGGACCACCAGTGTGCATGTCTTTTCCACATACTTCACCATAAAAGCCTCCAGAGCTTTCAAAAGTCTCCCAGGCCCACACAGTAGCCAGGTGAGAAAGGAAAGATATAGGACTGTGCCACCACCTCGCTAACATGTAGAAGTGATCAAGTGTCTGTACAAAATCTCAGATCACTTCTACATAAAACAGAGAAGGGGCACCATTAATGGAAAACAAACCCATGGCCACTATCACGGCCAATGTTTTTTTTTTTTTCATCCTTTCACTGGCCTGCCATAACACAGTGTGGTAGTGAAAGTGGTAATGATGGCAATTTATTGATTGGTAACCGCTCAGCATGGTTACTGATCAAACCTTATGGTCCCTCTGCAGCACTGTGCAGCCTACCTCCGGGGATTGCAGTGATCTCCAAAGGGTCAGTTCCAGTTTTGGAAAGCACATTTTTATAAACATCCTGTAAATCGTGCTAGTAAGAAGCTAATTTACAGTGGGGGTGGGGAGGGGATATCTTTGGAACAGTAATCCTGATTCCTGATCATGGCTTCACTACCTAGTGAATCACTGACCTGGAACCTGCATGGAGAATAGCAGTTTTTAAACTCTATGGACTAATATTACTTGTTCCTGGTCACTGGACATAACTAAGGTTAGTTTGGCGGATACTTTGGGTTACGACACCTTGCACAGCAGCATTGTTTTTTAGCTCTGCCTCTATGAACAAGTCTGAAGTCTGCGGTTTCAAAAGTGACCTCTCTGGTGCTGTTTGTACTTCATCTTACTACTATACTGCTTTTCAATAGACACTACATTTCTGTGGTTTATTGCTCCATTTCCTTTTCTAGTTTCAGACTGACCAGCTTACTAGATACCAAAGCAATTGCAATATTACTGGAATTAACAGAGTATATTCTGTCACTGTCACTGTGCAGCTCATCCCCCTGTGTTTTTTTCTCTACTTGAATGGAGAAAATGAGACAATGTAACTTTTTTCTCCTTGCTAGAGAAGAAAAATGTAGACAAAAACAAAGGGTCAGAGGCAAAGGTCAGGGTCAGTGTATTTTAGTCAAACAAGAGATTTCCAGCACACTTACTAGCCAGCCTGTAAAACAACCAAATTGACCCTCTGTTTTTAACGTAAACTGTTAGACAGGGTCAATTTGGTTGTTTTGCAGGCTGGCTGGTAAGTGTGCTGGGAAATCTTTTGCTTGTCTGTGATGTGCATTGCCCTTCCATGTGTACATTGCTGCAAAGGCTAGGTATAGGTTGGGGTGCTTGCCACTTTTTTGCTCACTTTATTTTAGGTAGGACTAAAAAAAATAAAAAATCAAATAAAAAAAAGCATTTTTAAATTGGTGACAATGTCAGTATGTTTCAGGTAGGATTAAAAACAAAACAAAATGCACGCTATTGTTTCTGGGCCCTGCTACTGGTACAAACAACAAATAACATACACACGTGGTATTGCTGTGACGGTCAGCAGCAGAAGAATTTATTTTGGGTTGTTTTTTGGTGGTAGGTTATCGTAATAGCAAGATATATACAGCAATTTTTTTTCTATTTTGTGACAATTTTTCTTTGATAATAAAAATAAAATCAGGAGATTTCCATTACCATTTACCATCAAATGAAGGCCCAATTTGTCCTGGAAAAAACAAGGTATATGTCATCTGGATACAATAAAGCAGGCGTGATGATACGTTATGTACAGTTTTTGCAGAAAAGACTGCACCCATGTCTATGGCGCATGCATGCCGTAGACAACGCGCAGGCGCACTGAGCGTGCCGTTAGTGAAGGCGATCATGCCGTCACTAGCGGCTCCCGCGCGCATGCGCCGGAGCAGCGATACCCAGAAGTCACTCGGGTATAATAGCGGCGGCGGAGGAGAGGAACGAGGGTCGCTTCGGGGGCTTCGATCTCAGGTAAGTAATTCATAATGAGCTAGTATGCTATGCATACTAGCTCATTATGCCTTTCTCTTGCAGGGTTTTTTTTTAAGGAAATGTTTTAGAGGGTTTACTTCCTCTTTAAAAAACAAGGCCAATTTTATGTGACTAACAACTACTTGCTACACTAGCGATAAATTAGAATCTCATCTGACCCTTGACCTGCTCTTGACTTGTGCTCATAGCTCCTACCCTTTTATTCTGGTGTCCTGAGTACATGCACTGCTTGCTATTTCCTATCTCATGCCCATGGTAACATTTGGTTTTGGTCTTTATCATGTTCTCAGTCTGGTATATGCTCTTATCTGTTTAACCCCTCCCGTCCTTAGCCTTACATTTACCCTGTGGTTCTTCTTGCTTCAGAATGTTGGCTGTTTTCCAACTTTCTCTATTAGCCCTCAGTGCTCGTTCATCACCTCCTGTCCATCCTTGCCTAGTTTTACCTTGTGTTATCCTGTGCTCCTTGCCAGTGCTTGTTTCTCAGTGTCTGTTTCACTGTCTGTCAGACTTAGTTGAGTCACCAGTAATGTCCACAGCATGGAAGTGTTAGCCTTACAACACCAGCTCCACCATCAAGAGTTCTGGGAAAGGCCAGACATTCTCTCTGGTAACACAACCTCCAGTTGTATGATCCTTTAGTCTCTGTGCTCCATAGTTGTCTAGTCTCTGAATCCTCACGCAGTTCTGACCCCTACTCTCAACTGACTAGCTTCTCTAGCCTATGACCCTCGGTTACTCTCTGGCTTATACTTATACTATCTTGAATGAAGAATGTTACGTTGCGATTCCCATTGTATTACTTCAAGAACAGAATTATTTCCACATGGGCGTTTCATTGATCTGCATATGATCATGTGTAAGATTTCTCTCAGTCTTGCCCCAGTGGTGCCCAAATCCTTCAGTCTTGGCCAGGAATCCTTTGTTAGCCATGATACCATCTTAGCTGGAGTGGCATGTAAAATGTTTGCTTTGGAGGATCTTGAATGAAGAATGTTACGTTGCGATTCCCATTGTATTACTTGAAGAACAGAATTATTTCCACATGGGCGTTTCATTGATGAAGGAGAAACTACGGCTAAGCTAGTGATATACAGGCTGTAAATGCTTAGTAAAATAACTAGAAGTTTAGCTATTGGCTTCGAGCCTGTAAACTGTTGGTGAGGTCAGGTTACCACATTGCTTTATGTATTGTCAATTCCACCTGCTCCTGAATTGTCAGTTTACCACATTTTCTGCATGTGGAAACATTAGCTCTTATGCCGCGTACACACGATCGTGATTCACGGCGGTGAAAACACCGCCGTGAATCACGACATGAAAAAAAATGAAAAACGAGGGAACGGCATTTTCCCCCACACACGACCGTTTTTCCCGTCATTTTTTTCTTTGTCGAGAAAAACGACTGTCTGTGGGCTCCGCGGCAGTGTCTCCCTATGGGAAAACTGCCGCGGAAAAAAATGATGGAAAAAACGATGAGAAAATTTAGAACATGTTCTAATTTTTCTCGTCGTTTTTTCTGCCGTTTTTCTCAACGAGAAAAATGACATAAAGCCCACAGACGATCATTTTTCTCGGCGAAAAAAAAAAATGCAGTTTTTCTCGTCGAGAAAAGCGGTCGTGTGTACGCGGCATTACAAGTAATAATTGTTTGTCCTCACTCCAAAATGTTCTTATCTCTGAAAGGATAACAGTTTTTTCACAGAATTTACTTCATCTGAAATAAATAGTATCTAAAAGTATAAACTGAATCGATAGAAGGGAACATTTGCCACAGTGCAGTATAGGTAGGTCATCCTGGCCCTCACACCTATCATTAAAAAGCAAATGAGATATCCACATCATGTATGACTAACATTATAAAAGACCTCGGGGACTTCTTTTTCCTCCTATTTTTCCTATCTTTATTTTTCTTACCTTTATTTCTCTTTCTATTCTATTCTCTTCTCTTAACATGTCTTTTCTTTTGATATCCATTGATGTTTATAAATTTAGTAGCAAAGTTCTTCAATTCACACTCCTTTTTTTTCGTTTGTTATACAATAAATTATTGAGTTCCATAGAATGTACTTATAAGATATGTAGTAAATATCTGCTTTTATGCTTTTTTTTCCCCTCTCCATTCCAATATATGTTAATTCAATGACATATATACATTGAAATTTTTATTATTTTTCATCTTAATAACGGTGTCCATTCATACACCATTTTTATAAATTGTTTATATCTATCTGTCTTGTAATTTATTAGAATTTACATCAAATATATTTTTAATTTATGTAACACCAGTTATTGCTTATCGTAGATTAGCTTAAGCCTTCTTCTTTTATGATTGGAACTCAATCTAGATACAGACATTAAAGGGGTTGTAAAGGTTCGTTTTAAATTTTTTAAATAGGTTCCTTTAAGCTAGTGCATTGTTGGTTCACTTACCTTTTCCTTTGATTTACCTTCTAAATGTTTTTTTTCTTTGTCTGAATTTCTCACTTCCTGTTTCTCCTCACTAAACTTCACACCATCATCCGAGTGGTGTTGAGTCAGCCAGAACAGCTTACTGAACAGCTTACTGAGGAGGAACAGGAAGTGAGAAATTCAGACAAAGAAAACAAAGAAAGAAAACATTTAGAAGGAAAATCTAAGGAAAAGGTAAGTGAACCAACAATGCACTAGCTTAAAGGAACCTATTTAGAAAATAAAAAACAAACCTTTACAACCCCTTTAAAAAGGGAGACTGAATAAAGTCAAAGCACAAAAGTGGAAGCTATAAGATTATATCAATGGTTCTCCCGATCTGCATTGGAAAAACTGTGGACAAGTAGATGATTGTATTAGGGTAGAAGGTAGCTGTGAAGAAATGGGCGTTACTGGGTTACAGTGATCAAGAGGAATGGAAATGACTCATGAGTATAAGTGTCCAATAAAGTGATGTATGGCTTACTGGAACCATAAGAACATAGTCATCCTTGACCTTCCTCTCCCTCTCCCTAAAAATTGTCTTCTCTTATTTTCTCCATTTTGGTCTGTTAAAAATAACATTGATATTGATTTACTATACTGCAATTAAATATAAATTTTAATTGAACATAGATGTGTTCCTTCCAGAAACCAAGGGAGCTTGTAAGCTACTGTACACTCTTCCTACTCTGCTGTAATATCTCAAGCAGTAATATCAGACCTGCCCAGTTCTTCCATTGGAATACAGACCACTCCCTATATTATGGAGATGAGGAGAGAGAGGTGTAACAATACTACACCTTCATATATTTAGTATGGTGTGTTGAAGTTGTCACCTTAGGACAGGAACTTTTACTGGCAGGATCACCAGGTGAGGTTATAGTGGAACTAAGCTCTCTCAATCAATACTAAAAGAGAAGTATGGGATTAGAAAATAATAAACAATCATACTTATGTAGTGGGTGTTTCAATTTAAGGGAGGCATCTGGGTGGTAGTGTAACCCAGATGCACAAATTGCTAGGGGATTCGAGACCTTTTTCTGGTTCTTGGAGGACTCTGGTGGTGTGAGGTTCCTTGCGGTCCACGGCTGGCGCTGTTGCCCTGGGCCGGAGCTGAACTCACACCGCAAGACTGTACCTTTTTGTCCTCCCCTGGAGCTGGTACAGCAGGGCGGGGAACCCGCTGTGACGCAAAGGGAGAGGGGATAAAAGGGGCGGACACCCTTACCACGGGGTTCAGAGTTGAGAGTTCGGAGTGGGAGTCGGAGGACTCGGCCGCACCCAGGCACCTTCAGCTTGGGTGCTGGCGTTCCAGTGCTCCAGGCCTAGGTGCCCTTGGCCTGGCCGGAGCGGAGATGGAGTCCATCCCAGGCACCTTTAGCCTGGGGTGAGGTACTATGGCGGATGCCTGGGGCTCAGTACCTTCGACTGAGTTCCGCAAGGGTGGAGGAATCCGAGGGGGCCCTAACTCCTTGGGTGCCCGTGTCTGAGTTTGTGAGATCTGGTGTGCGGAACTTCTCTGGAGAGTCCGGCGCAGCATCGCTGGTGACAGAGAGGCCTCCGGTTTCTCCCTTGGACGGATTTTCTTTCCCCTGACAGGGGCCGTGCTAGCGAAGGTAATTCGTGTTCTACTTCATATAGTCAGTGTCCGTGACCATTTGCCACTGGTGATATCACAGTGGTTAGCAGGAGAAGGGAAAGGATTGTGCCTCGATCTATTCCCCATTACTACTCAGTAGAAGAAACTGTTTGTTGTTTGCCAAGAAGAATAAAACTGAGTTGGACCTATTCACTGTGTGGAACTCTGGTTACTAGGAGCAAAGGAGTCAGGGACGAAGTACTGGACTTGACTCTAGGACACCTACACAAAACCCAATCTTCTGGCCTTCACCTCTTAGCTATAGAGGACATGGGCCGTGGTGTATCTCATCCCTCCCCCCAGCACTGAGACCCCTAGACGAAGAAAGACAAGCCGAGTATGAGAATGGGAGAGAGGGGTGAGGCCGCTACACGTGGGGGCATCGTGTCCGGGATGTGTGTGGTGTCTGAACTTGAACTTTGCTGCCCGGAGGAGTTCCGAGTAGGTCGGCCATATTGGCCAACGCGCCACGAGGAAACCCATAGCTGCGTAGTTCGTGGGCGGGGAGAGGAGAAAGCCCGCGAACAAGTGCAAAGTGTGGGAGGAGTCTGGCCATGTGGACGTACGCACGTGGAGATTCCGGCGCGTGTGGGTCAGTGCGCAATGGAGCAGCGAAGAGAGAAGATAACTTCAACCACTGCATGGATTTCAGCTTCTTCTTTCACAGACATGACTTCTCTGGCTGCTCCGATCATGGATACGGGGATAAGAATAAGGCCCCGGGGGCGATTGGCTCTGTACACCTGCAGAGACATGGAGGCCCTCGGTGTGATCTGTCCCGGCTGTTCGGGACTGGTGGTCCAGCTGAAGCCATTCGGGCGATGTGAGGTCTGCAAGGAGTTTCTCTTTGAGGTGGAACCATACACAGAAAAGCCTCGGGCTTTCCACCTCAACTACCTCACAAGGACTGCCACTCCGGAAGGAGAGATCGATGCTGGTGCGTTCCCCATGCGCACTGATCCGGGCGAAGTGACTGCCCAAGCGGAGATGAAAAGAGAAAAATCCGGGGATGCTGCCTCGGTCACCAGCAGCTCCCTGCTCCGACCACCGAAGAGGAAAGTCATGCTAGTGATGGCCTTGTGTGGTCGTGGAAGAGCTTCGCCCCGCTGCTTGCCTGGCCTGGATGGATGCGGAGAGAAGAGTCCTGGACATCCCTATTCTTCTGAAGGCCCAGGTGAGCCAGGGGTTGGGACTGTCTGTGTGGTTAAAAGTGGCGGAAGCCCACAGTCGGTAGAGGCCGTCAAGGGAGATAGTTCCGTGACTGGGAATTATCTGCCCGCTGAATGCTACGACACCTCCGACCTGGATTCATTGTCTGACAATGGCGATGATGGGGAGATAGACTAAATCTTCCACCAGAAGGGATGGGACAAAATGAAGCTACCCTCGTCCCGTGTCACAAGGGACCTGCCCTTGTCTACTGGAGATAGTACACCACGGGTGGAGGCCTCGGTGCCTAGGGAGGAATCTGGTCCCCTGTCAGGGATTCCTCTTCTGGACTCAACATCCATTTCACCTGTTCCTGTTGTGGGAGTGCAACGCAAGTCACTGCGGGCTCCTAGGCCCAGATCTACTGAGGTGGTGAACGCACCTCGCCACCCAGAAGCGATTGTTCCGCCTGAAGAAGGAGACCAGGCCACCATGCCACCTTTGTCAAGGCTGCAGCGACTCTTCGGCCAGAAGGTTGTCCAAGAGTATGGGTGGGAATACCCGTACCTGCCTCGAGAACTGCTCTACGAGGTGGAAGTTTTTCGCCAAAGATGGTATGATACCTTTGTGTGGGACAAACTTAAAGTACCGCGAGCACGGCGATACCTTTCTTGTTCACCAACGGTCACCAAGAAGTTCCAGGACTGTAAAGCTAAGTGGATGCTGGGAAGGCATATCCATGCGGACAGAGTGGTGATTTGCCGCAAGGAAGGAGGAAATGCTGAGTACCATGTGGAGGCTTTGGACAGACATTTGAAGCCTGTGTTCCTGCCGCATCCAAGGTTTCACCTTTAGGAGAAAAGGAAAGACTCCTGTGTGTTCTTTTTTGCTGTTCATTGTAGAACTTTCCGGAGTGCCTTCACCGGAACACAAGGACTGTGCCCTAGTTTTTTTTTGCATTTGGGCAGTTCTACTCTTTGAAGAAATGGGAGCTGTTATTGTTTTGTTCTCCCTCTTTCTCCCTGCACTTCAGAGAAATCAGTGACTTTGGGGTTTTAGTCAGTGTAGAGTCACAGAGAAATGATCAAGAGAGAAAAAGTTCATCTAGAAGTGATGAGTGACTTGACCGTGGCATTGTCACTAGGTGGAAGTGTTGCGCAACGATTGTTTTTATTTTTTTTTGACATTATGCAGCACTCATTGGAGTGAGTGGGTTTCTTTTCGGATAGACCCATTCATTCAAAGCAGACACACATATATTGTTAGGATGTATGTTTCTTTTCTTTCCCTCTGCAGGAGACTCGTCTATCAAGGCTGCTGAGAATGGGTGGTCCTTAGATAGCCAGGGGGAGGGAAGAATGTAAATGTGTGAGATATTTAAAGTGTTTTATTGGAAAGTTTTATAGTTGTACTGTTTTAAGTTTTCCCTTTCCCATTCAGGTCTTGGCACAATTCAGGGTTAAATTGTGTAGTTTGGTTTCTGGGCTGAACTTATGTCACCACCCTTGTGGGATGTGAGTTTGTACCAGACACTGGGGACCAGTGTCAAATCACCAGGGGGAGAGTGTAGCGGGTGTTTGAATTTAAGGGAGGCATCTGGGTGGTAGTGTAACCCAGATGCACAAATTTCTAGGTGATCCGAGACCTTTTTCTGGTTCTTGGAGGACTCTGGTGGTGTGAGGTTCCTTGCGGTCCATGGGTGGCGCTGTTGCCCTGGGCCGGAGCTGAACTCACACCGCAAGACTGTACCTTTTTGTCCTCCCCTGGAGCTGGTACAGCGGGGCGGGGAACCCGCTGTGACGCAAAGGGAGAGGGGATAAAAGGGGCGGACGCCCTTACCACGGGGTTCAGAGTTGAGAGTTCGGAGTGGGAGTCGGAGGACTCGGCCGCACCCAGGCACCTTCAGCTTGGGTGCTGGCGTTCCAGTGCTCTAGATCTAGGTGCCCTTGGCCTGGCCGGAGCGGAGATGGAGTCCATCCCAGGCACCTTTAGCCTGGGGTGAGGTACTATGGCGGATGCCTGGGGCTCAGTACCTTTGACTGAGTTCCGCGAGGGTGGAGGAATCCGAGGGGGCCCTAACTCCTTGGGTGCCCGTGTCTGAGTTCGTGAGATCTGGTGTGCGGAACTTCTCTGGAGAGTCCGGCGCAGCATCGCTGGTGATAGAGAGGCCTCCGGTTTCTCCCTTGGACGGATTTCCTTCCCCTGACAGGGGCCGTGCTAGCGAAGGTAATTCATGTTCTACTTCATATAGTCAGTGTCCGTGACTATTCGCCACTGGTGATATCACAGTGGTTAGCAGGAGAAGGGAAAGGATTGTGCCTCGATCTATTCCCCATTACTACTCAGTAGAAGAAACCGTTTGTTGTTTGCCAAGAAGAATAAAACTGAGTTGGACCTATTCACTGTGTGGAACTCCGGTTACTAGGAGCAAAGGAGTCAGGGACGAAGTACTGGACTTGACTCTAGGACACCTACACAAAACCCAATCTTCTGGCCTTCACCTCTTAGCTATGGAAGACATGGACTGTGGTGTATCTCATCCCTCCCCCCAGCACTGAGACCCCTAGACGAAGAAAGACAAGCCGAGTATGAGAAGGGGAGAGAGGGGTGAGGCCGCTACACTTACATGGATGGCTGCAGCACCGCTCCCAGCTGCCACTGTCCCCCACCACCTCTAAGAACTTGAGCGATCAAACACCACTGATTGCTCAGCTCTCGGCCCTCCAGCGCTCACTGGAGCTCCGAGCTGTGGAGGGAATGAGAGTGGCTGGCTCAGGCTCTCAGCAGTTCGCTAAGAGGCTGAACACAGCTGCTGGTCCAGGCTTCTGGGTCGATCCAGACCACATGGTTGAGATTGTTTCAGAGCCTGGACTGGGTCTGTGATGTCAGACGGCAGTGGGCTAGCCTGCTGTTGGCTAAAAACAGGTCACAGGAGTGCAGAACGAACTGCACTCCTGTGATCCATAAGAGAAGTATAGCCAAAATAGCATTGGCTATACTTTTAATTGTATTTAATCCTTATGCTGCTAGCATTAGTGTATAGATAGATAGGTATAATATGTTTATTTTCTTCAGTTGCTTCCTGGTTTCTGGATTGGGCTAAAATTATGTCATACATCCCAGGAGTCTTTAAGGGCATTTTGTTTCTTTCACCCAAGGAGGGGAGGAAGGGCTTTAAAGAGTTCCTCTTTAACCACTTTCATACCGGGCATTTTCACCCCCTTCCTGCCCAGGCAAATTTTAGCTTTCAGAGCTGTCACACTTTGAATGAGAATTGTGCGGTCATGCGACGTTGTACCCAAATAAATTTTGATCATTTTTTTCCCCACAAATAGAGACAATTTTGAAAAAAAACCCACAATATTTATTACTTTTTGCTATAATAAATATCCCAATAAATTTTTAAAAAACAATTTTTTTCCTCAGTTTAGGCCGATACGTATTCTTCTGAATATTTTTGCTAAACAAAATCGCAATAAGCGTTTATTGATTGGTTTGCGCAAAAGTTATAGCGTCTACATAATAGGGGATAGAATTATGAAATTTTTATTATTTTTATTATTTTTACTAGTAATGGCAGCGATCTGCGATTTTTATCATGACTGTCACATTGGGGCGGACATATCGGACACTTTTGACACTATTTTGGGACTATTCACATTTCTACAGCGATCAGTGCTATAAAAATGCATTGATTACTGTATAAATGTGACTGGCAGGAAAGGGGTTAACACTAGGGGGCAATCAAGGGGTTAATTGTGTATCCTAGGGAGTGCTTCTAACTGTAGGGGGAGGGGAATCACAAGAGGAGGAGACCGATCAGTGTTCCTCTGTAATGGGAACACACCATCGGTCTCCTCTCACCATCGGTCTCCTCTCACCTGACAGGACGTGGATCTGTGTGTTTACACACACAGATCCACGTCCCTGCTCTATGCCGAGCAATCGTGGCCGCCGGGCACGAGCATCGGGCCCTCAGTAAAGCGGCAAGTGCGCGCGTGAGCCACCGCCGGCGCGCGCTCTCCACACTGCAGGGAATCCCAGGACGTCATATGAAGGCTGTCTGGAGGGACGAAGGGTTCCTGCGGCCGTCATATGACTATACGGCGGTGGGGAAGTGGTTAAAGAAAACAAATTCAGTTACCAAAGACTGGAAAAATGCAATACATTATATTTTTTAAGGGTTTTAGATATGCTTTAAAGCTCTGAATTTTTTTTTCATAGTTACATTGGTCCAGCTTGGCCTAATATATACATATAACATAATTGAGCGATTCCTGTAAAAAACTGCCATTTACTTTAGTAGTTGCAATTACTTCAGTGATAGAAGTCTTCCAGGTCCAGTGATGAAAAAGGTGTTCGCTAATTGGACATGGTGGAGATCTTTTCCATCTTGCCCAATCAGAGAATGCCTTGTATTAATTGAAAAAAAAAAATACAAAGCATTCTGTGCATTGTGGCAGTCCTGAGTGAGCAATCCCTTATGGTTATTATGCAGAAGGGCAGCTGCTCGGCCTTGAACAGAAGACTGCTCCTATCACTGTAGTGGCGGCTACTACTACAGTGATTTGCAGCTTTCACAGGAATTGCTCAAGTATGAAATTAGCATACTTATATTAGTCCAAGATGAATCCATGCAACTTCGCAAAAAAATTCATACCCAGTTTCACCTGGAACTGGTATATTATATTGGGACATTTGGTCTTGTTTGATATTTAAAGTGTTACTATACCCACAACAGTAAAATCAGTCTGTATATGCATTAAAGCATACTTGTTATACTCACTGTGGAACCTAAGTGGTTAATTCTCTGCATTGTGTAAAAAGGCTGCCTGATCCTGTCTTCTCTGATCCTCCCCTTCTTCCACTGTCCCTAATCCATCTCCTGATAGAAAAGAGCCCTTGGAGTCCCTCTGCATATGCTCAATTTGATGTGTATTGCTAGAGAGTGCATGTGATCAGCACAGGGCCAATCAGCACTGTCCGGTCCTGCAGCCTTATAGGACAGTCAGAGTAGAATGAAAACTCCTCCCACAAGCTTTAACCAGACACTGATAGAAGTCACAAGCAGTGGCGTAGCATGGGGGGGGGGGGGGTGGCACCAGGCGCAACATTGGGGGGGGGGGCGAAATCCTGCATCAGTTTGTGTCACTTTGCCTCAATTCTCTGAATTTCCATTAACTGTGTCCCCTGTGATCCGGCCGCCATGTTGCCACAGCTGGCGCCCTGTGATTGGGCGAATGTGGTCATGTGCTGCGGCGGGGCTGGCCAGTCCTTGAACACAGGCAGCGCATGCGCAAAGACTGCTCCTGGAGTCCCGCCGTGCTTCTGTAAGCTGCCGCCGTCTTCTCCTCCATCCTTCCTCCTCCACCCTTCCATCTGACCACGCCGGATCTGGAAGTGCAGTGGGACTTCATCTGGGACTGGGAATCATTTCCTGTCGGCAGTGTGGCATACAGTGATCGATGGAGAACAAAAAGAGGAGGTGAGTGTGTGTGAGCCTGTGAGAGGTGCTATCTGAGATGGGAGCAGCCGCCGGTCAGCAGCAGTTAGGGAGAGTCACGCCACCGCCATGCCACATGTTAATGCCAGCCAGCAAGCACACAGACACGCAGCATTCCTGCAGACCTAAGTATAAGACACGTTTCATGCCAAAAGCCCCCCCCCCCCGGGACATGCATGCTGCAGGATTAATAATTTACAGCTTCATGATGTAACCCTCAGGGCTTTCAGCATGTAAGGGGTTAAATGATTAATCCTGCTAGGTATTTGGCATGTCGAATGCCCTGAGGGATGGAGTGGGTGCTGCATTCATGGCAATATGGTGGGTGCTGCATTCATGGCAATAAGGTGGGTGCTGCATTCATGGCAATGGAGTGGGTGCTGCATTCATGGCAATGGAGTGGGTGCTGCATTCATGGCAATACGGTGGGTGCTGCATTCATGGCAATACGGTGGGTGCTGCATTCATGGCAATACGGTGGGTGCTGCATTCATGGCAATACGGTGGGTGCTGCATTAATGGCAATACGGTGGGAGCTGCATTCATGGCAATACGGTGGGTGCTGCATTCATGGCACTTGTGAGGCTGCAGATGGGCACTGATTAGGCTGCATTGATGGGCACTGACCCTTATTTTGCTTCACAGTTCTTTATTTAAAATTTAAGATTTTTTCCTGAAACTTCCTTTTTAAAGTGAAGGTGCGTGTTATAATCCGATAAATACGGTATATCCAAATAACATGCCCGAGCTCATCTCTTCACCACACACAGCCACAAAGGCAAGATAATTCTTGTTGGGCATTGTGTATTAGTGCTCGGACAAACACACTTAGACCGAATTTTAATGGTTTAAATAATGTCAGGCAAAATGCTCGGCCCTCAAGCATGTTCACTTCATCAAATCTGGCCCTCTTTGAAAAAAGTTTGGACACCCCTGGCTTAGAGGCTTAGGGGGTAAGGGGTTTTATACTGCACTAGTCAAAGGGACTCATTGAGTACTAAAAGTTCACGCGTTAGGGGGAGCAAATTACTTGCCTTGCCCCGGGCGCTGACAACCCACGTTACGCCACTGGTCACAAGACTGCTATATAGTGTCGATGAGAAAAGGAATTTAGCCTTTTATATTTAAAAAAATAATTGCATTAGTATGTTCTGTGTACTGTGAGAGACCAGATATAGTGAATGAAGGGTCCTGGGTTTAGTAACACTTTAAGTGCAAAGACTAATGTATTCAGTAACATAATCTAAACTACTAAGAAATCAGTTCTTAGCAGTCAAGTTATTTTATGATGTTAAAATTGTATTTCTTATTGGCTTCTATGAGTTACCGCACAACACTGTTTCATTTATTAACTGCGCACAAAAGCCTAAACAGATGTGCCAAGTAGTGGCAATGCAGGTTTTTCAGTTATTGCATAACTAGCTCAGAACATTGTGACACAGAGGACTTGGCTAATGACAATGTATTTGTACACTGTGTTAAGAAAAGGAAATTATAGCTCTGTGTGTGTGTGTGTGAGTGTGTTTGGGGGTGTTTATAGCTACCTAGTGCACTAGGATACAAATAGGAAATGTACAGTAAGTCTTCTTAGCTATTTTTTAGTATATGTGTAATAAATCCACTAAAAATTCTATACTTTGAAATGATCTGTTACATGGGGCAGCCTGTTTGACTTAACTCATTGCTGATGAAAAACAATATGTACACAGCAGTAAGGATTGGTGACCAAACACTTGGAATGCTTAGGCTGGAAGTATTTTTACTCGAAATAACGTGACTTGGCAATGTAAACACATGCCCTATTGATTTGTATTAAATGCAAACTTTAATGATGGCTTAATTTTAATTTCAGTAGATGATAAATAAATGTATCCCATGATTCAATGACATAATACAAAAATATGTATGACATGCCCTAAGACCCGGTTCAAACAGGGGCGTCACGACTTGGCGCGCGACTCTGCCGGGCGATCTCCACACTACTTCAGAGGCGACTTGAAAAATGACTTTTGTATTGAAGTCAATGCAAGTCGCCCCAAAGTAGTACAGGAACCTTTTTTTAAGTCGGAGCGACTTGATTCGCTCCTATTAGAATGGTTCCATTGTACAGAGCAGACACAACTTGTCAGGCGGCTGACGAGTCGCCCCTGTGTGAACGGGCTCTTAGGATATTTAAGGAAACCTATAGTGAAGGAAAAGTAGAGGCAACAATTGTAAGTGAAGATATTAGTTGTTGGAAAGTTGATAACTGCAGACCCCAGCAAAGTGTGGGTTCATTTATGGATGGACACATCATTCTTGCTGAAGAATCCATCTACAGTATGACCATTTTGGATGCTAGTAGTATGAATGTGAGATAGGGACCTTAGACTGTAAGTTCCTTGAGGGCAGGGACTGATGTCAATGTACAATATAGATGTGTAAAGTGCTTCGTATATTGACGGCGCTATAGTGCCTTGAAAAAAGTATTCACACCCCTTGAAATTTTCCACATTTTGTTCAGTTACAACCAAAAGGGTAAATGTATTTTATTGGGATTTTATGTCATAGACCAACACAAAGTGACACATAATTGTGAAGTGGAAGAAAAATGATAAATGGTTTTTAAATTTTTTTTACAAATAAAAATTTGAAAAGTGTGTCGTGTGTTTGTATTCAGTCCCCTTTACTCCGATACCCCTAACTAAAATCTAGTGGAACCAAATGCCTTCAGATGTCTTCTAATTAGTAAATAGTCCACCTGTGTGTAATTTAATCTCAGTATAAATACATCTGTTCTGTGAAGCCCTCAGAGGTTTGTTAGAGAACCTCGGTGAACAAATAGCATCATGAAGGCCAAGTAACACACCAGACTAGTCAGTGATTAAGTTGTGGAGAAGTTTAAAGCAGGGTTAGGTTATAAAAGAATACCCCAAGCTTTGAACATCTCACGGAGCACTGTTCAATCCATCATCAGAAAATGGAAAGAGTATGGCACAACTGAAAACCTACAAAGACATGGCCGTCCACCTAAACTGACAGGCCGGGCAAGGAGAGCATTAATCAGAGAAGCAGCCAAGAGGCCCATGGTAACTCTGGAGGAGCTGCAGAGATCCACAGCTCAGGTGGGAGAATCTGTCCACAGGACAACTATTAGTCGTGCACTCCACAAATCTGGCCTTTATGGAAGAGTGACAAGAAGAAAGCCATTGTTGAAAGAAAGCCATAAGAAGTCTCGTTTGCAGTTTGCGAGGAGCCATGTGGGGGACACAGCAAACATGTGGAAGAAAGTGCTGTGGTCAGAGACGACCAAAAATTAACTTTTTGGCCTAAAAGCAAAACACTATGGGGGTTATTTACGAAAGGCAAATCCACTTTGCACTACAAGTGCAAACTATAAGTGCAAAGTGCACTTGTAATTGCACTGAAAGTTCACTTGGAAGTGCAGTCGCTGTAAATCTGAGGGGCAGATCTGAAATGTGGGGAAGCTCTGCTGATTTTATTATCCAATCATGTGCAAGCTAAAATGCTGTTTTTTATTTTCCTTGCTTGTCCCCCTCGGATCTACAGCGACTGAACTTCCAAGTGCACTTTCAGAGCAATTTCAAGTGCACTTTGCACTTGTAGTTTGCACTTGTAGTGCAAAGTGGATTTGCCTTTCGTAAATAATCCCCATTGTCTTGTGTGTATGTCATGTTTTGTTTAACTTTTTGAACTTCACACCGAGTCCGCCCCCGGTTCCTCCCCCCTACAGGGAAAGCAACCCGGAAGACTGATGCCGGTGTTCTGTTAGATTAGGCGACCGGTCATATCTTGTAACGGAAGTGACGTTTCATCGCCGCCATCTTGCTACACCCCGCACTCGTTTGCACAGTAAGGATACAGTGAGAAGGCGCCAAGCGGACATCTTTTTACACCCTCCGGAGTTTTACATTTCACACTTATTTGTAACAGTAAACTGAGCTTATATAGTGAAATTCAGTATTTTTAAATCCATCAGACTGTTTTGATGTTGAATTTAAAAGCAGCAGTGTTCTGTCAGATCAGCAAACCTCTGAGATCAGCATCAATTCAACATCAAAAGAGTGTCACGTATTTCTAAGGACTGTATTTTAGTATATAAACAAAGTTTATTGTTACAAATAAGTGTGAAATGCAAAACTCCGGTGGGTGTAATAAGATATCCGCTTGCCACCTTCTCACTGTATCTGTACTGTGGACGAGTGCGAGGTATAGCAAGTTTGCGGCGATGGAACGTCACTTCTGTTACAAGATATGATGGGTCACCTAATCTGACGGAACACCAGCATCGGCCAGAGGACACAGCATGAGGACATCGGGGATCGCAGGGACAAGGTAAGTAACACTACAGTGTAATCCCAAGTGTGGCTCGGGGTTACCGCTTTTGGTACTGAAAGTTACCCCGATCCACACTCAGGATTACTGCCAGGAAGGTTGACAGACCAAGCTGTCCAAATAAATTAGCAGTTAGAGGGTTGAGACAAACCATTTACCACTTTACCACTTACAGGGATGCTTACAATGATCAGCTTTTATTCATTTATGTAAAACCTTTAGCCCAAAAGTAAAAAAACGGGTTCTGTAACTCCCCAAACATTTTGCTGGAGCTAGTATTTAATTTGTTGGTCACTTATGTTAAGTCCATCTAAATCTACTAGTCTATTTAACACCATCTTCTCCAGACAATGTAGTTATCCAAGGGTGTCTCCATTGCCCCTCCATCCAGAGTGGAGACACCCCAAGGCTGGGTTCACACTTATGCAATGTCAGACATCGCATGTGATTCGCACCACATTGCTGTGCACATCACATGTAAAGTCTGTGTGATACCAATTTAGCAATGCAATTTGTATGGATTAACCACTTAACGACCGCCCACTGTAAATATACGTCGGCAGAATGGCACGGACAGGCACAATCACGTACCTGTACGTGCCTGCCTTCGTATGGGTGGGGGGTCCAATCGGACCCCCCTCCGGTACAGTGAGCGGCCGGGATCGCTTCGGGAGCGATCCGTGATGAGGGGGCCACCATTCGATTCTGGCCATCCCCTCGCGATCGCTCCCGGCGAATTAAAAGCTTCCTCTGCCTGTGTAGTGTTTACACAGGCAGGAGGAAGTTATGTCATCGCTCCTGCGGCGCTCACATATACCGAGCGCCGCATGAGAGAAGACACAGAGGTTAGTGCACAAACACTACACTAACACCAGCACACATAGGCACATGATCGCCCCCCCAGACACCCCCAGATCACCCCCCAGCCCCCAGTCACAGTGTCACTGATTGCAGTGACCATTTATTTACTGATCACTGCAATCAGTGACATTTGTGACTGTAAAAGTGTTAGGGCAGTTAGTTTTAGGTCCAGTGTAGCCCCCTAACCCCCCCTAATAAAGGTTTAACCCCTTGATCGCCCCCCAGGTAACCCTTTCACCCCCTAGCACCGCCGTCACTAATCGATCGTTTTTCTGATCACTGTTTTAGTGTCGGTGAAGCCGATAGGTAGCCAGTTATTTTTTTTAGGTTCGCCGCAGGTTTTTATAGCGTTGGGTACCCCCATATATTACCTAATAAAGGTTTAACCCCTTGATCGTCCCCCCCGGTAACCCTTTCACCCGTGTCACTAAGCAATCGTTTTTCTGATCGCTGTCTTAGTGTCGGTGATGCCGATAGGTAGCCAGTTATTTTTTTTAGGTTCGCCGCAGGTTTTTATAGTGTCAGGTACCCCCATATATTACCTAATAAAGGTTTAACCCCCTGATTGCCCCTAGGTAACCCTTTCACCAGTGATCACCATATAAGTGTTACGGGTGACGCTGGTTAGTTAGTTTGCTTTTTATAGTGTCAGGGCACCCGCCGTATATAATCCAATAAAGGTTTAACCCCTTGATCGCCCGGCGGGTGATATCAATTAGGTTTTAGCCTCAGAGAGGGTCTGCGTCCCCCAGGCAGTGTCAGGTTAGTGCCAGTAACGCTAACACCCACGCGTGAAGCATACACCTCTCTTAGTGGTATAGTATCTGAACAGATCAATATCTGATCTGATCAGATCTATACTAGCGTCCCCAGCAATTTAGGGTTCCCAAAAACGCAGTGTTAGTGGGATCAGCCCAGATACCTGCTAGCACCTGCGTTTTGCCCCTCCGTCCAGCCCAGGCCACCAAGTGCAGCATCGATCGATCACTGTCACTTACAAAACACAACACACATAACTGCAGCATTCGCAGAGACAGGCCTGATCCCTGCGACTCCAGTGCTGTAGGAGGTGATTTCACCACCACAGTTAAAAAAAAAGAGCATATATGCCGAAGCATTGGGGCAGCAGGAGCGGAGGAGCGATTTTGCTCCTAATGCCGCGTACATACGGTCAAAATTCCGACTGAGGCATGCCCGTGGAAAAGTCCGACCATGTGTGTGCGGCATAACTTTTGCGGGAGGATGCCCCCCATGCTTCGGCATATATAAATGGTGCATGTATGCCCATCATTAGAAGTGGGTGGATGAAGGGCGGTATTCTAATGGTGGGCATACCCACCGATCAATCTCTTTTTTTCGTTCAGCCAACAGGCTGCATGAAAAAAAAGATTACAATACATGTCCAACAAGGACCAGCAACGTACTGGTATGTTGCTGGACTTTGGTTATACCAGATTGATGCCTGTGGGTTTAGGTATCATCTTGGTATCATTCTTTTCAGCCAGCGGCCGACTTTCATGTAAAAGCAATCCTAGCGGATAATTAGCCTCTGGACTGCTTTTACAAGCAGTGGGAGGGAATGTCCCCCCCCCCCGGATATAAAAAGCGCCATTGGGAAAGCATTTTATCACACCGATCTTGGTGTGGTCAGATGCTTTGAGGGCAGAGGAAAGATCTAGGGTCCAATAGACCCCAGTTTTTTTCAAAAAAAGAGTACCTGTCACTACCTATTGCTATCACAGTTTACATTCCCTGAGATAACAATAAAAATGATAAAAAAATTAAAATATGGAAAGAACAGTTTAAAAATAAAATAAAAAAGCAAAATTAATAATAAAAAAAAAGCACCCCTGTCCTGCCCTGCTCTTGCGCAATGGCGAACGCAAGCGTCGGTCTGGCGTTATATGTAAACAGCAATTGCATCATGCATGTGAGGTATCACCGCAAAGGTCAGATCGAGGGCAGTCATTTTAGCAGTAGACCTCCTCTGTTAATCTAACGTGGTACCCTGTAAAGGCTTTTAAAGGCTTTTAAAAATGTATGTAGTTTGTCGCCACTGCGCGTTTGTGCGAAATTTTAAAGCATGTCGTGTTTGGTATCTATGTACTTGACCTAAGATCATCTTTTTTATTTCATCAAACATTTGGGCAATATAGTGTGTTTTAGTGCATTAAAATTAAAAAAAGTGTATTTTTTCCCCAAAAAATGCGTTTGAAAAATTGCTGCGCAAATACTGTGTGGAAAAAAAAATGCAACACCCACCATTTTAATTTGTAGGGCCTTTGCTTTAAAAAAATATATAATGTTTGGGGGTTCAACATAATTTTCTTGCAAAAAAAAAATGTTTTCATGTAAACAAAAAGTGTCAGAAAGGGCTTTGTCTTCAAGTGGTTAAAAGAGTGGATGTAAGCTTCCTAATGTTGTGTATAAAATGCCAGGACAGTTCAAACCCCCCCCCCAAATGACCCCATTTTGGAAAGCAGATACCCCAAGCTATTTTCTGAGAGGCATGTCGAGTCCATTGAATATTTTATATGTTGACACAAGTTGCGGAAAAAAAGACGATTTTTTTTAAATTTTTTTTTATTTTTGCACAAAGTTGTCACTAAATGATATATTGTTCAAACATGCCATGGGCATATGTGGAATTACACCCCACAATACATTCTGTTGCTTCTCCTGAGTACGGGGATACCACATGTGTGAGACTTTTTGGGAGCCTAGCCGCGTACAGGACCCCAAAAACCAAGCACCGCCTTCAGGCTTTCTAAGGGTATACATTTTTGATTTCACTCCTCACTGCCTATCACAGTTTCGGAGGCCATGGAATGCCCAGATGGCACAAAACCCCCCAAATGACCCAAGCTATTTGCTGAGAGGTATGGTGAGTATTTTGCAGATCTCGCTTTTTGTCACAAAGTTTTGAAAATTGAAAAAAATATATATATTGTGAGGGGGTTAACTCGGTAGCGGGTGTGTGTGACCCCCTGGTTGGGCTCCCCACACAAAAACAGGGCCAGCAGACGGAGGTTGTGGTTTTCAAAATCAAAAGGTGCGGTTTATTTCTCTATGTACAGTGACAAAAACACAGCAAAGCCAAAAAGAAACAAACAAAATAAATCCTGGTCAGTTTGACCTCTGACTAAACATGCAGGTTTCCTAAACTAACAACTGGGATCAGCCTGGTGCTGTCCTAGTCCCTAAGTCCCTGGTTTAGTAAAAGTCCAAACAAATAGCCACACAGGCTTTGCCTCACCGCACAGGGGTTCACTCTCCCTAGACAGTCCACACAGGTCTGGTTCCAGGCATGAGCTAACATCTAATGAAGCTGGGAGTTTTTTATAGAGGCCTAAATGAGCTGACAAGCTTCAGCTGGCCTCATCAACTCCCTGTCTGCACGACGCCCAGCCCTCTCCCTAGAGGTATGAGTCATTCATGAGCCCACTAGCCTCAGCTGGGCTTCATCAACTCCCTAGTTGTATAAGTCGGCATAAAGCCTGAATCTGGGAGAAATATATCTACCCCCCTGGATGCAACCAGGTGACTTTACCTTCCTGCTGTCACATACCCCCCCCTCTTGTTTTAACCTTGGGGTTGGAACACCAGCAATCAGGCATTCATGTACTCGAGACAAAGCATCCACATTCCCCATTTGAACGCCAGGGCGATGCTTTACTGTGAAGTTGAATTCCTGTAGGGCCAGGAACCACCTATTCACTCTTCTATTTGTCTCCTTGTTTTGAGCCATCCACTTTAACGGAGCGTGATCCGTAACCATGTCAAAGTGCCTACCTAGCAGATAGTACCGAAGGGAATCTAGAGCCCACTTCACCGCTAAACATTCCTTTTCAACCGTGGCGTAATTTACCTCATGGGACTTCAACTTCCTGCTGAGGTAAATGACTGGGTGCTCTTCCCCGTTCCAGACCTGGGACAATACTGCTCCTAACCCCACATCTGACGCATCACTTTGTACGACAAAGTCTTTAGAGAAGTCGGGTGAGTACAACACTGGCTGGCTACATAAGGCTTGTTTCAAGAATTGGAATGCTGCCTCAGCCTCGGGGGTCCATTTAATCATGACCGACCCTTTCCCTTTCGTCAGGTTGGTTAGGGGCACAGCCTTAGAAGCAAAGTGGGGAATGAAGCGCCGATAATAACCCGCGATTCCCAGAAAGGCTCGTACCTGCTTCTTGCTGTTGGGACGTGGCCAACTCTGGATGGCCTCGACTTTGTTGAGTTGGGGTTTTATTACTCCCCTGCCAATGGTGTACCCAAGATATTTGGCCTCCTCCTGCCCAATGGTACACTTCTTGGGGTTAGCCGTAAACCCCGCTTCCCGAACAGAGTCCAGGACTGCTTGCACTTTTGGCAGATGTGAGGCCCAATCTGTGCTATGGACAATTACGTCATCCAGGTAAGCCGCAGCATACTTCCGATGGGGCCTCAGCATCTGGTCCATTTTCCGCTGGAATGTGGCCGGCGCATTCTGTAACCCGAACGGCATTCTCTTATATTGGAACGCCCCGTCTGGGGTTACAAATGCGGTTTTCTCTTTGGCCGACTTGGCCAGGGGAATTTGCCAATACCCTTTTGTGAGGTCAAGAGTCGTCATGTATCGGGCTGTTCCCAGCCGGTCGATCAACTCATCTATACGTGGCATGGGGTAGGTGTCAAATTTTGTAACTTTGTTCAACTGACGAAAATCGTTACAAAATCGCCAGCTCCCATCCGGTTTAGGCACCAACACAATGGGACTAGACCAATCACTTTGGGACTCCTCTATCACCCCTAAGTTCAGCATTTTCTGTACTTCCTCCCGTATTGCCTCCCGTCGGGCCTCTGGGATCCGATAGGGTTTTAACTTCACCCTTTCACCGGGCGGGGTAATAATATCATGCTCTACCCCAGATGTTTGTCCCGGCAGCTCAGAGAACACCTCCTTGTTGCGAAGCACAAACTCCTTAACCTCCTGTTGTTGGGGTTGTGACAAGGTGGCTGCTATTCCAACCTCCGGAATCACGCAACCAGTTTGAGCTGGTGACCAAGTTTCTGCGACTAGGGACTCTCTATCCCTCCAGGCTTTCAACAGATTAACGTGATATATCTGTTCGGGCTTTCGCCTTCCTGGTTGTCTGACCTTGTAATTCACTTCGCTCACTTTTTCCATTATCTCGTAGGGGCCTTGCCATTTGGCAAGGAATTTACTTTCAACCGTAGGGACAAGTACCAATATCCTATCCCCCGGGGAAAAGGTACGGGTCTTTGCTCCACGGTTGTACACTCTCTGCTGTGCCAACTGCGCTTGGGCCAAATGTTCCTTCACGATGGGCATTACCTGTGCAATTCGATCTTGCATCAGGGCGACATGCTCAATCACACTCCTGTGGGGAGAACTCTCACTTTCCCAAGTTTCCTTGGCAATATCCCACAGCCCTCTTGGGTGTCTCCCATACAGTAACTCAAAGGGGGAGAATCCCGTAGAGGATTGGGGCACCTCCCTAATAGCAAACATCAAATAAGGAAGTAGACAGTCCCAATCCTTTCCATCTCTATCCACCACTTTCTTCAACATTTGTTTTAGGGTTTTGTTGAATCTTTCAACCAGCCCATCGGTTTGGGGGTGATACACAGATGTACGCAATTGCGTCACTTTGAACAATTTACACAGCTCTTTCATAACCCGGGACATAAAGGGTGTACCTTGGTCCGTAAGCAGTTCTTTACAAATACCCACCCGGCTAAAAACAAGAGATAGCTCTTTGGCTATGGTTTTGGCCGAGGTATTTCTGAGAGGGATCGCTTCTGGATAACGGGTGGCATAGTCCATTATAACCAATATGTACTGGTGCCCCCTAGCGGACTTGATTATAGGACCTACCAAATCCATTGCGATTCTCTCAAACGGGACCTCAATGATGGGTAGAGGGACCAGCGGGCTACGGAAATGTGGCATCGGGGCCGACCTCTGACACACAGGGCAGGAGGAACAATAATTTTCTATGTCCTTCATCACCCCAGGCCAATAGAATCTCTGTAATACCCTCTCTCGGGTTTTCTCTGTCCCCAGATGACCTCCAAGAATGTGCCCATGGGCCAACTCCAACACCAACTTCCTGTAAGGTTTGGGCACCACCAGCTGCTCAACGGTTTCTTCTGCCCTTTTTGCCACCCGATACAGTAGGTCCTTCTCTACGCTGAAGTATGGGTAAGTGCAGGTATTATCTGGGTTCACTAACTCGCCATCTATTTCCACTACGTTTTCCCGTGCCTTTATTAGGGCGGGGTCTTTTAACTGTTCTGTGGCAAAATTTTCCCTGTGAACCTCCAGATCAGAAAACTCCACAGACGGTAGGTTTTCGTCTGAGGAGGTGGGCTCCTCTCCAGTTTCTTGAGTCTCCCCTGCCAATACTGACAAGGGAAATTCTGGAGAGTCCTCACCACTCTCAGAGGAGTTCTGGCTATCACATTCCTGGTACATAGGGGCACCAGTGGGGGGCTCAGGATCATCCCACAGTTCCCAGAACTTCGGAAAATCCCTTCCCACAATGGCGTCATGCGGTAACTGAGATACTAAGCCCACTGGATGAGAGAGGGTACCTTTGGGGGTCTCGAAACACACTGTAGTCACTGGATACTCTCGGGTGTCCCCATGCACACAAATAACAGCTACCTTGCTATTCCCAGAGACCTCTGTTTTAACTAACTCAGCCTTTATCAGGGTCACAAGGCTACCTGAATCCAACAATACCACAACATTTCTACCATTAACACACATTTTGCATAAATGTTTCTCAGTTCCTCGAATGGCAGTGCATGCGACTGTCGCACACAGCGACTGACGTCTGCCCGTCAGAAAGTCACACTGCATGGGTTCCTCCACAACCGGGCAATTGGCTGCAATATGTCCCGCTTGCCGGCAGCGGTAGCAAACGATCCTTCTTGCGGCCTCTTGAGCCGCTGATTTCCCAGGCTGTTCTCGCCAAACTTGGGGTAGAGCTCCCACCCTCTCACTCTCTCCACCCTCACCCCTTGGAATCCTCTTATCCGCCCCTGGGGATGGTCTGGTCTTAGGGTGGAAAGTCCGAGAGTCTCTGGAAGAGGCCGTCAGGTTCTCTGTAGCCAAGTATCTCTCTACACGATCCACAAGTTTACCGGCCGTTTCTGGGTCTCCGTGGCTTACCCACTTTTGAATGGCGGTAGGAAGAGCTCTCAAGAAACGATCCATCACAACACGTTCCACAATCTCCGGTGCGGACAAAGTCTCTGGCTGTAGCCACTTCCTGCTCAGGTGAATGAGATCATACATTTGAGACCTGGGGGGTTTTCCAAGCTGGAAAGTCCAGTTATGCACACGCTGAGCCCGGACAGCCAGGGTGACACCCAGCCTTGCCAATATTTCAGCTTTTAGCATCACATAGTCTTTTGCTTGGTCAGGCTCTAGGTCATAGTAAGCCTTCTGCGATTCACCAGTTAACAGAGGAGCCACCAGTCCAGCCCACTGCTCCTCAGGCCACTTTTCTCTTTCAGCAGTCCTTTCAAATGTGGTCAAAAATACCTCTGGATCATCCTCTCCAGTCATTTTTGTCAATAAACGACTCACCCCAAAGGACGCGGTATTAGTGGGACGGCTTTCCTCACTGGTCTGCGGACGTTGCTGCATTACTGCTTCCATTTGTTGTAGTCTCTGCTCTTGCTTCTGTAACAGGTCTATGAAGCGGGCCTCAGATTGCTGCTGGGCTTGTTGATGAGCTTGCTGCTGGGCTGCAAGGCTCCTTTGCAAACCTGCATTTGTCTGCTGTTGATTGGCATTTGCTAGAGCCAGCTGTTTCAGTATCTCCTCCATGCTGGCTTAAAAAAAACTGCCACTGGTTCTCCACCAACTGTGAGGGGGTTAACTCGGTAGCGGGTGTGTGTGACCCCCTGGTTGGGCTCCCCACACAAAAACAGGGCCAGCAGACGGAGGTTGTGGTTTTCAAAATCAAAAGGTGCGGTTTATTTCTCTATGTACAGTGACAAAAACACAGCAAAGCCAAAAAGAAACAAACAAAATAAATCCTGGTCAGTTTGACCTCTGACTAAACATGCAGGTTTCCTAAACTAACAACTGGGATCAGCCTGGTGCTGTCCTAGTCCCTAAGTCCCTGGTTTAGTAAAAGTCCAAACAAATAGCCACACAGGCTTTGCCTCACCGCACAGGGGTTCACTCTCCCTAGACAGTCCACACAGGTCTGGTTCCAGGCATGAGCTAACATCTAATGAAGCTGGGAGTTTTTTATAGAGGCCTAAATGAGCTGACAAGCTTCAGCTGGCCTCATCAACTCCCTGTCTGCACGACGCCCAGCCCTCTCCCTAGAGGTATGAGTCATTCATGAGCCCACTAGCCTCAGCTGGGCTTCATCAACTCCCTAGTTGTATAAGTCGGCATAAAGCCTGAATCTGGGAGAAATATATCTACCCCCCTGGATGCAACCAGGTGACTTTACCTTCCTGCTGTCACAATATATATTTTCTTTCTTCATTTTCAAAAACAAATGAGAGCTGTAAAATACTCACCATGCCTCTCTGCAAATAGCTTGGGGTGTCTACTTTCCAAAATGGGGTCATTTGGGGGGGTTTTGTGCTATTTTGGCATTTTATGGCCTTCGAAACCGTGATAGGTAGTGAGGAGTGAAATCAAAAATTTGTGCCTAGAAATCCTGAAGGCGGTGCTTGGTTTTCGGGGTCCCGTACGTGGCTAGGCTCCTAAAAAGTCCCACACATGTGGTATCCCCATACTCAGGAGAAGCAGCAAAATGTATTTTGGGGTGCAATTCCACATATAACCATGGCATGTGTGAGCAATATATAATTTAGTGACAACTTTTTGTAATTTTTATTTATTTTTTGTCATTATTCAATCACTTGGGACAAAAAAAAAATATTCAATGGGCTCAACATGCCTCTCAGCAATTTCCTTGGGGTGTTTTCTTTCAAAAATGGGGTCATTTGGGGGGGTTTTGTACTGCCCTGCCATTTTAGCACCTCAAGAAATGAGATAGGCAGTCATAAATTAAAAGCTGTGTAAATTTCAGAAAATGTACCCTAGTTTGTAGACGCTATAACTTTTGCGCAAACCAATAAATATACGCTTATTGACATTTTTTTTACTAAAGACATGTGGCTGAATACATTTTGGCCTAAATGTATGACTAAAATTGAGTTTATTAGATTTTTCTTATAACAAAAAGTAGAAAATATCATTTTTTTTTCAAAATTTTCAGTCTTTTTCCGTTTATATCGCAAAAAAAAAAATCACAGAGGCAATCAAATACCATTAAAAGAAAGCTCTATTTGTGGGAAGAAAAGGACGCAAATTTCGTTTGGGTACAACATTGCATGTCCGCACAATTTCCAGTTAAAGCAGCGCAGTGCCAAATTCTGAAAACACCTCTGGTCCTTAACCTGCATAATGGTCCGGGGCTTAAGTGGTTAAATCGCATTCGCACGAAAATGGTGCAGGACCCTTTTTTTTGTCCACACTGGAATTGGATCGCATGGGTGTTCAGACCCAATGCGATCCGATTCCATCTAATTTCAGAGTTCGCACTGCGTTCTGCAAATCGATTTGGGGGTGTCATTAAGTTTATATTGACACCCGCAGCGGTTTGCAGAGAGCAGTGTGAACTGCCTGCGATTCAGATGTGATGCAGGAACCTGCACAGGAATCGCTGTGGTTCCTGCATCAGACCAGTGTGAACCTAGCCTAAAGCCTCATACACACCACTAACTGGGTTGAACGAAAAGAAAAACAGACAGCTCAGGTCGGAGCCGCTGTACTAACGATCTGATGTTAATACAGCAATCTCCCCTGCTGTTCTATTGTGTTCTGACAGGGGGACAGTCCCCCTGCCATAACATTTTAGGCAGCGGTCTCAGCCATTGAGAGCGCTGATCAGGAGCTGGTTGGCAGACCTTATTCGGTTATGACCCTTCGACAGAAGCCAGCCGGCTGCCATACACATGGGCCGAATGTCGGCCAGTTTCTATTGAACCGCCCGATGACACCCGACATTCGCCCCATGTGTACTAGGCTTAAGACAAGGAGTGCGGTACTGGCCAGATCACCAAGTAAAAATAAAGGAAAAAAGCAATAAATAAATAAAAACGAATGCAACCACCACATATAAGGATTGGTAAGCTGCAATATAATACATTTTTGTTTTTAGGTTTAGATAAGCTTGGATTTCCAGTTAGACTAAATTACACATCTTGCCACACTAGTCTGCTTAATTTAAATTGCCCACAGACAGGAGATAATCCTCACAAGATCTGGCTGATTTTAGCCAGATAGCGATAAGATCATATCTATGGATACTAGAAGACGTTTCCAATTGAGGAAACAAACAATCATCATGGTTGTATTATTTGGTCACCCACTACTGTTTCCTTATAGGAAACCTGCCATGAAATTACTATGTAGGCTGTCAAAATGCTGATCCCTCCTGAATATAAATTGCCTGGATGTTATGCTGGAACTTTGGCTTTAATATTGTCACTGACCTGAAACAAGAATTGAGCTAAAATGGTTGATTTACTAAAAGCAATTAAGGATTTTTACTTTGCAACGTTACCTCTGCTCATTAACAAGGTGAAGCTCTCCGTACTTCTGTCATCCAGTTGTGTGCACGAAATTATTATTTTTTTTTTTTCGTTTTCCTTGCACATGATTGGGTATTCCTAGCAAACTGGATCATCACATTCACTTAGCTAAGGAAAAATTCCCTTGCAAAGAAAACAGCTTACAGGCGGTCCCCGGGTTACAAACAAGACAGGGACTGTAGGTTTGTTCTTAAGTTGAATCTGTTTATAATTTGGAACAGGTAAATTTTTTAAGTGTAGCTCCAGCCAAAAAATCTATTTTTAAGATTTTTGGAAAACATAGTGAAGGGTTATCACCCCTGTAACATTTGTTTTTGCTGTCTGTGCCCCTATTCAGAACATTTCACCTCACTTTCTGTCCCAATGACAATTGGATTTTGAAAATGTTGGGTATTAGGGAAACAAGGACTGGTGATAAAGCATCAGTGGAGAGGAGACACCTTTTTCCCATATTAACTCTTAAGCCCAGTACACACGATCGGATTTCCTATGGATTTTAAACCGATGGATTTTTCCATCGGAAATCCGATGAAGCTGACTTCCATCAGTCTTGCCTACACACCGTCAGTCAAAAAACCGATCGCCCCAAACGCTGTGACGTAAAACACTCAGACGAGCCAAGAAAAATGAAGCATGCGTGGGTTTTTTATCCGATGGAGTTCCCCACAGATGATAGTAATTTGCTATTGTTTTTTTTTTTCCATCGGATAAATTTAAAACATGTTCTATTTTTTAACACCGATGGAAAAAAGACCGATGGGGCCCATACACAATCGGTTTGTCAGATGAAAAAAGTCCATCGGACTGTTTTCATCGGTAAAACCAATCGTGTGTACAGGGCTTTACAGGAGAGAATTTGCCTTCCTAGGGGTAGATTTCCTCTCACTTCCTGTTGTCTCCATCCGTTTGTAAGTAGGAGTCGTTTGTAAGTCGGATGTTTGTAAGTAGGGGACCGCCTGTATTTGCCTTTAGTAAACTAATCCCAAATAATTCTTAAATAACTCTGAAATTAATCTATTGCTAAAATAACCCAAGTCTTTGACTCAGAAGTAGTAGAGGCACACACAGGCAGGCAGCTAGCGTTTTCATACAGCCGCCAGGAATGGCAATCCACAGGTGTAAGTGTACTTTAAATAAGGCTGTGGTTCTGTCCAATCTCCCTTCTCCATGTACATTAATGTGAACACATGGAGGTTCCAAGTCATTAAGACGTTTTCTCAGTGGTCAGAATATCAAACTCCCATCTCATGGATACAGCTAGCTTTAAAGTTGTTTCATAGAATTATCTTACCTAGGTGCTGCAATGGTCAATTCCAAATTGACGGAATCCAGACGTATTCACACTAAAGTGTATCCTTCTTTGTAGGTAGCGGCACAGGATGATCAGCAGTCTTGGGTAAATACTGCTTACAAACTGTAATGGGTTTCCTTTGTAGAATTGCCATGTATAATTATTACCTTGTTAATGTAAAATGCAATGTTCATTGTCTGCATCTCCTCTTCTTAGTCTTGTTTTCTTAAAATAATTTACCTTTTTTGACTTTGTATAAGCCTTTCATTCTTCTGTGTCTTGATCCCTTTTTGTATTTACAATTACATTCTTCTTATTCCTTTCTTCTTAAAAAAATAGCTTTTTTTACCGTGTATCAGTTTTTCTTTCCTTTCATCCAGATATGTCAAATTTATAGTTCAGTATCCATAGCTTTCCTCTCCATTGGTCGATTCTCTCCTTACCTTTCTGTACCCATCATGACAAAGTTAGGGACATATCAGTACAAGTGTTGCTTGCGCATAGTTCTATATCAGCTATTGCTGGTTGTATTAGGATGTAAAACCACAAACTTGAGACAGGGGCATCCTCTCCCCACCCTTAGTTCTCCCCACCCTCCTGATCACAGTTCCCTCCTCCATAGGCACTGAGGTCCATGAGTAAAGATTAGGGACAGTTGTTTAAGCGAGATAAAAATGAACACGTTACATGTTAGTGTGCGTTTCAGAGTCAGTACAGAAAAGTTTCAAAGTTGTAGATATATTTTAGCTGCTAATACGGCTATAGTATTTAAAGGAAAGCAAATTCTACCATCTAATTATTTATTTAGTTTTACTCTTGGTTATAAAAAGGAAATGTACATTAGTCAGTAAAATAATGTAATATTTGAGGGGTATGACATTGCAGTTGAACATACACACCTATAACTCCTACAAAACTGCTTCTCTAAACATATTTGTTTATGGGGCAGCCAATGTCTGCACTTAAGGATTTTTTACTACTTTCCTCCACCAATCATCTTTCAGGGAAGGGTTATGTGCTTGCCTCCTAGCTCCTACTTAGGCCTGGTTCACACCTATGCATTTTTTTCTGCATTTTCTGTTTTGCAGAAACACACTACAGTCAATTAACATGGTCCATCCTATGGATGTAGTTCACATCTGAGCATTTTATAGAAAGGGCTAGGGACTTTTTTTCTGGATTTTGGTTCCATAGACTTCAATGGATCAAAAGCATGTATTGAAAAAATGCAAAATGCACCTGGAATATGCAAACTGCAACCTGCATAGGTGTGAACCAGGCCTTAGAGGACCTAAGGTACATTTGTGCTGGTTTACTGTGCCCGGACAATGTGCTCACCCCAACCAGGTGCAGGAGAAGGACTATCCAAACAGTCCTGGGTCAGAACCACACTGGCAGGTGAAGTATCATTGGGTAAAACAAAGCATGGTGGGGACAAAACACATTATCAGAAAAGTTGAACAAATCAGACAGCTAACAAGCCAGAGGTCAGATCTAAGAGGTCAACCAGACAGGCATTCAATCCCAACTGGAAAAAAATAAAATGAATTTGTACCAAAGTTGGGACACACGTAATTCTCACAGATATTGGGTCAAGCAAAGTTGTCAATATAACTTTCCAGAAGAAAGTGCACCTTTGCAGACAAGACTGCATTTCATAATGGGTGGTCATATTCTGGTGTCTGATTATCCTGCCACAGGCAGTCTCCTATCACCAATAACTTATTTGTTCCTCTTCAACAGATCATGGGACATGGAGGAACCAAAATGTATTAGTTATAGCAGACAGCAGCAATGTCACTAAATGGCAGCAATTTGCTCCTGGATAGTGTAGATTCTTTCGGATAAGCCAAAATGGTGGCAATACCTGATACATGTGCAGTAGTGACAGGAAGGTAATAACACTGTGTCGCTAGTTCATATGCATAGTAGCATCGACCTTTAGGTCTCGTTCATGCGGACGTATTACAGCGTGCACCCATGTAAGGACCATGTTTACCCGCATGGGGATACACAGATGTTTTGTGTTCCCTGGTTCACAGTGGCTGCATGGACACAGCTGCTGCTCCCAATTTGACATCCATGCAGGTTCACAGCTCTGAAAGAAGACAGTGTGTGTTTGAGACTGTGCACTCACACCCGCACGGATGTCAAAATTGGGAGCAGCGGCAGTGCCCTGGCAGCCGGTCATGTACCTGGTTATTGAGCCTGACATGAAGAGGAAGGCCTCTCTTACAGCTCTGGTTCAGGAGTCACTGGGAGTGGAACAGTGGCTTCGGGAGCGCTGCGAGATATGAGTGCCTGTAATAGGGCCAGTAGCCTGTGCTGGTAGTAGCCAATGCTTCACCGGGAAGAAGCCGAGAGACAGCTGATAGCAGACAGATGCAGCAGACAGAGGGCTGGCTGGTAGCAGACTGGCAGGTGCTCGGTTGGATAGTGACAGACTGCAGATGCTTGGTAAGCAAGCAGGGACCAGATGTGAGATTACTGGATTGAAGGTGCCATAGCAGGCTGGATGAACAGGATGCAGGGTCAGGCGCGCCAGGCCAGTAACAGACAGTCAGATCAGGCATAAACAGTAGGCAGAAGAGTAGTTAGGTCACTGGCCAGGGTCAGTAATGGGGAAGCAGATTCCAGGGACAAGCTGAGGTCAGAGCAGGTAGCATACAAGTGTGGTCAGAGGCAAGAGCCAGGTTAGGATCAGAGGCCAGGCACAGGAACAGGCAATGAAGAACACAGAACACTGTAGAGCAAACAGCAATGAGCCAGTGCTGCAACCCTGTTTAAATAGCTCGTTTGTCGTCTGTATTGGTGACAGGCTTGCACCTGGGCATGCACAAGTCTATGCACCTCTGCCCAGCCAGTTGCCAACTTGCGTATGCACACACATATGCACCTGGAAACATTGTCTGTGCTATAGGCAAGCCTTCTCTGACTCAGCCGCTGCATCCCAATTGACATGAATGGGAGTGCCAGAGTGAGCATGCATGAAACACCTGTGCATCCCTATGTGGGTAAATACAGCCCTTGCATGGGCTGTAGTAAATCCGTGTGAACTAGACCTTAAATGCAGACCATCTCCATCTACAACAGCCATACTCAGTGGAAAGCACATTCATATTGGTCCCTGCAGCAAGTGAGTCTGTGTTGCAATGGGACATGACCCGAATTTCTGGTCCCATTAGCTTCACACCACCTCCCGCCCCCTGGCTTTTGCTGAGGCTCAGATAGACACTATAATCTCCGGCTTCACAGTTTACCAGCGTCTTTCCAAAACTGCCAAGACAAAATGACCTTTAGGGTATGTTCTTAGCAGTATGTAGTAGTAATCAAGTATCAGTATGTGAGACTGTGGCTGTGTATGCGACTGGACAGCTGGCGGTAGAGCAAAAATGTCTCCCTGTGGGCCAGAGATAAAACTCTGTTATCAGCATAGTAAGAACTTGTACTGAGAATACTTATCTGGGCCCTGCTGAGAGTATGCAAGCCTTTGCTCCTGTTTTGTGTTGTGTTATAGTTTCATCTAAAAAGCATATAGATGTATATTGTATTCTGTTAATGTGACTGCTATTGTTCATGGGCCTGTTAGGATACCTTGTGCATTACATAAATATATTTATTTATTTGTTAATCCACATGTGATTGGTTGGAAATGTTTCAAGCTGTATTAAAATACACATCTGCACATGTAGCTTGTAATATGTAACAAATACGTATATTTATTAATATTCCTATCACTTATTCTCTTCTAAAATGTAGGTACAGAAGACAAACTGGACTAACTATTGCCCAGGTGTGGACTCCATTTCTTCCCATAGGATGCCAAGACATTTTTATAAATGCTGTTTCATAAATTCCTGGTGTCTCCTTCCTGTTGGATGTGCTTGCTAGAGCTGTTAAAGATCCTAAAGCCCAACATCAGCTGAAGTTTTTTAGAGCACCCAGGAACAAAAATTTGATTTATTCCAGCCTACGAGTCCTTGTGGTGGTGGCTTCATTCATTCTTTTTTTCAAGCTTTATATTTTTTCCTTTATTATCTCCTGATGATCCTGCCACTAACACAATTTCAGACCTAGGATGGCAACACCCACTCACTGTACTATATTTATGGAGGAGAAGGGTTGTTGCCTTAAGTTGTCCATAGATGATTTGATTTTTTCATTAAGTCAGTGGGCTGAACGAAAAAAGGGAACAAAAAAGGAGATGCAAGAGGGTCATTACAGAAGGGTTAATCATGAGTTGGCGGAAAATGCGACCCAGTGCCCTTGCCATGGGTTACTAGTGAAATGGTGAAGAATGGTATAGTAGCCAGCCAGTGGAAGTTAGTGCCTCGGTCGGCATGGGAGACGGTAACCCTGGAAGTGAGGGGGTTGGGGAGCCTGACCCCCTCCCTAGCGATCAGTACTCTATACTCGGGACAGACATCACAACACAGGGAACCTATGGACCTAGCCTGGAGGTATGGCAAGAGAGTGTATCCAAGCAAAGTATATACACTAGTTATTTAATAACAGGAGTTCGCTCTGTGTGCATGGCAGGATCCTCTCATTGTCACTGGGAGTGAGGTGCCAATTGAGGCTGTGCTGGTGGAGCGGGACACAGGCTCCACGGTGTCCACTCAGAAATGCTGCATTTCCATGGAGAAGGAGAAGGTGTGCGGTTACATGGGACAAGTACTTTATAGTAAAGATCTCAGTGTATCAAGTGTAACTGTACAAGGCAATGGCTTGCTTCTAAGTTGGGGTTCTGCCTTAAGGCTGATTTTTGCATGACTGCAGCCAGGCAGCCCCCATGTCTGTGTCCTGGGCAATAGCAAGTGAATTCCCAAGGGCGTCCTCATCGGGCGATGAGTCTCACCCACACGCACAAGGAATGTGTATGGAGGAATCCCCTTGCCGAAATATTGTATTCTGACAATGGGACATTCCGCTGTCAGAATACACAGATCAGCAAGTGTTCTAGGGTGACTCACTCCTGATTTGGACCACAGAACACTTATTCCTCTCCTTTTCTTCATAACATAAAGAGATGTTCTCTAATTCACAGAGATAGAGTTTGGAACAATGCTAACTGATAGCAGTCAGCAGAGGCAAACACAACAAAACACTTTCAATGGTAATTTAGGAGACCAAATATGAGCAAATAAGAGAAATTAATTGTTTGAGTTTATATACACTTAAGTGGAACTATGGGTAATATAAAAATACATATATGATTCAGTCTGTCTATAGTAGGCAATAGGCATCACTAAATGGCAGGCCACTGTCCCAATCCTGGCCACTGTGGCCAGTCAATGTCTCATCTGGACCGCCACAGTCCCACCATTTAGGAGCCATTCTGCCCAGCTGTTGTAATTTTTACAGAGCTGACAGCGGAAGGCAGGACAGCTCTGGATGGAGAGCGGGGGCTGCCGAGTTAACAAGCAGGCGATTGGCTGCTAGGATGCAGGGCGCTCCTAGCAACCAATTACTAGCTTGCAGCTCCCATTTCCTGTTCAGACCTGCTGTGCCTCCCGCCCTCTGTCCTGTCTGTAAGCACAGTAAGGACTGTAAGGAGGGGGTTTGATGTGAAGGGGGGAGCTGAGAACAGTAATTTGGGAGGGAGCTGAGGACAGTAATTGGGGGGGGGGGTGAGGACAGTAATTGGGGTGAAGCTGAGGACAGCAATAGGGGCGGGGGGGCAGAGAACAGTAATGGGAGGACTGAGGACAGTAATAGACTGAGAACAGTACAGCAGTGGGGGGGGGGGGGGAGCTGAGTACAGCAATGGGGGAAGAGGGACTAAGAACAGTGATGGGGATGTTGACTAAGGACAGTAATGGGATGGGGGGCTGAGGACATTAATGTCAGGGGGCACTAAGGACAGTAATGGGGGATGAGGACAGTAATGGGGGGTGAAGACAGTATTGGGGGGGCTGAGGACAGTAAATGGGAGCTGATGATGTGAAGGGGAGGGAACTGTGATGTGAAGAGTGAACTGAGGATGGTGATGTAAGAACAGGAATGTGATATGAGGCTCAATTCAGATCTGTTTTGCAGGGATGAAAAACGGAGAGATCCCCCCACCCCCCCTGTGTACAGAGCTCTGTGTTGAATGTCAACACTTTTTGTTTACATGTAACAATCTGTATTTTTTGCTCCAAAATATCTTAGAACCCTCAAACATATTTTTTTTAAAGAAGAGGCCCTAGAGCAGGGGCGCCCAACCAGCGGCCCGGGGGCCACATGTGGCCCGCGAGCCCTCTGATGTGGCCCGCGACCTTCTGCTTTGGGATAGCAGGTTCGCAAGCCCAGATCGCAGGTTGCCAACCCGCCATCCCAGAGCATCAGTGTTCTGAATGAAGCCAGCGGTAGAGGAAGCAAGCGGGTGTAGAGGGAGCAGAGCCACATAAGCGGATGCTTCCTGTATAGCGCTGGCTCCTGTCACAAGTGGAGTGATATCAAATGCTATCTGCCTGGGACAGCAACAGCAGGGGATACCTGAATGGAAGACTGTTATTAAAGGTAAGTTTATTACTAAAAACGGTGTATATGTGGGCATATCTGTTCTGCAGTGGTTACTGTGCTGCTTTCAAGCTGATCCGCAGGTGCAGCGCAGTGCACCTTCGCGTTACCTGCACTTCGGGTTACCTACACATAGACTTCTGTTATTACCTGCGGGTTTGGTGTGCTTTCAAAAAGTGCGCCACACCTGCAGGATATAATAGATATCGATGGCAAAGGGCAGCTAAACCAGGAAAGCCACAGGTCCACTGCGCTGCACCTGCAGCACAGCAGTGTGAAAGCAGCCTTAGGCCCAATTCATATGATTGGTTCAACCCACACAGACCCTCCATTCATCTCTATGCAGATGTAAACGGACTTGTGCCCATTTGTACCCACCTACCTCCAATCCAATCCAATAAAAAAATAACAGAAGGGGATCCGTCCCCTTCCATCTGGTTGGATCGGATTGGAGGGCCCACAGAGTAGAGTGGGCTGTGTCCGTGTCCGCTCTGCATATACAGAGCGGACACGGATCTGTCTTACGTCCGCTCCACTTATTGTGGCCGGCGACCAGTTACCAAGTCGCTTATGTGGCCCTCGCTCTTCAAAGGGTTGGGCACCCCTGCCCTAGAGAATAAATTGGTGGGTTTTGCAATATTTTATGTCACATGGTATTTGCGCAGCGTTTTTTTGTTAATGCAAAAAAACAAAATACATAACCCAATTTTTTGGTTAAATATATAAGATGATGTTATGCCAAGTAAATAGATACCAAACATGTCACACTTTAAAATTTTGCACGCCTGTGCAGCAACGACAAATTATGTAAATGTAACTATCCATAGGAGACGTTTTAAAACCTTTACAAGTTACCACTTTAGATTTACACAGGAGGTCTAATGCTAGAATTACTACCCTCGCTCTGCCGTTTGCATGATACCTCGCATGTGTGGGATGATCGCTGTTTGCGTGTGTGTGGTACCGATGCGCGCGTTCACATTTGCACAGAAGCACGGGGGACAGGGGCACTTTAAAAAAATATTTTTTAAATGATTTATTCATTTTTATTTTTACAGTGTCGCTTTGACTGTTTTTTAGCACTTTTATTTCTGTCACAAGGAATGTAAGCATCTCTTCGAACAGCAATAGGCATGTGACAACAGGTACTTTTTATGGAGAGGTATGGGGTCTATAAGACCCCAAATCCCTCCTCTGCACTTAAAAGCATCATATTAAGATCGGTGTGATCAAATGTTTTAGATTTTTTTAATATGGTGGCATTTACATCCGGGTAACTCGGAGGTGATGTGACGTCATCGCTTCCAGGTTACTATATCTTAGAGCCAGTCTTTGCTGCGCTCCACGATCAGCAGGTGGAAACACCGGCTGGTTGAATAGGACTCCCAGTTGGAAGGGAAATCTTGATAAAGCCGCGGGGGGCAGCAGGAAAGGGGGGGATGTCCCTAGTCATCTAGTTAGCCACTAGGATTGCTTTTACAGTATAAGAGAGATTGTCAGCTCTAGGAAAGGGTACAGGGATGATACCTGCATCTGCAGGCACCATCCCGGTATAATTACTTGTAGTCCAGTGACGTACAGGTACTGTACATCGCTGGTAAGCAAGTGACACATTTTTTATTTTTAAAGGGGGGGGGGGGGGCAAACCTTCCGGAGGTCAAGTGGTTAATGCAGTTTCTGCATAAACCTGTAACTGAAAAAAAAAAAAACCTGGGATTCAGCTTTAGAGTGCGGGATTCACAAAAAAACAACAACATTTATACTTACCTGGATATATTGGGAAAAAAATCTGCGCTAACCTTAAAATAAATTGGTGAATTTCTTTACAAAAAAGTGACTAAATTTGATTATAATAGTCAATATGATAAACAACTTTATGGGTGTTGCTAAAGTGAAAAAATTAGCTGGAATAACCGCTACATAAACGTGCATAAATTGGAAATGACAATGCGCTACCCTTTAAATAAGCAAACAAAGTGCTAATTAAAATATGTGAGTTCTCACACACACAAAACACCAATAAGAAAGTCCCGTGTAGTTCTCATTAGGCATAAAATGTTACATGTGAACAAAAAAAATAAATATAAAAATATTAATAAAAATTAAAAATAAACATAAAAACGTGTGTATAAATATATGTGCAAAGTTCCAAATAACGTTGATTCAGCCGAACAATCACATCTGCTGATGTGTGTGCGATGTAATCTTCTAAACTGTTGTGAGTGGAGACTCCATATCCAAATGGTTCAGATAAGAAATAGAAGAAATAGCAGCTTACCGAATCCAGTGGATCTCTATGACGGAGATCTTTAGGGGCTCAAGCTCATATATACTTCCCACCAAGCTGACAACCAAAGAGCATTGGACTCAGACGAAATCTTCCTCCACTTCCTAGGCTGAAAGAAATTTCCCTCCTGGTATCAGCTGGCGTGCTTATCTCATACGAAAAAAGATTTGTTTGGAAGAAAAAAATGAAGAACTCATGGTGCAGTATTTCTTTGTTAAAAAAATATAAGATATCCTTTATTTAAGCTGGATAAAAAATGCATCAAACACGTAATCCATTAAGGAGCGACAAGTTCAAAAAACGCTGCAAGTACTCAGCTGCGGTCTCTGCCAATCAGCTGTTGCGTAGTGACGTCACGTTATACTTACCTAGATGGCTGCAGCACCAATCCAAGCTGCAGCTTTCTCTACACCGAGTACTGAGTGATCAAAGACTGTTGATCACTCAGTTCTCAGTCTGCTCTGAGCATAGAGTGGTCAGTCACCGTTGAGGGGGTGGGAGCAGATTGTTCAGGCTCTCAGAGGCACACTGAGAAGCTGAGCTAGCTGCTGGTCAGGCATCAGGGCAAATCCTGACATTATTGTCAGGATCCCTGCAGAGCCTGGACCGGGTCTGTGATGTCAGCTAAGAGTAGGCTTTAGACTGCTGTCGACTGAATCTGGGCCACAGGAATGCAGAAGTGCACTCCTGTGATCCACATGAGATGTATGGCCAGAAGATCTTAAAGGTGAGCGATAGCAGGGAAAATTGAAGACATAAAATATGTGTAGCGCCTTGCTCCTATTGGGTAGGCGCTAGTGTAAATTTAGTTGTCTGAGTTATAGTTTAGCTCAGAATAATTGTACCAAAGTATGGGTCCCTGTTCCAGTTCAGCTGGGTTGCACATTTTTCACCTGACTCTGGGTGTCGCTGTTACCACAGGTCAGGGTTGGAAATGCAGCAGGCTGGATGTATTGGGTACCTCTTGCCCAGAAGCAGCTCAGTGGAATTGGTCACCCCGCTGTGCATTTTGGGAGAGGGTACTTAAGGAGCAGACACAGTTTTTGCGGGGTCTTCCGATCCTAACCTGACGGCCCTCCTGGCCTCAGGGATGTGTAAGCAGTTTTCTGCCTCGGGGCCTGCAGATCCCTGAGGCTCCGTTACTGAGAGTAGGCCCTGGATTTTCTGGGGCCTACTGATCCAGGGATGGTCCTGTGTCGCCTTGCCTGCGGGAAGGGACCGAGCAATTGAGGACTCAATTGGAGGATGCATCCGGATAAAAATATATCTCACAGTGCTGCCGGCCTGGCTGAAAGATCCTGGTACTGTTTGCTATGTGTTCAGAACTTTACCAAGTGTGTGGTTACCCAAGTCTGAGGCAGAGACTTTTGAACGAGCTCGCACCGGCTGCTAGGTCAGTGAGAGAGGCCTATCCAGTGTTGGCTATATCCAGTGTGGAAGCTGTTTGTCCTCTGGATTAGGGAAATACCCGTGATCCGCAAGCAAGATACCTGAATCTCCCCTAACCCTCCATCCCTCTGTCTGGAAGTTCTTTAATAAAACCCTTGAGAAAAAGAGACTAAGTGTTTGGTGCAGACATTTGTGAACAACTCTTCAAGGAAGACCCCTAAGACGGACGTGGTGAACAGTAAGTTAATGGCAGGCCCAAAAATCTTAAACCAGCGGCCCCTTCAGGGCGTTTTGCTACGTGTGGGGGCTCGGGTCCGGGATTTGCCGTTACCGGTTGCAACTTAAGTGGACTGTTCACCAGGGCTTGTGCTCCAGAGGGCTCTGGACTGTGTCGTTTTCTGAAAAAAAGGGGTTAATTTGCGGATCACTTCTTAGCCGCGTGGGCTGTGGGCGGAGCCAAGAAAGGAAAAACCCGCGAACTACGTGACTAAAGGAACAAGTGGAAGGAGTTCCTGCCTGTTTGCTGCGTGAGACGCCACATGTGTGTCCAACACTCAACGGAGAGTCGCAATACCGGCATGTCTCTAGTTTTAGTGATGCAGTCTGCTATGGGGCCCAGGATGTCTCCTGTGGGTACCGCTACAAGTGCCATGCTGCCGGGAACTGCGCTGGTGGACACTGGCATTCGGTTGAAACCGCATGGGCGGTTCGTACTTTATGTGATTGGAGATGTGGAAGCCCTGGGTATGTTGTGCAACAGGTGCGAAGGCTGTAAACCCCCGTCCATTTGTTCGGTACCTACATTGCGGGGAGTACCTGTTCGCCGTAGAGCAACCCACCATGCCACCCCGTGCCTACCGGATGGACTGGGCCACGGGCATCGCTACTGAAGAGGCTGGGGCCTTTGCTTCTGCGGCTAGACCTGCGTTTGCCACATCCGCTACAACAGTTATTCAAGAGGGAGATCGCGCTGTTACTGCCATTGAGGAGTCATCAGCGGACGTCGCCACTGTTGTTACCTCCACTACTGCTGCCTCCACTGCATTTGGTCCCGCTGCACCTATCCAGAGGAAAGTCGGATATGTGAAGGCCTCCCGCAGCCGTGGTCGATGCCTACCCCAAAGACTACCCGGACCGAATCCAAAGGAAAGTCTGATTCCTGAGAAGTCCACGACAGGAACGGGTGAGAGATCTGGGGAAAGTGCACATATGGGGACTGTTTGTAGATATATGCCCGCGGAGGAGTTACGGGACTCTAAACTAGATTCCTTATCAGACATCTCTGGGGACGATGATTTGTTCGAGACCATGTCTCAAGAGATGCTATGGGCCAGTGGAGATGATGTTGCTTCGGCCTTCACCTTTTCTGAATGGGCAGCCATGGACTCGGGGAAGACAACACCCAGTGTGGAAACCCTGGTTGCTCCTAGTGAAATCCTGCCCAAGGTTACCAGTTCGCTTGGGTCAGGAAAGCTGTCTGTAAATGCTATGGTGAAAAAGTCCCCAGCTTCTTGTATACCTCCCAGATTTGGAAGCACCAGATCTTTGCCTAGACTTGCCCGGTCACAAAGATTATTGAACAAGCGGGTAGCCACTGAATACGGATTGGAGTTTCCCTACGTTCCCAGGGAAATCATGCAAGAGATCGAGGCCAACAGAGAAAGATGGTACGGTGAGACTGTTTGGGACTATTTGGCCGTGCCTAAACCATTCCGGAGAGCAGGTCTTTCTCTTACTATGGATGATCGCTTTAATGGGTGCTTGTTGCACTGGAGCTACGGCAGACACATTCATGCCGACAAAGTGGTCATCTGCAGGCCTGGAAAGGACAACTATGTGTATTTCATCACCACTTTGGACAAACAGGGGAAACCACTGATTTTGCCTGACCCCCGATTTTACTGGTGATTATCTACAGTGACTGTTCTGGTTGTCACTTTTAAAGGACTGTGGGGTATATAGCTAGGTAATGATAGGTTACCGGAAACTTCGGAGTCAAGATTCCTCTACCTGGTCCAGTACTTGTTTTTAAAGACTATGTCATGTTGTTCTTCTGCCACTAGGTGGTGGAAGTTTGCTCAACAAAACTGGACTTTGTTTCTTTTACATCTAGCTACCCACACACAAAAATAGATATGGGGGAAATAAAGGCAAATTTCTTCGGAAGTGAGGCTTTGCTTCCTATTGTACAGCGTTTTATATGATTGCCTGTGTCTGTTTTGTTTTGTCTTTTAGGTACATGGACCTTCTGTCGAACTGCTGGAGAATGGGTGGTTTAGATAGAGGGAGAGAGAGATATATCGTAATATACGTTAATGTGATTTTATTGTATGTGCATGTTAACTTTGTATTTCTTTTCTACCTCACCCTTTCCCTTCCCCATCCAAGTTTTTGGGATTCAGGTATCGACTCTCAGGAGTAAGCCCTCGTACACACGGCCGAGATTCTCGTTGAAAAAAACATGTAGTTTTTTTTGACGAGATTCTTGGACAAGAAACTTGTCCCGGCCGAGTGTACACACGCTCGTTTCAAAGAACCTGCGGTTCTTTGAATGGAGCGTACGCGGTGACGTCATCGACTACGACGAGCATGCGCTCGTCACATTCGATGCCGTCGCCGCCATCTTGGTATACCCTACGTATGCCTAGGAAGCTACCGCGCATGCGTCGAATTCATTTCGAACATGCGCGGGCTTCCGGGAGGACAGGTAAGTGTACACACACTCACTTTTCTCGTTGAGAAACATGCCGAGGAGAATCTCGACGAGAAAATAGAGAGCAGGTTCTCTATTTTCTCGTTGAGGTTTCTTGTCGGTTTTCTCGACGAGAAACCCGATAGCCGCGTACACACGACCGATTTACTCGGCAAGACCTCTCTGCCAGCAAGTTTCTTGCTGGTTCTTGCCGAGAAAATCGGCCATGTGTACGAGGCCTGAGAGTCAAATTTTTCTCGATGATGAGGACATCGTCTGTTGCGGTGGGGGAAGTGTGTAGCGCCTTGCTCCTATTGGGTAGGCGCTAGAGTAAATTTAGTTGTCTGAGCTGTAGTTTAGCTCAGAATAATTGTACCAAATTATGGGTCTCTGTTCCAGTTCAGCTGGGTTGCACATTTTCCACCTGACTGTGGGTGTCGTTGTCACCACAGGTCAGGGTTGGAAATGCAGTAGGCTGGATGTATTGGGTACCTTATGCCCAGAAGCAGCTCAGTGGGATTGGTCACCCCGCTGTGCATTCTGGTAGAGGGTACGTAAGGAGCAGACACCGTTTTTGCGGGGTATTCCGATCCTGACCCGACGGCCCTCCTGGCCTCAGGGATGTGTTAGCAGTTTTCTGCCTCGGGGCCTGCAGATCCCTGAGGCTCCATTACTGAGAGTAGGCCCAGGAGTTTCTGGGGCCTACTGATCCAGGGATGGTCCTGTGTCGCCTTGCCTGCGGGAAGGGACCGAGCAATTGAGGACTCAATTGGAGGACGCATCCGGATAAAAATATACCTCACAGTGCTGCCGGCCTGGCTGAAAGATCCTGGTACTGTGTGCTATGTGTTCAGAACTTTACCAAGTGTGTGGTTACCCAAGTCTGTGGCAGAGACTTTTGAACGAGCTCGCACCGGCTGCAAGGGAAGTGAGAGAGGCCTATCCGGTGTTGGCTATATCCAGTGTGGAAGCTGTTTGTCCTCTGGATTAGGGAAATACTCGTGATCCGCAAGCAAGGTACCTGAATCTCCCCTAACCCTCCATCCCTCTGTCTGGAAGTTCTTTAATAAAACCCTTGAGAAAAAGAGACTCAGGCCTCGTACACACGGCCGATTTTCTCGGCAAGAACCAGCAAGAAACTTGCTGGCAGAGAGGTCTTGCCGAGTAAATCGGTCGTGTGTACGCGGCTATCGGGTTTCTCGTCGAGAAAACCGACAAGAAACCTCGACGAGAAAATAGAGAATCTGCTCTCTATTTTCTCGTCAAGATTCTCCTCGGCATGTTTCTCGACGAGAAAAGTGAGTGTGTGTACACTTACCTGTCCTCCCGGAAGCCCGCGCATGTTCGAAATGAATTTGACGCATGCGCGGTAGCTTCCTAGGCATACGTAGGGTATACCAAGATGGCGGCGACGGCATCGAATGTGACGAGCGCATGCTCGTCGTAGTCGATGACGTCACCGCGTACGCTCCATTCAAAGAACCGCGGGTTCTTTGAAACGAGCGTGTGTACACTCGGCCGGGACAAGTTTCTTGTCTAAGAATCTCGTCGAAAAAAACAACATGTTTTTTTCAACGAGAATCTCGGCCGTGTGTACGAGGGCTAAGTGTTTGGTGCAGACATTTGTGAACAACTCTTCAAGGAAGACCCCTAAGACAGATGTGGTCGAGGCCCAAAAATCTTAAACCACCGGCCCCTTCGGGGGTATTACTACATATGTAAAGTGGAAAAATACTCCAGACATCATGGAACTACTTCCAATTTCCATCTGTCAAGGGATCTTATGCTGGTCTCCACACTTCTCTTATCCATTTTTGCAGTAAGGCACACCTGCTACTTGCCCGTTGTCCAACTCCAGATATGGAGAGGCGAGCGGTGTTTAGATATTTGGGCCTTGTGGCGAGTTACCTCTCCAGAGTGGATCCCTGGTCACCGTTGTCTAGGCGAAAGTCCCTTTTTGTAATAAAGCCAATGTCCACACAGGTGTAAAACCCAAGCAGCAAGGTTTTATTCTTTTCTTGAGGTAAAACTTGGAAGAGAGAGAGAGTAGAAACGACAAGTAGGGGAAGGTTCAGGCACGCAAAACGCTTAGAGAACACTTTCGTCGCCACTCAAGCCTGAGTGGGTATTGCTCACCCGGATAGTCCCTATGAGAGCAGTCCTAGCAGCCAGAGTAGAGCACGGATGTCAGAGATGATAGATCCCCCTTTAGGTAGGCCTCCAGGCCTCTCCCCGAGATAGCAGTACTGTCGCTATCTCAGCCGGGACTGATCTTCCCCTGGAACTCCTTCCTTAAAGATGGGCCCCCTTTAACCGGGCAGCCTGGGATCCCTCTCCGAAGTGTAGGCCCTCGAAAGGAGAGCTGGGCCTACTATACAGCAGTAGAGCCTCGAGCTAAAGGTGCGCAAGACCAATCACACGCGTCCCGTGCCATGAGGGCCACAAGACACGCTCACTGGACCAGAGGTCCCCCCAAACTCCTTGGGGTCCCCCTTGAATCGCCTCACGCCTAATGGCGTCTGCCCCTTTTGTCCTAGCATGCACAGCGGGTAGACCACGCCCACTGCACGGCTGCCGAGAGAGGACACCCAATGGCGCTGCGATACCCCCTGCGGTTCAACCTGAGCCAAAGACGACAGCGCTATCTCAAGGCAACAGGGAACTATACTGCCAGGCAGCACCGCACCTAGAGCAGAAGCAATTTAATATATAAACAGGTCTAAACCAAACTATTAGCTCAGACCACCCTTAAATTTGCACATATAGCGTCCCATAAATTGGGATGGGCGCTACATAGACATAAATCCACAACCACAAACTTAGCACGTTGCATCATTTGCTGGGCAATTGCTGCTTATTTTGGGAGAAAGTGATAAAGGTTAATAGCAGTGATAGAAGGGTAGAGCATTTTTTTTAACCTTTTAGCAATTGCATCAGTGCGGTGTGTTGCCTTTTCAATGCCCACAGCGCTAGAAGTTTCAGATGTCTTTCCGTTGCTCTGCCTGTGAATACATTGCACAATGAACTTGCCACTCAGGATGAGAATGTGGTTTTACACAAATATAAACTTCTTGTACATAAACCACATCAGTAACTAAGTCCCACAAGCACCCTGCAAAGAGTTTATCATAAGCCTCAGTCTTCCGCAGTGTGCCTCCTCCATCACAAAGAAAGAAATTACATCAGAGATAGCCTTGGCAGAATAATGGAGTACCAAGCAAACAATATAGTCCTTTTCCATGACATTTGTAGTTTTCAATGTGATGCAATTTGTATACATACCTTTCCTAATTTGTCTATAAATAATGCAATATCCACAGCCATTTCCCACAACTGGCCTGACATTGCAGCACATGATTGTGGTAGCTCCTATGCAGCAAACCTTTTTATACTTCTTAGTATGGACAAAGTACTTTAACTACTTAAAGTGGTTGTAAATAGGGATGAGCTTTGTGTTCGAGTCGAACATACGTTCGACTCGAACATCGGCTGTTCGATCGTTCGACGAAGAACGAACGATTTGGCCCGTTCGCGCCAAATTCGAGTGACGCGAACGGCCCACAATGCACTACGCCATCGCAGTGTCATCCAGACGCTGTGATTGGCCAAGCATGCACTGTGACCCCGCATGCTTGGCCAATCACAGCGCCGGCAGCGAGGAGAGCAATGATTGGCCACAGGCAGGATGCCTGTGGCCAATTATTGCTGAGGGGGTTTAGTACACACCCCACACTATAAAAGGCCGCCAGCGCGGCGGCCTTGTGTAGTGTGTTCCGGAGCAGGGAAAGAGAAGCATAGGCAGGGACAGTGTCATTTTTTTTCCTTTACTAATCCTGGATTCCTTGTGTTTAGGGACAAATAAGGATAGGTAGGGAGAGTGTCAGTGTGTTATTCTGTGCTAAACCTTGTTTGTAGGGACAGAGAAGGACAGTGAGGGAAAGTGTCAGTGTGCTATTCTGTTCTAAACCAATCTTGCTGAACCATATTTGAAATCCTTGAGTTTAGGGACAGAGAGGTACAGTGAGGGAAAGTGTCAGTGTGCTATTCTGTTCTAAACCAATCTTGCTGAACCATATTTGAAATACTTGAGTTTAGGGACAGAGAAGGACACTCGTGGAAACTATCAGTGTGCTATTCTGTGCTAAATCTTGTTTGTAGGGACAGAGAAGGACAGTGAGGGAAACTATCAGTGTGCTATTCTGTGCTAAACCAATCTTGCTGAACCATATTTGAAATCCTTGAGTTTAGGGACAGAGAAGGACACTCATGGAAACTATCAGTGTGCTATTCTGTGCTAATCCTTGTTTGTAGGGACAGAGAAGGACAGTGAGGGAAACTGTCAGTGTGCTATTCTGTTCTAAACCAATCTTGCTGAACCATATTTGAAATCCTTGAGTTTAGGGACAGAGAAGGACACTCGTGGAAACTATCAGTGTGCTATTCTGTGCTAAATCTTGTTTGTAGGGACAGAGAAGGACAGTGAGGGAAACTGTCGGTGTGCTATTCTGTTCTAAACCAATCTTGCTGAATCATATTTGAAATCCTTGAGTTTAGGGACAGAGAGGTACAGTGAGGGAAAGTGTCAGTGTGCTATTCTGTTCTAAACCAATCTTGCTGAACCATATTTGAAATCCTTGAGTTTAGGGACAGAGAGGTACAGTGAGGGAAAGTGTCAGTGTGCTATTCTGTTCTAAACCAATCTTGCTGAACCATATTTGAAATCCTTGAGTTTAGGGACAGAGAGGTACAGTGAGGAAAAGTGTCAGTGTGCTATTCTGTTCTAAACCAATCTTGCTGAACCATATTTGAAATCCTTGAGTTTAGGGACAGAGAAGAACACTCGTGGAAACTATCAGTGTGCTATTCTGTGCTAAATCTTTTTTGTAGGGACAGAGAAGGACAGTGAGGGAAACTGTCAGTGTGCTATTCTGTTCTAAACCAATCTTGCTGAACCATATTTGAAATCCTTGAGTTTAGGGACAGAGAGGTACAGTGAGGGAAAGTGTCAGTGTGCTATTCTGTTCTAAACCAATCTTGCTGAACCATATTTGAAATCCTTGAGTTTAGGGACAGAGAAGGACACTCGTGGAAACTATCAGTGTGCTATTCTGTGCTAAATCTTGTTTGTAGGGACAGAGAAGGACAGTGAGGGAAACTATCAGTGTGCTATTCTGTTCTAAACCAATCTTGCTGAACCATATTTGAAATCCTTGAGTTTAGGGACAGAGAAGGACACTCGTGGAAACTATCAGTGTGCTATTCTGTGCTAAATCTTGTTTGTAGGGACAGAGAAGGACAGTGAGGGAAACTGTCAGTGTGCTATTCTGTTCTAAACCAATCTTGCTGAACCATATTTGAAATCCTTGAGTTTAGGGACAGAGAAGGACACTCGTGGAAACTATCAGTGTGCTATTCTGTGCTAAATCTTGTTTGTAGGGACAGAGAAGGACAGTGAGGGAAACTGTCAGTGTGCTATTCTGTTCTAAACCAATCTTGCTGAACCATATTTGAAATCCTTGAGTTTAGGGACAGAGAGGTACAGTGAGGGAAAGTGTCAGTGTGCTATTCTGTTCTAAACCAATCTTGCTGAACCATATTTGAAATCCTTGAGTTTAGGGACAGAGAAGAACACTCGTGGAAACTATCAGTGTGCTATTCTGTGCTAAATCTTGTTTGTAGGGACAGAGAAGGACAGTGAGGGAAACTGTCAGTGTGCTATTCTGTTCTAAACCAATCTTGCTGAACCATATTTGAAATCCTTGAGTTTAGGGACAGAGAAGGACACTCGTGGAAACTATCAGTGTGCTATTCTGTGCTAAATCTTGTTTGTAGGGACAGAGAAGGACAGTGAGGGAAACTATCAGTGTGCTATTCTGTGCTAAACCAATCTTACTGAACCATATTTGAAATCCTTGAGTTTAGGGACAGAGAAGGACACTCGTGGAAACTATCAGTGTGCTATTCTGTGCTAAATCTTGTTTGTAGGGACAGAGAAGGACAGTGAGGGAAACTGTCAGTGTGCTATTCTGTTCTAAACCAATCTTGCTGAACCATATTTGAAATCCTTGAGTTTAGGGACAGAGAGGTACAGTGAGGGAAAGTGTCAGTGTGCTATTCTGTTCTAAACCAATCTTGCTGAACCATATTTGAAATCCTTGAGTTTAGGGACAGAGAAGGACACTCGTGGAAACTATCAGTGTGCTTTTCTGTGCTAAATCTTGTTTGTAGGGACAGAGAAGGACAGTGAGGGAAACTGTCAGTGTGCTATTCTGTTCTAAACCAATCTTGCTGAACCATATTTGAAATCCTTGAGTTTAGGGACAGAGAGGTACAGTGAGGGAAAGTGTCAGTGTGCTATTCTGTTCTAAACCAATCTTGCTGAACCATATTTGAAATCCTTGAGTTTAGGGACAGAGAAGGACACTAGTGGAAACTATCAGTGTGCTATTCTGTGCTAATCCTTGTTTGTAGGGACAGAGAAGGACAGTGAGGGAAACTGTCAGTGTGCTATTCTGTTCTAAACCAATCTTGCTGAACCGTATTTGAAATCCTTGAGTTTAGGGACAGAGAAGGACACTCGTGGAAACTATCAGTGTGCTATTCTGTGCTAAATCTTGTTTGTAGGGACAGAGAAGGACAGTGAGGGAAACTATCAGTGTGCTATTCTGTGCTAAACCAATCTTGCTGAACCATATTTGAAATCCTTGAGTTTAGGGACAGAGAAGGACACTCGTGGAAACTATCAGTGTGCTATTCTGTGCTAAATCTTGTTTGTAGGGACAGAGAAGGACAGTGAGGGAAACTATCAGTGTGCTATTCTGTGTTAAACCAATCTTGCTGAACCATATTTGAAATCCTTGTGTTTAGGGACAGAGAAGGATAGGCAGGGGACAGTGTCAGTGTCATTGTTGCTAAGCCTCCTGCACAGTATACACCTGAAGGTAGCCCTTATTGCTGTTTTTCCCATCTCCCTGCAGGCCATCCATTAAAATGTCTGGAAGGCAAACAAGGAGAGGCAGACAGTCAGGAGGTAAAAAAAGAGGGCAAGCAAGCTCTGTGTCTGGGGGCAACAGTGCTGGTCGTGGACGCGGTGCATTGTCATCAGCACATGGCCATGGGACACGCTTGTCCTTCTTTTTGGCAGCTGGACATGTTGAGCCACATCATGCCGAAGACTTGGTAGAGTGGATGACCAAGCCCACCTCATCCTCCTCATCCTCTCTCACCCAGGCTCAGGGTACTGGCAAAGCAGCTGCCAAAGCGTCCTCTTCTCTGGTATCATTATCTTCATTAGTCAATCCTTCCCTAGACCCACCATGTCCTCCTCCTGAGGAGTCCCCCGAACTGTTTGAGCACAGTGTTGGGTACATGCTCCAGGAGGATGCCCATCGTTTCGAAGGATCTGATGATGATACTCAGATAGAGGAAGGCAGTAGCGTGAGAGCAGAGAGAGGGGATGCTCAAGAAGGACACCAATCTGGCAGTCATGCTCCAGCAGCTGCAGCATACTGCCAGATTGGCTCCAGTGATGAGGAGGGAGGGGATGATGAGGTCACTGACTCCACGTGGGTGCCTAATAGGAGAGAGGAGGAGGATGAGGAGGAGGCACATCTCCAACGAGGCAGGATGCCCTTGGGTGGCCAGCGTATGGGCAGCACACCGACGGAATCACACCGCAGAGCTCCGCCTGTGCAGGGCGCTGCCTCTGCCCGTCATTCAAAAAGTTCTTTGGTGTGGGCCTTTTTTGAGGCGAGTGCATCAGATCGCACAGCTGCTGTTTGCAACATATGTCTCAAGCGTATATCGCGTGGCCAAAACATCAGCCGCTTGGGCACCACATGCTTGATCAGACATATGTTGACCTGCCATGCAGCTCGTTGGCAAGCCTACCTTAAAGACCCACACCAAAGAACAAAGCGGACCTCTCCTTGCACCGCATCAGCTGGGATCTCCAACCCCACTATACCTTCAGTCCTCTCTGAAACCTGCACTGAGAGGAATGAAGGTGTAGAATTAGGTGTGTCACAGCCAAGTACTTGCGGCCACTCTGCTAGCAGTACACCGACGTCCGATTCTAGCAGGCAAATTTCCCTGCCCCAGCTGCTGGACCGTCAAAAGAAGTTCACTCCCAGCCATCCACATGCCCAGCGGTTGAATGCTAGCTTGGCTAAATTGCTAGCGCTTCAACTGCTGCCTTTTCAGTTGGTAGACTCGGCCCCCTTCCGTGAGTTTGTGCAATGTGCGGTTCCTCAGTGGCAGGTTCCCAAACGCCACTTTTTCTCACGGAAGGCGATTCCGGCTCTCTACAGGCATGTGGAAGGCAATGTCTTGGCCTTGCTGGACAGGGCGGTCAGCGGTAAGGTGCATATTACCGCTGACTCATGGTCCAGCAGGCATGGACAGGGACGTTACCTTTCTTTCACGGCCCATTGGGTCACTCTTTTGGCAGCTGGGAAGGATGCAGGACAAGGTGCAGTAGTGTTGGAGGTTGTTCCACCTCCACGCCTCCAAAATGCTACTACTGCTTGTGACACACCTCTCTCCTCCACCCCCTCCTCTTCTTCTTCCTCCATGGCCTCTTCCTGTGCTTTGTCCTCGGAACCAGCGGTGCTCCGTAGGCGTTCAAGGGGCTACGCAAGTACGCAGGCAAAAAGATGCCATGCCGTGCTTGCGCTGGTGTGTTTGGGGGACAGGAGCCACACTGGGGCAGAGGTCCTGTCTGCTCTGCAGGGGCAGGCCAAGAGGTGGTTGATGCCACGCCAGCTTAAGCCAGGAATGGTGGTTTGCGACAATGGCACCAACCTCCTCTCCGCCCTCCGACAGGGACAACTGACCCATGTGCCCTGTGTGGCTCACGTCCTTAACCTGGTGGTGCAGCGGTTCTTGGGCAGGTACCCGGGCTTACAGGATGTCCTGAGGCAGGCCAGGAAAGTCTGTGTGCATTTCCGCAGATCTTATAATGCCAGTGCTCGCCTGGCTGAGCTGCAAAAGGAGTTGAACCTGCCCAAGAACCGCCTTATATGTGACATGCCCACCAGGTGGAACTCAACGTTGGCCATGCTGCAGCGGCTGCACACGCAGCAGAGGGCCATCAATGAGTACCTGTGCGACTACGGCACCAGGACAGGGTCAGGGGAGCTCGGGTTTTTTTCACCACGCCAGTGGGGCATGATCAGGGATGCATGCACTGTCCTGGCACCATTTGAGGAGGCCACGAGGATGGTGAGCAGTGACAGTGCATGCATCAGTGACACTGTACCTCTTGTCCACCTGTTGGAGCACACGCTGCGTGGAATAATGGACAGGGCACTTGAGGCAGAACAGAGGCAGGAAGAGGAGGACTTCCTTGCCTCTCAAGGCCCCCTTTACCCAGACAGTGTTCCTTCTGTCCCACCCATCGCACAGGAAGAGGAGGAGGAGGAGGAGGAGGAGGAGGAGGATTGTGTCAGCATGGAGGTGGAGGCTGGCACTCAGCATCATCAGCAGCAATCTTTTAGGGATGATTTACAGTCCCAAGAAACCAGTGGACTTGTACGTGGCTGGGAGGAGGTGGCTGCGGATTATGTCGTCCTTAGTGACCCAGAGGACTCCGGACTGAATGCCTCAGCTAACCTACGCTGCATGGCCTCCCTGATCCTGAAAAGTCTGCGGAAGGATCCTCGTATTCTTCGGATCAAGGAGAGGGACCATTACTGGCTGGCCACTCTCCTTGATCCACGGTACAAGGGTAAGGTTGCGGACCTTATCTTACCGTCGCAGAGGGAGCAGAGGATGAGACAACTCCGGGAGGCCTTGCAGAAAGGTCTGTGCAACGCGTTCCCAGAGACTGGGAGGTTACAAACTCCTGGTCCTGGACAACGAGTTGCTGAGGCTTCGGGCAGTCAAAGAAGGAGCGGTGGGGAAGGTAGCCGTCTGACCGATGCGTTCAGACAATTCTTTAGTCCGGAGCCCCAAAGTATGATCGGTTCCAGCAACCATCGCCAGCGTCTGATATACATGGTGCAGGAATACCTAGGGGCAAGGTCAGACTTGGACACCTTCCCCACCGAAAATCCTCTGGCTTACTGGGTCTTGAGGATGGATCACTGGCCAGAGCTTGCACAGTATGCAATTGAGCTACTGGCCTGTCCTGCATCCAGCGTTCTTTCAGAATGCACATTCAGTGCTGCTGGAGGATTTGTCACGGATCACAGGGTGCGCCTGTCCACCGACTCGGTTGATCGACTGACTTTCATCAAGATGAACCAGTCTTGGATCACCACCAGCTACCACACACCTGATGCTGATATAACAGACTAATTGATTTAAAAATGTCACATCCCTTCAAGACTGATGCTGATGCTGAGTGCCTGTGCTGTTATGTTGACTGGCTATCCTCCTCCTCCTCCTCAATGATCCGATTAATGATGATAGCTTGGAAGATCATTTTGGTTTATGGGTGCCGCCACCAGTGGCTAAGGCCCAATTTTTCAGCCCCTGTTTAACAGGGGCGTGTAATTACAATTTTTGATGCAATACTTTGCAACAGGCCTCATTGCTGTGCTCCAAGTACAGTATCTGTGAGGGGTTGCAGTGTTGAGCCACCAGTGCCTAAGGCCCAATTTTTCAGCTTCTGTTCAACAGGGGCATGCAATTATAAGTATTGATCTAATAATTCACAGCAGGGCCCATTGCTGCGCCCACCAAGAGTAACTGTCAGGCCTTACAGTGTTGTGTCAACACCACCACCACCACCACCACCACCAAAGGCCCAATTTTTCAGCCCCTGTTCAACAGGGGCATGCAATTATAATTATTGATCTAATAATTCACAGCAGGGCCCATTGCTGCGCCCACCAAGAGTAACTGTCAGGCCTTACAGTGTTGTGGCACCAGCACCACCATCAAAGGCCCAATTTTTACTACCACTGTTCAACAATTATATGTTATTACAATTCCTGATATAATAGTTGACAGCAGGGCGTTCCAGCACCCACCAAGAGTAACTGTGAGTGCTTACAGTGTTGTGCCAACACCTAAGGGGCCAATTTCTGCAGAGTATATACGGCAGGTCCCTACTTTCAAACATCCAACTTACAAACGACTACTACTTGCAAACGGAAGAAGACAACAGGAAGTGAGAGGAAATCTACCCCTTGGAAGGAAAATTCTCTCCTGTAAGAATTAATATGGGAGAAAGGTGTCTCCTCTCTACTGATGCTTTATCACCAATCCTTGTTTCAATAAAAACACCACATTTCAAAAACAGTTGTCATTGGGACGCAAAGTGAGGTGAAATGTTCTGAACAGGGGCACAGACAGCAAAACAAATGTTACAGGGGTGATAACCCTTCCCTATGTTTTCCAAAAAGCTTAAAAATAGGTATTTGGGCTGGAGCTACACTTAAACAATGTAGCTGTTCAAAATTACAAACAGATTCTACATAAGAACAAACCTACAGTCCCTGTCTTGTATGCACCGCCTGTATACGGCTGTTCAGAGTATATAGGGCCTTTTTTATTTTGTGTGCGGGGTTCCCCTTAATATCCATACAAGACCCAAAGGGGCTGGTAATGGGCTGGGGTAGGGGGGGGGGGGGGTTGATGGGGTAGCTATGCCATTTTTCTTAAAGATTTTCATCCATATTACCGGGACCAGACATTACATTACAGCCGCAAGCAGTTTTAAATGGCTTTTTTTTCCTTTAGAAATGTTATTTTGTGCAGGGACAGTTCTAAACACGGGAAACACGTGGGACTTCACAGGCATACTTTAGACACCCCCCAGGTACAATATTTAAAGGAATATTTGACTTTTTTTTTTTTCACTTTATGCATCATTAAAATGACTGCTCCCGGAAAACGTCCGTTTTTAAAACTTCTTTTTGCATTGATACATGTCCCCTGGTGCAGAACCCGGGTTCCCAAACTCTGTTTAGGACAATAACATGGATAATAGTCGTTATAATTAGCACTTTAGAATCCGAACGTTCGCATCCATTGTATTTAATAGGGTTCTAATGTTCGTGCGAACTTTCGGTCCGTTCGCGGGTTCTGGTGCGGACCGAACCCGGGGGTGTTCGGCTCATCACTAGTTGTAAAGGCTTTTTTTTCTAAAATACAAACATGTTATACTTGCACTTACAAGCTATGTGCAGTGGTTTTGTACAGAGCGGTCCTGAACCTCCTCTTCTAGGGTCACCCGCTGGCACTTTTTGCTCCTCTTTTTTTTGTTCCCCTTTAGCAAGCCTCGTGTGTGGCACACTTGTTCTCTCAATTCCAAGCTGGGCTGTGTGCGTCTATTCACGCGCACAGCATATCTCGGCCCTGCTCCCCGCTCTCTACTCACAGGGTTTGACTGATAGCAGGAGCCAAAGGCTCCCACTGCTGCCTCTGTAAGCAGAGAGAGAGAGAGAGAGAACTGCTGCAGACAACAACAGCCCTGGATGGAGATTGTGCTCAGGTAAGTATGCAGGGGGATGAGAGGGCGATATGAATAAAGGGACTTTTTTTTACCTTAATGTGAGGAAAGCATGAAGGTAAAAAAAATGTCTAGCCTTTAGAACCACTTTAACGACCAGACTGTTTCCCCCTCTTCCTGCCCAGGCGATTTTTCAGTTTTTAGCGCTATTACACTTTAACCGCTTGCCGACTGCCTAACGACGATATACTTCGACAGAATGGCACGGCTGCGTGACCGTGCCCACGGGACCCGCGGACTCTATGTCCACCGGTGTCCCGTGATCGTGTCACAGAGCTGCAGAACAGGGAGATGCCTATGTAAACAAAGCATTTCCCTGTTCTGCCTAGTGACAGGACAGTGATCTAATGCTCCCTGTTAGTGATGAGCCGAACACCCCCGGGTTCGGTTCGCACCAGAACCCGCGAACGGACCGAAAGTTCGTACGAACATTAGAACCCTATTAAATACAATGGATGCGAACGTTCGAATTCTAAAGTGCTAATTATAACAACTATTATGCATGTTATTGTCCTAAAAAGGGTTTGGGAACCCGGGTTCTGCACCAGGGGACATGTATCAATGCAAAAAGAAGTTTTAAAAACGGTCGTTTTTCGGGAGCAGTCATTTTAATGATGCATAAAGTGAAAAAAAAAAAGTCAAATATTCCTTTAAATATCGTACCTGGGGGGTGTCTAAAGTATGCCTGTGAAGTGCCACGTGTTTCCCGTGTTTAGAACTGTCCCTGCACAAAATGACACTTCTAAAGGAAAAAAAAGCCATTTAAAACTGCTTGCGGCTTTAATGTAATGTCTGGTCCCGGTAATATGGATGAAAATCTTTAAGAAAAATGGCATAGCTACCCCATGACCCCCCCCCCCCTACCCCAGCCCATTACCAGACCCTTTGGGTCTTGTATGGATATTAAGGGGAACCCCGCACATAAAATAAAAAAGGCCCTATATACTCTGAACAGCCGTATACAGGCGGTGCATACAAGACAGGGACTGTAGGTTTGTTCTTATGTAGAATCTGTTTGTAATTTTGAACAGGTACATTGTTTAAGTGTAGCTCCAGCCCAAAAATCTATTTTTAAACTTTTTGGAAAACATAGGTAAGGGTTATCACCCCTGTAACATTTGTTTTGCTGTCTGTGCCCCTGTTCAGAACATTTCACCTCACTTTCCGTCCCAATGACAACTGTTTTTGAAATGTGGTGTTTTTCTTGAAACAAGGATTGCTGATAAAGCATCAGTACAGAGGAGACACCTTTCTCCCATATTAATTCTTACAGGAGAGAATTTTCCTTCCAAGGGGTAGATTTCCTCTCACTTCCTGTTGTCTTCTTGCGTTTGCAAGTAGGAGTCGTTTGTAAGTTGGATGTTTGAAAGTAGGGACCTGCCGTATATACTCTGCAGAAATAGGCCCCTTAGTTGTTGGTGTTGGCACAACACTGTAAGCACTCACAGTTACTCTTGGTTGGTGCTGGAACGCCCTGCTGTCAACTATTATATCAGGAATTTTAATTACATATAATTGTTGAACAGTGGTAGTAAAGATTGGGCCTTTGATGGTGGTGCTGGTGCCACAACACTGTAAGCCCTGACAGTTACTCTTGGTGGGTGCAGCAATGGGCCCTGCTGTGAATTATTAGATCAAGAATTGTAATTGCATGCCCCTGTTGAACAGGGGCTGAAAAATTGGGCCTTTCGTGGTGGTGGTGGTGGTGGTGGTGTTGCCACAACACTGTAAGCCCTCAGAGTTACTCTTGGTGGGTTCAGCAATGGGCCCTGCTGTGAATTATTAGATCAAGAATTGTAATTACATGCCCCTGTTGAACAGGGGCTGAAAAATTGGGCCTTAGGCACTGGTGGCACAACACTACAACCCCTCACAGATACTGTACTTGGAGCACAGCAATGAGCCCTGTTGCAAAGTATTGCTTCAAAAATTGTAATGACACGCCCCTGTTAAACAGGGGCCGAAAAATTGGGCCTTAGGCACTGGTGCCACAACACTCCAACCCTTCACAGATACTGTACTTGGAGCACAGCAATGAGCCCTATGGCAAATTATTGCTAAAAAAATTGTAATTACACGCCCCTGTAAAACAGGGGCTGAAAAATTGGGCCTTAGCCACTGGTGGCGGCACCCATAAACAAAAATGATCTTCCAAGCTATCATCATCAATCGTATCATTGAGGACTCGGAGGAGGAGGATAGCCAGTCAACATGACAGCACAGGCACTCAGCATCAGCATCAGTCATGTGACATGTTAAAATCAATTAGTCTGTTATATCAGCATCAGGTGTGTGGTAGCTGGTGGTGATCCAAGACTGGTTCATCTTGATGAAAGTCAGTCGATCAACCGAGTCGGTGGACAGGCGCACCCTGTGATCCGTGACAAATCCTCCAGCAGCACTGAATGTGCGTTCCGAAAGAACGCTGGATGCAGGACAGGCCAGTAGCTCAATTGCATACTGTGCAAGCTCTGGCCAGTGATCCATCCTCAAGACCCAGTAAGCCAGAGGATTTTCGGTGGGGAAGGTGTCCAAGTCTGACCTTGCCCCTAGATATTCCTGCACCATGTTTATCAGACGCTGGCGATGGTTGCTGGAACCGATCATACTTTGGGGCTGCGGACTAAAGAATTGTCTGAACGCATCGGTCAGACGGCCACCTTCCCCACCGCTCCTTCTTTGACTGCCCGAAGCCTCAGCAACTCGTTGTCCAGGACCAGGAGTTTGTAACCTCCCAGTCTCTGGGAACGCGTTGCACAGACCTTTCTGCAAGGCCTCCCGGAGTTGTCTCATCCTCTGCTCCCTCTGCGACGGTAACATAAGGTCCGCAACCTTACCCTTGTACCGTGGATCAAGGAGAGTGGCCAGCCAGTAATGGTCCCTCTCCTTGATCCGAAGAATACGAGGATCCTTCCGCAGACTTTGCAGGATCAGGGAGGCCATGCAGCGTAGGTTTGCTGAGGCATTCGCTCCGGAGTCCTCTGGGTCACTAAGGACGACATGATCCGCAGCCACCTCCTCCCAGCCACGTACAAGTCCACTGGTTTCTTGGGACTGTAAATCATCCCTAAAAGACTGCTGCTGATGATGCTGAGTGCCAGCCTCCACCTCCATGCTGACACAATCCTCCTCCTCCTCCTCCTCTTCCTGTGCGATGGGTGGGACAGAAGGAACACTGTCTGGGTAAAGGGGGCCTTGAGAGGCAAGGAAGTCCTCCTCTTCCTGCCTCTGTTCTGCCTCAAGTGCCCTGTCCATTATTCCACGCAGCGTGTGCTCCAACAGGTGGACAAGAGGTACAGTGTCACTGATGCATGCACTGTCACTGCTCACCATCCTCGTGGCCTCCTCAAATGGTGCCAGGACAGTGCATGCATCCCTGATCATGCCCCACTGGCGTGGAGAAAAAAAACCAAGCTCCCCTGACCCTGTCCTGGTGCCGTAGTCGCACAGGTACTCATTGATGGCCCTCTGCTGCGTGTGCAGCCGCTGCAGCATGGCCAACGTTGAGTTCCACCTGGTGGGCATGTCACATATAAGGCGGTTCTTGGGCAGGTTCAACTCCTTTTGCAGCTCAGCCAGGCGAGCACTGGCATTATAAGATCTGCGGAAATGCACACATACTTTCCTGGCCTGCCTCAGGACATCCTGTAAGCCCGGGTACCTGCCCAAGAACCGCTGCACCACCAGGTTAAGGACGTGAGCCACACAGGGCACATGGGTCAGTTGTCCCTGTCGGAGGGCGGAGAGGAGGTTGGTGCCATTGTCGCAAACCACCATTCCTGGCTTAAGCTGGCGTGGCGTCAACCACCTCTCGGCCTGGCCCTGCAGAGCAGACAGGACCTCTGCCCCAGTGTGGCTTCTGTCCCCCAAACACACCAGCGCAAGCACGGCATGGCATCTTTTTGCCTGCGTACTTGCGTAGCCCCTTGAACGGCTACGGAGCACCACTGGTTCAGAGGACAAACCACAGGAAGAGGCCATGGAGGAAGAAGAAGAGGAGGTGGTGGAGGAGAGAGGTGTGTCACAACCAGTAGTAGCATTTTGGAGGCGTGGCGGTGGAACAACCTCCAACACTACTGCACCTTGTCCTGCATCCTTCCCAGCTGCCAAAAGAGTGACCCAATGGGCCGTGAAAGAGGTAACGTCCCTGTCCATGCCTGCTGGACCATGAGTCAGCGGTAATATGCACCTTACCACTGACCGCCCTGTCCAGCGAGGCCAAGACATTGCCTTCCACATGCCGGTAGAGAGCCGGAATAGCCTTCCGTGAGAAAAAGTGGCGTTTGGGAACCTGCCACTGAGGAACCGCACATTGCACAAACTCACGGAAGGGGGCCGAGTCTACCAACTGAAAAGGCAGCAGTTGAAGCGCTAGCAATTTAGCCAAGCTAGCATTCAACCGCTGGGCATGTGGATGGCTGGGAGTGAACTTCTTTCGACGGTCCAGCAGCTGGGGCAGGGAAATTTGCCTGCTAGAATCGGATGTCGGTGTACTGCTAGCAGAGTGGCCGCAAGTACTTGGCTGTGACACACCTAATTCTACACCTTCATTCCTCTCAGTGCATGTTTCAGAGAGGAGTGAAGTTATAGTGGGGTTGGAGATCCCAGCTGATGCGGTGCAAGGAGAGGTCCGCTTTGTTCTTTGGTGTGGGTCTTTGAGGTAGGCTTGCCAACGAGCTGCATGGCAGGTCAACATATGTCTGGTCAGGCATGTGGTACCCAAGCGGCTGATGTTTTGGCCACGCGATATACGCTTGAGACATATGTTGCAAACAGCAGCTGTGCGATCTGATGCACTAGCCTCAAAAAAGGCCCACACCAAAGAACTTTTTGAATGACGGGCAGAGGCAGCGCCCTGCACAGGCGGAGCTCTGCGGTGTGATTCCGTCGGTGTACTGCCCTTACGCTGGCCACCAAAGGGCATCCTGCCTCGTTGGAGATGTGCCTCCTCCTCATCCTCCTCCTCCTCCTCTCTCCTATTAGGCACCCACGTGGAGTCAGTGACCTCATCATCCCCTCCCTCCTCATCACTGGAGCCAATCTGGCAGTATGCTGCAGCTGCTGGAACATGACTGCCAGATTGGTGTCCTTCTTGAGCATCCCCTCTGTCTGCTCTCACGCTACTGCCTTCCTGTAGCTGGGTTTCATCATCAGACCCTTCGAAACGCTGGGCATCCTCCTGGAGCATGTACCCAACACTGTGCTCAAACAGTTCGGGGGACTCCTCAGGAGGAGGACATGGTGGGTCTAGGGAAGGAGTGACTGATGATGAGTCTGACATTGATACCAGGGAAGAGGACGCTTTGGCAGCTGCTTTGCCAGTACCCTGAGCCTGGGTGAGAGAGGATGAGGAGGAGGAGGAGGGCTTGGTCATCCACTCTACCAAGTCTTCGGCATGATGTGGCTCAACATGTCCAGCTGCCGAAAACAAGGACAAGCGTGTCCCATGGCCATGTGCTGATGACAATGCACCGCGTCCACGACCAGCACTGTTGCCCCCAGACACAGAGCCTGCTTGCCCTCTTTTATTGCCTCCTGACTGTCTGCCTCTCCTTGTTTGCCTTCCAGACATTCTAATAGATGGCCTGCAGGGAGATGGGAAAAAAGCAATAAGGGCTACCTTCAGGTGTCCTTCTCTGTCCCTTTACTTAAGGATTTCTAAATATGGTTGAGGATGATTGCTTTTGCACAGAATAGCACAACGACAATTTCCCTGACTGTCCAAAAAACAAGGATTTCAAAGATGGTTGATGAGGAATGCTTTAGCACACTATAGCACAAGGAGAATTTCCCTCACTGTCCTTCCCTGTCCCTAGAAACAAGGATTATCACAGTGAAAGAAACTGACACTCTTCCTACCTATAGTTTTCTGTCCCTAGAAAAAATGTTTTTTTAAAGCTGATTGATGATCAATGCTTTAGCACACTATAGCACAAGTAGAATTTCCCTCACTGTCCTTCCCTGTCCCTAGAAACAAGGATTATCACAGTGAAAGAAACTGACACTCTTCCTACCTATAGTTTTCTGTCCCTAGAAAAAATGTTTTTTTAAAGCTGATTGATGATCAATGCTTTAGCACACTATAGCACAAGTAGAATTTCCCTCACTGTCCTTCCCTGTCCCTAGAAACAAGGATTATCACAGTGAAAGAAACTGACACTCTTCCTACCTATAGTTTTCTGTCCCTAGAAAAAATGTTTTTTTAAAGCTGATTGATGATCAATGCTTTAGCACACTATAGCACAAGTAGAATTTCCCTCACTGTCCTTCCCTGTCCCTAGAAACAAGGATTATCACAGTGAAAGAAACTGACACTCTTCCTACCTATAGTTTTCTGTCCCTAGAAAAAATGTTTTTTTAAAGCTGATTGATGATCAATGCTTTAGCACACTATAGCACAAGTAGAATTTCCCTCACTGTCCTTCCCTGTCCCTAGAAACAAGGATTATCACAGTGAAAGAAACTGACACTCTTCCTACCTATAGTTTTCTGTCCCTAGAAAAAATGTTTTTTTAAAGCTGATTGATGATCAATGCTTTAGCACACTATAGCACAAGTAGAATTTCCCTCACTGTCCTTCCCTGTCCCTAGAAACAAGGATTATCACAGTGAAAGAAACTGACACTCTTCCTACCTATAGTTTTCTGTCCCTAGAAAAAATGTTTTTTTAAAGCTGATTGATGATCAATGCTTTAGCACACTATAGCACAAGTAGAATTTCCCTCACTGTCCTTCCCTGTCCCTAGAAACAAGGATTATCACAGTGAAAGAAACTGACACTCTTCCTACCTATAGTTTTCTGTCCCTAGAAAAAATGTTTTTTTAAAGCTGATTGATGATCAATGCTTTAGCACACTATAGCACAAGTAGAATTTCCCTCACTGTCCTTCCCTGTCCCTAGAAACAAGGATTATCACAGTGAAAGAAACTGACACTCTTCCTACCTATAGTTTTCTGTCCCTAGAAAAAATGTTTTTTTAAAGCTGATTGATGATCAATGCTTTAGCACACTATAGCACAAGTAGAATTTCCCTCACTGTCCTTCCCTGTCCCTAGAAACAAGGATTATCACAGTGAAAGAAACTGACACTCTTCCTACCTATAGTTTTCTGTCCCTAGAAAAAATGTTTTTTTAAAGCTGTTTGATGATCAATGCTTTAGCACACTATAGCACAAGTAGAATTTCCCTCACTGTCCTTCCCTGTCCCTAGAAACAAGGATTATCACAGTGAAAGAAACTGACACTCTTCCTACCTATAGTTTTCTGTCCCTAGAAAAAATGTTTTTTTAAAGCTGATTGATGATCAATGCTTTAGCACACTATAGCACAAGTAGAATTTCCCTCACTGTCCTTCCCTGTCCCTAGAAACAAGGATTATCACAGTGAAAGAAACTGACACTCTTCCTACCTATAGTTTTCTGTCTCTAGAAAAAATGTTTTTTTAAAGATGGTTGATGATCAATGCTTTAGCACACTATAGCACAAGGAGAATTTCCCTCACTGTCCTTCCCTGTCCCTAGAAACAAGGATTATCACAGTGAAAGAAACTGACACTCTTCCTACCTATAGTTTTCTGTCCCTAGAAAAAATGTTTTTTTAAAGATGGTTGATGATCAATGCTTTAGCACACTATAGCACAAGGAGAATTTCCCTCACTGTCCTTCCCTGTCCCTAGAAACAAGGATTATCACAGTGAAAGAAACTGACACTCTTCCTACCTATAGTTTTCTGTCCCTAGAAAAAATGTTTTTTTAAAGCTGATTGATGATCAATGCTTTAGCACACTATAGAACAAGTAGAATTTCCCTCACTGTCCTTCCCTGTCCCTACAAACAAGGATTATCACAGTGAAAGAACACCGAGCTCATCCCTACTCCCTGTCATCAGGAGCAGTGATCACTGTTGTGTCACTTGTAGGCCATCCACACCACAGTTAGTATCACTCCCTAGGACACACTTAACACACTCGCCCCCCAGTTTTTAACACCTTCCCTGCCAGTGTCATTTCCACAGTAATCAGTGTATTTTTATAGCACTGTATAAATGACAATGGTCCCAAAATAGTGTCAAAAGTGTCCGATGTGTCCGCCATAATGTCGCAGTCACGATAAAAATTGCTGATCGGCGCCATTACTGATAAAAAAAATAATAATAAAAATGCCATAAAACTATTACCTATTTTGTAGAAGCTATAACTTTTGTGCAAACCAATCAATATACGCTTATTGCGATATTTTTTTACCAAAAATATGTAGAAGAATACATATCAGCCTAAACTGAGAAAGAAATTAGTTTTTTTATATATTTTTTTGGTGATATTTATTATAGCAAAAAGTAAAAAATATTGCTTTTTTTTCAAAATTGTCGCTTTTTTTTTGTTTATAGCGCAAAAAATAAAAACCGCAGAGGTGATCAAATACCACCAAAAGAAAGCTCTATTTTTGAGAAAAAAAGGATGTAAATTTTGTTTGGGTGCAATGTCGCATAAAGTGCTCTGGTCAGGAAGGGGGTAAGTTCTTCCGGGGCTGAAGTGGTTAAATGGCAATTACTCAGTCATGCAACACTGTACCCAAATTAATTGTATATCAGTTTTTTGAGACAGAGAGAGCTTTCTTTTGGTGGTACATAATCACCTCTGGGTTTTTAACTTTTTACTATATAAACGGGAAATAGACTGAACATATTGAAAAAAAGAAACTTTTTCTTAGTTTCTGTTAAAAAAACAACAACTTTGTAAATAAGTATTTTTTCTTGCTAAGAAAATATGTGAATCAGTGTTGTTCTGCTCATACCATAACATATGTATCACTTTGTGCCAAATAGCCAATCATATAGTGTAAAAGATATATAATAAACAAATCATATGAACTGTTACTTAAACCATTATTATAAAGTAATAATAACTGTGGGCCTTCAAACTTAGTAGACATGTGCAATAAAAAATATATATTGATTAGTCATATAAGAATCATATAGAGTCCCAACAATAGAGTCCACAACAATACTTGACAGTGATTCACTGTGACATATTGATAGTGCTCAAATTTCAGCCCAAAAATAGAGGAATAAAGCTCCACCACCTTCCAAAATAACCGCTCACCTCAATTTAAGACCCATAAATATTATAGGTCACATGCGTTGAAGGTCTGCCATGCGTTCATAAGAAACACTCACAAATAAAGAGAGTCCAACAATCGAAACTGTATATCTGGAGTACCGTTGGTACCTGTATTGTAATTGCGCAATGTACTAAATAAAAAATGTAAAAAAAAAAAAAGAGTCCAACAGATTCAGAGATGGCATAAAAAGTGTTTTACTGGAACTTCTGGTTTTGATCTCCGACTAGAAGGCACGTCACCCAGCTCTGCCCGAGGCGTTGCGGCGCTGGACACATGACTTCTTCAGGGTAAGGAATCTTCCGTTATAAATTTGGGCCAAAATGTACTCTGCTACATTTCTTCGGTGAACAAAGCCCTTGGTAGACAAGCCCTTAGGCAAAATTGTACTAGTGTCTTGTAATTCCCTACCTATTGCGCATTTAAGTGTTTTGCCACAGTGGTCACTCAGCATTTGCAGAGGTAGATCATCCCCAAGGCATCATGGGCAGAACCTTAGGGGCCTGTGAAAGTATATGGGATGCAGCTTCAAACCTCCATGTTCATGCAGTAATCCAGGAATCAGCTCAGCTGAGGAAAGCTGGGCACCCAGCTGTCAACTCACAAGGAGGTATATGCTTTGGGAGCTTGTTCACCTAGGCGGCAGCCCATGCTACCCCTCTGAAAGTCAATCTGCTATGGAACACTTTTCAGATGGCAGTTAACAGTGGCTGGAAGGGAATATGTCACTCCTTCACCACCTGCTATAACCCTGAAAAGCCTGCACCTCCTCATTGCATCTGCGTTCCTTACACACAGTTGCAGCTTAGTAGTGGCAGTATTGCACTTGAATGAGTCGGGATGGCGGTGATACCGTTTGATGCGACAGAGCTTATAATTTTGCTGCAGCTGTGAAGTAAGCATTGTGGCTGCAGAATGTGTACAGCTCTGGCTGTTATTACCACCCTCCGGCTGTGACCAAGACCTTACGCAGTGGCTTAAGGAATTCTCCAGGTTTGTCCTAAAAATTCATGCTAATCGGTTTGATTACTGGGTCTCCGGACTGCCAGGAGTTTATGGTTCTGCAGCTAACAGAAATAGTAACATCAGTGTTATTTCTCCTTTCAATCAGCAGCTGGAGTTGGAGCTGGAGAGGAGAAGATAGCCAAGAGAAGGTATGTCCACTACTCCCTTTGGCCTAGGAGAGCCAGCTACTCCTATCGCCTAAGGTTACCAGATTTTCAAAATAAATTCCAAGTTACTGACCATTCCCACAAAACCACACCTTCATTCATAGCCATACCCACAAAATCACACCACCATTTTTAAGATGACATCCTAAAACAGTTGATCACAGACTTTTGGAACCAGACATTAAGCCCGGGTTCACACTACTACAATCACAGACATCGCATGTGATTCGTAGCCGCAGCTGTGTCACATGCGATATCTGTGAGATGTGAGTTCAGCCATACAGTTATGCCCCATACACACGATCGTTTTTCTTGCCATTTTTTTTCTTGCCGTTTTTCACGTCGTTTTTTTTCATGTTTCCTCTCAAGCCTGTCTTGCGTACACACGATCATTTAAAAAAACGATCAAGCAAAGCGCAGTGACGTATACCACGTACGACGGCACTATAAAGGGGAAGTTCTGCTCGAATGGCGCCACCCTTCATGTTGGTAAAGTTTGTTGAGCAACGATTCGCGCTTTTCAGCCTCGTGCTTTTCAGTCTGTTACAGCGTGACGAATGTGCTATCTCCATTACGAACGCTAGTTTTACCAGAACGAGCGCTCCCGTCTCATACTTGATTCTGAGCATGCGCGTTTTTTTTCACGTCGTTAAAGCATATACACTATCGTTTTTCACGTCGTTAAAAAAAACGACATGGGGGCGTGTCCAAGATGGCGGAGTGAGAGGACGTGCTTTTTAGAGCTCTGCTGCACAGTTTATCCTGTACTACCTCCAATTGGCTTTTTTCCCCACATACTACCCGCCTGAACGGCGGTGGATGTCTACTAGACGATCCGGGCGCGGCAGGGGGGGTAAGAAGCTTCATTTTCCCCCCGTGGTGTCTCCGGAGACGAGTCCTGCAGTCCAGAGGCCTAGCAGGCAGGCGCCTCGTGTCAATATGGCGTCACAGACGAATGCCCAGGAGGGCCCTACCACCTCCACTCCTGGCATCCCGGAGGTCATGGCGGCAGTTGCTGCATGTCAGGCCGCGGTGACTTCTTGCCAGGCGGCCCTGACCAACAAAATTGAATTGGTGCAGTTGGATGTGGGTCTCATCCGACAAGACCTGGACAAGGTCCGCTCCAGACTGACTGAGGCGGAGAGTCGGGTGGGCCGGGTGGAGGACGCCGTGGGCGAGAACACCGGGGCGATCCGCTCACTTACCTCTCGGGTGAAGCTGCTGGAGCACCGCGCGGAGGATTCCGAGAACAGATGCCGCAGGAACAATATCCGCATAGTGGGACTCGCGGAAGGTGCCGAGGGTAAGAACTCTACTGAATTTGCGGAAGAATTGCTCCGATCCCTTCTCCCGGCGGCCTGCTTGTCTCCTCACTTCACGGTGGAAAGAGCGCATAGAGTGCCACCGCAACCCGGCCCGCAGGGTTCCCCCCCCCGTACCTTCATCCTGCGGCTCCTGAACTTTAGGGATCGGGACGAGCTGCTCAGGGCGGCTAGAGCGGCGGGGGAACTGCTGCACGGCAATGGCCGCCTGATGCTATTCCCTGACTTCTCCATAGAGACTCAGAAGCTCCAGCGCTCCTTTGATGGAGTTAAAGCAGCTCTCCGCTCCAAGGGCATCAAATACAGTGTACTCTTTCCTGCCAAGCTGCGAGTCATCGACGGAGAAACGGTCCGCCTCTTCGCCACACCGAGGGATGCTGCACGGTGGATAGAAACTCTCCCCCCTCAGGGATGAGATCAGCGGAGATTCCACTAGTAAGTTAGACCTGTCTGGTGCCGGGACCCCTTGGATTGCCTTACTTGCCACTGTAATTTCTTCAGCAGTCTGCTGTGCTTTACTGGCCGGATGATTGGATGTCAGCCCACTCTATTATGTCTATTATGCCTTCATGCTGACATTCGTAGGAAGTTTACAGCATGGCATGCTCTGGTTGCTGCCTACTGCTGTCCGTACTTCATAACTGCTCTGCATACTAGAGGGAGTTGTATGGGGGGGAACTGACTGCCTGAGCGTAACAGCTGTACAGGAGCACTGATTCCCCAGTTGATCTGGCTGCTACTCATATCTCCCCCGACTCTCCTTTACTGACTCCAATCCGGCCCCCTTTGTCATGTGCTGGCTATTGAAGGGAAATCTATTAATTTTTTCTTTTTCAATATATTTTGTTCTGCACCTTTCTACTGTTACCCTGTTGAACCGGTTACTTATAAGCAATGAGCCCCTGGTGATACCAGGCGAACTATACAACCCGATTGGTTTATTATAGCAGCATCTCTAGACTCATAGGCTGCTCCTTCAGTTGACCCCATTTTGAGCGATTAAACCTTACTTTGCCTCAGGGTGTTTGCTGCTTGAACTTGGGCGATGCTGACTCTCTGCCTCTTGGGAAAAGTACACACGCCCCCGAGACATTAGTTGCCTTCGGGCTGGTTAATTGGGTACTATGCAGTCTTGCCGTGGGTGGGATCTGCGGGGTGGGGGGAGGGGAAGGTTGGCCGTTGCTGACCCCTTTTTATATGCTCCGTTGGGCATGGGCTTAGATGTTAAGTTGCTACTGTTTTGTTTTTTGTTTGTTCCTTTATGGCATGGTCGCATTTACACTGTCTATGACTGTGATGTAGGGGGGTCTGGGAGGGTTGCTGCCGGCTGGCTGGACCCTGGAGGTGGTGGAGGGCGAACATCCCAGGCTCACTACTTATCTCCCATTATCACACACACGCTACAATGGCTCAGATTTCCATAATGTCATGGAATGTGAGGGGACTCTATTCTGCCCATAAAAGATCCTTGGTACTTAACTACATCAGAAGACACTCCCCTCATATTTGTGTGCTACAGGAGACACACTTGCTGGGATCTCGAATCATGGGCCTTAAAAAGGCTTGGGTGGGTCATCATTATCACGCAACGTACTCCACCTACTCCAGGGGGGTCAGTATCCTGGTGCACAAGCAGCTGGCTTTTCGGCTCTTGGATGTCAGATCGGACCCCGGCGGTAGGTACATTATTATCCATGCCCTGATTGCTAATAACCCATGTGTTTTGGTAGGGCTCTACCTTCCTCCACCGGCAGATAAGACGTTAATGTATAATGTTATGCAAAATGTGATTGATTACGGGGTGGAGGATGTCATAGTACTAGGGGACTTCAATATGACTGCGACCGCTGACATGGATAGACTTCACTCTGTCTCTCGGTGGGTGCCTGGGCTGACGGAATGGGCACACACCTTTGCCTTGACAGATACCTGGCGCCACTTTAATCCCACATCTAAGCAGTTTACTTGTCACTCCAATACGTTTAGAACTCTCTCCCGTATTGACATGATCTACGCCTCCCGATCCCTGCTTAATAGGGTTACAGCAGTGGATATTCTATCTCGGGGCATCTCCGACCATGCTCCCCTACTTCTTAAGCTATCCGTGGGGCCTCCTGGAGAGCGGTTGTGGAGGCTATCTAGGTACTGGATTGAGGAGGAGGGTATTCAAGAAGCTGTGCAGGAGGGCATGTGCCACTATTGGCTGGAGAATGCGGATGTTGCTTCTCCCCTGGTCACCTGGGATGCCTTTAAGGCCTGGACCAGGGGGGAGTACATGGCGCGTATCTCCATCGCTCGTAGGACGGCCGCACATTCTCTGGAGGAGTTGGAGGAGACGGCAAGAACGACCGAAGCCGCATATGTGGCTAATCCCGATCAGGTGACCTACGGGGCTTGGCAGTTCGCTCTGCATCGGTTGTCCCTATGTAGGGTGGAGGGGACACAGAAATCTCTCCTCTCCACGGCGCAAAAGATCTTTGAGTACGGTAATAAGAGCGGTCGGTTAATGGCATGGATGGCTAAGGGACAGTTTGCCGGTACGCACATAGGTGGGGTCCGGGATCCAGGGGGGGTTTTGCTACAATCTCCTATTGAGATAAATGATAGATTTGCACAATATTACCAGCGCCTGTACTCCACCAGGGTGGATTATTCCTCTCAGGAACTCTCGGAGTTTCTAGATGGGATCCCTCTTCCCACACTTGGGGACGAGACCTGTACTGCTTTGGAAGCTGATATCACCCTGGAGGAGGTGCAGGCTGCTCTTTCACAACTCCAGGCGGGTAAGACACCTGGGGAGGACGGTCTACCGACGGAATTCTACGCTCAGCATCAGGGCCTGCTAGCCCCGCGACTTGTAGCTCTGTTTGCTAAGTCATTTGAGCTGGAGGCTCTCCCTGCATCCATGTCTGAGGCGGTGGTGGTGTTGATCCCCAAACCAGGCAAGGATCCTGAGAGCTGCTCCTCGTACAGGCCAATCTCGCTCCTGAACGTGGATGCCAAAATCCTGGCAAAGGTTTTGGCGAACAGGTTATCTCCAGTTCTGGAAGAGGTGATTCACCCGGACCAGACTGGGTTTATGCCTGGGAAGGGAACCGACATTAACCTACGACGCCTATTTCTTAATATGTCAATACCCCATGACAATGGTGGTAAGCGGGTCATTGCCTCACTGGACGCTGAAAAGGCGTTCGACTCGGTCGAGTGGGTCTTTCTATGGGAGGTCTTGCGCCGGTTTGGCTTTGGGCCCAGGTTCCTTCGTTGGTTGCTGATGCTCTACCGGATGCCCTCGGCCCGAATCCGAACTAATGACAGGTTGTCTGTGCCGCTCTCATTGCAGAGGGGCACAAGGCAGGGGTGTCCTTTATCACCAGCCCTGTTCGCACTTGCACTGGAGCCCCTAGCCGTCTCTATCAGAGCCTCGGACAGGGTCCGGGGGTTGATGGTAGGATCCCTGGAGGAAAAGCTTTCTCTCTATGCGGATGACGCATTACTATACTTGCAAGATGCGGATGAGTCGCTGACGGCAGCTTTAGAGATTTTTGACATTTTCGGCAGATTCTCGGGGATACGTATTAACTGGTCCAAATCAATTATTTTTCCCCTCGATCCGCAGATCGGGGATCCGGTTGGGAGGACACCTTTGCTCTTGGTGGATCAATTTAAGTATTTGGGTATCCAGGTGCGGAGGGAGCTGTCGAGTTATAGGGAACTTAATTTGTCCCCTATCCTGTCCCAGCTTCGGTCCAGGTGTGCCTCATGAGCATCCTTGCCTCTGAACCTCATGGGACGTATAAATCTTTTGAAGATGTTGTTTCTCCTCAAGTTTTTGTACGTATTTCGCAACAGTCCCACCTGGATACCCAATTCCTTCTTTGCAGAAATGGGCTCCTTTATCTGGGGTGGCGCAACCCCCAGACTGGCTAAATCAACTCTAATGCTCCCAGTTCGTAGCGGGGGCCTTGCGATGCCGAACTATCGGACATACTTTTGGGCGGCGGTGCTAGTTACAATCCGGTGGTGGTTTGTCCTCTCAAGGAGCAATGCTGCGGTATGCCTGGAGGCGGCGGTTCTGGGTTCGCTCCGGGAATTGGGCAATCTAGTCTACAGGGGGCACAGGGCATATGCTGCTCTCCCGCAACCGACTCGAACGACTCTGAGGGCCTGGATGGTGGCCAGGCGGGGGCTTTCGGGCCCGCGGGACTGGTCTCCTCTTTGCCCACTGTGGGGGAATCCTAATCTGCCGCATCTCGGGACGGTTCCTGACCCTCAGGTCTGGGCAGGGTATGGGATCAAGACTCTTGGGGATGTATTCGTGGCGGGAACCCTGATGTCGTTTGCAGCCCTCCGGGATAAATTTCATTTGCCCGGATGGATGTACTATAGATACCTTCAGGTCCGACACGCTATCGGGGCCCAGTTCCCGTCTCCTCCCGGACTGGCTATGGACCCGCTTGAGGAGATGTTGGCCCAGGAGCGACTCCTGAAGCCCCTATCGGCTGTATATCTGATGTTGCTGAAGACTGGTTCTGCTGGAGTAGAAAGACTTTGGGACTTGTGGAAGACCGACATACCAGGTCTTGACAGAGAGGACTGGGATGACTGCTTAGCAGACAGTGCTGCCTTACTGATCTCGACTAGAGAACGGTTGATACAGGTCAAATTCCTGCATAGAGTTTACTTCACTCCCCAGAGACTCCACAAGGTATACCCGCAGCGCACACAGGATTGTCCCCGTTGTCAGAATAGTGTGGGCACATATTTCCACATTAATATATTGGGGTACTCTTGGTCAAATCAAAAAGCACCACATCCCATTGTAATTTAATATGAGAAAAAGGGGGGGACAGCGGGTATACTCAGTACCCAGGGATTTTTTGAAAACACGGTGCTTGATAGAGATAAACACAATTGTCAAAATCAATAAAAGATAAAATTTTATTACATGAAGCATAAAAACAATACACAAAATTATTAACCATCCTTCAAGATATGTAGGTCAGTTTTCAAAAAGATGCAATTCACTGCTTGATTTCCACTCAACTAGTTTCGCTCCCAGCGGAGCTTCTTCAGGAGTGTAATAGAGTAATAGCAGGTTTAAACTGTGAATACAGGATGTACAACGATTAGCAACATAGAATGGTTAAAAGTATGTAAGACTTTAATGTTGAACATTTCAGAAAAATTGATAAATTGACGTGCCCAAAGCACGCTAATGGTTAAGTAGTTCATAAGGGTAGATCATTAACACAATAGATCCGTTCACACTGAAATGGTGATGGCCCATGCTGAGCATCATACAAACACATATGTATACACTCACCGACTTACATGTGTAGCTACAAACTGGAAGAACAAATGGCATTTCCACTGGTATTAGTTGACCGGTTTGCCCAATCCACTGAAACAACCCATAGGGTTAGCAACCACAAGGGTAAAGAAAATCTATTGAAGACTGGAAATAGAAAGCATACAAAAGGTATATAGTGAATAGATGTTAAATCTAGCAAATTCAACATAATTCATCCTGAAATGGATGGAAAGACAACCTCTTACCTTGAGAGGTTGTTAGTATGGGTCACTAGATCCAAAGTCAGCAGTATGCCAATAGGGAGTTGTAAAAATCCTTATAGAGCACAAAGTGTCTATTTGTGCTAAGAAAGACAAACCCTCGGGCTGAATGATTGGAAACACATAGTGAAAAAATAACTTCACTGGTTACATTGCACTCAAGATGGTTGGGTGGGATGGATGAGCTGGTCACCAGCTGTAATTAAAAAAATATAGCAGACAAAGTGATGAGCAACCTCGGCCACTGCGAGGAGAAAGTTATCAACACAGCGGACAAGCGATTGTCCATAACAGCAGCCTACCTGGGCAAGTTGAAAAGGGGTCAAAATCCGTCCGGCTGGAGCAGGTATATCTCCAAGCCCCAGGGCGGCGAAAGATCCTCGCAGACTGTCGGCGGACCGGAGCCGCATTTAAAATACCCCCATCGCGGCGGCGTCTGACGTCATCGCCGCGATGCGGACGTACATTGGTGGATCAATGATGACGCGCACCGCCGTCCAAGAGTTGGACTGGCGTAAGCGTCATTGAGACAGCAGCCAACGTGGCGTGTCACACACCAAGCGAGGTGTGTGTCAGTCAGCTGGACGCTGCTGAGGCCAGCCGCGCCATCTTGAATAAGGGAAAACAGAATATATAGATAATAGTAAATGAACCCAGCGTCATTGAGAGAGTGGGAACAAGAATATATATGGTGTAATGACATTAATAATCAAAATCTATATTGAAGCAGCGCAGGTGGAACTCACAGAATGACTGTCAACATTGATCATCAATTTGGGGCACCCCATTGAAAGCTCGACTGGCATCACGAGTATATCAAAGCAGGGGGCCCCCGGGCGTCCGTATGGTTGCCCGGGGTGAATCATGAATTGAGCCAGTCAGCAAATACCAGATGCAATATAGAGAAAATAAATTTGGTTTGAAAATTTTTTTATTATTATACAGGGACACATTATGTCACCCAAGTAGATAAATAATCGAAATTAAATAATAACTAGAATGCCAATTTTTCACAAAGAGTAAACCCAATTTGTAGCAAGGGTCTGAAGTAAAGCAAATGGGCGGAACTGGTGAAGCTCAGGATGGAACATGAACATACAGTATGACGGATTACATGAATCATGAAAAATACATTGTAAGTTAAACTTTCCAACTTAGGAAACATGTGTTAATATATGAGGAATGCAAAGTGTTGCAAGGGATGAATCTAAGTGAGATAAAGAAATGAAAAAAGATTGAAGATAAAATGAAATGAAATAAAAAAATGATAACTGGACTCAATTTGAATTTATAACAATATAGCAAAAAATTAAAAAAATATATTGATGAATATTAGATAATGGAGTAAATGTTGGACGAACAATGCTATAGTAATTCACGGCAGAACTCTATAAAAACGGCTTAAAGCTAAAGGCATCGTTTAAACCAGGGTGCCTAAGAGCTGATAACCTATGGATCCATCTGGCCTCTTTCTGCAGTAGAATTTTATCAAAATTCCCTCCTCTCTCCCCTGGGGGAATGTGTTCTAAGGCGGAAAAATGCATTACTGCACTATCAAATTGATGAAACAGACCTACATGCCGGCTAATTGGGGTTTCCATTTTCTTTTTCCTTATCAGAGAAACATGGTCTCTGACACGGTGAAAGAAGGGCCTTTTGGTCTTGCCGACATAGAATGCATCACATTGGCATTGCATTAAGTATACTATACCAATGGATTGTCACGTGACTGAAAACATAGGTCTGTGTACTTGTCCGTCCGGAAGAGTAACCGTGGAGGAGGAATGTAAATATCTGCAGAATTTACATTTATGACAAGGCCTAGTGCCCCTAAACGGGATGGGATTAGACGGCGATGAAGAAAAGTGGCTATGGACCAGAGTGTCTCGTAGAGATCGCGCTCCCTTGTAGGTGATCTGTGGATACGGTTTGATAAATTTAGAAATTTGATCATCGCTGGTTAGTAGGTACCAGTATTTTTGTAGGATGAGGCGCACCTGTTGGTGTTGGTTTGAAAATGTAGTTATCAACCTAACACCCGGGTCAGATTTTATTTTCTTGGGACCATGCAGAAGAGCACTTCTATTTTGTTTTTTGGTTCTAGCATAAGCCTTTTTAAGGCACTTGTTGCTGTAACCTCGTTCTAAAAAACGGGCCCTCAATAGTTTAGCCTCATGTTCAAAGTCCTTTGAACTGCTACAGTTCCGCCGCAATCTCAAATATTGCCCATAGGGCACACTTGAGATCAGAGGTTTTGGATGGGCACTCCCTGCATGCAGCAGGGAGTTTCCAGCCGAAGATTTACGATAAAGGGAGGTGCTGATGGTACCATCAGTTTTGATGTTGATTTTGAGATCCAGAAAGGTCAACTCCCTTTGGCTAATTTCAAAAGTGAATTTGAGATTAAAGTTATTGATCTTTAAGGAATCAAGGAAAGTGGTAAGGGCATCTCTGGGGCCGGTCCAAATAAAGAAAATATCGTCAATGAATCGTCGCCATATTGGGATAAAATCCAAATGGCTCTGTAAATCCTCTCTAAAAAAGAGGTTTCTCTCCCACCCCCCCAGATACAGGTTCGCGTAGGAGGGGGCACACTTGGTCCCCATTGCCACCCCCTGTATCTGGAGGTAGTGGGAGTCTCCAAACAAAAAAATATTGTTAGATAAAATGAATTCGAGAAGGTTCAAAATGAACGAGATATAGGCCCGAGAGATGCCCCTATCCTCGGTGATGAAGCCCTCCACAACCTCCACACCAAGTTGGTGTGGTATGGAGTTGTAGAGGGCCTCAACATCAAGTGCCACCAACCAAGATCCCTCAGGCACAGAAATGCCATCTAAGGTTCTTAAAAGGTCAGTTGTATCCTGTAGATACGATACCAGCCCTTCAACATGAGGTCTGAGAAAGTCATCGATCAGTTGACTAGCCGTCTCTGTCAGGGAACCATTGCCCGAGACAATAGGACGTCCCGGGGGAGAGGACAAGTTCTTGTGAACTTTAGGTAATGCATAGAGAGTGGGGGTTCTAGGATTGGTGACACTGAGAAATTCCCAAGTTTTTTTGGTGATTAAACCATCATGATATGCACTGCCGATCAAATGTCTGTACCGTTCAGTAACCAGATGCAAATGAGCACTAGATACTTTCCGGTACCAACTTTTGTTGGTCAGTAGGTTCATGACCATTTGCTCATAGTCACAACAGTTCATAACCACCAAGTTGCCCCCCTTGTCGGAGGGCTTGATGATAATCTCTTTGTTGAGCTGTAGAGATCGCAATGCCTCACGTTGAGAATCACTAAGATTGGAATCGGCCTGTGATTTCCAGTTTGACTGGTTTATCTCCAACGTCACCTGTTTTGTGAAAGCCCAAATATTAGGATTTCCCTGTAGTAATGGGAATAAATTGGATTTGGGTTTGTATTCCCGTTGAACAGATTTTATTACCAAAGGATTAGAGGAGGATGGGGCCTGGGGGGGAGGGGAGGGCAACGTTGACATACACTGTTCCTCTAGAGCCCGTGCCTCATCAAGGTCCGTGAGGTCAACGTTGCCCTCCTCCCATAGCTCCATGAGTTCCTCAAGAGCCTTTAAGTCCTCAATGTTCATTTCCTGCCATAAAGGATTGGCCAGAGTGGTAGTCTGAGACTGATCTTCGGGTTTGTCATAAAGAACTCGGAATAGTAATTTCCTGGAAAATAGATTTAAATCTTTGATGAGTTCGAACTTATCAATTTGGTGAGTAGGGCAAAAAGTAAGTCCCAGTTTCAAAACTGAGATCTGATCAGGGGTCAATGCATATGAGGACAAATTGATTACCTCAAGTTCGTTTTCGAGAATTTTTGATTCTGTGGATCTGAATTTACCTGCTTCCTTGGGTCTAGTGCCAACGACGGAGCTGGCTGAGCCAGCCGAAAATCCGCCTGATTGGAAAGACAAGGGTGCGCAGAATTGCTTACCTGTGCCGCAAGTGAGGAAGTGAGGGCTGAGGTGGAGATGGGAGTGATGAGTGGTTGGATAGAATGTGTCATCGCAGTGCCGGAAGTTGAGGAGATTTTGGCCGAGGTTGCCCTGGTCGTGATGGGTGCCCGAGACGAGGCAGTGCGCTGAGAAGGGAAAGATTTAGTGGATGTCTTACCATTACGGGCCTGAAAAAAGCCGTGAGTTTTAGGCATAGGGAGTGCCTCTGGTGCCTGTGAGGAAGAAAAAGAGGAAGCAGAAGAGTCAGATTCACTAGGATCATGGTATGATTCATTTGATTGACGTTTAGTATTTTGAAAACGTCTGCGGCTTTTGAAACTCGTGCCCCAATTGTAGGCCTGAATATTATCGTATGCCAATTTGTCCCTGACAAACTTTTTTTCTTTGGTTTTAAGAATATTGGAGACAAACACCTCCAAATCAGCTTTTAAGGAAGTTTCTCTGACTATAAACGATTCATCAGAGACGATGGTTTCATTGGCTTTATAGAGGTCTTCAATTTCTCTATCAATAGCAATCAAATCAGAAGCGTATTGTTTATTCAATAGTTCCATCATGTGGATGGAACAGGTTTGGAGGTTAATTTCCCATTCTGCTTTGAATGCAGGATCAATTTGGTTCAAGGTAGGAAAAATTTGAACTCGAAGACCCCAAGGGACAACATTGTCCTCTATATATTTAAGAAAGTACCATCTATTCCAAAATAGTCTGGACTTTCTTTCCAACATCCGTTGGAGTCTCATGATAAAGCGATCCATGGACAGACCTCCACTGGCAGTGTTTTGAGCCTTGTGGATTTTGTCCATGTAGCCTTCGAAAGCATTACCGCAGTAGCTTGCCATGTTGGTACTACAAGGGGACAAATGAACAAGATAACAGTGAAAAGGCACCAATGAATAAGGATAAAGAGTAGGATAATAAGAAAGAAACCAAAAAAAAGAAAAATAAACAAATAGATTCAGCACTTTGCAACAGTACATAGATGCATGAACACCATACTAATGTTATTAAAAGTTTGGAATGGTCCTTAAATAGTATTGGTATCGCACTTGAGATTCAAGCGGGATACTGCATAAATTTATACAAAAATGATTTGACTAAGTACAAGAGCACCCCAGAGAGAGAAGGGTGGGTAACACCCGGGTATTTGAAAACTAATATATTGGGGTACTCTTGGTCAAATCAAAAAGCACCACATCCCATTGTAATTTAATATGAGAAAAAGGGGGGGACAGCGGGTATACTCAGTACCCAGGGATTTTTTGAAAACACGGTGCTTGATAGAGATAAACACAATTGTCAAAATCAATAAAAGATTACATTTTATTACATGAAGCATAAAAACAATACACAAAATTATTAACCATCCTTCAAGATATGTAGGTCAGTTTTCAAAAAGATGCAATTCACTGCTTGATTTCCACTCAACTAGTTTCGCTCCCAGCGGAGCTTCTTCAGGAGTGTAATAGAGTAATAGCAGGTTTAAACTGTGAATACAGGATGTACAACGATTAGCAACATAGAATGGTTAAAAGTATGTAAGACTTTAATGTTGAACATTTCAGAAAAATTGATAAATTGACGTGCCCAAAGCACGCTAATGGTTAAGTAGTTCATAAGGGTAGATCATTAACACAATAGATCCGTTCACACTGAAATGGTGATGGCCCATGCTGAGCATCATACAAACACATATGTATACACTCACCGACTTACATGTGTAGCTACAAACTGGAAGAACAAATGGCATTTCCACTGGTATTAGTTGACCGGTTTGCCCAATCCACTGAAACAACCCATAGGGTTAGCAACCACAAGGGTAAAGAAAATCTATTGAAGACTGGAAATAGAAATAGAAAGCATACAAAAGGTATATAGTGAATAGATGTTAAATCTAGCAAATTCAACATAATTCATCCTGAAATGGATGGAAAGACAACCTCTTACCTTGAGAGGTTGTTAGTATGGGTCACTAGATCCAAAGTCAGCAGTATGCCAATAGGGAGTTGTAAAAATCCTTATAGAGCACAAAGTGTCTATTTGTGCTAAGAAAGACAAACCCTCGGGCTGAATGATTGGAAACACATAGTGAAAAAATAACTTCACTGGTTACATTGCACTCAAGATGGTTGGGTGGGATGGATGAGCTGGTCACCAGCTGTAAATAAAAAAATAATATATAAAAATATAGCAGACAAAGTGATGAGCAACCTCGGCCACTGCGAGGAGAAAGTTATCAACACAGTGGACAAGCGATTGTCCATAACAGCAGCCTACCTGGGCAAGTTGAAAAGGGGTCAAAATCCGTCCGGCTGGAGCAGGTATATCTCCAAGCCCCAGGGCGGCGAAAGATCCTCGCAGACTGTCGGCGGACCGGAGCCGCATTTAAAATACCCCCATCGCGGCGGTGTCTGACGTCATCGCCGCGATGCGGACGTACATTGGTGGATCAATGATGACGCGCACCGCCATCCAAGAGTTGGACTGGCGTAAGCGTCATTGAGACAGCAGCCAACGTGGCGTGTCACACACCAAGCGAGGTGTGTGTCAGTCAGCTGGACGCTGCTGAGGCCAGCCGCGCCATCTTGAATAAGGGAAAACAGAATATATAGATAATAGTAAATGAACCCAGCGTCATTGAGAGAGTGGGAACAAGAATATATATGGTGTAATGACATTAATAATCAAAATCTATATTGAAGCAGCGCAGGTGGAACTCACAGAATGACTGTCAACATTGATCATCAATTTGGGGCACCCCATTGAAAGCTCGACTGGCATCACGAGTATATCAAAGCAGGGGGCCCCCGGGCGTCCGTATGGTTGCCCGGGGTGAATCATGAATTGAGCCAGTCAGCAAATACCAGATGCAATATAGAGAAAATAAATTTGGTTTGAAAATTTTTTTATTATTATACAGGGACACATTATGTCACCCAAGTAGATAAATAATCGAAATTAAATAATAACTAGAATGCCAATTTTTCACAAAGAGTAAACCCAATTTGTAGCAAGGGTCTGAAGTAAAGCAAATGGGCGGAACTGGTGAAGCTCAGGATGGAACATGAACATACAGTATGACGGATTACATGAATCATGAAAAATACATTGTAAGTTAAACTTTCCAACTTAGGAAACATGTGTTAATATATGAGGAATGTAAAGTGTTGCAAGGGATGAATCTAAGTGAGATAAAGAAATGAAAAAAGATTGAAGATAAAATGAAATGAAATAAAAAAATGATAACTGGACTCAATTTGAATTTATAACAATATAGCAAAAAATTAAAAAAATATATTTATGAATATTAGATAATGGAGTAAATGTTGGACGAACAATGCTATAGTAATTCACGGCAGAACTCTATAAAAACGGCTTAAAGCTAAAGGCATCGTTTAAACCAGGGTGCCTAAGAGCTGATAACCTATGGATCCATCTGGCCTCTTTCTGCAGTAGAATTTTATCAAAATTCCCTCCTCTCTCCCCTGGGGGAATGTGTTCTAAGGCGGAAAAATGCATTACTGCACTATCAAATTGATGAAACAGACCTACATGCCGGCTAATTGGGGTTTCCATTTTCTTTTTCCTTATCAGAGAAACATGGTCTCTGACACGGTGAAAGAAGGGCCTTTTGGTCTTGCCGACATAGAATGCATCACATTGGCATTGCATTAAGTATACTATACCAATGGATTGGCACGTGACTGAAAACATAGGTCTGTGTACTTGTCCGTCCGGAAGAGTAACCGTGGAGGAGGAATGTAAATATCTGCAGAATTTACATTTATGACAAGGCCTAGTGCCCCTAAACGGGATGGGATTAGACGGCGATGAAGAAAAGTGGCTATGGACCAGAGTGTCTCGTAGAGATCGCGCTCTCTTGTAGGTGATCTGTGGATACGGTTTGATAAATTTAGAAATTTGATCATCGCTGGTTAGTAGGTACCAGTATTTTTGTAGGATGAGGCGCACCTGTTGGTGTTGGTTTGAAAATGTAGTTATCAACCTAACACCCGGGTCAGATTTTATTTTCTTGGGACCATGCAGAAGAGCACTTCTATTTTGTTTTTTGGTTCTAGCATAAGCCTTTTTAAGGCACTTGTTGCTGTAACCTCGTTCTAAAAAACGGGCCCTCAATAGTTTAGCCTCATGTTCAAAGTCCTTTGAACTGCTACAGTTCCGCCGCAATCTCAAATATTGCCCATAGGGCACACTTGAGATCAGAGGTTTTGGATGGGCACTCCCTGCATGCAGCAGGGAGTTTCCAGCCGCAGATTTACGATAAAGGGAGGTGCTGATGGTACCATCAGTTTTGATGTTGATTTTGAGATCCAGAAAGGTCAACTCCCTTTGGCTAATTTCAAAAGTGAATTTGAGATTAAAGTTATTGATCTTTAAGGAATCAAGGAAAGTGGTAAGGGCATCTCTGGGGCCGGTCCAAATAAAGAAAATATCGTCAATGAATCGTCGCCATATTGGGATAAAATCCAAATGGCTCTGTAAATCCTCTCTAAAAAAGAGGTTTCTCTCCCACCCCCCCAGATACAGGTTCGCGTAGGAGGGGGCACACTTGGTCCCCATTGCCACCCCCTGTATCTGGAGGTAGTGGGAGTCTCCAAACAAAAAAATATTGTTAGATAAAATGAATTCGAGAAGGTTCAAAATGAACGAGATATAGGCCCGAGAGATGCCCCTATCCTCGGTGATGAAGCCCTCCACAACCTCCACACCAAGTTGGTGTGGTATGGAGTTGTAGAGGGCCTCAACATCAAGTGCCACCAACCAAGATCCCTCAGGCACAGAAATGTCATCTAAGGTTCTTAAAAGGTCAGTTGTATCCTGTAGATACGATACCAGCCCTTCAACATGAGGTCTGAGAAAGTCATCGATTAGTTGACTAGCTGTCTCTGTCAGGGAACCATTGCCCGAGACAATAGGACGTCCCGGGGGAGAGGACAAGTTCTTGTGAACTTTAGGTAATGCATAGAGAGTGGGGGTTCTAGGATTGGTGACACTGAGAAATTCCCAAGTTTTTTTGGTGATTAAACCATCATGATATGCACTGCCGATCAAATGTCTGTACCGTTCAGTAACCAGATGCAAATGAGCACTAGATACTTTCCGGTACCAACTTTTGTTGGTCAGTAGGTTCATGACCATTTGCTCATAGTCACAACAGTTCATAACCACCAAGTTGCCCCCATTGTCGGAGGGCTTGATGATAATCTCTTTGTTGAGCTGTAGAGATCGCAATGCCTCACGTTGAGAATCACTAAGATTGGAATCGGCCTGTGATTTCCAGTTTGACTGGTTTATCTCCAACGTCACCTGTTTTGTGAAAGCCCAAATATTAGGATTTCCCTGTAGTAATGGGAATAAATTGGATTTGGGTTTGTATTCCCGTTGACCAGATTTTATTACCAAAGGATTAGAGGAGGATGGGGCCTGGGGGGGAGGGGAGGGCAACGTTGACATACACTGTTCCTCTAGAGCCCGTGCCTCATCAAGGTCCGTGAGGTCAACGTTGCCCTCCTCCCATAGCTCCATGAGTTCCTCAAGAGCCTTTAAGTCCTCAATGTTCATTTCCTGCCATAAAGGATTGGCCAGAGTGGTAGTCTGAGACTGATCTTCGGGTTTGTCATAAAGAACTCGGAATAGTAATTTCCTGGAAAATAGATTTAAATCTTTGATGAGTTCGAACTTATCAATTTGGTGAGTAGGGCAAAAAGTAAGTCCCAGTTTCAAAACTGAGATCTGATCAGGGGTCAATGCATATGAGGACAAATTGATTACCTCAAGTTCGTTTTCGAGAATTTTTGATTCTGTGGATCTGAATTTACCTGCTTCCTTGGGTCTAGTGCCAACGACGGAGCTGGCTGAGCCAGCCGAAAATCCGCCTGATTGGAAAGACAAGGGTGCGCAGAATTGCTTACCTGTGCCGCAAGTGAGGAAGTGAGGGCTGAGGTGGAGATGGGAGTGATGAGTGGTTGGATAGAATGTGTCATCGCAGTGCCGGAAGTTGAGGAGATTTTGGCCGAGGTTGCCCTGGTCGTGATGGGTGCCCGAGACGAGGCAGTGCGCTGAGAAGGGAAAGATTTAGTGGATGTCTTACCATTACGGGCCTGAAAAAAGCCGTGAGTTTTAGGCATAGGGAGTGCCTCTGGTGCCTGTGAGGAAGAAAAAGAGGAAGCAGAAGAGTCAGATTCACTAGGATCATGGTATGATTCATTTGATTGACGTTTAGTATTTTGAAAACGTCTGCGGCTTTTGAAACTCGTGCCCCAATTGTAGGCCTGAATATTATCGTATGCCAATTTGTCCCTGACAAACTTTTTTTCTTTGGTTTTAAGAATATTGGAGACAAACACCTCCAAATCAGCTTTTAAGGAAGTTTCTCTGACTATAAACGATTCATCAGAGACGATGGTTTCATTGGCTTTATAGAGGTCTTCAATTTCTCTATCAATAGCAATCAAATCAGAAGCGTATTGTTTATTCAATAGTTCCATCATGTGGATGGAACAGGTTTGGAGGTTAATTTCCCATTCTGCTTTGAATGCAGGATCAATTTGGTTCAAGGTAGGAAAAATTTGAACTCGAAGACCCCAAGGGACAACATTGTCCTCTATATATTTAAGAAAGTACCATCTATTCCAAAATAGTCTGGACTTTCTTTCCAACATCCGTTGGAGTCTCATGATAAAGCGATCCATGGACAGACCTCCAATGGCAGTGTTTTGAGCCTTGTGGATTTTGTCCATGTAGCCTTCGAAAGCATTACCGCAGTAGCTTGCCATGTTGGTACTACAAGGGGACAAATGAACAAGATAACAGTGAAAAGGCACCAATGAATAAGGATAAAGAGTAGGATAATAAGAAAGAAACCAAAAAAAAGAAAAATAAACAAATAGATTCAGCACTTTGCAACAGTACATAGATGCATGAACACCATACTAATGTTATTAAAAGTTTGGAATGGTCCTTAAATAGTATTGGTATCGCACTTGAGATTCAAGCGGGATACTGCATAAATTTATACAAAAATGATTTGACTAAGTACAAGAGCACCCCAGAGAGAGAAGGGTGGGTAACACCCGGGTATTTGAAAACTAATATATTGGGGTACTCTTGGTCAAATCAAAAAGCACCACATCCCATTGTAATTTAATATGAGAAAAAGGGGGGGACAGCGGGTATACTCAGTACCCAGGGATTTTTTGAAAACACGGTGCTTGATAGAGATAAACACAATTGTCAAAATCAATAAAAGATTAAATTTTATTACATGAAGCATAAAAACAATACACAAAATTATTAACCATCCTTCAAGATATGTAGGTCAGTTTTCAAAAAGATGCAATTCACTGCTTGATTTCCACTCAACTAGTTTCGCTCCCAGCGGAGCTTCTTCAGGAGTGTAATAGAGTAATAGCAGGTTTAAACTGTGAATACAGGATGTACAACGATTAGCAACATAGAATGGTTAAAAGTATGTAAGACTTTAATGTTGAACATTTCAGAAAAATTGATAAATTGACGTGCCCAAAGCACGCTAATGGTTAAGTAGTTCATAAGGGTAGATCATTAACACAATAGATCCGTTCACACTGAAATGGTGATGGCCCATGCTGAGCATCATACAAACACATATGTATACACTCACCGACTTACATGTGTAGCTACAAACTGGAAGAACAAATGGCATTTCCACTGGTATTAGTTGACCGGTTTGCCCAATCCACTGAAACAACCCATAGGGTTAGCAACCACAAGGGTAAAGAAAATCTATTGAAGACTGGAAATAGAAATAGAAAGCATACAAAAGGTATATAGTGAATAGATGTTAAATCTAGCAAATTCAACATAATTCATCCTGAAATGGATGGAAAGACAACCTCTTACCTTGAGAGGTTGTTAGTATGGGTCACTAGATCCAAAGTCAGCAGTATGCCAATAGGGAGTTGTAAAAATCCTTATAGAGCACAAAGTGTCTATTTGTGCTAAGAAAGACAAACCCTCGGGCTGAATGATTGGAAACACATAGTGAAAAAATAACTTCACTGGTTACATTGCACTCAAGATGGTTGGGTGGGATGGATGAGCTGGTCACCAGCTGTAAATAAAAAAATATAGCAGACAAAGTGATGAGCAACCTCGGCCACTGCGAGGAGAAAGTTATCAACACAGCGGACAAGCGATTGTCCATAACAGCAGCCTACCTGGGCAAGTTGAAAAGGGGTCAAAATCCGTCCGGCTGGAGCAGGTATATCTCCAAGCCCCAGGGCGGCGAAAGATCCTCGCAGACTGTCGGCGGACCGGAGCCGCATTTAAAATACCCCCATCGCGGCGGCGTCAGGATGAATTATGTTGAATTTGCTAGATTTAACATCTATTCACTATATACCTTTTGTATGCTTTCTATTTCCAGTCTTCAATAGATTTTCTTTACCCTTGTGGTTGCTAACCCTATGGGTTGTTTCAGTGGATTGGGCAAACCGGTCAACTAATACCAGTGGAAATGCCATTTGTTCTTCCAGTTTGTAGCTACACATGTAAGTCGGTGAGTGTATACATATGTGTTTGTATGATGCTCAGCATGGGCCATCACCATTTCAGTGTGAACGGATCTATTGTGTTAATGATCTACCCTTATGAACTACTTAACCATTAGCGTGCTTTGGGCACGTCAATTTATCAATTTTTCTGAAATGTTCAACATTAAAGTCTTACATACTTTTAACCATTCTATGTTGCTAATCGTTGTACATCCTGTATTCACAGTTTAAACCTGCTATTACTCTATTACACTCCTGAAGAAGCTCCGCTGGGAGCGAAACTAGTTGAGTGGAAATCAAGCAGTGAATTGCATCTTTTTGAAAACTGACCTACATATCTTGAAGGATGGTTAATAATTTTGTGTATTGTTTTTATGCTTCATGTAATAAAATGTAATCTTTTATTGATTTTGACAATTGTGTTTATCTCTATCAAGCACCGTGTTTTCAAAAAATCCCTGGGTACTGAGTATACCCGCTGTCCCCCCCTTTTTCTCATATTAAATTACAATGGGATGTGGTGCTTTTTGATTTGACCAAGAGTACCCCAATATATTAGTTTTCAAATACCCGGGTGTTACCCACCCTTCTCTCTCTGGGGTGCTCTTGTACTTAGTCAAATCATTTTTGTATAAATTTATGCAGTATCCCGCTTGAATCTCAAGTGCGATACCAATACTATTTAAGGACCATTCCAAACTTTTAATAACATTAGTATGGTGTTCATGCATCTATGTACTGTTGCAAAGTGCTGAATCTATTTGTTTATTTTTCTTTTTTTTGGTTTCTTTCTTATTATCCTACTCTTTATCCTTATTCATTGGTGCCTTTTCACTGTTATCTTGTTCATTTGTCCCCTTGTAGTACCAACATGGCAAGCTACTGCGGTAATGCTTTCGAAGGCTACATGGACAAAATCCACAAGGCTCAAAACACTGCCAGTGGAGGTCTGTCCATGGATCGCTTTATCATGAGACTCCAACGGATGTTGGAAAGAAAGTCCAGACTATTTTGGAATAGATGGTACTTTCTTAAATATATAGAGGACAATGTTGTCCCTTGGGGTCTTCGAGTTCAAATTTTTCCTACCTTGAACCAAATTGATCCTGCATTCAAAGCAGAATGGGAAATTAACCTCCAAACCTGTTCCATCCACATGATGGAACTATTGAATAAACAATACGCTTCTGATTTGATTGCTATTGATAGAGAAATTGAAGACCTCTATAAAGCCAATGAAACCATCGTCTCTGATGAATCGTTTATAGTCAGAGAAACTTCCTTAAAAGCTGATTTGGAGGTGTTTGTCTCCAATATTCTTAAAACCAAAGAAAAAAAGTTTGTCAGGGACAAATTGGCATACGATAATATTCAGGCCTACAATTGGGGCACGAGTTTCAAAAGCCGCAGACGTTTTCAAAATACTAAACGTCAATCAAATGAATCATACCATGATCCTAGTGAATCTGACTCTTCTGCTTCCTCTTTTTCTTCCTCACAGGCACCAGAGGCACTCCCTATGCCTAAAACTCACGGCTTTTTTCAGGCCCGTAATGGTAAGACATCCACTAAATCTTTCCCTTCTCAGCGCACTGCCTCGTCTCGGGCACCCATCACGACCAGGGCAACCTCGGCCAAAATCTCCTCAACTTCCGGCACTGCGATGACACATTCTATCCAACCACTCATCACTCCCATCTCCACCTCAGCCCTCACTTCCTCACTTGCGGCACAGGTAAGCAATTCTGCGCACCCTTGTCTTTCCAATCAGGCGGATTTTCGGCTGGCTCAGCCAGCTCCGTCGTTGGCACTAGACCCAAGGAAGCAGGTAAATTCAGATCCACAGAATCAAAAATTCTCGAAAACGAACTTGAGGTAATCAATTTGTCCTAATATGCATTGACCCCTGATCAGATCTCAGTTTTGAAACTGGGACTTACTTTTTGCCCTACTCACCAAATTGATAAGTTCGAACTCATCAAAGATTTAAATCTATTTTCCAGGAAATTACTATTCCGAGTTCTTTATGACAAACCCGAAGATCAGTCTCAGACTACCACTCTGGCCAATCCTTTATGGCAGGAAATGAACATTGAGGACTTAAAGGCTCTTGAGGAACTCATGGAGCTATGGGAGGAGGGCAACGTTGACCTCACGGACCTTGATGAGGCACGGGCTCTAGAGGAACAGTGTATGTCAACGTTGCCCTCCCCTCCCCCCCAGGCCCCATCCTCCTCTAATCCTTTGGTAATAAAATCTGTTCAACGGGAATACAAACCCAAATCCAATTTATTCCCATTACTACAGGGAAATCCTAATATTTGGGCTTTCACAAAACAGGTGACGTTGGAGATAAACCAGTCAAACTGGAAATCACAGGCCGATTCCAATCTTAGTGATTCTCAACGTGAGGCATTGCGATCTCTACAGCTCAACAAAGAGATTATCATCAAGCCCTCCGACAAGGGGGGCAACTTGGTGGTTATGAACTGTTGTGACTATGAGCAAATGGTCATGAACCTACTGACCAACAAAAGTTGGTACCGGAAAGTATCTAGTGCTCATTTGCATCTGGTTACTGAACGGTACAGACATTTGATCGGCAGTGCATATCATGATGGTTTAATCACCAAAAAAACTTGGGAATTTCTCAGTGTCACCAATCCTAGAACCCCCACTCTCTATGCATTACCTAAAGTTCACAAGAACTTGTCCTCTCCCCCGGGACGTCCTATTGTCTCGGGCAATGGTTCCCTGACAGAGACGGCTAGTCAACTGATCGATGACTTTCTCAGACCTCATGTTGAAGGGCTGGTATCGTATCTACAGGATACAACTGACCTTTTAAGAACCTTAGATGGCATTTCTGTGCCTGAGGGATCTTGGTTGGTGGCACTTGATGTTGAGGCCCTCTACAACTCCATACCACACCAACTTGGTGTGGAGGTTGTGGAGGGCTTCATCACCGAGGATAGGGGCATCTCTCGGGCCTATATCTCGTTCATTTTGAACCTTCTCGAATTCATTTTATCTAACAATATTTTTTTGTTTGGAGACTCCCACTACCTCCAGATACAGGGGGTGGCAATGGGGACCAAGTGTGCCCCCTCCTACGCGAACCTGTATCTGGGGGGGTGGGAGAGAAACCTCTTTTTTAGAGAGGATTTACAGAGCCATTTGGATTTTATCCCAATATGGCGACGATTCATTGACGATATTTTCTTTATTTGGACCGGCCCCAGAGATGCCCTTACCACTTTCCTTGATTCCTTAAAGATCAATAACTTTAATCTCAAATTCACTTTTGAAATTAGCCAAAGGGAGTTGACCTTTCTGGATCTCAAAATCAACATCAAAACTGATGGTACCATCAGCACCTCCCTTTATCGTAAATCTGCGGCTGGAAACTCCCTGCTGCATGCAGGGAGTGCCCATCCAAAACCTCTGATCTCAAGTGTGCCCTATGGGCAATATTTGAGATTGCGGCGGAACTGTAGCAGTTCAAAGGACTTTGAACATGAGGCTAAACTATTGAGGGCCCGTTTTTTAGAACGAGGTTACAGCAACAAGTGCCTTAAAAAGGCTTATGCTAGAACCAAAAAACAAAATAGAAGTGCTCTTCTGCATGGTCCCAAGAAAATAAAATCTGACCCGGGTGTTAGGTTGATAACTACATTTTCAAACCAACACCAACAGGTGCGCCTCATCCTACAAAAATACTGGTACCTACTAACCAGCGATGATCAAATTTCTAAATTTATCAAACCGTATCCACAGATCACCTACAAGAGAGCGCGATCTCTACGAGACACTCTGGTCCATAGCCACTTTTCTTCATCGCCGTCTAATCCCATCCCGTTTAGGGGCACTAGGCCTTGTCATAAATGTAAATTCTGCAGATATTTACATTCCTCCTCCACGGTTACTCTTCCGGACGGACAAGTACACAGACCTATGTTTTAAGTCACGTGCCAATCCATTGGTATAGTATACTTAATGCAATGCCAATGTGATGCATTCTATGTCGGCAAGACCAAAAGGCCCTTCTTTCACCGTGTCAGAGACCATGTTTCTCTGATAAGGAAAAAGAAAATGGAAACCCCAATTAGCCGGCATGTAGGTCTGTTTCATCAATTTGATAGTGCAGTAATGCATTTTTCCGCCTTAGAACACATTCCCCCAGGGGAGAGAGGAGGGAATTTTGATAAAATTCTACTGCAGAAAGAGGCCAGATGGATCCATAGGTTATCAGCTCTTAGGCACCCTGGTTTAAACGATGCCTTTAGCTTTAAGCCGTTTTTATAGAGTTCTGCCGTGAATTACTATAGCATTGTTCGTCCAACATTTACTCCATTATCTAATATTCATCAATATATTTTTTTAATTTTTTGCTATATTGTTATAAATTCAAATTGAGTCCAGTTATCATTTTTTTATTTCATTTCATTTTATCTTCAATCTTTTTTCATTTCTTTATCTCACTTAGATTCATCCCTTGCAACACTTTGCATTCCTCATATATTAACACATGTTTCCTAAGTTGGAAAGTTTAACTTACAATGTATTTTTCATGATTCATGTAATCCGTCATACTGTATGTTCATGTTCCATCCTGAGCTTCACCAGTTCCGCCCATTTGCTTTACTTCAGACCCTTGCTACAAATTGGGTTTACTCTTTGTGAAAAATTGGCATTCTAGTTATTATTTAATTTCGATTATTTATCTACTTGGGTGACATAATGTGTCCCTGTATAATAATAAAAAAAATTTCAAACCAAATTTATTTTCTCTATATTGCATCTGGTATTTGCTGACTGGCTCAATTCATGATTCACCCCGGGCAACCATACGGACGCCCGGGGGCCCCCTGCTTTGATATACTCGTGATGCCAGTCGAGCTTTCAATGGGGTGCCCCAAATTGATGATCAATGTTGACAGTCATTCTGTGAGTTCCACCTGCGCTGCTTCAATATAGATTTTGATTATTAATGTCATTACACCATATATATTCTTGTTCCCACTCTCTCAATGACGCTGGGTTCATTTACTATTATCTATATATTCTGTTTTCCCTTATTCAAGATGGCGCGGCTGGCCTCAGCAGCGTCCAGCTGACTGACACACACCTCGCTTGGTGTGTGACACGCCACGTTGGCTGCTGTCTCAATGACGCTTACGCCAGTCCAACTCTTGGACGGCGGTGCGCGTCATCATTGATCCACCAATGTACGTCCGCATCGCGGCAATGACGTCAGACGCCGCCGCGATGGGGGTATTTTAAATGCGGCTCCGGTCCGCCGACAGTCTGCGAGGATCTTTCGCCGCCCTGGGGCTTGGAGATATACCTGCTCCAGCTGGACGGATTTTGACCCCTTTTCAACTTGCCCAGGTAGGCTGCTGTTATGGACAATCGCTTGTCCGCTGTGTTGATAACTTTCTCCTCGCAGTGGCCGAGGTTGCTCATCACTTTGTCTGCTATATTTTTTTATTTACAGCTGGTGACCAGCTCATCCATCCCACCCAACCATCTTGAGTGCAATGTAACCAGTGAAGTTATTTTTTCACTATGTGTTTCCAATCATTCAGCCCGAGGGTTTGTCTTTCTTAGCACAAATAGACACTTTGTGCTCTATAAGGATTTTTACAACTCCCTATTGGCATACTGCTGACTTTGGATCTAGTGACCCATACTAACAACCTCTCAAGGTAAGAGGTTGTCTTTCCATCCATTTCAGGATGAATTATGTTGAATTTGCTAGATTTAACATCTATTCACTATATACCTTTTGTATGCTTTCTATTTCCAGTCTTCAATAGATTTTCTTTACCCTTGTGGTTGCTAACCCTATGGGTTGTTTCAGTGGATTGGGCAAACCGGTCAACTAATACCAGTGGAAATGCCATTTGTTCTTCCAGTTTGTAGCTACACATGTAAGTCGGTGAGTGTATACATATGTGTTTGTATGATGCTCAGCATGGGCCATCACCATTTCAGTGTGAACGGATCTATTGTGTTAATGATCTACCCTTATGAACTACTTAACCATTAGCGTGCTTTGGGCACGTCAATTTATCAATTTTTCTGAAATGTTCAACATTAAAGTCTTACATACTTTTAACCATTCTATGTTGCTAATCGTTGTACATCCTGTATTCACAGTTTAAACCTGCTATTACTCTATTACACTCCTGAAGAAGCTCCGCTGGGAGCGAAACTAGTTGAGTGGAAATCAAGCAGTGAATTGCATCTTTTTGAAAACTGACCTACATATCTTGAAGGATGGTTAATAATTTTGTGTATTGTTTTTATGCTTCATGTAATAAAATTTAATCTTTTATTGATTTTGACAATTGTGTTTATCTCTATCAAGCACCGTGTTTTCAAAAAATCCCTGGGTACTGAGTATACCCGCTGTCCCCCCCTTTTTCTCACATATTTCCACATGTTTTGGAGCTGTCCTGGGATCGCCAGGTATTGGGCTAGGGTGGTTGACACTATTAATGGCCGCCTCGACCTGACACTCCCTGTATCCCCCGAGCTGGCGCTCCTGGGGATTCAGGATGATGATCACAGACCCCGTTACACCAAATTACTCCTTACGTACCTCTTCTTTTATGCAAGGAGGGAGATTGTTTTGCTCTGGAATGTCCCCTCCCCCCCAACAGTGGAGTCTTGGGAGAAATCTATTAATACTGTGCTGCCACTATACAAGTTAACTTACATGTGCAGGAACTGCCCACAAAAGTTCGATAAGATCTGGCACCCTTGGACGGAATAGGAGGGAGTGGCCTTCCGACCCTGGACACTGGGGGGTGGGGATGGGGTACTGCTACGGGTTCTGGTTCAATTGGGGTATGATTCTATTCAGCTGTATAAGTGACGCTATTTTTGGATGGTATACGAAATGCCCTTCTTATGTACTCGTTTATATGGCTTTCTATGTACTGTACTTTCCCTTTTATCTCAGTGTATGACTTGGTCCATTCTGGACTTCTGTGTATAATGCTTGTCTTTTTCTGCCTCAATAAAGGAACATTTTGCTGTAAAAAAAAAAAAAACGACATGAAAAACGACGTGAAAAAAGAGAGCATGTTCGAAATTTTTAATGCCCGTTTTTCACGTCGTTAAAAATGCTCTGGAGCATACACACGATCATTTTTAATGGCCATTTTTAAAAATGCCATTTTTGACGGCATGAAAAACGATCGTGTGTATGGGGCATTATATGGCTAAACTCGCATAAGATTCTCAGGAAAAATAGTGCAGGAACGTTTGTCCCCATGCCAGGGTTGCCAACTTTCAGTAAATTTATGAACAGTTTGTAAAATCTGTACTTTTTGCATCTGTCCTTGAATGTCCATTACGGACATGTAGGCTGCATGTCTGTAACTGACATTCATGGACAGATGCAACAATTATGGATTTTACAAACTCTTCGTAAATTTACTGAAAGTTGGCAACCCTGCCCCACGCTGAAATCGGATCGCATGGGTGTTCGCACTATGATCTGTGAACCGATTTGGGGGTGTCATTAACAATGTAATGATACCCGCAGCGGTTCGCAGAAGGCAGTGTGAACTGCCTGCGGGAGAGATACGATAAAGGAACCAGTGCTGTAACTACGCTGGTTCCTGCATCACATCACCAGGCTCAATGTATAAAGAAAAAAATACCTGGGGCACCAGGAGAAGGGAGATTATGTGTTGCGCCTCGAATGCTGGCCATAGTGCTGTAAAAATGTGGGCAGAGCTTAAAAGGATATTGTTAAAAAAGACCTGAGCCTATGGTCAAGAGATTGTAAAGGATAGAGTGCCGGGGTCAGGATTAAGTAATGCACAGAGTACACAAGTTGAGATTAATTAACACATAGAGTGCTGGGGTCAGAATTAAGTAATGCACAGAGTTCAGGGAACAAGAGATTAGGGGTCAGGATTAAAGTGGATGTAAACCCTCACATATACCCAGTGAAGTGAACAGCCTCAGATGATACACAGAGATAAAACAAATCTCCCTACATAAGTTTTACATGTATATCTGCTGTCTTCAGCTTTATATACTGTTTAGAAAGTGCATGTCACGTTAGAATTTTCACTTTCTCATTTAGCAGTAGCAGTGTAGTGTTGGATTACACTGGGAGACAGCTGATTGGAGGAAAGGCACACACCGCCCTCGAGATTGGCAGAGACTTTCAGAGCTGTGTTGTGAGTAGAGCAGCTTTCTGCTAATCTATTTAATGGAGCCACCCTGACACAAGATGTAGGCTGGTTTTATCACATGTGTCGGAGAGCTTGCTAGAAGTTATCAGGCTGATAACAGAAGAACGGAGCAGCAGAAAGACATGGGACTTAGTGCTTCAGGGTCAGGTCAGGAGGATTTACAGTAAGTCAAAGATAGCCTTATGTCCAGATGCACAACTCACCTGGTGTCCACCTTATGGCTTCTCAGGCTAGAAAGCAATGGTGGGCCAGGGCTGTCCTTCCTCCTATTTGGCCATGCTGATCTGGTGCTCTTTTTGAGCATAACAAGTCCAAAACTCTGGGCTTGTTACATAGTTACATAGTTACATAGTTACATAGTAGGTGAGGTTGAAAAAAGACACAAGTCCATCAAGTCCAACCTATGTGTGTGATTTTGTCAGTATTACATTGTATATCCCTGTATGTTATGGTCAATCAGGTGCTTATCTAATAGTTTTTTTGAAATTATCGATGCTCCTCGCTGAAATCACTGCCTGTGGAAGGGAATTCCACATCCTAACCGCTCTTACAGTAAAGAACCCTTTATGCAGTTTAAGTTCAAACCACTTTTCTTCTAATTTTAGTGAATGGCTGTGTGTCTTATTAAATTCCCTTATGCGGAAAAGTTTTATCCCTATTGTGAGGTCACCAGTACGGTATTTGTACATTGAAATCATATCCCCTCTTATGCGTCTCTTCTCCAGAGAGAACAAGTTCAGTGCCCATAACCTTTCCTCATAACTAATGTCCTCTAGACCCTTTATCAGTTTTGTTGCCCTTCTCCGGACTCTCTCCAGTTCCAGCACATCCCTCCTGAGGACTGGTGCCCAGAACTGGACAGCATACTCCAGGTGTGGCCGGACGAGAGTCTTGTAGAGTGGGAGAATTATCGTTTTATCTCTGGAGTTAATCCCCTTTTTAATGCATGCCAATACTCTGTTTGCTTTGCTTGCAGCAGCTTGGCATTGCATTGCTGAGCCTGTCATCTACTAGGACCCCCCAGGTCCTTTTCCATCCTAGATTCCCCCAGAGGTTCTCCCCCCCCCCCCAGTGAGTAGATTGAATTCATATTTTTGCCACCCAAATGCATTATTTTACATTTTTCCACATTAAACCTCATTTGCCATGTAGTTGCCCACCCCATTCATTTGTTCAGATCTACTTGCAAGGTTTCCACATCCTGCGGAGAAGTTATTGCCCTGCTAAGCTTAGTATTGTCTGCAAATACAGAGATTGAACTGTTTATCCCATCCTCCAGGTCGTTAATGAATAAATAAAATACGATTGGTCCAAGGACAGAACCCTGGAGGACCCCACTTTACACCCCTGCCCATTCTGAGTACTCCCTATTTATCACTACCCTCTGAACTTACCCCAGTAGCCAGTTTTCAATCCATGTACTCACCCTCTGGTCCATGCCAACTGACCTTACTTTGTACAGTAAACGTTTATGTGGAACTGTATCAAATGCTTTTGCAAAATCCAGATACACCACGTCTACGGGCCTTCTTGTATCTAGATGGCAGCTTACCTCCTCATAGAACGTTAATAGATTGGTGTGGCAAGAATGATTCTTCATGAATCCATGCTGGTTGCTGCTAATGATACAGTTGTCATTGATACATCTTGTATATCCACTTGTCCCCCGCCCACTGTCAATAGACGGCGGGCGGAGGACACTCTCGTTCTGGGAGGACGTCATATGACGTCCTCCCTTTAAAACGAGCTAGGAGGCGCGCGCGCGCGCCCGCCGCGTTCACAAGGCCCCGGTGCGCATGCCCGGCGGCCGCGATTGCCGCCGGGCACCCGCGATTGCCGCCGGGCACCCGCGATTGCCCGGGAAACGAGCAGGAAAGTGGATCTCTGTGTGTAAACACAGAGATCCACATCCTGTGAGGGAGAGGGGACCGATGGTGTGTCCCTAGGGATGAGCTTCGTGTTCGAGTCGAACATACGTTCGACTCGAACATCGGCTGTTCGATCGTTCGACGAAGATCGAACGATTTGGGCCGTTCGCGCCAAATTCGAGTGACGCGAACGGCCCACAATGCACTACGCCATCGCAGTGTCATCCAGGCGCTGTGATTGGCCAAGCATGCACTGTGACCCCGCATGCTTGGCCAATCACAGCGCCGGCAGCGAGGAGAGCAATGATTGGCCACAGGCATGATGCCTGTGGCCAATTATTGCTGAGGGTGTTTAGTACACGCCCCACACTATAAAAGGCCGCCAGCACGGCGGCCTAGTGTAGTGTGTTCCGGAGCAGGGATAGAGCAGCATAGAGAGGGACAGTGACTTTTATTTCTTTCTTGCTTAACCTGGATTCCTTTAGTTTAGGGAAAGAGAAGGATAGGTAGGGAGAGTGTCAGTGTGTTTTGTGCTTGTGCTATAGTGTGCTTAAAAAAAACATTTTTTCTAGGGACAGAAAACTGTAGGTAGGGAGAGTGTCAGTTTCTTTCACTGTGTAAGTCCTTGTTTCTAGGGACCTGGAAGGACAGTGAGTGAATTCTCCTTGTGCTATATTGTGCTTAAAAAAAACATTTTTTCTAGGGACAGAAAACTGTAGGTAGGGAGAGTGTCAGTTTCTTTCACTGTGCAAGTCCTTGTTTCTAGGGACCTGGAAGGACAGTGAGTGAATTCTCCTTGTGCTATATTGTGCTTAAAAAAAACATTTTTTCTAGGGACAGAAAACTGTAGGTAGGGAGAGTGTCAGTTTCTTTCACTGTGCAAGTCCTTGTTTCCAGGGACCTGGAAGGACAGTGAGTGAATTCTCCTTGTGCTATATTGTGCTTAAAAAAAACATTTTTTCTAGGGACAGAAAACTGTAGGTAGGGAGAGTGTCAGTTTCTTTCACTGTGCAAGTCCTTGTTTCTAGGGACCTGGAAGGACAGTGAGTGAATTCTCCTTGTGCTATATTGTGCTTAAAAAAAACATTTTTTCTAGGGACAGAAAACTGTAGGTAGGGAGAGTGTCAGTTTCTTTCACTGTGCAAGTCCTTGTTTCTAGGGACCTGGAAGGACAGTGAGTGAATTCTCCTTGTGCTATATTGTGCTTAAAAAAAACATTTTTTCTAGGGACAGAAAACTGTAGGTAGGGAGAGTGTCAGTTTCTTTCACTGTGCAAGTCCTTGTTTCTAGGGACCTGGAAGGACAGTGAGTGAATTCTCCTTGTGCTATATTGTGCTTAAAAAAAACATTTTTTCTAGGGACAGAAAACTGTAGGTAGGGAGAGTGTCAGTTTCTTTCACTGTGCAAGTCCTTGTTTCTAGGGACCTGGAAGGACAGTGAGTGAATTCTCCTTGTGCTATATTGTGCTTAAAAAAAGCATTTTTTCTAGGGACAGAAAACTGTAGGTAGGGAGAGTGTCAGTTTCTTTCACTGTGCAAGTCCTTGTTTCTAGGGACCTGGAAGGACAGTGAGTGAATTCTCCTTGTGCTATATTGTGCTTAAAAAAAACATTTTTTCTAGGGACAGAAAACTGTAGGTAGGGAGAGTGTCAGTTTCTTTCACTGTGCAAGTCCTTGTTTCTAGGGACCTGGAAGGACAGTGAGTGAATTCTCCTTGTGCTATATTGTGCTTAAAAAAAACATTTTTTCTAGGGACAGAAAACTGTAGGTAGGGAGAGTGTCAGTTTCTTTCACTGTGCAAGTCCTTGTTTCCAGGGACCTGGAAGGACAGTGAGTGAATTCTCCTTGTGCTATATTGTGCTTAAAAAAAACATTTTTTCTAGGGACAGAAAACTGTAGGTAGGGAGAGTGTCAGTTTCTTTCACTGTGCAAGTCCTTGTTTCTAGGGACCTGGAAGGACAGTGAGTGAATTCTCCTTGTGCTATATTGTGCTTAAAAAAAAACATTTTTTCTAGGGACAGAAAACTGTAGGTAGGGAGAGTGTCAGTTTCTTTCACTGTGCAAGTCCTTGTTTCTAGGGACCTGGAAGGACAGTGAGTGAATTCTCCTTGTGCTATATTGTGCTTAAAAAAAACATTTTTTCTAGGGACAGAAAACTGTAGGTAGGGAGAGTGTCAGTTTCTTTCACTGTGCAAGTCCTTGTTTCTAGGGACCTGGAAGGACAGTGAGTGAATTCTCCTTGTGCTATATTGTGCTTAAAAAAAACATTTTTTCTAGGGACAGAAAACTGTAGGTAGGGAGAGTGTCAGTTTCTTTCACTGTGCAAGTCCTTGTTTCTAGGGACCTGGAAGGACAGTGAGTGAATTCTCCTTGTGCTATATTGTGCTTAAAAAAAACATTTTTTCTAGGGACAGAAAACTGTAGGTAGGGAGAGTGTCAGTTTCTTTCACTGTGCAAGTCCTTGTTTCTAGGGACCTGGAAGGACAGTGAGTGAATTCTCCTTGTGCTATATTGTGCTTAAAAAAAACTTTTTTTCTAGGGACAGAAAACTGTAGGTAGGGAGAGTGTCAGTTTCTTTCACTGTGCAAGTCCTTGTTTCTAGGGACCTGGAAGGACAGTGAGTGAATTCTCCTTGTGCTATATTGTGCTTAAAAAAAGCATTTTTTCTAGGGACAGAAAACTTTAGGTAGGGAGAGTGTCAGTTTCTTTCACTGTGCAAGTCCTTGTTTCTAGGGACCTGGAAGGACAGTGAGTGAATTCTCCTTGTGCTATATTGTGCTTAAAAAAAACATTTTTTCTAGGGACAGAAAACTGTAGGTAGGGAGAATGTCAGTTTCTTTCACTGTGCAAGTCCTTGTTTCTAGGGACCTGGAAGGACAGTGAGTGAATTCTCCTTGTGCTATATTGTGCTTAAAAAAAACATTTTTTCTAGGGACAGAAAACTGTAGGTAGGGAGAGTGTCAGTTTCTTTCACTGTGCAAGTCCTTGTTTCCAGGGACCTGGAAGGACAGTGAGTGAATTCTCCTTGTGCTATATTGTGCTTAAAAAAAACATTTTTTCTAGGGACAGAAAACTGTAGGTAGGGAGAGTGTCAGTTTCTTTCACTGTGCAAGTCCTTGTTTCTAGGGACCTGGAAGGACAGTGAGTGAATTCTCCTTGTGCTATATTGTGCTTAAAAAAAAACATTTTTTCTAGGGACAGAAAACTGTAGGTAGGGAGAGTGTCAGTTTCTTTCACTGTGCAAGTCCTTGTTTCTAGGGACCTGGAAGGACAGTGAGTGAATTCTCCTTGTGCTATATTGTGCTTAAAAAAAACATTTTTTCTAGGGACAGAAAACTGTAGGTAGGGAGAGTGTCAGTTTCTTTCACTGTGCAAGTCCTTGTTTCTAGGGACCTGGAAGGACAGTGAGTGAATTCTCCTTGTGCTATATTGTGCTTAAAAAAAACATTTTTTCTAGGGACAGAAAACTGTAGGTAGGGAGAGTGTCAGTTTCTTTCACTGTGCAAGTCCTTGTTTCTAGGGACCTGGAAGGACAGTGAGTGAATTCTCCTTGTGCTATATTGTGCTTAAAAAAAACATTTTTTCTAGGGACAGAAAACTGTAGGTAGGGAGAGTGTCAGTTTCTTTCACTGTGCAAGTCCTTGTTTCTAGGGACCTGGAAGGACAGTGAGTGAATTCTCCTTGTGCTATATTGTGCTTAAAAAAAACTTTTTTTCTAGGGACAGAAAACTGTAGGTAGGGAGAGTGTCAGTTTCTTTCACTGTGCAAGTCCTTGTTTCTAGGGACCTGGAAGGACAGTGAGTGAATTCTCCTTGTGCTATATTGTGCTTAAAAAAAACTTTTTTTCTAGGGACAGAAAACTGTAGGTAGGGAGAGTGTCAGTTTCTTTCACTGTGCAAGTCCTTGTTTCTAGGGACCTGGAAGGACAGTGAGTGAATTCTCCTTGTGCTATATTGTGCTTAAAAAAAGCATTTTTTCTAGGGACAGAAAACTTTAGGTAGGGAGAGTGTCAGTTTCTTTCACTGTGCAAGTCCTTGTTTCTAGGGACCTGGAAGGACAGTGAGTGAATTCTCCTTGTGCTATATTGTGCTTAAAAAAAACATTTTTTCTAGGGACAGAAAACTGTAGGTAGGGAGAATGTCAGTTTCTTTCACTGTGCAAGTCCTTGTTTCTAGGGACCTGGAAGGACAGTGAGTGAATTCTCCTTGTGCTATATTGTGCTTAAAAAAAACATTTTTTCTAGGGACAGAAAACTGTAGGTAGGGAGAGTGTCAGTTTCTTTCACTGTGCAAGTCCTTGTTTCCAGGGACCTGGAAGGACAGTGAGTGAATTCTCCTTGTGCTATATTGTGCTTAAAAAAAACATTTTTTCTAGGGACAGAAAACTGTAGGTAGGGAGAGTGTCAGTTTCTTTCACTGTGCAAGTCCTTGTTTCTAGGGACCTGGAAGGACAGTGAGTGAATTCTCCTTGTGCTATATTGTGCTTAAAAAAAAACATTTTTTCTAGGGACAGAAAACTGTAGGTAGGGAGAGTGTCAGTTTCTTTCACTGTGCAAGTCCTTGTTTCTAGGGACCTGGAAGGACAGTGAGTGAATTCTCCTTGTGCTATATTGTGCTTAAAAAAACATTTTTTCTAGGGACAGAAAACTGTAGGTAGGGAGAGTGTCAGTTTCTTTCACTGTGCAAGTCCTTGTTTCTAGGGACCTGGAAGGACAGTGAGTGAATTCTCCTTGTGCTATATTGTGCTTAAAAAAAACATTTTTTCTAGGGACAGAAAACTGTAGGTAGGGAGAGTGTCAGTTTCTTTCACTGTGCAAGTCCTTGTTTCTAGGGACCTGGAAGGACAGTGAGTGAATTCTCCTTGTGCTATATTGTGCTTAAAAAAAACATTTTTTCTAGGGACAGAAAACTGTAGGTAGGGAGAGTGTCAGTTTCTTTCACTGTGCAAGTCCTTGTTTCTAGGGACCTGGAAGGACAGTGAGTGAATTCTCCTTGTGCTATATTGTGCTTAAAAAAAACATTTTTTCTAGGGACAGAAAACTGTAGGTAGGGAGAGTGTCAGTTTCTTTCACTGTGCAAGTCCTTGTTTCTAGGGACCTGGAAGGACAGTGAGTGAATTCTCCTTGTGCTATATTGTGCTTAAAAAAAACATTTTTTCTAGGGACAGAAAACTGTAGGTAGGGAGAGTGTCAGTTTCTTTCACTGTGCAAGTCCTTGTTTCCAGGGACCTGGAAGGACAGTGAGTGAATTCTCCTTGTGCTATATTGTGCTTAAAAAAAACATTTTTTCTAGGGACAGAAAACTGTAGGTAGGGAGAGTGTCAGTTTCTTTCACTGTGCAAGTCCTTGTTTCTAGGGACCTGGAAGGACAGTGAGTGAATTCTCCTTGTGCTATATTGTGCTTAAAAAAAACATTTTTTCTAGGGACAGAAAACTGTAGGTAGGGAGAGTGTCAGTTTCTTTCACTGTGCAAGTCCTTGTTTCTAGGGACCTGGAAGGACAGTGAGTGAATTCTCCTTGTGCTATATTGTGCTTAAAAAAAACATTTTTTCTAGGGACAGAAAACTGTAGGTAGGGAGAGTGTCAGTTTCTTTCACTGTGCAAGTCCTTGTTTCTAGGGACCTGGAAGGACAGTGAGTGAATTCTCCTTGTGCTATATTGTGCTTAAAAAAAACATTTTTTCTAGGGACAGAAAACTGTAGGTAGGGAGAGTGTCAGTTTCTTTCACTGTGCAAGTCCTTGTTTCTAGGGACCTGGAAGGACAGTGAGTGAATTCTCCTTGTGCTATATTGTGCTTAAAAAAAACATTTTTTCTAGGGACAGAAAACTGTAGGTAGGGAGAGTGTCAGTTTCTTTCACTGTGCAAGTCCTTGTTTCTAGGGACCTGGAAGGACAGTGAGTGAATTCTCCTTGTGCTATATTGTGCTTAAAAAAAACATTTTTTCTAGGGACAGAAAACTGTAGGTAGGGAGAGTGTCAGTTTCTTTCACTGTGCAAGTCCTTGTTTCTAGGGACCTGGAAGGACAGTGAGTGAATTCTCCTTGTGCTATATTGTGCTTAAAAAAAACATTTTTTCTAGGGACAGAAAACTGTAGGTAGGGAGAGTGTCAGTTTCTTTCACTGTGCAAGTCCTTGTTTCTAGGGACCTGGAAGGACAGTGAGTGAATTCTCCTTGTGCTATATTGTGCTTAAAAAAAACATTTTTTCTAGGGACAGAAAACTGTAGGTAGGGAGAGTGTCAGTTTCTTTCACTGTGCAAGTCCTTGTTTCTAGGGACCTGGAAGGACAGTGAGTGAATTCTCCTTGTGCTATATTGTGCTTAAAAAAAACATTTTTTCTAGGGACAGAAAACTGTAGGTAGGGAGAGTGTCAGTTTCTTTCACTGTGCAAGTCCTTGTTTCTAGGGACCTGGAAGGACAGTGAGTGAATTCTCCTTGTGCTATATTGTGCTTAAAAAAAACATTTTTTCTAGGGACAGAAAACTGTAGGTAGGGAGAGTGTCAGTTTCTTTCACTGTGCAAGTCCTTGTTTCCAGGGACCTGGAAGGACAGTGAGTGAATTCTCCTTGTGCTATATTGTGCTTAAAAAAAACATTTTTTCTAGGGACAGAAAACTGTAGGTAGGGAGAGTGTCAGTTTCTTTCACTGTGCAAGTCCTTGTTTCCAGGGACCTGGAAGGACAGTGAGTGAATTCTCCTTGTGCTATATTGTGCTTAAAAAAAACATTTTTTCTAGGGACAGAAAACTGTAGGTAGGGAGAGTGTCAGTTTCTTTCACTGTGCAAGTCCTTGTTTCTAGGGACCTGGAAGGACAGTGAGTGAATTCTCCTTGTGCTATATTGTGCTTAAAAAAAAACATTTTTTCTAGGGACAGAAAACTGTAGGTAGGGAGAGTGTCAGTTTCTTTCACTGTGCAAGTCCTTGTTTCTAGGGACCTGGAAGGACAGTGAGTGAATTCTCCTTGTGCTATATTGTGCTTAAAAAAAACATTTTTTCTAGGGACAGAAAACTGTAGGTAGGGAGAGTGTCAGTTTCTTTCACTGTGCAAGTCCTTGTTTCTAGGGACCTGGAAGGACAGTGAGTGAATTCTCCTTGTGCTATATTGTGCTTAAAAAAAACATTTTTTCTAGGGACAGAAAACTGTAGGTAGGGAGAGTGTCAGTTTCTTTCACTGTGCAAGTCCTTGTTTCTAGGGACCTGGAAGGACAGTGAGTGAATTCTCCTTGTGCTATATTGTGCTTAAAAAAACATTTTTTCTAGGGACAGAAAACTGTAGGTAGGGAGAGTGTCAGTTTCTTTCACTGTGCAAGTCCTTGTTTCTAGGGACCTGGAAGGACAGTGAGTGAATTCTCCTTGTGCTATATTGTGCTTAAAAAAAACATTTTTTCTAGGGACAGAAAACTGTAGGTAGGGAGAGTGTCAGTTTCTTTCACTGTGCAAGTCCTTGTTTCTAGGGACCTGGAAGGACAGTGAGTGAATTCTCCTTGTGCTATATTGTGCTTAAAAAAAACTTTTTTTCTAGGGACAGAAAACTGTAGGTAGGGAGAGTGTCAGTTTCTTTCACTGTGCAAGTCCTTGTTTCTAGGGACCTGGAAGGACAGTGAGTGAATTCTCCTTGTGCTATATTGTGCTTAAAAAAAGCATTTTTTCTAGGGACAGAAAACTTTAGGTAGGGAGAGTGTCAGTTTCTTTCACTGTGCAAGTCCTTGTTTCTAGGGACCTGGAAGGACAGTGAGTGAATTCTCCTTGTGCTATATTGTGCTTAAAAAAAACATTTTTTCTAGGGACAGAAAACTGTAGGTAGGGAGAATGTCAGTTTCTTTCACTGTGCAAGTCCTTGTTTCTAGGGACCTGGAAGGACAGTGAGTGAATTCTCCTTGTGCTATATTGTGCTTAAAAAAAACATTTTTTCTAGGGACAGAAAACTGTAGGTAGGGAGAGTGTCAGTTTCTTTCACTGTGCAAGTCCTTGTTTCCAGGGACCTGGAAGGACAGTGAGTGAATTCTCCTTGTGCTATATTGTGCTTAAAAAAAACATTTTTTCTAGGGACAGAAAACTGTAGGTAGGGAGAGTGTCAGTTTCTTTCACTGTGCAAGTCCTTGTTTCTAGGGACCTGGAAGGACAGTGAGTGAATTCTCCTTGTGCTATATTGTGCTTAAAAAAAAACATTTTTTCTAGGGACAGAAAACTGTAGGTAGGGAGAGTGTCAGTTTCTTTCACTGTGCAAGTCCTTGTTTCTAGGGACCTGGAAGGACAGTGAGTGAATTCTCCTTGTGCTATATTGTGCTTAAAAAAACATTTTTTCTAGGGACAGAAAACTGTAGGTAGGGAGAGTGTCAGTTTCTTTCACTGTGCAAGTCCTTGTTTCTAGGGACCTGGAAGGACAGTGAGTGAATTCTCCTTGTGCTATATTGTGCTTAAAAAAAACATTTTTTCTAGGGACAGAAAACTGTAGGTAGGGAGAGTGTCAGTTTCTTTCACTGTGCAAGTCCTTGTTTCTAGGGACCTGGAAGGACAGTGAGTGAATTCTCCTTGTGCTATATTGTGCTTAAAAAAAACATTTTTTCTAGGGACAGAAAACTGTAGGTAGGGAGAGTGTCAGTTTCTTTCACTGTGCAAGTCCTTGTTTCTAGGGACCTGGAAGGACAGTGAGTGAATTCTCCTTGTGCTATATTGTGCTTAAAAAAAACATTTTTTCTAGGGACAGAAAACTGTAGGTAGGGAGAGTGTCAGTTTCTTTCACTGTGCAAGTCCTTGTTTCTAGGGACCTGGAAGGACAGTGAGTGAATTCTCCTTGTGCTATATTGTGCTTAAAAAAAACATTTTTTCTAGGGACAGAAAACTGTAGGTAGGGAGAGTGTCAGTTTCTTTCACTGTGCAAGTCCTTGTTTCCAGGGACCTGGAAGGACAGTGAGTGAATTCTCCTTGTGCTATATTGTGCTTAAAAAAAACATTTTTTCTAGGGACAGAAAACTGTAGGTAGGGAGAGTGTCAGTTTCTTTCACTGTGCAAGTCCTTGTTTCTAGGGACCTGGAAGGACAGTGAGTGAATTCTCCTTGTGCTATATTGTGCTTAAAAAAATTTTTTTTCTAGGGACAGAAAACTGTAGGTAGGGAGAGTGTCAGTTTCTTTCACTGTGCAAGTCCTTGTTTCTAGGGACCTGGAAGGACAGTGAGTGAATTCTCCTTGTGCTATATTGTGCTTAAAAAAAACATTTTTTCTAGGGACAGAAAACTGTAGGTAGGGAGAGTGTCAGTTTCTTTCACTGTGCAAGTCCTTGTTTCTAGGGACCTGGAAGGACAGTGAGTGAATTCTCCTTGTGCTATATTGTGCTTAAAAAAAACATTTTTTCTAGGGACAGAAAACTGTAGGTAGGGAGAGTGTCAGTTTCTTTCACTGTGCAAGTCCTTGTTTCTAGGGACCTGGAAGGACAGTGAGTGAATTCTCCTTGTGCTATATTGTGCTTAAAAAAAACATTTTTTCTAGGGACAGAAAACTGTAGGTAGGGAGAGTGTCAGTTTCTTTCACTGTGCAAGTCCTTGTTTCTAGGGACCTGGAAGGACAGTGAGTGAATTCTCCTTGTGCTATATTGTGCTTAAAAAAAACATTTTTTCTAGGGACAGAAAACTGTAGGTAGGGAGAGTGTCAGTTTCTTTCACTGTGCAAGTCCTTGTTTCTAGGGACCTGGAAGGACAGTGAGTGAATTCTCCTTGTGCTATATTGTGCTTAAAAAAAACATTTTTTCTAGGGACAGAAAACTGTAGGTAGGGAGAGTGTCAGTTTCTTTCACTGTGCAAGTCCTTGTTTCTAGGGACCTGGAAGGACAGTGAGTGAATTCTCCTTGTGCTATATTGTGCTTAAAAAAAACATTTTTTCTAGGGACAGAAAACTGTAGGTAGGGAGAGTGTCAGTTTCTTTCACTGTGCAAGTCCTTGTTTCTAGGGACCTGGAAGGACAGTGAGTGAATTCTCCTTGTGCTATATTGTGCTTAAAAAAAACATTTTTTCTAGGGACAGAAAACTGTAGGTAGGGAGAGTGTCAGTTTATTTCACTGTGCAAGTCCTTGTTTCTAGGGACCTGGAAGGACAGTGAGTGAATTCTCCTTGTGCTATATTGTGCTTAAAAAAAACATTTTTTCTAGGGACAGAAAACTGTAGGTAGGGAGAGTGTCAGTTTCTTTCACTGTGCAAGTCCTTGTTTCCAGGGACCTGGAAGGACAGTGAGTGAATTCTCCTTGTGCTATATTGTGCTTAAAAAAAACATTTTTTCTAGGGACAGAAAACTGTAGGTAGGGAGAGTGTCAGTTTCTTTCACTGTGCAAGTCCTTGTTTCCAGGGACCTGGAAGGACAGTGAGTGAATTCTCCTTGTGCTATATTGTGCTTAAAAAAAACATTTTTTCTAGGGACAGAAAACTGTAGGTAGGGAGAGTGTCAGTTTCTTTCACTGTGCAAGTCCTTGTTTCTAGGGACCTGGAAGGACAGTGAGTGAATTCTCCTTGTGCTATATTGTGCTTAAAAAAAACATTTTTTCTAGGGACAGAAAACTGTAGGTAGGGAGAGTGTCAGTTTCTTTCACTGTGCAAGTCCTTGTTTCTAGGGACCTGGAAGGACAGTGAGTGAATTCTCCTTGTGCTATATTGTGCTTAAAAAAAACATTTTTTCTAGGGACAGAAAACTGTAGGTAGGGAGAGTGTCAGTTTCTTTCACTGTGCAAGTCCTTGTTTCTAGGGACCTGGAAGGACAGTGAGTGAATTCTCCTTGTGCTATATTGTGCTTAAAAAAAACATTTTTTCTAGGGACAGAAAACTGTAGGTAGGGAGAGTGTCAGTTTCTTTCACTGTGCAAGTCCTTGTTTCTAGGGACCTGGAAGGACAGTGAGTGAATTCTCCTTGTGCTATATTGTGCTTAAAAAAAACATTTTTTCTAGGGACAGAAAACTGTAGGTAGGGAGAGTGTCAGTTTCTTTCACTGTGCAAGTCCTTGTTTCTAGGGACCTGGAAGGACAGTGAGTGAATTCTCCTTGTGCTATATTGTGCTTAAAAAAAACATTTTTTCTAGGGACAGAAAACCGTAGGTAGGGAGAGTGTCAGTTTCTTTCACTGTGCAAGTCCTTGTTTCTAGGGACCTGGAAGGACAGTGAGTGAATTCTCCTTGTGCTATATTGTGCTTAAAAAAAACATTTTTTCTAGGGACAGAAAACTGTAGGTAGGGAGAGTGTCAGTTTCTTTCACTGTGCAAGTCCTTGTTTCTAGGGACCTGGAAGGACAGTGAGTGAATTCTCCTTGTGCTATATTGTGCTTAAAAAAAACATTTTTTCTAGGGACAGAAAACTGTAGGTAGGGAGAGTGTCAGTTTCTTTCACTGTGCAAGTCCTTGTTTCTAGGGACCTGGAAGGACAGTGAGTGAATTCTCCTTGTGCTATATTGTGCTTAAAAAAAACATTTTTTCTAGGGACAGAAAACTGTAGGTAGGGAGAGTGTCAGTTTCTTTCACTGTGCAAGTCCTTGTTTCAAGGGACAGAGAAGGACACCTGAAGGTAGCCCTTATTGCTTTTTTCCCATCTCCCTGCAGGCCATCTATTAGAATGTCTGGAAGGCAAACAAGGAGAGGCAGACAGTCAGGAGGCAATAAAAGAGGGCAAGCAGGCTCTGTGTCTGGGGGCAACAGTGCTGGTCGTGGACGCGGTGCATTGTCATCAGCACATGGCCATGGGACACGCTTGTCCTTCTTTTCCGCAGCTGGACATGTTGAGCCACATCATGCCGAAGACTTGGTAGAGTGGATGACCAAGCCCTCCTCCTCCTCCTCATCCTCTCTCACCCAGGCTCAGGGTACTGGCAAAGCAGCTGCCAAAGCGTCCTCTTCCCTGGTATCAATGTCAGACTCATCATCAGTCACTCCTTCCCTAGACCCACCATGTCCTCCTCCTGAGGAGTCCCCCGAACTGTTTGAGCACAGTGTTGGGTACATGCTCCAGGAGGATGCCCAGCGTTTCGAAGGGTCTGATGATGAAACCCAGCTACAGGAAGGCAGTAGGGTGAGAGCAGACAGAGGGGATGCTCAAGAAGGACACCAATCTGGCAGTCATGTTCCAGCAGCTGCAGCATACTGCCAGATTGGCTCCAGTGATGAGGAGGGAGGGGATGATGAGGTCACTGACTCCACGTGGGTGCCTAATAGGAGAGAGGAGGAGGAGGATGAGGAGGAGGCACATCTCCAACGAGACAGGATGCCCTTTGGTGGCCAGCGTAAGGGCAGTACACCGACGGAATCACACCGCAGAGCTCCGCCTGTGCAGGGCGCTGCCTCTGCCCGTCATTCAAAAAGTTCCTTGGTGTGGGCCTTTTTTGAGGCTAGTGCATCAGATCGCACAGCTGCTGTTTGCAACATATGTCTCAAGCGTATATCGCGTGGCCAAAACATCAGCCGCTTGGGTACCACATGCCTGACCAGACATATGTTGACCTGCCATGCAGCTCGTTGGCAAGCCTACCTCAAAGACCCACACCAAAGAACAAAGCGGACCTCTCCTTGCACCGCATCAGCTGGGATTTCCAACCCCACTATAACTTCAGTCCTCTCTGAAACATGCACTGAGAGGAATGAAGGTGTAGAATTAGGTGTGTCACAGCCAAGTACTTGCGGCCACTCTGCTAGCAGTACACCGACGTCCGATTCTAGCAGGCAAATTTCCCTGCCCCAGCTGCTGGACCGTCGAAAGAAGTTCACTCCCAGCCATCCACATGCCCAGCGGTTGAATGCTAGCTTGGCTAAATTGCTAGCGCTTCAACTGCTGCCTTTTCAGTTGGTAGACTCGGCCCCCTTCCGTGAGTTTGTGCAATGTGCGGTTCCTCAGTGGCAGGTTCCCAAACGCCACTTTTTCTCACGGAAGGCTATTCCGGCTCTCTACCGGCATGTGGAAGGCAATGTCTTGGCCTCGCTGGACAGGGCGGTCAGCGGTAAGGTGCATATTACCGCTGACTCATGGTCCAGCAGGCATGGACAGGGACGTTACCTTTCTTTCACGGCCCATTGGGTCACTCTTTTGGCAGCTGGGAAGGATGCAGGACAAGGTGCAGTAGTGTTGGAGGTTGTCCCACCGCCACGCCTCCAAAATGCTACTACTGGTTGTGACACACCTCTCTCCTCCACCCCCTCCTCTTCTTCTTCCTCCATGGCCTCTTCCTGTGGTTTGTCCTATGAACCAGCGGTGCTCCGTAGCCGTTCACGGGGCTACGCAAGTACGCAGGCAAAAAGATGCCATGCCGTGCTTGCGCTGGTGTGTTTGGGGGACAGAAGCCACACTGGGGCAGAGGTCCTGTCTGCTCTGCAGGGCCAGGCCGAGAGGTGGTTGACGCCACGCCAGCTTAAGCCAGGAATGGTGGTTTGCGACAATGGCACCAACCTCCTCTCCGCCCTCCGACAGGGACAACTGACCCATGTGCCCTGTGTGGCTCACGTCCTTAACCTGGTGGTGCAGCGGTTCTTGGGCAGGTACCCGGGCTTACAGGATGTCCTGAGGCAGGCCAGGAAAGTCTGTGTGCATTTCCGCAGATCTTATAATGCCAGTGCTCGCCTGGCTGAGCTGCAAAAGGAGTTGAACCTGCCCAAGAACCGCCTTATATGTGACATGCCCACCAGGTGGAACTCAACGTTGGCCATGCTGCAGCGGCTGCACACGCAGCAGAGGGCCATCAATGAGTACCTGTGCGACTACGGCACCAGGACAGGGTCAGGGGAGCTTGGTTTTTTTTCTCCACGCCAGTGGGGCATGATCAGGGATGCATGCACTGTCCTGGCACCATTTGAGGAGGCCACGAGGATGGTGAGCAGTGACAGTGCATGCATCAGTGACACTGTACCTCTTGTCCACCTGTTGGAGCACACGCTGCGTGGAATAATGGACAGGGCACTTGAGGCAGAACAGAGGCAGGAAGAGGAGGACTTCCTTGCCTCTCAAGGCCCCCTTTACCCAGACAGTGTTCCTTCTGTCCCACCCATCGCACAGGAAGAGGAAGAGGAGGAGGAGGAGGAGGAGGATTGTGTCAGCATGGAGGTGGAGGCTGGCACTCAGCATCATCAGCAGCAGTCTTTTAGGGATGATTTACAGTCCCAAGAAACCAGTGGACTTGTACGTGGCTGGGAGGAGGTGACTGCGGATCATGTCGTCCTTAGTGACCCAGAGGACTCCGGAGCGAATGCCTCAGCAAACCTACGCTGCATGGCCTCCCTGATCCTGCAAAGTCTGCGGAAGGATCCTCGTATTCTTCGGATCAAGGAGAGGGACCATTACTGGCTGGCCACTCTCCTTGATCCACGGTACAAGGGTAAGGTTGCGGACCTTATGTTACCGTCGCAGAGGGAGCAGAGGATGAGACAACTCCGGGAGGCCTTGCAGAAAGGTCTGTGCAACGCGTTCCCAGAGACTGGGAGGTTACAAACTCCTGGTCCAGGACAACGAGTTGCTGAGGCTTCGGCCAGTCAAAGAAGGAGCGGTGGGGAAGGTGGCCGTCTGACCGATGCGTTCAGACAATTCTTTAGTCCGCAGCCCCAAAGTATGATTGGTTCCAGCAACCATCGCCAGCGTCTGATAAACATGGTGCAGGAATATCTAGGGGCAAGGTCAGACTTGGACACCTTCCCCACCGAAAATCCTCTGGCTTACTGGGTCTTGAGGATGGATCACTGGCCAGAGCTTGCACAGTATGCAATTGAGCTACTGGCCTGTCCTGCATCCAGCGTTCTTTCGGAACGCACATTCAGTGCTGCTGGAGGATTTGTCACGGATCACAGGGTGCGCCTGTCCACCGACTCGGTTGATCGACTGACTTTCATCAAGATGAACCAGTCTTGGATCACCACCAGCTACCACACACCTGATGCTGATATAACAGACTAATTGATTTTAACATGTCACGTCCCTTCAAGACTGATGCTGATGCTGAGTGCCTGTGCTGTTATGTTGACTGGCTATCCTCCTCCTCCGAGTCCTCAATGATACGATTGATGATGATAGCTTGGAAGATCATTTTTGTGTATGGGTGCCGCCACCAGTGGCTAAGGCCCAATTTTTCAGCCCCTGTTTTACAGGGGCGTGTACTTACAATTTTTTTAGCAATAATTTGCCATAGGGCTCATTGCTGTGCTCCAAGTACAGTATCTGTGAGGGGTTGTAGTGTTGTGCCACCAGTGCCTAAGGCCCAATTTTTCAGCCCCTGTTTAACAGGGGCGTGTCATTACAATTTTTGAAGCAATACTTTGCAACAGGGCTCATTGCTGTGCTCCAAGTACAGTATCTGTGAGGGGTTGTAGTGTTGTGCCACCAGTGCCTAAGGCCCAATTTTTCAGCCCCTGTTCAACAGGGGCATGCAATTACAATTCTTGATGTAATAATTCACAGCAGGGCCCATTCCTGCACCCACCAAGAGTAAGTCTGAGGGCTTACAGTGTTGTGGCAACGCCACCACCACCACCACCACGAAAGGCCCAATTTTTCAGCCACTGTTCAAAAGGGGCATGTAATTACAATTCTTGATCTAATAATTCACAGCAGGGCCCATTCCTGCACCCACCAAGAGTAACTCTGAGGGCTTACAGTGTTGTGGCAACACCACCACCACCACCACCACCACGAAAAGCCCAATTTTTCAGCCCCTGTTCAACAGGGGCATGCAATTACAATTCTTGATCTAATAATTCACAGCAGGGCCCATTGCTGCACCCACCAAGAGTAACTGTCAGGGCTTACAGTGTTGTGGCACCAGCACCACCATCAAAGCCCCAATTTTTACTACCACTGTTCAACAATTATATGTAATTAAAATTCCTGATATAATAGTTGACAGCAGGGCATTCCAGCACCAACCAAGAGTAACTGTGAGTGCTTACAGTGTTGTGCCAACACCAACAACTAAGGGGCCTATTTCTGCAGAGTATATACGGCAGGTCCCTACTTTCAAACATCCAACTTACAAACGACTCCTACTTGCAAACGAAAGAAGACAACAGGAAGTGAGAGGAAATCTACCCCTAGGAAGGAAAATTCTCTCCTGTAAGAATAAATATGGGAGAAAGGTGTCTCCTCTGTACTGATGCTTTATCAGCAATCCTTGTTTCAAGAAAAACACCACATTTCAAAAACAGTTGTCATTGGGACGGAAAGTGAGGTGAAATGTTCTGAACAGGGGCACAGACAGCAAAACAAATGTTACAGGGGTGATAACCCTTACCTATGTTTCCCAAAAAGTTTAAAAATAGATTTTTGGGCTGGAGCTACAGTTCAACAATGTACCTGTTCAAAATTACAAACACATTCTACATAAGAACAAACCTACAGTCCCTGTCTTGTATGCACCGCCTGTATACGGCTGTTCAGAGTATATAGGGCCTTTTTTATTTTATGTGCGGGGTTCCCCTTAATATCCATACAAGACCCAAAGGGGCTGGTAATGGGCTGGGGTAGGGGGGGGGGTCATGGGGTAGCTATGCCATTTTTCTTAAAGATTTTCATCCATATTACTGGGACCAGACATTACATTAAAGCCGCAAGAAGTTTTAAATGGCTTTTTTTTCCTTTAGAAGTGTCATTTTGTGCAGGGACAGTTCTAAACACGGGAAACACGTGGCACTTCACAGGCATACTTTAGACACCCCCCAGGTACGATATTTAAAGGAATATTTGACTTTTTTTTTCACTTTATGCATCATTAAAATGACTGCTCCCGAAAAACGACCGTTTTTAAAACTTCTTTTTGCATTGATACATGTCCCCTGGTGCAGAACCCGGGTTCCCAAACCCTTTTTAGGACAATAACATGCATAATAGTTGTTATAATTAGCACTTTAGAATTCGAACGTTCGCATCCATTGTATTTAATAGGGTTCTAATGTTCGTACGAACTTTCGGTCCGTTTGCGGGTTCTGGTGCGAACCGAACCCGGGGGTGTTCGGCTCATCACTATGTGTCCCTTGTACATAGGGACAACCATCGGTCACCTCCCCCAGTCAGTCCCCTCCCCCCACAGTAAGAACACTTTGAGGGAACATATTTAACCGCTTCCCGCCCCCTAGTGGTTAACCCCTTCCCTGCCAATCACATTTATACAGTAATCAATGCATTTTTATAGCAGGGATCGCTGTATAAATGTGAATGGTCCCAAAAATGTGTCAAAAGTGTCTGATGTGTCCGCCGCAATATCGCAGTCACAATAAAAAATCGCAGATCGCCGCCATTACTAATAGAAAAAAAAATGCTATAAATCTATCCCCTATTTTGTAGACACTATAACTTTTGCGCAAACCAATCAATACACGCTTATTGCGATTTTTTTTTTTTACCAAAAATATGTAGAAGAATACGTATCGGCCTAAACTGAGGAAAATTTTATTTAATAAAAAAAAAAAATGGGTATTTATTATAGCAAAAAGTAAAAAATTGTGTTTTTTTTTCCAAACTGGACGCTCTTCTTTTGTTTATAGCGCAAAAAATAAAAACCGCAGAGGTGATCAAATACCACCAAAAGAAAGCTCTATTTGTGGGAAAAAAAGGATGCAAATTTCGTTTGGGAGCCACGTCGCACGACCGCGCAATTGTCATTCAAAGTGTGACAGCGCTGAAAGCTGAAAAATGGCTTGGGCAGGAAGGGGGTTTTTGTGCACAGTAGAGAAGTGGATATAGTCCCATATCACCCCCTTCAAGAGCTTGCATACAATTGATGTTAGGCTAACTGGTCTGTAATTCCCAGGAATGTATCTTGGCCCTTTTTTAAACATTGGTG